>CM075978.1:8144135-8171557 GCA_038087875.1 Malacoraja senta
ACATTCCAAAGGCATGCAGGTTTCTGGGCTAATTGGCCTCTGCAAAATTGCCCCGAGTGTGTAGTGTGCGGGTGGTCGTTGGTTGGCGCGGACTCGGTGGGCCGAAGTGCCTCTTTCCACACAGTATCTCTAAACTAACCTAAACTCAACTAGTCAGGATATCCCAACTACGAATGGCTCTACAGAACATCAGACAAGGGATTTCCCAAGCCAAGAAAATCAGAGGTTTGTAGAAGGGGAAATAAAAAATCAGAGGTTTATAGGTTAGAAAGCCATTCCCACCCTTTTAGCACAATGACATACCTGTAAGTACGGACATACCTGTAAGTCCATAGGTTCCACGTGCGGACTTCAGCCCATCAAGTCTACTCCACCATTCAATGATGGCTGATCTATCTTTCCCTCTCAACCCCATTCTCCTCCCTTCTCCCCAGAACCCACTGACAACCGTACTATTCATTCATTCATAAACTTACTCATTCATTCAGTCAGTCATTCATGTATCTAACCACTCGGGAAGGGTGAGGAATGCACTTTGTTAGTCCTGATGGCAAGGGAAAACCGCACGTCAATTCACCACTCATTGGTCGAGCATTAGGTTGGGGACAGGAAGGCGGTTGGGTTTACCAATGGGTCTGAGCAACCACCTCCATCCATCGAGCCGCCACTATATCTCAGTTAGTTTCTAGACCATGATGTAGCCATCTTCCAGTCAGAAGGGTGGCTATCTCTGAGCTCTGTTTCATTGACCCCAGGAATGTGTGAGTTGACATGTGATGAGCATTTGACGGCACTGGGCCTGTACTCGCTGGAGTTTAGAAGGATGAGGAGGGACCTCGTTGAAATGTACCGAAGAGTGAAAGGCCTGGAAGAGCGTGGATGTGGACAGGATCTTCCACGATGGGGGAGTCTAGGACCAGAGGTCATAGCCTCGCAATTAAAGGACGTTGCTTTAGGAAGGAGATGAGGAGAAATTTATGTAGTCAGGGCGTGGCGAATCTGTGGAATTCATTGCCGCAGAAGGCTGTGGAGCCCGTCAATGGATATTTTTACAGGTGGGATAGATAGATTCTTGATTAGTACGGGTGTCAGGGGTTATGGGGAGAAGGCAGGAAAATGGGATTAGGAGGGAGAGATAGATCAGCCACGATTGAATGGTGGAATAGACTTGATGGGCCGAATGGCCTAATTCTGCTCTTAGGACATAAATTGGAGAGTAATGCACAAAGGACAGCGCTGAACCAAGTGCCACCATGACGTCATTGGGGAAGGCAAGTTGTTGATGATGGGCAACCATATCATAGAAACATAGAAAATAGGTGCAGGAGGAGGCCATTCGGCCCTTCGAGCCAGCACCGCCATTCATTGTGATCATGGCTGATCGTCCCAAATCAATAACCCGTGCGTGCCTTCTCCCCATATCCCTTGATTCCACTAGCCCCGAGAGCTCTATCTAACTCTTAAATCCATTCAGTGACTTGGCCTCCACTGCCCTCTGTGGCAGGGAATTCACAAGAACGACAAATCCTGACAAGAACGACAATAAGTTGGACACGTTGAGAATTTTCTCTCGGGTTTAAATAAGAATATTGACAGATTGACGGAGATCGACAGATTCTTGATTTGTACGGGATCGGTGTCCAGGGGGGTTATGGGGCGAAGGCGGGAAAATGGGGTTGAGGGAGAAAGATGGAGGAGCCAATGATTAGACTCGACGGTGCGAATGGCCTAATTCTGCCCCTAGAACCGATGGACGCCAATTGTCAACGCCAATAACGTATGTGGAGGATTTCCTGAGCTTCGTATTGTAGTCTGGCGTTGGCGATGGTTCTACAGTGGGTCAAGGGTAAAGGGATGAAACTCCCTCTACCTGTGCCACATCCAAACCCTTCCCACGGCAACCGCACCTCAAGGAGAATCGAGAAAATTCCTGGACGGTGGTTTCAGCCCTGGGTTTACTATACAATGGAGCCAATACAAAGTAGGGTGGTTTAAAATAAAATCCATACCATTGTCAGGAGAACACTCAGTGGACTGGCATTGCCCTTTGTATTGTTGCTTCCGATTAATGTCGCCATGGTTGCGAAGAAGTCCCCTGAGCGAGCGTTTGAAGGGAGAGAAAAAAATTGGCCCTTTTCGACGGGGAACAAAAGATTGAGTCTTTTTCGACAAGGTGTTCTTATTAATGAGGTTTCAATTGACTATAATGAAGTAATATTTATACTGTAACTGTTGGAAAAAAAAAATAAGGTTCAGAAGAAAGTACACATAAGAAATTTAATGGGACGGCACGACACAGAACCATAAATTATACAGAGAAAAATAAATGGCTATTGGCCCAGAAATGCTGTGCAGATTGAACTGTGATTAACCCTAGCTTCACTGAATGAATGAGAACCTGTTCCATTGGCACGTCGAACATTGTGTCTATTGATTGGAGAGGCTGAGTTACACATGGTCTTAGCTGTCAGTAGGGTCAAGAGAGACACAAAGTGCTGGAGTAACTCAGCGGGTCAGGCAGCATCTCTGGAGAACATGGATAGTTGACGTTTCGGGTCGGGACCCTTCTTCAAACTGACTGCAGGAGGAGGGTGGTGGGGGGGGGGGTGGGAAGGTGGGGGAAGAAAGCTGGAAGAGAGGAAGATCAGGACAGGTGATAGGGTGAACACAGGCGAGGGGTGTTTTTGATAGGCAGATTGTTGGAAAAAGGCCAGAGATGAAAATACAGGTGTGAGGCCAAAAGGATAGAGCGTTTAGTTTAGTTTAGAGATACGAGGCGGAAACAGGCCCTTCGGCCCACCGGCGGTCCCCGTACATTAGCACTATCCAACACATGAGGGACAATTTACCTTTTTTGTACACCAAAGCCAAATTAACCTGTACGTCTTTGGAGTGTGGGAGGAAACCGGAGCACCCAGGGGAAACACACGTGGTCACGTGGAGAACGTACAAACTCCGTACAAACAGCACCCATAGTCAGGATGGAACCCGGGTCTCTGGCGCTGTGAGGCAGGAACTCTACCGCTTTGTGTTAGTGTATGGGTTGATCGCTGGTCGGCGCAGACCCAGTGGGCCGAAAGACTGTGGCTAAAATCTAAAGTCCAAAGAGTGTGGAGTTAGGTGGAAGTGGATAAACCTGGGTGAAAACAAGCTCACGGTCACCGGGGACAAGTGACAGGTTTTTATCTCCTGTCACAATTTTTTTTTTCCCCCCTGCATATTTGCGAACGATGGATTTAAATCGATCTCAATGGGAACTCCCTTGCAAGCAAATGGGACTGGGGGACACAGAGTGCAGGCAGCTGAGAGGACTGGAAGCACACGATGGGGGCCGTGATCCTGCTCGATACAGCAGCTCGAAGAAACACTCGGGCGGCACAGTGGCGCAGCTGGTAGAGCTCATAGCGCCAGAGACCCAGGTCCGATCCTGACTGCGGGTGCTGTCTGTGCGGAATTTCCACGTTCTCCCTGCGACCGTGTGGGTTTTCCCCCGGGTGCTCCGGTTTCCGCCCGCATCCCAAAGACGTGCATCTTTGCAGGTAAATTGCCCCTGATGTTCATTAGTTCTTGGAGCAGAATTAGGCCATTCTGCCCATCAAGTCTACTCCGCCGTTCAATCATGGCTGATCTATCTTTTGGCCTCGACCCCATTCTCCTGCCTTCTCCCGAGAACCCCTGACACCCGCACTAATCAAGGGTCTGGCAATCCCCGCCTTTGAAATTTCCATTGACTGAAGTGGATGAGGAAGTGGGAGAACATGGAACTCGTGTGAAAGGGTCAGCGTGGACTCGGTAGGCCGAAGGTCCTATTTCCATGCTGTATCCCTAAACTAAACTGTCTCTGGTTGTGTGTGTGTGGCATTATTTAAGTCGTGGCCACACGAACATCATCTTTTAAAATAGTTGCTGCAAATGCTTGTGTATGCGCAGGGCAAGGGTGTTTGTGCATGAAACATGGGGTGGGTTTAGTTTAGTGTAGAGATACAGCGCGGATGTAGGCCCTTCAGCCCACCGAGCCCGCGCCGACCAGCGATTCCCGTGCGCTAGCACTATCCCACACACACTAGGGACAGTTTACAATTTTACTGAAGCCTGTTAGCCTACAAACCTGTACGTCTCTGGAGTGTGGGAGGAAACGAGCACCTGGAGAACACCCACGCAGGTCACGGGGGAGAACGTGCAAACTCCGTACAGACAGCACCCGTAGTTAGGATCGAAACCCGAGTCGCCGGTGCCGTAAGGCAGCAGCTCTACCGCCGCGCCGCCCTGTGGGAGGAAACCGGAGATCCAGGAGAAAGTCCACGCAAGTCACGGGGAGAACGTGCAAACTCCGTACAGACAGCACCCAGGTTACGGGAAAACACGTTGCATCACCTTCAGTGGCATTTGCAGAACAGATTAGACAATGCAGACTTGAACCTTTTTATGAAACCACCAACCTTTTAAATGATTTATCTGCTGCCATCCCGCATAACATTGCAACTATTCATTGTGCCCCACTCGACAAAGAGAGATTTCTTTCCCCATTCCCGACAATCATTCCGTTTCACGTGCCTACAAATGTGACACCACCCATAGTCTATTGGAATAGGCGGCTTCTAATATAACTTGTAGTCATTCAATGTCGCTGTGAAATTCAGTGTGACATCTCCCCAGGGAGCTCAACAGATCATTTCAATAATTGAAAGGGCACATGGAGCTGCCATATGACAGCTTTCCTGTTGAGTGCAATTAACCCTTTCTTACCTTCCCATGACTCCGGTATTGTTTAAAGCATTCCTTTCATTTAATCCCAGCCTATTGCACAGTGTTCGATGCTGTGATGGAGACGGGCTTTCTTTTTCACAAACTTGTAACTCCTTGCGTGCAGCAGTGTTGTTAGAATGTGGGGCGTTCACAGTGCTTTGGTATGGTTATCTGTACTTTGCTTCACCTGTGTATATATACATATATATATATATATAAGTAATGTGTAAGAAAGAACTGCAGATGCTGGTTTAAATCCAAGGTAGACACTAAATGCTGGAGTAACTCAGTGGGTGAGGCAGCATCTCTGGAGAGAAGGAATGGGTGACGTTTCGGGTCGAGACCCTTCTTCAAGAAGTTTATCATCGCGCAGCGGTAGAGTTGCTGCCTCACAGCGCCAGAGACCCGGGTTCGATCCCGACTACGGGTGCCGTCTGTGCGGAGTTTGTACTTTTTTCCCGCGACCGCGTGGATTACCTCCGGGATCTTCGGTTTCCTCCCACACTCCAAAGACGTACAGGTTTGTAGGTTAATTGGCTTGGTATCAGTGTGAGTTGTCCCCAGTGTGTGCAGGATAGTGTCAATGTGCGGGGGGGGTCGCTGGGCGGCGGGGACTCGGTGGGCCGAAGGGCCTGTTTGCGCGCTGCATCTCTAAACTAAACTACACTAAACAAAGGTCGCGAGCAAGAACAACCTAAGCAATGATCAGTCACTGGGTGACAAAGTCTGCAATGGTTTTGATTCCGTGACGACGGAAGGGAAGCCTTGGACATAAATCTTTGAGAGTCTTGCCGGCACTGCATAAGTGAGCTGTAGCCAATAAAAATGATTCAGCACCTTGCACTTCACAACCTTTCTCAGTGTTGATGGAAATATGCTCACCCTTGCAAGCTTCAAATGATTTTTTTATTAACCATTCCACCAGGCCATGATGTCTCTTGGCAGACATACTTGTTAGCCGCTGTAAGGACATAGCATTCTGTGTACTTGGGGTTAGGAAGGGGGAGACGGGCGAGAGGGGAGGTCTTTCCAAAATATAATCAACCAAAATAGCAATCTGCAGACAAATCTCGAGTCGAAGCAGTTGGTTTTATTCAACCTTCTTGCAAGTTTGTTTCACCGTTTGCAAGAGGCACGTTGGCGCAGCGGTAGAGTTGAGGCCGTACAGCGCCAGAGACCCGGGTTCGACCCTGACTACGGGTGCTGTCTGTGCGGAGTTTGTACCTTCTCCCCCCGTGTGACCTGCGTGAGTTTTCTCCGGTATCTCAGCCTTCCTCCCACACTCCAAATACGTACAGATTTGTAGGTTAATTAGCTTGGTAAAATTGTAAATTATCCCTAGTGTGTGTAGGATAGTCCTGGTGTAAAGGGGATCGCTGGTCGGCACGGGCCCGGTGGGCCGAAGGCCTGTTTCTGCGCTGTGTCTCTAAACTGAAGTGATGCAAACTGCCTAACATGCATCATCTTCCAGTCGTAACTGCTTTCAGCGATGCAGTGGTGATGATCAGCCATGATCATATCGAATGGTGGTGCTGGCACGAAGGGCCGACTGGCCTACTCCTGCACCTATTGTCTATTGGTTGTACATGGGTCTTGTGAACTTGCAACTGATAACATGCAGCAGGCAAAGGGGTACATATTTCTACATTACTTTTCTTAGAATGTCTGAAAGAAGGGTGGCGCCGTGGTAGGGTTGCTGCCTTACAATGCCAAAGAGTGTCAGGTTTTGATCCTGACTATGGGTGCTGTCTACATGGAGTTTGTACTCTCTCCCCGTGACCGTGTGGGTTTTCTTTGGCTGCTCCACTTTCCTCCCACACTCCATGCTACAGGTTTGTAGGCTTGTTAATTGGCTTCGATAAAGATTGTAATTTGTCGATTTGCCCATCGAATCTGTGCCGACCAGTGATCTCCATACACTAACACTATCCTACACACACAAGGGACATTTTACATTTTTACCAAGCCATTTAAAATATAACCCTGTACGTCTTTCGAATCTGGGAGGAAACCGGAGCTCCCAGAGAAAACCCACCACGGAGGTCACGGGGAGACTGTACAAACACCCGTAATCAGGATCAGTAGCCAGGAAACGTTTTTTTACCCAACCCGGCCTCGAAAAAAATGTTTGTTGAATATTTTACCCCGAGCTCGAAAAGACGGCAGGGATCGGAAGCCACTAATTCCGATTATTTTGCAAAGCTGTCAAAAATAATCGCAGTTGTTGACCTGCCCACTTGCATTCTGTGCACATTTCTTTACGCTTTAACAAAAATACCAACACTCCTGTTTTGGCTCTTTCTCCCGTTTGGCAAGAACCAGCGTATTTTTTTGGGTGGAATTCCCATTTTGAGGTTTTGCTCAGCAGTGCAGACATGCTGGCTTGAACTCCCTCCCTGGGTTGGTTTGAAGGTATGTTTATTCTCTGGAGAAACATTCCTTCCATTTCTGTGGCACCTTTCACAACCCAGAGACATCCCGGAGGACCACATCACGGGCAGTGAAGTGCTTCAGAAGTGTGGGCAGTGTAGGAAATGCAGGGGGGTGGGGGGGGGGGGGGGCATCAACAAACTCATCAGGAAGGCTGGCTCCGTCCTGGGGGCAGAGTTGGATTCATGGGATGCATGAATGTGGATGCTCCTCAAACTGCGGAGCATCCCCGACATTACAGCTCACCCCCTCCATGACAACCTGAGGAGCACCTTCAGCAACAGACTGGTTCCACCAAGATGCAGGACAGAACGCCACAGGAGACCCTTCTTCCCTGCGGCTATCAAACTGTACACTCCTTCCACTTCTGAGGTGGGGTAGACTGAGACTGATGTCCACCTCTCTACCCCCCCCCCTCAAAATCTTTGCACATCCCCTAATGGGCCTGTCCTTTTTCGGCGACTGCCGGCACCCGTCATAGGTCGTTGCAGGTCACCGAAAATGTTCAACATGTTGAAAATCCAACGGTGACCAGAAAGACGCTACGACTCTTTGGGCGACTCAGGAGACTACTCACAACCATACAGGCAACACCCTGGCGACATGTCGCGGGATGAAGCCTGTATGATCGTGAGTAGTCGCCCAAAGAGTCGTACCTTGCTCTGGTCGCCGCTGGATGTTCAACGTTGAACATTTTCGGCGACCTGTAACGACCTTTGACAGGTGCCGGCAGCCGCCGAAAAAGTCGCGTAAGTCTTTCCACTCGTCACTTTCATTTCGTATTTCATGTATCTTGTGTTTTAAAATGACTGTTGGCGGATCAATTTCCCGCCTGGGATAAATAAAGTTCCATTGTATCGTATCGCAACGAATGCACGGAAAGGTGCCAGAGTGAGGTGGCCATGTCGCTAGGCAGAGCTTCCCTTCTTCTCTTTGTAATCCCAAAGGGGTTTGCTTTCTGCCTCCTGAGAGGGTTGTTGGATAAAGTGGCTGGAATCTCAACATGAAAACCGAATACACTGGTTGGGATGCTGCACTGGAACTGGTAGCCTTGTCTCTCCTGAAATTCCAGCCTGCCTCACCCCACCACATGCCAAATAGAGTGGCACAGCGTGGAAACAGGCCCTTCGGCCTGACGTGCCCACACTGTAAACAGTAAAGAATCAGGCCCTTTTGGCCTACCTTTACCATGACGGCCATCAAAGTGCCCGTGAATGGGAAACATGAATTTCAGGTCAGGACCCTTCTTCAGGTTTTGAAACAGGAGAAACAAAGTAGAATAACTCAGTAGGTCAGGCGGCATCTCTGGAGAACATGTCAGAAGAATGGTCTTAACCAGAAATGTCACCCTATCCATGTCTGAAGAAGGCTCTCAGCCAGAAAGATCTGTTCTCCAGAGTTACTGCCTGACTTGCTGAATTATTCCAACACTTTGTGCCTTTTTTTTGTAAACCAGCAGCTGCAGTTCTTTGTGTCTACAGGTGCCTGTCAATATTGGCCCCACTATACTCCAGAATTTTGTACAGGAATTGTACAAGAAGCTCTGGTAAATACTTTACTTCAAAAAAAGGGAACCAAAAAGAGACCATTCTGTCCCTTGAGCCTGTGCTCACCATTTAGTTAAATTATGCTCATCTATACCTCCCCCCCCCCCCACCCCACTTACATAACCAGAGTTCTCTATACTTTAGATAGACACAAAATGCTGGAGTCACTCAGCGGGCCAGGCAGCATCTGCGGAGAGAAGGAACTGGTGACGTTTCGGGATCGAGGCCCTTCGTCAGACTGAGAGTCAGGGGAGAGGGAGACAGAGAGATATGGAAGGGTAAGGTGTGAAAACACAGATCAAAGGGGACATGGTCAAGAGAAGAAGAACCTCGTAGAAAACATTAGCGAGGCAGTGGTGCTGGTTCCCGACGGGCGTTCCTTACAACGCTATGTACGACAGTGATCGCAACTTCTACTGAAGTCTGGGTGGCCGTTGGCTCGCTAGAAAACTCATCCGCCCTTTGACAGGTCTTGCTTTTGGTCCTGCTGGGGGTCCACAGCCCCCTCCTCACCTGGCAAACCAGGTGGGGGAGACGGTTTAAGTCAAGTCAAGTCAAGTGAGTTTATTGTCATGTGTCCCTGGTAGGACAATGAAATTCTTGCTTTGCTTGAGCACAACAGAACATAGTAGGCATTTACTACAAGGCATTCTATAAATATATACACAATGGTCAATATACTGATAAAGTGCAAATAACAGTATTGGCTAGTAAAGTTCAGTGTTATGTCCGAGCCAGGTTTAATAGCCTGATGGCTGTGGGGAAGTAGCTGTTCCTGAACCTGGTCGTTGCAGTCTTCAGGCTCCTGTACCTTCTACCTGAAGGTAGTGGGGAGATGAGTGTGTGGCCAGGATGGTGTGGGTCCTTGATGATGCTGCCAGCCTTTTTGAGGCAGCGACTATCCGACCATGGAGCAGGGAGCACGGGATTACATGGAACCCGTGGCGGAGGGAACTCCCCCCCCGACCTGACATGGTCAAGGAAATGTAGAACGGTATCTTTGTTAGTAGCATGTGACGCAGTATGATTTGCATCATCGTTGAGGGTTGTCAAGGTGAGATGCAGATTTCCCATCTGCCTTTTTCCTCACGACCTCTTCGTATTTAGGAGGCAGAAATGAATTGTTGCTCGATGATTACACTATACAATCAGTGCACATTCTTTCTTATGGTGAAGTGCTGCTTGGTTTAAATATAGACCCAGAGCAATGTAAACACAGCGGTCTCAAAGCTTCAAAGCTCTTGTAACATTTGCCAGTTGCTCAGTTTCTTTCACAAATTTACTGTGGGAAACGTATCGCTCATGTCCTTGGAGCAGATTTATCCACGGCCCTCCCAACAAGGAGATAACCAGAGGCACATTTTGATCTTATTTTCTGTCGGCTTTCCGTGGATGGTGTGACTTTGTTTCAGATAGGTTGCTCTCGACCAAACCCGGGGAGCAAAAACCAAGTGTTTTTAACAACATTTGGGCAGCACAGTGGCGCAGCGGCAGAGTTGCAGCCGGGACAGGCAGCAGCATCTCTGGAGAGAAGGAATGGGTGATGTTTCGGGTCGAGACCCTTCTTCAGACCAGTCTTTTGTGGATGGTTTACGTTAAGAGAAGAGTCAAGAGTGTTTTATTGTCATGTGTCCCAGATAGGGCAATGAAATTCTTGCTTGCTGCAGCACAACAGAATATGTAAACATCGTACATAACGGCGAAAAAAAATTCAGTGTGTGTATATATACACATGCTCACATACTCAATAAATAAACGAATATAGTGCAATAATAATAATAATAATAGTCTGTTGTAGTTCAGAGCTTATTTGTTGTAGTGTTTGTACACTACAACCTGATGGCTGTAGGGAAGCTGTGGCTGTAGCTGTTCCTGAACCTGGACGTTACAGTTTTCAGGCTCCTGTACCTTCTTCCCGATGGCAATGGTGAAATGAGTGTGTGGCCAGGATGGTGTGGGTCTTTGATGTTGGCAGCCTTTTTGAGGCAGCGACCTCGATAGATCCCTTCGATGGTAGGGGAGGTCAAGAGCCGGTGATGGACTGGGCAGTGGTCACAACTTTTAACCACAGTCACCAGTTTGGGTTGAATTTATTTACTTGAGTGTTCGATTTGCCTGTGAAGTTGCATTAACAGCACAGAATGGGCGGAAGGCACGGCGGCGCAGGGGTAGAGTTGCTGCCTCACAGCGCCGGTGACCCGGGTTCGATCCTGACGATCGGTGCTGTCTGTACGGAGTTTGTACGTTCTCCCCGTGACCCACACGGGTTTTCTCCAAGATCTTCCGTTTCCTCCCACACTCCAAATTTGTAGGTTAATTGCTTTGGGTGAAATGTAAAATTGTCCCGTGTGTGTAGGGTAGTGTTAATGCGCGGGGATCGCTGGTCGGCGCACACCCAGTGGGCCGAAGGGCCTGTTTCCACAATGTATCTCTAAACTAAACTAAATAGACCTTTTGGCCTGACTGGTTTACACCCTTCAAGCCTCTTCACATCCCTTGTCATCTTGCCTTGACATCAAACGGTGAAGTTAAAATGGCCTCTACTGATTTTATTCCCCCCCCCCCCCCCCTAAAAATGAAATGGATTAAAATCATAGAATCATCATTGCAGAGAAGGGTGGAAGGAGACATTCGTCCATCTTGATTTTTCAAAGAGCAGTTTATTAAATCCCAGTCCCTTGTGTTTTTCATGTATAAAACACTTCTACAAGTGCCGACCATATCACTTTTGAGAGCCCTGACTCTTTGCACCACTCTGACTGCTGATATTTGGACACTCGTCAGTGGAAAATGTAGGTCAGGTTTTTTTTTGATTAACATTCATCCTTGGCATGTGGGTAAGGCCACAATTCTTGCCTGCAGTGAAGTAATTTCCTTTTAATAATTTGCAGTCATAGTGCTACAGTGTGGAAACAGGCCCTTCGGCCCAACTTGCCCACACCGGCCAACATGTCCCAGCTGCACGACTCCCACCTGCCCGCGTTTGGTCCATTTCCCTCCTAACTTGTCCTATCCATGCACCTGTCTAAATGTTTATAAAAGTTAGGGCAGTCCCAGCCTCAACTATCTCCTCTGGCATCTCGTTCCATACACCCACCACCCTTTGTGTGAGAACGTACCCCTCAGATTACTATTAATTCTTTTCCCCTTCACCTTGAACCGGCATTCGGATAGCAGTAACGGGATCGGTCCAAGCCTGCATGGATTTATGAAGGGGAAATCTTGCTTGACTAATCTTCTGGATTTTTTTGCGGATGTAACAAGTAAAATGGATAAGGGAGAGCCAGTGGATGTAGTGTATCTGGACTTTCAGAAAGCCTTTGATTAGGTCCAACACAGATTAGTGGGAAAAATTAAAGCACATGGTATTGGGGGTAGGGTATTGACATGGATAGAAAATTGGTTGGCAGACAGGAAACAAAGACTAGGAATTAACGGGTCCCTTTCAGAATGGCAGGCAGTGACTAGTGGGGTGCCGCAAGGCTCAATGCTGGGACCGCAGCTATTTACAATATACATGAATGATTTGGATGAAGGAATTAAAAGTAACATTAGCAAATTTGCAGATGACACAAAGCTGGGTGGCAGTGTGAACTGTGAAGAGGATGCTATGAGGATACAGGGTGACTTGGATAGGTTGAGTGAGTGGGCAGATGCATGGCAGATGTGAGGTTATCCACTTTGGTATCAAAAACAGGAAGGCAGATTATTATCTGAATGGTGTCAGATTAGGAAAAGGGGAGACCTGGGTGTCCTTGTACATCATTCATTGAAAGTAAGCATGCAGGTACAGCAGGCAGTGAAGAAAGCTAATGGCATGTTGGCCTTCATAACGAGAGTATTGTGTGCAGTTTTGGTCTCCTAATTTGAGGAAGGACACTCTTGCTATTGCGGGAGTGCAGCGTAGGTTCACAAGGTTAATTCTAGGGATGACAGGACTGTCATGATGAAATAATGGAATGACTAGGCTTGTATTCACTGGAATTTAGAAGAGAGGGAATCTTCCAGAAACAAATAAAATTATTAAGGGATTGGACACGCTAGATGCAGGAAACATGTTCCCGATGTAGGGGGAGTTCAGAACCAGGGGCCACCGTTTAAGAATAAGGGGTAAGCCATTTAGAACTGAGACGAGGAAAAACTTTTTCACCCAGGGAGTTGTGAATTTGTGGAATTCTCTGCCTCAGAAGGCAGTGAAGGCCGATTCACTGGATGCATTCCAAAGAGAGTTAGATGGAGCTCTTAGGGCTAGCGAAATCAAGGGAAATGGTGAGAAAGCAGGAACGGGGTACTGATTGTGGATGATCAGCCATGATCACATTGAATGGCGGTGCTGGCTTGAAGGGCCGAATGGCCTACTCCTGCACCTATTTTCTATGTATCTATGTATGTCCTCTGGTCCTTGATTCCCCTGCTCTGGGCAAGAGATTCTGTGCATCTACCCGATCTATTCCTCTCATGGCTTGAGACTGTTTGGAGTCACATGTAGGCCAGTCATGGTAGGGATCTGATCATGCTCTCCCCGAGTGTATCATCAGGCTTAAGTTGTACCGAGAAGGCATGGTACTGTTGAAGGTACCACCTGTTGGTTGCAACATTGAATTGAATGCTCAGTTTGCTCTCTCGGGTGAATTTGGCACAACTTTGAAGTGTTTCCTCCTCCCCCCCCCCCCCCCCCCCCCCGCCCCCACCTCCCCCGCCCTAGGCATTGTGGCTATGTTTCATCCCCCACCCATTCAAGTGATGATCACAATACTGTTGACCAGCAGATGCTGGAATGTTGCCCGTCAGTTTGAAGAAGGGTCCCGACCCAAACCATCACCTATCCATGTCCTCCAGAGATGCTGCCTTACCCGCTGAGTTATTCCAGCGCTTCGTGTTCATCATAGTACGGTTTTGGGGATCTCCCTTCCCCCCCTTTTGCAATGACGGCACTTCACAAGTATTCGCTGACTGCAGAGTTATAGGGTCGTGTGGAAACAGGCTCTTCGGCCCAGCTTGCCCACACCAGCCAACATGTCCCAGCTACACTAGTCCCACTTGCCCGCGATTGGCCCATATCCCTCCAAACCTGTCCATCCTCCGATTCATCCTCTCTCTTGCCCCTTCACAGTTTTTTTCTTACTCTTCCTCTCCCTTCCTCGTCTCTCGTCCTCTTTCTCCCCTCTATCCCTCTCCCTCCCTTCTCGAATTCCTCTCTCCCCTTTCTCTCCCTCTTCCCTTCCCCCCCCCCCTCCCCCCTCCTCCTTCTCTCTATATCTGAAGAGCTGGATGGAAATGGCCCGAGAAACAAGGTTTAGTTTAATTAAGAGATACAGCGCGGAAGCAGGCGCCGACCAGCGATCCCCGCGCACTAACACTATCCTACAAAAACACCAGGGACAATTTACAATTTTACCAAGCCGATCAGCCGACAAACCTGTGCGTCTTCGGAGTGTGGGTGGAAACCGGAGCTCCTGGAAAAGAAATCCACGCAGGTGCAAAGGGCTCGAGTTCTCTGCCCTCCCTTCTTCCACATCACCACCCTAGCTAGCTCCATGCTCAGTAACTCATCCCCGAACATCAGTCTCAGAGTATCCACCCATTGTAAGGAAATGGCAATTATTTGTTTAATTAAAAAGGATCCTGCAGTGCAGCACATCATTAGTATGTTAAGAAAGTCTTAATTTGTGCTTCAAGTGGATATGTTCCTTTCAGGAGAAAACTTTGGAGATTATAGAGTCAGTAGAACTGGGCAGCACGGTGGCGCGACGGCAGAGTCGCTTTCTCGCAGCGCCCGAGACTTGGATTCGATCCTAACTACGGGTGCTGTCTGTACGGAGTTTGCACATTCGCCATGTGACCTGCGTGGGTTTTCTCCGGGTGCTCCGGATTCCCCTCATATTCCAAAGACGTACAGGGTCGTACCGGTTAATTAGTCTCTAAATTGTAAATCATCCCTAATTTGTAGGGCGGTGCAAGTGTACAAAGTGATCGCTGGTCAACATGGACTTGGTGGGCCGAAGGGCCTGTTTCCGCGCTGTGTCTCCAAAGTCTAAAGAATGGAATGATGTTATTCTTCCAATTGGGGGGACACTTTGCTGCTGACCGACCATGCATCTTAAATTAAGGAGCAGCAAATGGATGATCACTTCCACCGAAGAAGGGTCACGTCCCAAAACCTCCAGAGGTGCCGCCTGCCCCGCTGCGTTACTCCAGCATTTTGTGTCTTTCTGGTGTAAACTGGCGTCTGCAGTTCCTTCCCACGCATCACTTGCCGATGTTCCTCTCCCTTCCTCGTCTCTCAGTTCCCAGCTTTATTTTTGGACCACCCTCATTCCCACCCCCCCCCCCTCTCTTCTATCTTCTCCCCGTCCTTGCACCCCTTGTTTAATCCATTTGCCATCTCCTTTCATCACTTCACTGCCTCCGCGTCTCCTCCTTTTCCCCTTCCTCCCTCCACCACCCTCTCCTCGCCCTCTATCTTTCACTTTCTCTCTACCGCCCTCCCTCTCCTCGTGGTGGATGGGAGTGAACAGAGATTTGACTGCCCCATGAAGACTTGTGGTAGACATCTTTGGTTGACGGGCGGCACGGTGGCGCAGCGGTAGAGTTGCCGCCATTACAGCGCTTGCAGCCCCAGAGACCCGGGTTTGATCCCGGCTACCGGTGCTTTTCCGTACGGAGTTTGCACGTTCTCCCTGTGACCTGCGTGGGGTTTTTTTTTTCCCCGAGATCTTCAGTTTCCTCCCACGCTCCAAAGACGTGGAGGTTTGAGGGTTAATTGGCTTGGATTTGTAAACTTGGTATAAGTGTAAATTGTCCCTAGTGTGTGTAGGCTTGTGTTAATGTGCAGGGATCGCTGGTCGGTGTGGACCCAGTGGGCCGAAGGGCCTGTTTCCACCACGCTGGTTCTCTAAAACTAAAACTAAACATTCATAGTTCCCTTTGGAGAAGGGCTGTCCAACAAAGAACCAAACCAAAAGGTGCTGGAGTAACTCAGCGGGGTTTGGCAGCATCCCTGGAAAACATGGGTAGGTGACATTTTGGGTCGGGACCCTTATTCACCTATCCAGTGATGCTGGTTTTGTGTAGGAAGGAACTGCAGATGCTGGTTTTACTCCGAAGATACAAAATGCTGGAGTAACTCAGCGGGTCAGGCAGCATCTCTGGCTAAAAGGAATAGGTGACGTTACGGGTTTCAGACTGAGAGTCATCGGAGAGGGGAAACGAGATATATGAAAAGATAACGTAGAACGAATGAATGAACGATATGCAAAAAGTAATGATGGTCAAGGAAAGGTGGAGCCCACAATGGTCCGTTGTTGGCTGTGTAGGGAAGGTGATTAGTCGTCGTACTAGTTTCACTGTCTTCCTGCCGAGTTTCACTGTTTGTATCACTCATTATCACCTTCCCCGCAGCCAACAATAGACCATTGTGGGCTCCACCTTTCCTCGATCATCGTTGCTCTTTGCAAATCTTTCATCCATTTGATCTACCCATCTTTTTGTATCTCCAGCCCTGGCTCTGAGTCTGAAGGAGGTACTGGTTTTGTACTTGCAGGCAAGTTGAGTCTCGCTCTGTACATGTTTGAAGATTGATTTCTCTAGTTTCATGTAGTCGTTGCATCCCCCTCTCTCTCAACGCCCCGCCCCGCCCCTGCCCTAATCGTCCAGCTAGTTTCACAGTTCACACCCGTATACACCCCCTTCGTCATCGCCTCTTCCACCGCCAACTACGGACCATTGTGGGAATCCACCTTTCCTCGACCACTGTTGCTTTTTGCATTCCCTTTCACGCATTTGTTCCACGCGCCTTTTCTTATCTCTCTCGTTTCCCCCGTCCCTGGACTCTCGGTCTGAAGAAGGCACTGGTTTTGTGCATGGGCACTGGTTGAATCTTGCGCTGCCACACAAGTTTAATTTGGCCTTAGTCAGATCCCCTTGGAGTTTCAGAGCAAAACCGCTGGAAATGGCACAAGCTCGCTTGGGGCTACCAGTGTACAGAATTTGTTTTTACTGGATGAGGATCATTTACCAGTCTGGTCTTGTGTGTGATCAGCGTTAGCATTATCCCCCAGAGGGCTATTGAAGTATTATGAGGTTTATATAAAACCCGGTTTGTTTTGAATGGAATGTCCGCAGATATTAAAATGTTGTTACTGAACCTGCCAAGATTAGAAAATTGCAAGTTGAGTTCAGGGGATTTCAGATTATTGCCAGTATGTCCTGGTTTGTTCCAGCCTGGTATTCATGACAAAGAGTTCAAGTCTTTTCAATCTGCCAGTTAAACGAGGAGTGCTGGAGCATCTTTGCGATGAGCATTAACTCGGCATATAACCGCAGGGACATAATGGACAGGCCTGGAGTGGAAGTGTGATGAATAAAACACACACTGTCTTCAATCTCGTGCTCACTCTCACTCTCACTCTCGGGCTGTCTCATACACTCACCCTCACGTTCTCCCACAGAGGTGCACGTGCACACATATGCACCCGCACTCTCTCTCCTTTGCTCTTCCTCTCACACACTGGCACACTTGCCCCCTCTCACGTTCACTATCACTCCTTCGCATGGAGTCATGCTGTCTCCCAACCCCCCTTTCTCTCTTTCTCTCTATCTCCCCCTCGCCCTTCCCCTTTCCCACTCCCTTCCCTTCTTCACACGCTCTCTCCCCTCCCACGCCCCCCACCCCCGACTCTCGCCCTCTCCTTTCTCTCTTTCTTTCTATCCCCCTCTCTCTTCCTCCCATTCACCTTCTCCCTTCACCTCTCCCTCACTGATCTCTCCCCTCTTCCTCTCTCTCTCTCCCCTCTCCCACCCCCTCTCTCTCTCTCCGCTCCCACCCCCCTCTCTTCCTCTCCCTCACTCTCCTTTCTCTTCCTCTCCCTCACTCTCCTTTCTCTCTCTCTCTCTCTCTCTCTCTCTCTCTCTCTCTCTCTCTCTCTCTCTCTCTCTCTCTCTCTCTCTCTCTCTCTCTCTCTCCCTCTCCTCTCTCTCTCTCTCTCTCTCTCTCTCTCCCTCCCTCTCCCTCTCTCACTGCCCATCTGTCTTTCTCTTTATCTCATGTAGACACACATATATATATATATATATCACACACACAGACATGAGAGGGAACAGCACTTTTATTTTAGTTTTGGGCCTAGTGTAACTGCAGCCAAGCTGGGGATTACGTTGTGGTGAATGTCAAGGCGTGTTTGGATCAGTTGCCATGCTGGTGATCGCCTTGGCATGAGATGAACCAAATGGACAGTGGCACGGTGCATCAAAATGCCAGTGATATATGCAAATCCCCAAATCCTGTTTCTGCTATTTTATTCTGCAGGTTTTTGGCCAACCTGCTGAATAGTTGTGTGTCTGTATCTGTGACAGTTCTTCCTGGGATTTGTTTGACTTAAAAACTCTGTTACCGCCTGTGATTACTCATCCCCTAAGCTTGATTATCTTCACCGTGACCGACTCCGTGAAGGTTTATTCTAACTCTTCGGTGCTTCTGTCCCAGCCCTGGTGACGGCCCAGTTCTCAAACTAATGGAACCATTTGTTTGAAAATGTGTGGAAAGCCACCAGCCTAACTCCAGTGAATGAGCAGAGAGACACCAAGTGCTGGAGCAACCCAGCGGACAGTCAGCATCCCTGGGGGAAAAAAGGATGGGGGGCTGTTTTGGGTCGAGACATAACCGGAGTCTTCTTCAGACCCGAAACGTCACCCATCCTTTTGTGCCCCCCAGAGATGCTGCCTGACCCACTCCCGCACATTGTGTCCAGCTTCGGTATAAACCAGCATCTGCGGTCCTTTCTACGCGCTGGTAAACGAGACGCAATTTATGTTTAGAGAGTGCAGCGTTATCGTCAGCCGGCCTGTGAAGGAAGGTTGCGGGGGAAGGATGGGCAACGCAGAGACCTGTAAAATTGTCCCTAGTGTGTTGGGTGTGGGATAGTGTTAGTGTGCGGGGATCGCTGGTCGGCCTGAACTCAGTGGGCCGAAAGGCCTATTTCCGCGCGGTATCTCTAAACTAAACAACGCTAAATTAATAAACTAAACGAAACTCTCCATTGAGGGTGTCTGTGTTCTCATAACATATATACACTAGGCTCTCAGTGTTCTAGTAGGGCCATTGCTGTTGCTTTACGCAGTTCTCATACAATGCGCTTGAATTTTTAGTTTTAATATAGTTTAGAGATACGGCCCACCGAGTCGGCGCCGACCAGCGCTCCCCGCCCACTAACGCTATCCTACACCCACCAGGGACAATTTACTCTTATACCAAGCCAATTAACCTACAATCCTGTACGTCTTTGGAGTGTGGGAGGAAACCGAAGATCTCGGAGAAAACCCACGCAGGTCACGGGGAGAACGTGCAAACTCCGTACAGACAAGCACCCGTAGTCGGGATCGAGCCCGGGTCTCTGGCGCTGTAAGGCAGCAACTCTGCCGCTGCACGATAATAAACTAAACTAAACCCTTGATAGACACAAAAAGCTGGAGTAACTCAGCAGGACAGGCAGCATCTCTGGAGAGAAGTAATGGGTGACGTTTCGGGTCGAGACCCTTCTTCAGGCCCGAGGCGTCACCCGTTCCTTCTCTCCGGAGACGCTGCCTGTCCCGCTGAGTTACTCCAGCATTTTGTGTCGATCCTCGGTTTCAACCAGCATCTGCAGTTCCTTCCTAAACTAAACCCTTCCTCCATTTAAGGATTCTCCCAACACATATACTCTAGGTTCCCGGTGTTCTAGCAGGGCAATAGGCAGGTGTTGGTTAATACAGTTTTAACACAATGCCCTTGAATTCTTGGCGGATTCAACCAAATATCCCATACGTTGCCTTTAGTCCGGGAAGGTAGGCGGAAGGGTTCATGGCATGGTAGGCCGCTCCAGAATTAATTCCTTGGATAAGAGGGCTGTAACCCTCTCCCCTTCTCGATCACCGATCCCAGTTTTTGTACAGAAAGTTTATTTGGGAAGTCACTCGCTAGACATTACAAAGCACCTCCCTTTCTGTTGAAGAAAGGCAGAGAAGCTTATGGTTTTCATAGCAGCTGTCACAGAGTAATGAACATTTTTCAAGAGCCACTTTTAAATTGTAAATTTGTAAAGGCCTTGCACCTATTCCCAGGAGTTGTGTTGCAGTGTACAAGTTTATTCACTGCGCCAAGAATTCCTTGGATCCATTCCATTTCAGGCAACAACAAAATAATCTCTCTTGCTTTTAAATGTTAAAGTGACAGTAAGCCTCAGATCTGTTACTTAAAGGTGGTTTAATACGCGCTTCTTTCCTAAATGTGAGGACAGTGTGAAGACGGCCCGGAGTTGACGTCTTTTGAGTGTTTTAATTTTAAATATTCTCCGCTTCCCTCGCTCCAGCATAGGGGGGGAAAAAATGTCACAGAAGACCTAGTCCTGGAGTCATAGAGGACAAAGTCATCACCCATTATGTCCTAGGGGCCAGCAAGTACCTTTTGTATACTCATCGCATTTAGCAGTGCGGCACGGTGGCGCAGCGGTAGAGTTGCTGCCTTACAGCGCCAGAGACGCTGGTTCGATCCTGACTACGGGCGCTGTCTGTACGGAGTTTGTACGGTCTCTCCCCGTGACCTGCGGGGTTTTCTCCGGGAGCTCCGGTTTCCTCCCACGCTCCAAAGAAGTGCAGCTTTTGTAGGCTGCGCAGGAAAGGAATGGCAGATGCTGGTTTGCACCGAAGATAGACACGAAATGCTGGAGTAACTCAGCGGGTCAGGCAGCATCTCTGTGGACAAGGAATGGATGGCGTTTCGGGTCAATACCCTTCCTCAGATGAATTGGCTAGTTCACAAATTGTGAATTGCCCTGGTGCGTGTAGTATAGTGCGTGACCGGTGGTCGGCGCAGACTCGGTGGGCCGAAGGGCCTGTTTCCACCCTGTATCTTTAAACTAGACTAGATTAGACACTTTTATTGTCACATGAGACAAATCACAGTGAGGCAGGAACGGGGGTACTGATTGTGGATGATCAGCCAGATCACAGTGAATGGCAGTGCTGGCTCGAAGGGCCGAATGGCCTACTCCTGCACCTATTGTCTATTGTGAGATGCTTTGTTTTTGCTATATAAGAGTCGCCGATAATGTTACAAAGCACCCCTATTCTTGCCCCCGATGGTCCCCCCTTAGTTCTCGGCACCACCCCCCCTCCTCCCTTCCCCCCCCCCCCCCCCCATTTAGTTCTTGATGCCCCCCACCTTAGTGCTCGAAGGGAAGTAGAGTTGCTGTCTTCAGCGCTTGCAGCGTCGGGTTCGATCCCGACCACGGGTGCTGCGGGGGCCCGATTAAGTAAAATGTGAATAGGGCGGCACGGTGGCGCAGCGGTAGAGTTGCTGCCTTACAGCGCTTACAGTGCCAGAGACCTGAGTTTGATCCCGACTGCGGGTGCTGTCTGTACGGAGTTTGTACCTTCTCTCCTTCACCGCGTGCGTTTTCTCCGGGGTGCGCCGGTTTACTCCCACACTCCAAAGACGCACCGGTTTGTAGGTTAATTGGCTTGGTATAAATGTAAATTGTCCCTAGTGTGTGTAGGGTAGTGTTCGTGTGCGGGGATCGCTGGTCGGCACGGACTCGGTGGGCCGAAGGGCCTGTTTCCGCTCTGTATCTCTAAAGTAAAGTAAACAAAACCACACTAAAGTCTCCCCCCCCCCCTCCACTATTTCCGTTCAACTTTGCCCCTGGAGCCCTCGAGCCGTGCCCTCTAGGAGGCATCAGTTTGGCGCACGGTATGCGGGGACGGTACATGCGCTGGCCCTGACCCCTCCACGCCGACAACCACCTGCTTGGGCAGCGCGGTAAAGCTCCAGGTACCAGCGACAGCACCGTCCAGCAACGGCCCGAGCGGAGGCTGAATGGTCAGGGAACACAAATGAGAAAGCTACTCAGTGAGGAACGAGCCAGTCATGCTTGGCTGGCGACGAGGACAGCCACTGGTGTTCCAAAGAACGCCTTTCGAGTCGCGGGCCAACCTAACTAATCGTGGCCTTTATCTCAAATCAGCCAGCAAGAGCCTGAGCTGTAGTTTAAAATAGGAAGTTAGCAGTAGCTGTTAAGAGTTTAGGAAGACATCCAAAGTCATCATTTGTGTATATAGAGACCGCTGCCTAAATAAACACTGTCTTTCAGTCAGGAGAGGCTGCATCAGAAAGGCAGTTTGTGAACACATGTTACTTCATTATAATATAAAAATAAACACTTGGCAAGCCCTCACGCCAAAATGTTTTTTTTTAATTGTTGATCTTGCTTCCCTTGGTACATGCGATGTTAGAAAACGGATGGAAGGAACTGTTAGGATGTGAGTTTGAGCTTCTCTGACGGCATTCTTGCTGCCTGCTCTCCAAGCTGCCTCTGCCAACACATTGTATGAATGGGCTCCAAAGCAAGCACAGCATTCCTTCCAGTAACAGACCATGCCGACTGATTGGGATGCTTTAAAAACACCTCCTTCTGCTCAGGCTTCTGTTTTTTTTCTCACAGTCTTTCTCCCCCCCACACTCTTATTTCTCTTCCTCTCTCTCGGCTACTGAGTTTTTTCTCGTTCTCTCTCTTTTTATTTTTTAATTTAAAAAAAAAATTTATACTGAACTCTCTTTTTTTTTTTTTTTTTTTAACTTTTCAAAAACTTTATTCAACACACTCAATGATACATCACATCAATACATACTCAAAAGATACATTATATCAAACCACATCCTTATAGTACAACAGTACATTCATTATTTATTATACTCTCCACCCCACGTGGTGACCATCGCCAAGGAAGGCCTCCAGAGTCCCCGTGGACACCGCATATTCCCGCTCCAGGGACACCCTCTCTCTCTCTCTTTCTCTCTCTCTCTCTCTCTCTCTCTCTCTCTCTCCCTCTCTCTCTCTCTCTCTCTCTCTCTCTCTCTCTCTCTCTCTCTCTCTCTCTCTCTCTCTCTCTCTCTCTCTCTCTCTCTCTCTACCTCTCTCTCTCTCTCTCTCTCTCTCTCTCTCTCTCTCTCTCTCTCTCTACCTCTCTCTCTCTCTCTCTCTCTCTCTCTCTCTCTCTCTCTCTCTCTCTCTCTACCTCTCTCTCTCTCTCTCTCTCTCTCTCTCTCTCTCTCTCTCTCTCTCTCTCTCTCCCTCTCTCTCTCTCTCTCTCTCTCTCTCTCTCTCTCTCTCTCTCCCTCTCTCCCTCTCTCTCTCTCTCCCTCTCTCCCTCTCTCTCTCTCTCTCTCTCTCTCTCTCTCTCATTCTCTCACGCTCACATGCATGCACTCACATACACACACTCACATTCACAGACACACACACATACACACACACATGATCGTATGCAAACACACACACTCGCATTCAAACGCACTCGCGCGCACACTCCCATTCAGAGACACACTCACACACTTTCACCCTCATTCACACACACACTCATGCACAAACACACTCCCATTCACATCCTTTCACACTTTCACAATCGTACACATATTCACATACAAACACAATCTACTCACATTCACACACACACTCACGTACACACATTCGCACACAAACACACTCATACGCACACGCACGCACATTCACAAACAAACATACACTCACATTCAAGCCTGCAGCATGCACTCACATTCTCACACACACATATATTCATGCACACAAAACACACACACTTATATTCACCCCCACACGCACTCCATATTTTCTTTTTCTCTCAGCCTGACTTTAGCTCATCAGAAAAAACTGCCACAATTACACAATTTGCATGTAAGAACAGGTGCAAATGCATCCATCCCAGACATCTCTCTCTCTCTCTCCCTCTCTCTCCCTCTCTCTCTCTCTCTTTCTCCCTACCTCTCTCTACAGAACACCAGAATATAGGAGCAAGAGTAAGCCACCGGTTTGCTCAAGCCTTGCCCCAGCCATCAATGTGATTATGGCTCATCCACACTGGACTCAACTCCTCTTCTGTGCCAGTTCCATATGAACCTCAATCTTTCAAACTTTTATCCATCTCCACCTTAAATATATTCTTTCCCTTTCCCGCTCTCTTTCCCCCTCATTCTCTCCTGATTTATTATCTCCCGTCCCTTCCACCCTATCTTCCTCTCCTTTATTTCTCTCTCTATCTCTCCACCTCCCTCCTCCTCATCATCTCTTCCCCTTTCCTCTCTCTCCCCTTCCTCTTCCCTCTCCTTCCTTCAACCTATCCTCCATCCTCTTTCTCCCTCGCTCCCTCCCTCCCCAACTCCATCCTGTTGAGTCTCATTGTCTGTAACCCGTTTTCACCTAGCCCACAGCTAACAACGGCCCGTTTCCTTTATCAATGTTACTTCTTTGCATATCTTTCCTTCATTTGTTCTATATCTCTCTACATCACCGTCCACATCTCTCGTTTCCCTTTCCCCCTGACTCTCAGTCTGAAGACGGGTCTTGACCCGAAACGTCACCCATTCCTTCCCTTCAGAGATGCTGCCGGTCCCGCTGAGTTACTCCTGCATTTTGTGTCTATCTCCAATCGTCTTGGCCCCGCTGTGGGAGTAGGAGTGGGGACGGATCTGGATCCGCAACGGCCGTGAGCCCCAGGCCGAGCTCGGCGATCGTTTGCCTGCTTCTGCTGCTTGGAGGTGAGACGTTGTGTCCCGCCGGGGTCTTGGGCCTGTCCCACTTTGGCCGTCAGTTAAGCGACAGGCCGGTGGAAAGCGAAGATTTAATGCAGGACAAAGTCCACAAACCTCCCCGCCACTCCATGCGCTCGTCACGCGCTACCCACACGCTACCAGGTCGCGCAAATAGACCCTCGGACTATCCTTGATCAGACTTTGCTGGCGTTACCTTGCACTAAACGTTATTCCCATATCATGCATCTGTGCCATGTAAATGGATCGATTGTAATCATGTATTGTCTTTCCGCTGACTGGTTAGCACGCAACAAAAAGCTTTTCACTGTACCTCGATACACGTGACAATAAACTAAACTGCTGAAACCAAATCTCACCACTCTTGCTACAGTTTTGATCTGTGCCACTATTCACTTACTACTAAAAAGGTACATTATAGTAAGAAGAGGGTACATTATATTCAGAGCATTATATCAGTCTGAAGAAGGGTCTCGACCCGAAACGTCACCTATTCCTTCGCTCCATAGATGCTGCCTCACCCGCTGAGTTTCTCCAGCATTTTGTCTACATTATATTAAGAAGATATGCTTAATGTTTTACAAATTATAATAACATTGATTTGAAAGAGGACCAGCATAAAGCAGGGTTTACTTGAAATTAGAGAAATCAACTTTCATACCGCTGGGTTGTAAGCTGCCCAAGCGAAATATGAGGTGCTGTTCCTCAATGTGCGCTGGGCCACGCTCTGACAAAGGAGGAGGCCCAGGACAGAAAGGGAATGGGGAGTGTGGGAATGGGAAGGGAGCCGTTGGAAACGGATAAGGTGCCCCTCCTCCACCCCCACCCCTCATTCAGTCCCTGTGGCTCTCAGCTCTTAAGTTTATGTGATAGGAGCAGAATTAGGCCATGCAGCCCATCAAGTCCACTCCGCCATTCAATCATGGCTGATCTATCTCCCCCTCTCAACCCCATTCTCCTGCCTTCTCCCCATAACCCCTGGCATCCTACTGATCAAGAACCTATCAATCTCCAGCTTAAAAATATCCGTTGACATGGCCTCCACAGCCGTCTGTGGTAATGAATTCCACAGATTCACCACCCTCTGACTAAAGAAATTCCTCCTCATCTCCCTTCTGAAGGTGCGTCCTTTTATTCTGAGGCTGCGGCCTCTGGTCCTAGACTCTCCCACTGGTGGATACATCCTCTCCACATCCACGCTCTCCCCTTAAGTGCCAGTCATTAAAGGCAATGGGGATTTCTCCTGTTCATGTAGTGACTTGGCCTCACCAACTGGGTGACGAAAGGTTTTGAGAGACATCTCGCCTCTTACCCTTCTACCAGCGACTTTAAATCGATGTCCCTGTGGTTGTTTGACCTTGTTCTAAGGTAAAAGGGTCCTCACTGTTTACTCGGTCTGGGCGAAATGAGGTGTGTGAGCGGAAGCCTTTCTTCTTCTGCCTCGGTCTGCCCCACCCTTTGAAAAGATGCAAGCAAGCAAGATTTGGAGCAAAAAGGTAACCACAGACATGACATCCGGGCCTGCACAGTCTACACACCAGAGCACGTTAGGCCACACATCAGAAGCAGGAGCTAAGGTCCAAACTGCCCCGCCATTCAACACCGTCGCGCCCGGCTAGATCTCTGGCTCCAACTTGACCTTCCCGCCTGCTCCTTCGTAACCCTCGGTGCCCCGAGTCATCCCCCCCAAAAAAACCCTGGTCTCGCCTCACCCTCGCAAGCGCGCTCAATAGACTTCATTAAAGTCAAGAGGGTCCATTCCGTGAGATAGCATCAGAGGCAGGAAGTGGCGCACGGGAGGCTGCGAGTCAGAGCCAGGGCGCTGTTAATGTGGCCCCCGTTCTTCAGCCCGTGCAGCCATCTCCAGACAAGACTGAGGGTGGTGGGGGGAGGGGGCAGTGGCAGGGGTGGAATCAGCTAATTAACCCCTCGGTCCAGCCACCCCCTCATAGAAGGAGCTCGGACTGTCCCGTTTGTTATATCAGCCGGAGATTGTGAAGGTTGAGATACTTGGGGGTTTTATTTTTGCTAAGCTGAAGTGGTTGGAGCAACATGAAAGAAAGTGGCAGAATCAGACATCAGAAAGATCACAACTAGGTTTGTTGAGTTGCAGGGAGTGGGGGGGGGGGGGGGGGGGGCGGTGGGGGGGGGGAGCTTTCACATCCTCCTCTCTATGCAGACTTAAAGTGGGTTGCCTATTCTGAATGGCTGTAGGTCGGCCCAAACTGGGATTGTGGTAACCGTTGCACTTCGTAAGTTATAGGAGCGGAATTAGTGCCATTCGGCCCATCAATTCTACTCCACCATTCAATCTATCTTTCCCTCTCAACCCCATTCTCCTGCCTTCTCCCCATAACCCTGACACCCGTACCAATCTCTTACACCAATCTCACTTGGGGCCGGTTTGTAAATAGTGATTCTCTGGCCAATTTGTGCGAAGGCAGTCTCGGTTTGAACACCGTAATTCTAACAATCGTCAGGGGTGAGTACTCGATGAGTTGCACATCCGATCAAGGACATCTTGTCTGTCGTCTAGCTGCCTGGGTTGGTTGTACTCCACTGCTGTTACAAGAGTGGTAATGCGTAGTCAAAGGTTGGCGGATGCCAGATCTGGTACGGGGGGGCCCCTCCTCACCAGCAGCTCCTGTGGCAAATGTGAATACTCGTCACTAGTACTAATTTTCTCCTTTTCTTCTATTTTTTCTCCTTATTTTCTTTTATTTCTTTTCTTCTTTTCTTCTCTCTATTTACCTTCTCTTTTTTTTTTTCTTTTTTTATTTTTTCTTATTTCCTTATTCTTTTTTTCTTTCCCCTTTCTTCTTTTTTTTTCTCATCTATTCTTCTCTCTTCTTCTTCCCCCTTTTCTTTTTCTTTTTTCTTTTTTCTTCTCTTTCTTTATCCTTTTTCTTTCTTTTTCTTTTCTTCCTTTCTCTTCTCTTTTTCTTTTTTTCTCCTTTTCCTCTTCTTATTTTTTTCTTTTTTTCATTCTTCATCTTCTTTGTCCCTTCTTCTCACCTTCTTTATTTTTTTTTTCTTTCCTTCTTTTTCCTTTTTCTCTGTTTTTTTCTTTTTTTCCTTTATTTCTCCCTTTCCTCCCTTTCCTT
>CM075978.1:8171757-8236952 GCA_038087875.1 Malacoraja senta
CGTAGGGGTGGCGAGGGTTAATTTCTGTCAGTGTAAGATAAAGAATGAGGCTATCATATTAACACAACGTACTGGGACAGCCTTAATGAAAAAACATTAATGGCACTCTTCAATGAGCTGAGCAGCAGTGCGCAGGTCATTAAAGTTCCCCTCATCAGGCACCATATGGAAACGGCTGTAGAGATCTCCTGTAAATTTTTAGAAGTCTAATTGAACAGCTGTCTCTGATTAATTGATTAATTTAAAGCCAGGAAAAGTAGGTAAAAACCCAAGGTGAAGGATGAGGCTGCTCATTAAATGGATGGAATACCACTCCCGGGAACTCCTCACAGGCCCTGCGTGGCGGAGATGAGCCGGGTGGACAGTATTAACGTCGCGCTGGCAGCAGGAGCTCCAGAGACCCAGGCACTCGCACGGATATCGTGCGTTAATCCAGGCAGGGGCTGCGAGCGCTTGCAGCTCCAGTCAGCGGGCTGTTCCTGTGTCGCAAGCTGTGCCCTGGGTCTGCTCGTTTCCTAATCCTCCAGCAAAATCCCTCGGGGGGGGGGGGGGCGGGGAGGGGGGGGGGGGCGGCAACCCCTAGTCATGGTGGCGTTAGCCACAGCCTTGGTCAGGCAGCATGCTGAGTCGTGGGTTCAAATCCCATGTAGGCGTCCTCGACCACAGTAAATCAAGACCCCAGTGCCACGCAGAGGGGGGTGGGGGGGGGGGGGGCTGCTCGAGAAGATGTATTGCTTTTCCAGGGTTGCCAAAACAAAAATACAGCATGAAGCTGTTTTAAAGAAGAATGCGGGAATTAATAGCTACATCCGGCCAAAACAGCAGGAATTGAGTATTTAATGGGACACTAATACACTGATCCTCATGCAGCCCTCTTCCCCAGGGTGGTGCAGCTGGTAGTGCTGCTGCCTCACAGTGCCAGAGTCCTGGGTTCGATCCTGATCTCAGGTGTTGTCTGCGTGGAGTTTGCACGTTCTCCCCGTGACCGTGTGGGTTTGCTCCCACGTGTGGGTTTATAGGTGAACTGACCTCTGTAAATTGACCCCTGGTGTGTAGGGAGTGGATGAGAAAGTGTGCTATCCTAGAACTACTGTGAATGGATGATCGATGGTCGGCATGGACTTGGTGGGCAGAAGGGCCTGTTTCCATGCTCTATCTCTAACTAACCTATCAAGCAATGGGTGGTCCTTTTTCCCCAAACACTGGGAGAATCGTTAATCAAAGTCCTGTCCCCAGAAGAAACTATGGCATTACAGCTAAAAATTATTAATCAAATGTTTGTGAGTTAAGGAATACCCTGCAAAGGAATACCCATTCTCTGATAAGTTCATTGAGTGCCTTGAAGACATGAAAGGTGCAATAAAAATTCAAATCTTTTTAAAATGGCCCCTGACTTTGAGCAACCAAAAGCACAGTGCGGGCCAGAGGGCACATTTGGCGGAATGAAACCTATGATTAAAGATCATGTATGGTCTTTTCTTTGACTGGATAACACGCAGCCAAGGTTTTTCACTGTACCTCGGTACCCGTGACAATAATAAACAAAACTAAATGAAACTAAATTAACCGTCGCAATATTTAAGAAACATTTAGACAAGTAGAGTCAAGAGCGTTTTATTCTCATATGTCCCAGGCAGAACAACGAAATTCTTACTTGCAGCAGCACAAGAGAACTCTGTAAACAACTTAACGAAGAAAAAAAAAGATCAGTACACACACATGTACACATAAAAATAATAGTGCAAAAAGACAAAAGCAATGCCCCCAAGTCTATGTAGTTCGGAGGTTATTTGGTGGTTGTAGTGTTTAATAGCCTGATGGCTGTGGGGAAAGAAGCTGTTCCTGAACCTGGACGTTAAGGGCCTGTCCCACTTAGGCGATTTTTTAGGTGACTAGGTGTCGCCTGTATGGTCATGAGTAGTCTCCTCAGTCGCCCAAAGAGTCGTAGCGTTTTTCTGGTCCCCGCTGGATTTTGAAATGTTCAAAACTTTTCGGCGACTGGGCTTATCGTAGCTTATCTTCTCCTAACGTGGGTGCTGTCGTAGGTTGTTGCCAGGATGGCGTAGGTTGTCGCCAGGTGACGTGGGTTGCCGCCGGTGCTAACCGGTGAATTCCATTGTCGTAGTCGCCTAAGTGGGACAGGCCCATTAGTCCAGATGCCGGTTTTTAGGCGACTTGCTACAACTATGACAGTCGCCTAACAAAATCGTCTAGTGGGACAGTTTTCAGACTTCTATATCTTCTTCCCGAAGCCAGGAGTGAAATGAGTGTGTGGCCAGGGTGGTGTGGGTCTCTGATGATGTTGGCTGCCTTGTTAAGGCAGCGACTCCTGCAAGTCCCTTAGATGGTGGGGAGGTCAGCACCCGTGATAGATTTGGCAGTGTTCACCACTATATGCCGTCTTCTTCATTCCCGAGCGTTCAAGTTGCCGAAGCAAGCCGTGGTGCAACCAGTCAATATGCTCTCTACTGTACACGTGTAGAAGTGCGAGCCCTCTCTGACATCGCAAATCTCCGCAATCTTTATAACTGCATCAGTGTGCTGGGTCCAGGAAAGATCTTTAGACATATGCACGGCCAGAAATTTGACTCTCTCCACCATCGTCCCATCGATATAGACAGGTTTTTCAAAACTCTTTAGATTCTGGAGTAGTTCCTGAGATTTGGAGGGTAGCTAATGTAACCCTACTTTTTAAAAAAGAGGGAGAGAGAAAACGGGGAATTACAGACCAGTTAGTCTAACGTCGGTAGTGGGGAAACTGCTATAGTTATTAAAGATGGGATAGCAGCACATTTGGAAAGTGGTGAAATCATTGGACAAAGTCAGCATGGATTTACGAAAGGTAAATCATGTCTGACGAATCTTATAGAATTTTTCTAGGATGTAACTAGTTAGCGTGGATAAGTGGGAACCAGTGGGTGTGTTATATCTGGACTTTCAGAAGGCTTTCGACAAGGTCCCACATAAGAGATTAGTATACAAATTTAAAGCACATGGTATTGGGGGTTCAGTATTGATGTGGATAGAGAACTGGCTGGCAGACAGGAAGCAAAGAGTAGGAGTAAACGGGTCCTTTTCAGAATGGCAGGCAGTGACTAGTGGGGTACCGCAAGGCTCAGTGCTGGGACCCCAGCTATTTACAATATATATTAATGATTTGGATGAGGGAATTGAATGCAACATCTCCAAGTTTGCGGATGACACGAAGCTGGGGGGCAGTGTTAGCTGTGAGGAGGATGCTAGGAGGCTGCAAGGTGACTTGGATAGGCTGGGTGAGTGGGCAAATGCATGGCAGATGCAGTATAATGTGGATAAATGTGAGGTTATCCACTTTGGTGGCAAAAACAGGAAAGTAGACTATTATCTGAATGGTGGCCGATTAGGAAAAGGGGAGATGCAACGAGACCTGGGTGTCATGGTACACCAGTCATTGAAAGTAGGCATGCAGGTGCAGCAGGCAGTGAAGAAAGCGAATGGTATGTTAGCATTCATAGCAAAAGGATTTGAGTATAGGAGCAGGGAGGTTCTACTGCAGTTGTACAGGTTCTTGGTGAGACCACACCTGGAGTATTGCGTACAGTTTTGGTCACCAAATCTGAGGAAAGACATTCTTGCCATATAGGGAGTACAGAGAAGGTTCACCAGACTGATTCCTGGGATGTCAGGACTTTCATATGAAGAAAGACTGGATAGACTCGGCTTGTACTCGCTAGAATTTAGAAGATTGAGGGGGGATCTTATAGAAACTTACAAAATTCTTAAGTGGTTGGACAGGCTAGATGCAGGAAGATTGTTCCCGATGTTGGGGAAGTCCAGGACAAGCGGTCACAGTTTAAGGATAAAGGGGAAATCTTTTAGGACCGAGATGAGAAAAACATTTTTCACACAGAGAGTGGTGAATCTCTGGAATTCTCTGCCACAGAAGGTAGTTGAGGCCAGTTCATTGGCTATATTTAAGAGGGAGTTAGATATGGCCCTCGTGGCTAAAGGGATCAGGGGTATGGAGAGAAGGCAGGTACAGGATACTGAGTTGGATGATCAACCATGATCATATTGAATGGCGGTGCAGGCTCGAAGGGCCGAATGGCCTACTCCTGCACCTATTTTCTATGTTTCTATGTTTGCGGGCCCTCATCCTTCCTCTTCCAAAGTCCACAATCAGTTCCTTGGTCTGACTGACATGGATAGGAGAGGTTTAGAGGGATACGGGCCAAACGCAGGCAGGTGGGACTAGTGTAGATGCGACATGTTGGTCGACGTGGGCACGTTGGGATATGGGCCAAACGCAGGCAGGTGGGACTGGTGTCGATGCAACACACTGGTCAACATGGGCAAGTTGGGCCTGTTTCCACACTGTATGACTGTGACTAAACTAAAGGAAAGTGGCTGATGAGAGTTCTGAAGCACAGTCAACGAGGCCAAGATTTTGTTCAGCATCTCCCACTCCCATTTGGGAATTCAGTCGCCAGGTTGAGAACGTATAGACCGAACAATACCATGAATGCAAAGAAAGCTGCGTTCTATTTTTTTTATATTTCTTGATAATTTTTATGAATAAAGTTTATTTTTGAAATTTAAAAACAAAAACAAAGATGCTCTGCATTAGGAAGCTTTCACTTTTGCTTTCCTTCTCAGTACTGGCTGCAGAGAGTGTAATGCGTGCGTGCCTGCTGTGAATTGAAATATTCAGAGTGCGGCTGATAAGTGGAGGGCTAACTGATCTTAACTGGTAACCTCTGTTAGTGTTGGAGGTCTCTGGTTTATGTTCATTCACCAGGGATGATAATGCTATCTTATTCAGTCCATGCTTTGTTTGCTAATTATTGAAAATAGCTTTTGGATGTCTGCGTATTATAATTGATTCTGTCACAGCATTAGATCAAACTAATAGAAAATTGACTTTCATTGAAAGGTAGAAGTGATGAGAGCGACTGCACTCACTGTTTCTCTTTCCGTCCCCCGAACCCGATGGTGTAAAAGTCCAGGCACACCTCATCCATGCCCACAGTTTTCAGCCAGAGCATGCCTTACCTGCATCAGGTGCCTGCTGTATGTGAAGCAGGCCTTTCAGCCCCTCCTGCCTCTGGCAGCCTTTTCACGGCTCTCCAAACAGTCTCACTCACCCTTTCCTCTTCTCTTAACCCCGCAAATGTTTTCTGACGCATTTATCGAATTCCAATTAATGGAGCCTCATCTCTCGCAAACACGTACAGGTTGGTAGGTTGTAGTCTGAAGAAGGCCAGCGACCCAAAACCTCACCTATTCCTTTTCTCCAGAGATGCTGTCTGACCCGCTGAGTTACTCCAGCCTTTTGTGCCAATCTGTAGGTTAATTGGCTTTGGTAAAATTGTCCGTAGTGTGTAGGATACTGTTGGTGAACGAGGTAACCGTTGGCTGGCGTGGACCCGGTGAGCCGAAGGGCCCGTTTCCGCTCTGTATCTCTAAAATCTAAAGGCACTCTCCACAAACTGAGTGTGGGCATGTTATTACCTCTATGCCCTTCCCTACGCCATCCCAAACCATTTAATTGAAGGGACAGATCTCCACGATCTGTGTGAACTCCCCTGCCTGACCCCGACCCACTCCCCATCCCCGGAATTTCCTCCACGGACCAGTAGTCATAGCAGCCACAGTTGTGAGAACAGGATGAACCTCTCAAGAAAGGTGATGTTGTCTCCCGGTGACTCTGATCTTAGGGCTGGTTTCCTAACTCACTCCAGGTCCTGACTCACTTCCGATCACTCCGAAGAAGGGTCCCGATTCAAGACCACTCCTGTCCATTTATTCTCCATGATGCTGCCTGAGTTTTCTTCCAGCACTTTGTGTTCAGCCCAAGTGCATCACTTACCTCCAGCTGTGCTCACCGGCCAACAACAGATCCAATATCTGTTCCCCATTACTCAGGACCTCTCCGTGCCATTTTCCACACACTATTTCTGCCAGCTCATTAAGCCGACAGCCCTTTGAGACCTTTGCGCCCCCACCCTCCACTCTTGTCCATGCCCAAATATCACTGGGCAATCACCCCTTCATCCACCAACTCAGGTGCGGCCTGTGTGGAATGTGTATGTCCTGTGACCTGCGTGGGTTTCCTCCCGGTGCTCCGGTTTCCTCCCACATTCGAAAGACGCGGTTGTGTAGGTTAATTGGCCTCTGCAAATTGCCCTGGATTTGAAAGTGGGATGAAATAGAACGAGTGATGGATGTTTGGCGTTGACTTGGTCGGCCAAAGGGCCGGTTTCCATTGCTGTGTCTAAATTAAACTAAAGTTATAGCGGTGAAATTATTTTAACCAACTCTTTCTTTGTTTTTCTGGCAGGTAAAGACGAGCCTTCAAGCTACATTTGCACAACTTGCAAGCAGCCTTTCATGAGCGCCTGGTTTCTGCTCCAACACGCACAGAACACGCACGGATTCCGCATTTACTTGGAGACCCACCCGTCCAACAGTCCCCTAACTCCACGGATTGGCCTTCCTCCCCCCCTGGGCCCGGACCCCATCTCGCAGTCGCCTCTCACCAACTTCCTGGGCGAGAACAACCCTTTCAACCTGCTGCGGATGACGGGGCCCATCCTCCAGGAGCACCCGGGCTTCGGCGACGGGCGCCTGCCCAACACTCCCCCCATCTTCAGCCCGCCCCCTCGGCATCACCTAGACCCCCATCGCTTGGACCGCCTTAGTGCCGACGAAATGGGCTTGGTATCCCAGCATCACAGTGCCTTCGACAGAGTAATGCGCTTAAACCACCCGCTGGGCATCGAGTCCCAGACCATGGACTTCTCCAGGAGGCTCCGGGAACTGGCAGGGAACAACAGTTCCACACCGCCCCTGTCGCCCAGCCGCCACAACCCTATGCACCGCCTGCTCCAGCCCTTCCAGCCCAGCCCCAAGTCGCCCTTCCTGAGCACCCCTCCGCTGCCGCCCATGCCGCCCAGCAGCACCACCCCGCCGCAGTCTCAAGCCAAGACCAAGTCGTGCGAGTTCTGCGGCAAGACCTTCAAGTTCCAGAGCAACCTGATCGTCCACAGGCGAAGCCACACGGGCGAGAAGCCCTACAAGTGCCAGCTGTGCGACCACGCCTGCTCGCAGGCCAGCAAGCTGAAGCGCCACATGAAGACCCATGTGCACAAAATGGCGGGCAGGTCGGACGACGGCTTGTCCGCCACCAGCTCGCCGGAGCCGGGCACCAGCGAGCACGCCGGCGGCGAGGGCTGCGGCCTCAAGGCTGGCGGAGGCGGCTCCGGCTTCATGAACGAGAACGAAGAGGAGGAGGAGGAGGAGGAGGAAGAGGAAGAGGAAGAGCTGGAGAACGAGAGCCGGCCCGAGTCGAGCTTCAGCATGGACTCGGAGCTGAGCCGCAACCGGGAGAACGGCTTCAAGCTGCCGGTGAACGACAAGCAGCAGCAGCACTGCGTGCTGGGCAAGGTGATGGAGAACGTGGGCCTACGCGCCATCCAGCACTACGGCGACGTGCAGAAGCGCGCCATCTTCTCCAAGCGCTCGTCCGACGGCCAGAGGGACACGGGCGACGAAGACTCGGTGGCCGGCGAGATGGAAAGGCCCGGCGAGGAGGGCGCCATCAACGGCCGAGGCTTCGGGCCGCCCCCCGAGGCCTTCCCCATGTTGCTGCCCCGGAAGCCTCCGCTCATCGCCAGCCCGTCGCCCTCCTCCATCGCCTCGGCCAAGAGGATCAAGATGGAGAAAGACCTCGACCTGTCGTCCGCCACGCCCTTGATCCCCTCAGAAAACGTTTACTCGCAGTGGCTGGTGGGCTACGCGGCCTCCCGGCACTTCATGAAAGATCCTTTCCTGGGTTTCGGCGACTCCAGGCAGTCGCCCTTCGCCACCTCTTCGGAGCACTCGTCGGAGAACGGCAGCCTGAGGTTCTCCACTCCACCCGGCGACATGTTGGACGGCGGCCTGTCGGGGCGAAGCGGGACGGCGAGCAGCGGCAGCACCCCCCACATGGGGTCGGGGTCGTGCCCGGGCCCCGGCCGGCCGAGCTCGAAGGAAGGCCGCCGGAGCGACACCTGCGAGTACTGCGGCAAAGTGTTCAAAAACTGCAGCAACTTGACAGTGCACCGTCGGAGCCACACGGGCGAGCGGCCTTACAAGTGCGAGCTCTGCAACTATGCCTGCGCCCAGAGCAGCAAGCTGACCCGCCACATGAAAACGCACGGCCAGATCGGCAAGGAGGTTTACAGGTGCGACATTTGTCAAATGCCCTTCAGCGTTTACAGCACCCTCGAGAAACACATGAAAAAGTGGCACGGAGAACACTTGCTGACGAGTGACGTTAAAATCGAACAAGCAGAAAGAAGCTAAAGCTCCTTGAAAGTTTTTTTTTTAGAAATTATATAAGGCAAAAAAACACACACACACACACACAACACACACACACACACACACACACACACATAACACAAACAAACCACACACAAAAAAAAGAGGACTTGGTTATATAATAAAACACACAAAAAACACACACACACACATACACGCACAATTTTTTTTCAATTGTAAAAGCTTAATTAATTGCCAACTGAGAAAAAAGTCAGCCCAGAGTGCCTCCTGTGGCACTTAATTTTCAAGGTATAATTTGTGTCTGAGAAGCTCAATCAAATCAGAGGGTGATGTAGAGGCAGTAAAACAATGTTGAGCCTTTTCTACTGTGCAATAATTTCTGTATTTATTTTTTTTAAAATATTTTTTCAAGTATCATCTGCAGGTACATTTTCTTTTATTTCTTCGTTCTTTGAAACATTTGTTTTGATTTTTTTTTTTTTTAGGGTATCCCTTTTGATTTTACCCTCTTTTTTAAGGAAAAAAAACGGAAACCTGAGATTACTTGCATTTTGAAGTGCATATCTGTAGAGATAACCCTTCTCTGGGGCCGCTGCTTATTTGGAATTGAATAGTTAACACAGTAATTTCTTGGATAGAAGCCGCGTTTTTTGATTCTTTTAATTTTTCTTTTGGTTTCATCAAGGGAGGGGCTGTTTGGGGTGAGACAGATTGGATTTGCACAAAAGAAAAATCATTTATAAAAGAAAAAAAATTGTTTCTGTTTTAAAAGAAGGGAGATAGATGCCTCAGCGGATCACAATCCTAATCGTAGCACTTAACTAGTCGTTTAAAGTAAAACATTGCAAACTGGGTTCGAAATGTAGCACAGATCTTGCCATCCACTGGAGTCTGGAACTGCCGCTGTCAATTTTCGCCAATGACCCTTGGCTAAAACTAAACCGAGTTGAATGAGGATGAAAGAAAAGGAGCAGGCAGATGAGAGAGGCAACTTTCTCTCTCGTGCCCAATGATACCGGCCAGAAACTTAACCTAAGCAATAACGGTCTTTCAGTTTTGTGTTACTAACTAGTGAGTAAAATGCATAGCAAACGTAAATCGAGCAAAGTCAGAAGTGCATTATTGCCAACGCCTATCAAAACATCTGTGCTTGATTGTATGCGATAAGCATTATTGCAGAAATGCACAGGTATTTTGCCAACAGGAGATGGATGGTCTGTGGCCATTGTGTTTTAAAGAGCTAAATTTGTACCTGAGATATTTCCTTTTTTTGAACCCGCACCTTAACATATTTGTTTTTTTAATTATAGAAACTGCGACTTCTGAACAAGAAAAACTATGGGAAATCTATGGTCCAAAAAGGGTTATGATATACATTAGGGAACAACTGAGATTAAAGTGTCAGTGTTGCTTAGAGTAGCATTCACAATACTGGCACTATATAAAAAAAATGTTAATGTCAGTTGACAGTTTTTATACTGCCATTCAAATTGACATGAGTGCCTTGAATATTTGATCTTCCTAATGAGTCTCTGAGACAAATGCAAAACCACTTTTTGTGAAGTTTAAAACAAAAGTACTGATTTGAAGAAGAGAGGAAAAAAATCACACAACAAAGAGAAAGATGTACGTCATTAGATTCTAGAGTTCAACATGCACCAACAATCCAGAATTTATAGACAAACAAAAATAAAACAATCAGCGGATCTTCACGCCAGTCGCTACAAGTTGGTGAAGATGTGGCATCATCCCTTGCCCCCAGTTAACCCAATAACCCCCACCCCACCCAGCTAATCAACTACGGAAACCGGTCTGTCGTTCTATGCTCATCAATTGATACTGCAGGACGCTGCTTAAACTGTGGGCAACCCACTGTAGCAAAGCTCAATAGTAAAATAAAAGATGCCTCCAGAATCCCAACAAGAACATAAAGACAGTTACTCATCAGGAACAATGGCTACTCCTTATTTTTTTTTTTGGTTCTGAACAGAATTTAGTGCACTCAGTCTCGAATAAGTTTACAGTATTGAATATCTACAAGAGTGGAAAAAAAAACAAAAAAAAAATATTGTGTGTGCGTGCGTGCGTGTTTGTTGAATGATCAAGAGGTTTTTTTTCCGAAGTTTGCTTCGTAAATACATGGGTGCCATTATGGCCATGTGTATATTGGTTATCTGAATCAACTGGTGACGGGGTTTAATATATATATTACAGTTTCTTGATCACTGTAAAAGTGTACCAGTATTTGTAATAATGGAGAATGCCTGGGCATTTTACAAAATGGAGAGGAAAAAAAAAAACAAAAAAAAACTTTTTTTTTTTTCAAAAATGGAAATTGTTGCAGTAAATTTGTGGGTCTAAAATTGTTCTTGTCACTGTAATTGTAAAGTCTAATTGACTATCAGTTTTAGTAGACTTTTTTGCCTTGAGTGTTTTATCTTTTTTCAAAAATTGTATAGAACTTGTATTGGGAAGAACGATTACTGCTACCATATGTAGGCAAGAAAAAAAATTAGTAGAAAAGTGCATATTCATGTAATTGCTTTGCTTAAATCACATTCCTGACCTGTACTTTTTCCCTCTGTTTCTCTGGAATGGTTACTTGGTATTGGTTCATAATAGTGTAGGCACTTGCTGTATTTATACAGGAGCTTGTATTTTTTAACTGTTTGCTTGTCCTTTTAAAGGTACAACAAAAAGAAAAGTACCTTTTTTTTGGTAGTGGATTAGAAGAAAAAAAACACACAAGCTGCCATAATATATTTTTTTAATTTTGGCAGGATAAAAATAGTGCAAAAATAATTTGTATGTTCTGAAATCTTATTGTACAGGAGAAAAAAAGGTCGTGTAACGACCTTTTGTTTAAAAAAAAATACAAAATGGAATTAGGAAATGCATTGCTGGTCACTGATAATTTGATTTTCAGTTGTACAGTTCCCCGTCCCCATCACCGCCCGACTTTCCACATTGATGGATATGCATGGTTTACAGTTTTTGCCAGTCTGTTTTGCGTTTTTTTTCCTTTGTGATTTGCAGCCTTCGCTCTCCCTGTTCACACACTGTGATTCGATCTGTTGTGGTCAGAGTTAGATCAATGTAAATCCAACCGAATGAAGACCAAAACATGTTGCACCTCGCACTGCTTTAAGCATCATTCAGTGTGTGGCATGGAAGACGATGGATGAGTCAATGTCGTGTACATGCTGAGCAGGTATATGTCCACAGGGACAAAGTTTCCTTTACGTTGGATGCATTTTTGCCTTTTATTTGTTTTGTAAAATATGTGGACAGTTCTTTTCTTGAAGTAAAATCAATGATTAGCTCATTGATTTGTGCAGTATTAGAAACCACTAGATGTCACTAATGGTAGAAACCATCAAAAGTGGAAGTGAATATATACTGCATTTGCCAACAGTGGACCTACCTTCAATAGTTCTGCATTTTTCTTTTCTTTTTTTTTGTCCCTGATGCATCCATGTTGTGTGCATGGCACTGTTGAGTCCAACGTTTCCATGGGGATTTGGGTTTTGGGCCTCCTTGGTCTGCTGCTGTGTAAAACCAATGAGGCAGGTACAAGTATGTGTCGATCTAAGCTGCCGTTTGGTTTCCTGTGTTAACAGAATCATTCACTTCTAATTTCACATTCCACAGTTCCTCAACATTTTGTAATGATAATAGCAAAGAGGTGGGATGAAACCATTTGTATTTTGACACTTTGAAATTTGCACTAAAAACAGGGAGACAAACCATTCTGAGCACGTAATTGGCACATTAAGTAAATGTAATACTTCAAGTTCTGAAACGTTAGTCCTCCACGATTTGAAGGTGTGAGCAGCATTTATCAACCTCCTTGCATTTTCGGTTACTTACAGGCTAAGTGACGTTAAGTGGCCAGTTCTTAGTAGGTTTGTTACTTAGCCAAATTATTGCATTTTCTGTAAATAACAAGGTACAAAGCCGTTGAGGTTTCCGTGCATACCTGCTATTCTGCAACTATTGCCAATTGGAGTCGATTTTGTCAGCCGTTGATGGTGTTCCATGATTTTATTTTATTTTACGAGGTGAAAGGATGCTCATGTGCCCCAGTTTTAAGGCTACTGGAAACGGTCATTATTCTCAAGGATGCCCTTGCTTCCCCCACTGCACGATCCCATCCAGTACAGGCAGCTCAATGAGACGGAATAAGGGTCAATGCCATTCCGAACCCGGGGCTAGAATCAGTTCTCCTAGTCTGCAAGCTGCACCTCGATTGCCTTGGAACAGCCCAGGTAATGGTGCCAACTTTGTCACTTGGCCAAACAGCAAACAGTGTTCCAGTGTTACCATCTGTGGAGCCTTCCCTCTCCATCCACTAAAAAGGCCTTCTGCCACCTTCTCTGGTACATTGACCCATGTTTTCCCAGGTCAGTCTGGTGCTGGAGAACCTGAACTATTTAGAGAGTCATCGTGCCATTGTCACATAACTCACCTGCGGCAAAAATACAATCATTGTTAGACCTTTCAATGTCCCATGCACTGTAGTAAAAGAGAGGACTGGAAGTGATAAAAATGGATTCATATCTGTTATCCCCTCCACTATGCCAAGGGGTTTGTTTTTCAATATAAAGTGGCAGTGTTTGCTTGTTGCATCATCAAGCAAAGTCCACTGAAAAGGATTTGGGGAACGGGCGTGAGCTGAGCATGTAGGAAAGACAAGTGCCTCTTGTGATCTGCCACTGAAGGGACGTTAGGAAATTAATGTGGCGTTGCGTCACAGACCCTTTCCAAGGCACTGCCTTCTCAGCCTACACAGAGGGAAGGAGGCATTCATCTGGGCGGTGACCAAGAATTCGCCTGTTCCCACATATGGCCCTCTCTAGATATGGCATACACACCATTGGGTGTGGGTGTACAGACAGAGGGCAGACCTCTGTTATTCACCAAGGTTGTCATTTCTCATCATTGACTAGGTGAGGATGTACTACAGGTGCAGAAGGAAGCACCTGTTGAAAGTGTCAGATGCCATTACCTGGGAATTGAGGGACCTTTGAACTGAGCAATGGTGATTGCACAATTACTTCCAGCAGAGAACTTTAATAGCTGCTTCCCTGAACTTGGCAAACTTGTTTAAAAAAAATACTGGGCTTGTTTTCTCGTGCAGATATTAACGCCTCCCCTCCCCCCCCCCCCTCCCGTCCAGCGACCATTTGATATCAGATCACTTTGAGCATCAGTGGTTACTTCTTTAACATGGTACCATTTAATTATGTGACGTTGCCCATCTCTGGTTAATGTTCAGGCCATTAACAGTTTATGCCATAGTGCGTCACCAGGCAAGACCTAAGCCCCCTCCCCCCCCCCCCCCCCGAGCTGCCATTTACCACTAGCCTGACAGCACCATGAACTTCCCTGTTTGGAGATTTAAGAGAAATAAAACTCTGATTAAAACATTCAAAGTTCAAGAACTTATGTTTCATCCTGCCTCTGTCAAATACAGTCCATAGCTTGTTTTTTTTATCATGACCAAACACTTTAATGGTGCTGTTGTAATTTTAAGAGTTGTACTTAAAATGCAAAGCAAATCAATGCCACTTGAGTTGGACCTGTTTGTAATGGCAAGGGAAATATTTTATTAGCTTTTTTTCTATTTCTGTATTTAGAGCGTTTTATTGTAACTTGAGATTTGGTCATATACTACAGGTTTGAACTATTTATTATTGCTTGTGTTGTGCTCTGTTTAAAACAGATGCACTTTATCCTTTTTTTTATGTTGAAGTGTTGACCTGAGGTCACATCAGCTTGGCTTTGTGAAATATTTATTGTTCTGTTTTCTGTACAAAATCAAGCCCTTTCCTAAGCCACACTGTTTTCAGCTTGTGTCTACCATTTCAGTCATACACTCATCCAAAATGTTTGTCCCATTTTCAAGTGAAAAAAAATAAATCAGAAGTTATCTTTACAATCTTCAAACTTTTACCTTTCTGCCTATTTTTTCCCCATTTCCGTATCATGAGTTCGACAGTGTATGCTTACTAGTTAGCACCTGTGCAACTGATGGTACGGCAGGTCAAGTCAAGCACAATGGATTCACAGCGAGACAAAAAATACCAGACAGCACTAGAAAAGATAATGAAACTTCTGAGAAATTCACTGTGGCACCTGGCAAAGACCTAAAAGCCCACCCCCATCCATGGGCTGGGCTGGGCCAGTGAGGATCAGTTTTGTTTTATAGGTTATCTGTCTGTTCTTGGTCAAAGGCATAATGTGACTTATCATTGGGGATTAGACAGTAGAACGTGTTTTTTTTATTTTTATTTTAACCATCTTTTAATAAAGAACCTTTTCAAGCCCAACTCGTATCTTTTGAGTAAAGTTCATTCTTGGGTTGAAGCACGCACAAAACTCGGTCTGCTACATTTTCCATTCACAAAACAAAACCGTTTTGTTTTTCCTTTATTTTTCGGTAGACAGCTGTCCCTCTTTTTTTGTTATAAACTGTTGTGTTTTTACTTCATATCCCTTGGCACCAGTTTATCCAAGGTTTTCTAATAAAAATAACTTGACTGCTTATATTTATATAAAAAAAAGGACTGTGTCTACTTATTGTAATGATTCCTTTATTTCCTAAAAAAAAAAGAATTAAAATGATCGTCACAACTTCCCCCCCCCCAACCTCAGTCTATTCTGAGCGTGACAGAAAACAGCTGAGCCTTTTCAAGAGGATACGGAAGGGGATGGATTTTACTGTATTTTGTCTTCCTGTCAATTTCTGTTGCCCATGGGTAGGTTGTGTATTGGAAAGCGATCTAAGAATGTTATGAGGGATTTAATTTTACCATAATTACACAGATTTGGGTGTCAAGTAATGCGATGAAAAGCAGAATAAAGTCTTCAGATACCCCCATGCAAGGGGATTGCTCTACCTGGAAGGGAAGCTTAATCGACAGAAGTGCCTTGAGTTGGAAGCCATTAAATATCTGGCAACATGAACAGTGGCAGCAATGCATCTTTTCCCAGTTATGAACCGACAGAGGGAAGTGCCAGCCAGTGAGGTAATGCCCAAAGAGATGATTAGCAGAATCATGACCATGGAGCGGAACACCTTGTAATCTTTTGTAAATGGCTGAGGCAGGCTTCTTCCACATTGGGAAACATTTAATAGGGATCTGAGGGGTAACTTTTTCACACAAAGGGTGGTGGGTGTATGGAACGAGCTGCCGGAGGAGGTCGTTGAAGCAGGGACTATTGCAATGTTTAAGAAGCAATTAGACGGGTACATGGATAGGACAGGTTTAGAAGGATATGGGCCAAAACGCAGGCAGGTGGGACTAATGTAGATGGGACATGTTAGTCGGTGTGGGCGTTGGACTTAAGGGCCTGTTTCCATGTGGTATGATTCTATGACTGACTCATTAAAACATTCAAGGACAAACTGCTGGAGTAACTCAGTGTGTCAGGCAACATCTTTGGAGAAATCGAATCGCTGATGTTTCGGGTCGGGACCCTTAAGGGTTCCTAGTACCGGAAATGTCACCCACTCATGTTCTCCAGAGACGTTTGGTGACCCGCTGAGTAACTCCGGCACTTTGTGTTCTCTTGTGTAAACCAGCTTCTGCAGTTCCATGTTTCTACTCATCAAAACATTTAATTGACCAGAAACATATTTAAATCAAAACCATTTTTTTGTCCTCCTGGAGATGGAGACAGGAAAGCGTAGAGTGGAAATAAGGAAATGACGAGAGGTCACAGTCAGCGTGGAAAAAGGTGCAGAAAGGCAGGTCATATTGTTTCGACCTTTAGCGAGTAGGGAAGGGAATTGGTGGTGAAGATGGCAGGAAAAGAGATAGAGATTATGTCTGACCCGAGAATGCTTGGTATAAGGATTGGGTGGAACAGGAAAACCCGCACTGTGTTGTAGTAGTGGTCCCTCAGGTACACAAAGTAGGTTATTTTAGAAGATTATTATAATATATATACAGCGAATAACATAGGTTATTTATTCCTTGTAATCTCTTCCTGCATTGCACGGCCATCAATCGTACTTTTATCTTAACTGTTTGGCTTAACCTTCCTGTCACGAGCACAATAATGGAGACTGAACTATATCTGATTAAAAATAAGCAAGTGTAGCTACTAACCACTAAGCTTCAATGACAGTCTCAAATGATAAAACAACACTGAGACAAGATTTTTTGCATTAAGACGTCCAAATGCCTACATCATCAAAAAGGTCACAGAAGAACGAAAATGTGCAGAATAACATTTCCCAATTGAAACTGTTGAAACTATTGAAACTGTCCTGTGTGATGAAAGATCCCCAATAGTGCGCTGCAAGTTATAATGCCAAGGTTCAAATAATGTTACAGTCTGCCACTTGTTCTCATCAGTTTTTGCTGTCATTGACATTTTCTAACAGCCTGCCAACATATTGCCAGTACTATAAGCAGGTGGTAACTTTTAACTTGCTTCTGTCTTTCTCAAAAACAGTTAAACACAACTCTACCACTGCACAGTGGCGCAGCGGTAGAGTTGCTGCCTGATAGCGCCAGAGATCCAGGTGTGATCCATGTGCTACCTCTCCTGAGTTTGCACCTTCTCCCTGTGGCCGCATGGGTTTTCTTCAGGTGCTCCGGTTTGTAGGTTAATTGGTTGGCGGTGTAAATTGTCTTTTGATAGAACTAGCGTGCAGGTGGGTCATTGGTCGGCGCAGACTCGGTGGGCCGAAGGGCCCGTTTCCACCCTGTATCTCTAAACTAAACTAATTTAGAACCCTAGGTACACAAAAATGCTGGAGAAACTCAGCGGGTGCAGCAGCATCTATGGAGCGAAGGAAATAGGTAACGTTTCGGGCCGAAACCCTTCTTCAGACTGGAAGGGTTCCCTCCAGTCTGAAGAAGGGTTTCGGCCCGAAACGTTACCTATTTCCTTCGCTCCATAGATGCTGCTGCACCCGCTGAGTTTTTCCAGCATTTTTGTGTACCTTCGATTTTCCAGCATCTGCAGTTCCTTCTTTAACACAGTAATTTAGAACCCTGCTAGGTGTTACCTCAGTAGAATAATAATATTTAATTTTCCACTGTCAAAAACTACATTGGATCAATGCATCTGCTAGATTTGTATTTACGGTTGTTTCAGGATGTGGCATTACTGGCAAGGACAGCATTTATTATCCAATCCGTAATAGCTCTTGAGGAGGTGATGGGGTGATGGCTTTTTGAAACCACAGTGGCTTCTAACCTTGAGGTTATGATCCAACTGAATGGTCTGCAATTAACAGTTGCCTGCACTAGGTCTGACCTGGTAAAAGGTAGCACATTTCCTTTCTTGAGGGACGTTAATTAGCGAGAAGAGTTTCTACAATAATCTTTGATCTAATTAAGGGTGGCACAGTGGTGCAACAGTAGAGTTGCTGCCTTAAGAGTGCCAGAGACCCGGGTTTGATCCTGACTACGGGTGCTGTCTGTGCTGAGTTTGTAGGTTAATTGGCCTCTGTAAGTTATAAACATTGTCCCTAGTACATAGATAGCGTTAGTGTACGGGGTGATCTCTGGTCGACGTGGACTCGGTAGGCTGAAGGGCCTGTTTCTGCGCTGTATCTGTAAAGTCTCAAGTCTAAATAATCCGTAGTTTTGTGGATACTATAATCAACACTATATATTTTTAAATCGGTATCGTATTTCCTTGACTAAATTTATTAAGGTTGTTGAATAGTTTGCACTGCTACCCTGACAATTTAATCCCAGCCCCACATATTAATATCCACAGCAAGGTTAAACAGCAAGGTTTGGACAGGTACATGGATAGGAAAGGTTTAGAGGGATGTGGGCCAAACACGGGCCAGTGGGAGATAGAGATAGTGTAGATAGAGCACCCTGGTCGGCATGGGCAAGCTGGGCTGAAGGGCCTGTTTCCATACTCTATTAACTCTAACCATCTCAGGACTAAATGTTAGAACCAAACCCAACCTTGAAACCGTGGTAGTTTTAAATGTTTTATGGGGTTTTTTTTTTACCCATGGTACAGGGTCAATGTAAGAACATTTTTTTCCAAGACCAGCCATAACAAAAGCTGTCCAGAAGCCCTGAGCTGTAAAGCTTCTAATTCTCACTAAGAAGTGTTTTCAACGCCTATTGCTCATCTCATCTGCTCATTACATAACTTCTTATTCTTTGTCAACTTCAATTATTACTTTTGTCACCTCCTTTGATGCCACTCGCACTTTTGCTGTAGACAAGGGCAGTATTTGGCATTAAAAAAATGTGTCAGTTATTGCACTGTGGTCATGACAATGTTTCCTCAAAACTAATTCTGGAGTTGCTGTGGCTACAAGGTGCTCCCAATTGCTTGCACTAGAAAATGGAGACACACCTTCCCGACTCGCTGAGGAAGTTCTGGAGAGCATTGATTAGTAGCGATATCTAGGGTAAGTGTCAATGGAGAGTGGTCTAGTATGTCTCATTCCCCTGTTTTCTCCCCCTCTGGTGTGGCTTTTCATTTAAAGGCCAGGATAAACTATTTCTGTCAGCTCTGAATTGTTTGTATCTTCCTGTATTTGGTTCTAAGCATATCCATGGCCGAATGCAAAGGTTTGCTTCAGGGCAGCACGGTGGCGCAGCGGTAGTAGAGTGACTGCCTTACAGCGCTTGCAGCTCCGGAGATCCAGGTTCGATCCCGACTAGGGGTGCTGTCTGTAGGGAGTTTGTACGTTCTCCCAGGTTTTCTCCGAGATCTTCGGTTTCCTCCCACGCTACAAAGACGTACGTACAGGTTTGTAGGTGAATTGGCTTGGTGTATGTGTAAATTGTCCCCAGTGTGTGTAGGGTTAATGTGCGGGGATCGCTGGTCGGCGCGGACTCGGTGGGCTGAAGGGCCTGTTTCCGCAATGTATCCCTAAACTAAACTAAACTTATCATGCAGTAGTTAATCATGGAGGTTTGCCCCAGAGAAGGCCACCGCTTGGTTAAGAAAAAGTCTCCATGACGGGACTTGGCAGTTCTTAAATCGATTCTGACTTTGCTGCTTCTTTATGACGATTCCGTCTTCTCTCAAACCTGCATGCACAGTAATGGCCAAGCTCACTTCCCAACTCAGTCCAGATCGCCACCCTAAACCTCAACCACAAACGGTGTACCAGTTTGATTCCTAAATTCCCAAGGGAGAACGAGATGGATTTGGAAGAGGTGGACAAGTGGGGTGTGGCATCCAAACATGTTTGTCTCAAAGTTCCAGTGGGAATGGCGAAAAAGTGATAGGCTATCTACTGTTTGCGTCAGCGGTTCATTGCAAAAAGTACAAACAAGGCTGGAATTAGTTTAGAGGGTGGTGAATCTGTGGAACTCTTTGCCACAGAAGGCTGTGGAGGCCAGGTCAGTGGATATTTTTAAGGCTGAGGGATAGATTCTTGAGTACGATTGTCAGGGGCTATGGTGAGAAGGCAGAAGAATGGGATTGAGAGGGAAAGATAGATCAGCCATGATTGAATGGCGGAGTGGACTTGATGGGCTAAATAGCTTCATTCTGCTCCTATCACTTACGATCTATGATCTTATGAATGGGGAAGTTGGCCTTGGGCCCTATCAAGCCTGTGGTTGGTGTTTAGAGGATATTGAACCCATGATTTTGGTGGATTGAGCTTGGCACTGGGAACGATGGGAGGACCCAGAAGGGGCCTCTGAGATTGAAGGAGGGCCTGACGGGGGGGCACCAAGATCATAGGGAGACCCGGGCCTGGTTCGCCACTGTGAGCGGAAGATAAGTCCTTTTGATGCACGTTATGTAACTTTGTCAGCACCAGAAATGTGGCGACTCTTGTGTACTGCCTAGGTGTGGTCTGCTGTATGATTATACCGGATTGTATGGAAGACAAAGCGTTTCACTTGTCCAAGTACACATGACAATAAAGTACCATTGAATCATCACTGTACGTGACCCAGGCCATTACCGTGGATGCCTGTGTGTGGGAAGGGACAATCATTGTACTTTGGAAGGTAGATCTGGGTAGGTCTATGGGGCACATGAATCAGTGGTCAGGATGTCAGAGGGTATTGAGAGGGAGGAAATGGGTGCTCGTGGATATGTGAGAATAACGCACAGAGCCAGCAATTCAGCACAATGGGAGTCAGACCCTGTTACCCCATGAGCTCTCAGCCACACGCATCCCCAAGAAAGTGACAATTACCCTATCATACACACTAGAAACAGAATAATAGGTGCAGGAGTAAGGCCATTTGGCCCTTTGAGCCAGCGTCGCCATTCAATATGATCATGGCCAATCATCCGAAATCAGTACCCCCCCCCCCCCCCCCATTCCTGCTTTCTCCCCATATCCCTTGATTCCGTTGGCCCTAAGAGCAGGGTGGCATGGTGGTGCAGTGGTAGAGTTGCTGCTTTACTAAACCAGAGACCCGATTTCGATCCTGACTACGGGTGCTTGTCTGTACGGAGTTTGTACGTTCTCCCCGTGACCTGCGTGGGTTTTCTCCGAGATCTCCGGTTTCCTCCCACACTCCAAAGACGTACAGGTTTGTAGGTTAATTGGCTTGATGTATGTGTAAATTGTCCCTAGTGTACGTAGGGTAGTATTAATGTGCGGGGATCGCTGGTCGGTGCGGACACGGTGGGCCGTAGGGCCTGTTTCCGCACTGTATCTCTAAACTAAACTAACCTAAGGTATATCTAACTCTGTCTTGAATACATCTAGGGACAGCTTACAATAGCCAATTAACCTACAAACCCTCCGTTCCCTTGGACAATCATCTGCAGGAATGGGGGGATTTGGATCATGTGCAGGCAGATGCGATCAGTTTACCTTGCCATGGTGTTTGGCACAGACATTGTGGGCCAAAGGTCCTATTCCAGTGTGGACAGGAACTGCAGATGCTGGTGCATTCCGAAGGTAGACGCAAAGTGCTGGAGTAACTCAGCGGGACAGGCAGCATCTCTGGAGAACAAAGGATGGGTGACCTCTCAGGTCGGGACCCTTCTTTAGAATCCAAAACTGGATTGCAAGAGAGCCAAGAGGAAGCACTCAATCCAATTTTATGAATGAGGCCAAAATTACTTAGAAATAACTGTGACTGTGATCCATTCATGCAAAAGAATTATTTTTTCTATGGCATAAAACACAGTAAGTCAATGTTATGCAAGATGAAATCACAGATAATTTGATGTATTAAAGACAAAACTATCTTTCATTGGTTTAACATGAAACCATCAGACATTGGCAGGAAACATATATCACACTGCTTTTGCTTTTTTTTTGTTCATTATTAACACATAATTGAGTTTATTGAATGTTTTCCAGTGGTCACTTGAATTCTCTCTGTGGATCCTTGCAGAAATCATTAATATGTTGCACTCAGATAATTTCATTTGCTTACAATGATGAGCTTTCTAAGCACATTAATGATCTTCCTCGCCAACCCATAGTGTGTGTGATTTGACTATCAGTCTAGACAATTTAGAGTAGGCTGCTTTCAATTTTATACCACAAAAACGACACACGTAAATGGATTTGGTGGTGTATTCAGTACTGGTCTAAACTCGCAGGAGTTCAGATACATCCGGTGAGTTTCTGAGGGGGTTTTTGACAGTGTTCATGGTGTGTGGGCATTACCCCTGGGATTCCAGAACTGCGGGATAGACACAAAATGGTGGAGTATCTTAGCGGGTCAGGCAGCATCTCTGGAGAAAGAGAATAGGTGGCGTTCTGGGACGGGACCCTTGGTCTGACTGAAAGTAGAGGAGGGGTGGTGTGTGGAGGGGGGGGGGGAAATAAAATGGAAATAAAGTGAGAAAAGGCCAGAACAAATCACGGCCGGCAACAGATGACCTCAGGAAGGGTGAAGCCCATAATGGCCCATTGTTGGGTGTGAGAACAAGAGAGATACAAGGAACTGATACAAGATACAAGATCAGTGGAACTGGGAGGACGACTAGGGTGGGGAGAGAGAGGGGAGGGGAGGGAATGCAGAATCAACTTGAAATGAGAGAAAACAATGTTCATGCCACTGGGTTGTAGGCTGGCCAAGCGAAATATGAGGTGCTGTTCCTCTCATTTGCTTGTGGCCTCATTCTGACAGTGGAGGAGGCCCAGGACAGAAAGGTCAGTGTGGGAATGGGAGGGGGAGTTAAAATGTTTGGCAACTGAGGGATCGCGTAGGCCAAGGCGGACTGAGCATAAGTGTTCAGCGAAACGATCGCGAAGTCTAGGCTTGCTCCCGCCGATATATAGGAGCCCACACCGGGAACAACGGATACGGGAAATCATTTCAGGATAATGAGACCTGCCGTGAACAATGAGATGAGAGGGAGTTTTTTTTGCTGTTGCTGGGAAGGTAATGAATTTTTAGAATCCTGTGTGCCAGAAAGCTGTGGAGGCTGAGATAGATTTCTGATCTGCAGGGACATCGAGAGTTAGGGGAATCAAGCAGGAAATTGGGGTTGCGATCAAGAGATCCGATTAGTCAGTGCAGTCTCAAGTGTACCCATGAAGGACATTATCCTATTTTGATATATGGCTATGATAAAGAGGACAGGGGCAGACAGGTGCAATTAGAGTCATAGAGTGATACAGCGTGGAAACAGGCCCTTTGGCCCAACTTGCCCACACCAGCCAACCTATCCCAGCTACACTAGTCCCACCTGCCCGTGTTTGGTCCATATCCCTCCAAACCTGTCCTATCCATGTACCTGTCTAACTGTTCCTTAAACGTTGGGATAGTCCCAGCTTCAACTACCTCCTCTGGCAGCTGGTTCCAAAGTTACCGCTCAGATTCCTCTCAAACCTTTTCCCCTTCACCTTAAACCTATGTCCTCTGGTCCTCAACACAAGTGGACACAATTAAACACAACCAAAGTACGATGCAAATATCCCTTCCCCGGCTTGAAGCCAATCGACTGTAGAGCGCAAGATGCAAAGTTCCAAATCAGTCAGCCAGCTCCGAGGGGACTTTGCTGTCACAGGCTCCATAGCCACCGCGACCCGTGCATTAATGTAGAGTGCTTTTGAGAGTACATCAATGTGAAAGTGGCAGTACGTCGGAAGATAGACTGAGCGCACTAAAACCCTGACGTTTGAGTCACCAAGGCACAAGGTATAAATCTGACCTCAGTACAAGAGATCCTTTTAGGCAATAGACAATAGGTGCAGGAGTAGGCCATTCGGCCCTTCGAGCCATTTAATTTGATCATGGCTGATCATCCCCAATCAGTACCCCGTTCCTGCCTTCTCCCCATACCCCCTGACTCCGCTATTTTTAAGAGCCCTATCTAGCTCTCTCTTGAAAGCATCCAGAGAACCTGCCTTCACCGCCCTCTGAGGCAGAGAATTCCACAGACTCACCACTCTCTGTGAGAAAAAGTGTTTCCTCGTCTCCGTTCTAAATGGCTTACTCTTTATTCTTAAACTGTGGCCCCTGGTTCTGGACTCCCCCAACATCGGGAACATGTTTCCTGCCTCTAGCGTCTCCAAACCTTTAATAATATTTTATGTTTTATCTCATCCTTCTCAACTCCAGAGTGTACAAGCCCAGCTGCTCCATTCTCTCAGCATATGACAGTCCCGCCATCCCGGGAATTAACCTTGTAAACCTACGCTGCACTCCCTCAATAACAAGAATGTCATTCCTCAAATTAGGGGACCAAAACTGCACACAATACTCCAGGTGTGGTCTCACTAGGGTTCTGTACAACTGCAGAAGGACCTCTTTGCTCCTATATTCGATTTGTTTTCTTATAAAGGCCAACATGCCATTTGCTTTCCTCACTGCCTGCTGTACCTGCATGCTTTCATAGACTGATGTACAAGGACCCCCAGATCCCGTTGTACTTCCCCTTTTCCCCAACTTGATGCCATCTAGATAGTAATCTGCCTTCCTGTTTTTGCTACCAAAGTGGATAACCTCACATTTATCCGCATTAAACTTCATCTGCCATGCATCTGCCCACTCCCCCAACCTGTCCAAGTCACCCTGCATTCTCATAGCATCCGCCTCACAGTTCACACTGCCACCCAGCTTTGTGTCATCTGCAAATTTGCTAATGTTACTTTGAATCCCTTCATCCAAATCATTGATGTATATTGTAAATAGCTGCTGTCCCAGCACCGAGCCTTGCGGTACCCCACTAGTCACTGCCTGCCATTCTGAAAGGGACCCGTTAATCCCTACTCTTTGTTTCCTTTCTGCCAACCACTTTTCTATCCATGTCAGCACTCTACCCCCAATACCACGTGCCCTAATTTTGCCCACCAATCTCCTATGTGGGACCTTATCAAATAATTTCTGAAAGTCCAGGTACACTACATCCACTGGCTCTCCCATGTCCATTTACCTAGTTACATCTTCAAAAAATTCCAGAAAATAAGCATGATTTCCCCTTCGTAAATCCATGCTGACTCGGACCGATCCTGTTACTGCTATCCAAATGCGCGGCTATCTCATCTTTTATAATTGACTCCAGCATCTTCCCCACCACCGATGTCAGGCTAACTGGTCTATAATTCCCTCTTTTCTCTCTCGTGCCTTTCTTAAAAAGTGGGATAACATTAGCTACCCTCCCATCCACAGGAACTGATCCTGAGTCTATAGAACATTGGGAAATTATCAGCAATGCATCCACGGTTTCTCGAGCCACTTCCTTAAGTACCCTGGGATGCAGACCTTCAGGCTCTGGGGATTTATCAGCCTTCAGTCCCATCAGTCTACCCAACACCATTTCCTGCCTAATGTGGATTTCCTTCAGTTCCTCCGTCAACCCAGATCCTCAGGCCCCTACTTCTAATGCTAGGGAGAGGCTGCTTTTGCAGACAGAACCCTGCCATGGTGTGGGACAAGCCCAGCGATTTCCTGGGTGCTGAAGGTAACGTCTTCACAGAGTCCCAGAAAAAAGATAAAAGTTTGGTTCTCAGTTCAGTTCAGTTTATTGTCACGTACAGTGAAAAGTTTTTTGTTGCATGCTAACCAGTCAGCAGAAAGACAACACATGATTATTATTGATCCATTTTACATTGTATAGACACAAGGGAATAGATAGGGGATAAAAGGGGTGATCATCAGGTATTTTGGGGGTGTCTGACCCCAAGGATGTTCTGACACTCACTCAAGTGCTGCAACAATGGGAAGGACATTCCGACATGATTTTCTTGAAGGGAGTAAAGAGCATCTCTGTCTCAGTCGGTTAACTGGACGACCTGAAACATGTAGCATTCTGGGCCAGTCCCCACTTTCCCGCCTTGACTGAAAGGTCTGTGAGCGATGACTGATCAGGCAAGCCGCACTTTGCAAAGAATGTCATAAAAAGGAACCGCAGTTGCTGGCTGATACCAAAGATAGACACAAAGCGCTGGAGTAACTCAGCGGGTCAGGCAGCATCTCTGGAGATAAAGGAATAGGTGACGTTTCGGGTTGGGACCCTTCTTCAGGCTGAAGAAGGGTGCCCCGACCTGAAACGTCACCTATCCGTGTTTCTCCAGAGATGCTGCCTGACCCGCTGAGTTACTCCAGCGCTTGTGTCCCACTTTGAGAGATGTATTAGACCATTCAGCCCACCGAGTCAAATTCAGCTCACAAGAGTAATCCCATTTCCCCCCCCCCCCCCCCCCAACACCCCCACTAATTCTTCACCCATATCCCATTCACCGCACATTCCCACCACCAATCTGCACCACACAGAGTTACTGTGGCCAATTAACCTCCCAGTATGTCTTTAGGACGCGGAACAAAATCAGAACACCCAAAGGAAACCCACACTGTCACAGGGAGAACGTGCAAACTCCGCACAGACAGCGCCAGAGGTTGGGATTGGACCTGAATCAGTCCAGCTGTGAGGCAACAGCTCTGCTAAGATGTAGAGCCACGCAACATCATCAACATAATTGTTCAACGTATGTGTTCAATTACAGAGGCAGATGAACCCACAAACCTGCACACGTCTCTGGGATGTGGGAGGAAAAACGTGTTCGATTTCCTTTGGCCACTTGGCGACACAGTTGGTAGGCTTTGTAGAACTGCCGCCTCACGGCGTCAGAGACCCAGGTGCGATCCTGACCTCGGGTGCTGTCTACGTGGAGTTTGCACGCTCTCCCCTGCGACCACGCGGGTTTCCTCCGGGCGCTCGGTTTTCCTCCCGCATCACAGAGACGTGCGCGCAGGTCTGCCTGTGGGTTGATTTGCCTCTGCGACTGCCCTCTAATGCGATGAGAGAGTGGATGAGAGAGTGGGAACCACACAGAACCAGTGTGAAGGGGTGATCAGTGGTCAGCGTGAATGAACACAGGCAGGCTGAAGAACCTGCCTCCATGCCCTATCTCTAAACTAAACTGAACTGCTGGAAAACATCAGGTCACTCATCCCAAAGATGATTTGTGTAAGAAGGAACTGCAGATGCTGGTTTAAACTGAAGATAGACAAAAAAAAAGCCGGAGGAACTCAGCGGGGCAGGCAACGAGATGCTGTCTGACCCGCTGAGTTACTCCAGCTTTTTGTGTCCACCCACAGATTATTTTCCAGCCTCTGAAACATACCATTACATTCTGGTTTCCTCCACCTTGGCCCAACCCAGTCTCTAAGCTCCCCACAAGGTGGACGGTCATGGGCAGATGTCTCCTCCTGATTTGGCCCTGATTTGTCATAGAGTCGTAGAGTGTGGAAACAGGTCCTTCGGCCCAACTCGCCCACACCAGCCAACAATGTCCCAGCTACCCTAGTCCCACCAAACCTGTCCTATCCATGTACCTGTCCAACTGTTTCTTAAACGATGGGATAGTCCCAGCCGCAACTACCTCCTCTGGCATCTTGTTCCATACGCCCATGTGTGAAAAGGTTACCCCTTGGATTCCTATTAAATCTTTTCCTCTTCACCTTGAACCTATGTCCTCTGGTCCTCGATTTCCCTACTCTGGGTAAAAGACTCGGTGCATCTACCCGATCTATTCCTCTCATGATTTTGTATACCCCTATAAGATCACCCCTCATCCTCCTACGCGCCATGGAATAGAGACCCAGCCTACTCAACCTCTCACCCTCTAGTCCTGGTAACATCCTCGTAAATCTTTTCTGAACCCTTTCAAGCTTGACAATATCTTTCCTATAACATGGTGCCCAGAACTGAACACAATACTCTAAATGTGGTCTCACCAACGTCTTATACAACTGCAACATGACCTCCCAACTTCTATACTCAATGCTCTGACTGATGAAGGCCAAAGTGCCAAAGTGCCAAATTTTTGACCACCCTATCCACCTGCGACTCGACCTTAATGGAACCATACACTTCTAGTCTTTTCTCACCTCCAGTTTTTCACCCACAGCCTCCCCCCCCATTCTATCTTTGAGTCTGAAAAAGGGTTCCGACCTGAAATGTCGCCCATTCCTTTTCTCCAGAGATGTTGCCTGACCCGCTGAGTTACTCCAGCATTTTGACCTGATCATTGCCAGACATTTTAGGTGGACAACCATTGAGCACCCTTAGAAACAAATCCAGACTACTTGAGCTTACTAAGTTAAATAGCTCCAAACACATTTTGCAAACTAATGAAACTAAGATGTAACTATGAGATATTACATGGCGCAGAAGTAACAGTTGCCAGACATTAGACAATAGACAATAGACAATAGGTGCAGGAGTAGGCCATTCGGCCCTTCGAGCCAGCACCGCCATTCAATGTGATCATGGCTGATCATCCATAATCAGTACCCCGTTCCTGCCTTCTCCGCATATCCCTTGACTCCGCTATCTTTAAGAGCCCTATCTAGCTCTCTCTTGAAAGTATAATGGCTAGTGAAGATCCTGGTTAAGGTTCATTAATCCTATGTACAGTGATCAACTTTATTTTCCATACTATCCAATCCGATCAGACAATGCCATGTAAAAAGACAATGGGTAGTTTACACCCCAGCGGTATGAACATTGACTTCTCTAATTTCAGGTAGTCCTTGCTTTCTCCCTCCTTCCCCTCACCCTTCCCAGCTCTCCCACATAGCCTACTGTCTCCTCCTCTTCTTTCTTCCCCCCCCCCCCACATCAGTCTGAAGAAGGGTCTCGACCCGAAACGTCGCCTATTCCTTTTCTCCATAGACGCTGCCTCACCCGCTGAGTTGCTCCAGCATTTTTTGTCTACTTCCGATTTTTCCAGCATCTGCAGTTCCTTCTTAAACATCAAGTCAAACGCAAGTACGATTGGTAGAGAAAAAGGGAAGGTGCCGAGTAATTAGGGTTGTGGGATACTATGATCACATGTACCGAGGTACAGTGAAAAGCTTTGTTTTGTATGTTCACCAAACAGGTCAAATATACCATACATAAATACGATCAAGTCCAAAACTCAAGTACAATAGATAAAGCAAACGGGAAGATACAGAGTGCAGAATATAGATCTCAGCATTGTAACACCCTAGTTTCATAGGCAAAGTCCCGTGTTCACAATGAGTAGAGGTGAATCGCACAATATCGTGGAGACTGCAGATAGTTACAGTCATAAAGCCTGACAGCGTGGAAACAGGCCCTTCGGCCCAACTTGCCTAAACCTGCTAACATGTCCACTCTACACTAGTCCCACCTGCTTGCGTTTGGTCCATATCTCTCCAAAACTCTGTCCTATCCAAGTACCCGCTTAAATGTTTCTTAAACATAGTGACAGGCCCAGCCTCAACTACCTCCTCCGGCAGCTCGTTCCATACACCCACCACCCTTTGTGTGAAATAGTTACCCCTAAGGTTCCTATTAAATCTTTCCCCCCTCGCCTAAAAAACGATGTCCTCTGGTTCTTGATTCCCCTACTCTGGGCAACAGACTCTCTGCGTCAGTCCGATCTATTCCTCTCATGGTTTTGTACACCTCATCCTCCTGCGCTCCAAGGAATAGAGACCCAGCCTGCTCAACCTCCCCCTACAGCTCAGGCCCTCGCGTCCTGGCAACATCCTCGTAAATCTTCTCCGCACCCTTTCCAGCTTGACAACATCTTCCCTACAACATGGTGTCCAAAACTGAACACTATACTCAAAATGGGGCCTCAATGCTGGAATCTGGAGCAAAAGTTAGCTGCTAGAGGAACAACATAGAAACATAGAAAATAGGTGCAGGTGCGGGCCATTCGGCCCTTCGAGCCAGCACCACCATTCAATATGATCGTGGCTGATCATCCATGACGAGCCCAACATCCAACAACAAGTCAGGCAGCGTCTGTCGCGGGCAAAGGGATGATCGACGTTTCAGGTAGAGACACGGCATCTAGACTGGACGCAGGTTCTCGACCAGCACTTTGTCTCCACAGAGGACTACCGAGAATAAGTGAGTTTGGCTGAGTTTCACCAGCAGACTCCTTGTTGCCTGGCTAATAATGGAGCCGACCACAAGGACTACCATTATGAATCACAGCGTTAATTAGTCGTGGAATGTTGTGCAGCAATTACAAGGTTCTTGCCACATTGGCAGAACAGCCGTGAGGAGAAATTTCCTTTTGACACATGAAATAAGAATATTGTGGGTGGGTGGGTGGGTGGGTGCTGCTGGTAGGTTTAGGGTTGTGGACTGATTCTTTTTGAAATGAATATAGTTCACTTATGATGGTCGCAAAATGCAGTTCTCATCATAACCCTTTCCCCTGGAAAGTATGAATTATTAAAGGGGGCGACATTTTGAAGATTCACTTGTGATAGAGACAAAACATACCAGAAAGGTTTAGTTTGGTTTAGTTCAGAGATACAACACAGAAATAGGCCCTTCGGCCGACCAGTGAGCCCTGCACACTTGGCACAGTCCTACACACGCTCGGGACAATTTATAATTTATACCAAGCCAATTTGCCTACAAACCTGTACGTCTGTGGAGTGTGGGAGGAAACTGGAAATCCCAGAGAAAACCCATGCAAGTCACAGGCAGAACGTACAAACTCCATACATACAGCACCCGTAGTCAGGATCGAACCCAGGTCTCTGCTGCTGTAAGGCAGCAACTCTACCGCTGCGCCACCGTGCCACCCTTTCTTTGCATTTTATTAGTGCTAGAAAAAGGGACCACTCAGGGCAAAACAGACCACTAGTTTTCATAAGTCCATAAGTCATATGAGCAGAGTTAAGCCATTCAGCCCATCAAATCTACTCTGCCATCCAACCATGGCTGATCTATCTTTCCCTCTCAACCCCATTTTCCTGCCTTCTCCCCATAACCTTTGACACCCTTACTAATCAAGAATCTGTCAATGTTAATCCCCACCTTAAAAATATCCATTGACTTGGCCTCGACAGCAACCTGTGGCAATGAATTCCACAGATTCACCACCCTCTGACTAGAGAAATCCCTTCTCATCTCGTTCTAGTGGTATATCCTTTTATTCTGAGGCTGTGCTTTCTGGTCCTAGACTCTCCCACTAGTGGAAACATCCTCTCCATAACCACTCTAACCAGGCCGAACAAGTCCCGAAAAATTGAAAGGGAAAAATTCAAAACAACAACTCATGCTAATTGAAACAAACCCTTGGCATTGCTTGTATTGTTTAGACACAAGCCTTCATCTGTGTATTGGAGAAGCAAGACTTTGAGTTGATGATAGCAGTGTTCTGTATAGTAAGTGGATATTACATCAACATTTTAACAAAATCTTTATCTGATGTTTAAAACCTTTTCACCAAAAGAAGTATGATTTATCTACATAAAATCTAGCTCTCTGACCAAGCCTTATGTCATAGAGTGATACAGCGTGGAAACAGGCACTTCGGCCCAATTTGCCCACACCGGCCAACATGTCCCAGCTACACTCGTCCCACCTGCCAGCGTTTGGCCCATATCCCTCCAAACCATGTACCTGTCTAACTGTTTCTTAAACGTTGCGATAGACCCTGCCTCAACTACCTCCTCTGGCAGCTTGTTCCATGCACCCACCCCATACATCAACCATGTAAATATCCTTTAGGAAGCCTAATGCCAATTTCTTCTCTGAAGATTGAATGTTATGAAGTTTCTTGGGGACATTTTATTGATCTTTGCGCCATGATATTTGAAAACTGCCCAGCCATTCAGACCTATTTGACATGTCATAAGTTCATAAATTATAAGAGCAGAATTAGTGCATGTGGCCCATCAACTCTACTGCTGCACCACTGAGCCGCCCACTGTATTGGCCACAGTAAATAGCAATTCATAGCAAAAGGATTTGAGTATAGGAGCAGGGAGGTTCTACTGCAGTTGTACAGGGTCTTGGTGAGACCACACCTGGAGTATTGCGTACAGTTTTGTTCTCCAAATCTGAGGAAGGACATTATAGCCATAGAGGGAGTGCAGAGAAGGTTCACCAGACTGATTCCTGGGATGTCAGGACTTTCATATGAAAGAAAGACTGGATAGACTTGGCTTATACTCGCTAGAATTTAGGAGATTGAGAGGGGATCTTATAGAAACGTACAAAATTCTTATGGGGTTGGACAGGCTAGATGCAGGAAGATTGTTCCCGATGTTGGGGAAGTCCAGGACAAGGGGTCACAGCTTAAGGATAAGGGGGAAATCCTTTAAGACCGAGATGAGAAAAAACATTTTCACACAGAGAGTGGTGAATCTCTGGAACTCTCTGCCACAGAGGGTAGTTGAGGCCAGTTCATTGGCTATATTTAAGAGGGAGTTAGATGTGGCCCTTGTGGCTAAAGGGATCAGGGGGTATGGAGAGAAGGCAGGTACGGGATACTGAGTTGGATTATCAGCCATGATCATATTGAATGGCGGTGCAGGCTCGAAGGGCCGAATGGCCTACTCCTGCACCTATTTTCTATGTATCTATGTATCTATGTATTCCTTACGTGCAGGAATGTGCAGGAGAATAGAGGGAGATGAAGCTTATATGAGAGAGAGGAATAAGAAGAGGAATGGGAATGCTGTAAGAATCAGAGTTGTTAAGATCATCCGACAGAGGAGCAGATTTAGTTCATAAGTTCATAAGTGATAGGAACAGAATTAGGCCATTTGGCCCATCGAGTCTCCTCCGCCATTCAATCATGGCTGATCTATCTCTCCCTCTCAACCCCATTCTCCTGCCTTCTCCCCATAACCCCAGTCATCCCTGTCGTCCCAACATTAAGGCAGTTAGCTCTGGTACTAAAGTGCCAGAAGCAACCCTTGGAGATACCAATCAGCTTCCATTGATTGTGCCCGTGAAAAGATGAAATGAATCTTTGTACCAACTTAAAGCCTCCCGTCTATATCAATAAAACCTCATTTCTTTAGGCTCCAATATGATCAACATTTTTCAATTTAAAATTGTTGTCTTGGTGCCCATTTTGTTCGGCATTAAATTGTATGGGCCTGAGTAATATCGGTGCGAGCACCCTATGAGCAAAGAACCGTCTATTTTCCTAACGTTGACGAAAGATGTTTTCCCAGCCGAATATATAGATCTGATTAAATAAATTGGCGGAGAGGACTTGATATCCCAAAGAAGCAAGTTGGCACATCTATAACTGGGCGATGAAGGCAATTACAGTACCTTGTCTTTCCATCACTTGCTGTAACTATGTAACTATAGTACCTAATATCAAGAGAATGATTACTCAAAACTGTGCTAACTAACCCCCCCCCCCCTCATGATAGTTGGCACTCCAGTTGCAGAATAATGCCAAATTATTCACATGAGACTGGGCCTCAGTGAAATGCTGTACATAATACCTCAGAATTTATCAGTAATGTATTTAAGTTTCAGGCCTTTTAAGAAGGAGAATTATTTACTCCACAGGAGCTTTAGATATGGTATCAGACAATAGGGAATGAGTGTGTTTCTGGCTGTAGGTCTTACTCACTGGATGCTATAACAACAAACAATATTTTAGTTTTAGTTCTTTTCCTCCAGCCCACTGAGTCCGCGCCGACCAGCGATCCCCGTACACTTAACACTATCCTACACACAAGGGACAATTTTTCAACTTACCAAAGCCAATTAGCCCACAAACCTGTACGTCTTTGGAGTGTGGGAGGAGGCCGGAGATCCCGGAGAAAACCCACAGGGAGAACGTACAAACTCCGTACGGACAAGCACCCGTTGGTCAGGATCGAACCCGGGTCTCTGGTGCCGTAAGGCAGCAACTCTACCGCTGCGCCACCATGCCACCCTTTTGTCTTTCTGATCTCAGCGGGGCTGAATGATTGTGGTAGCTGTCCAGCTGCTCTCAAGAGGTTTGGTTCTCATTCATCTCAAAGTTTTTGGTGCAGAGGGATCGGGTTGTCCCAGTTACTGCCATCAAACCAAAACCCCATTCAGTGGTTCAAGTACTTGGTTAAATCTCATGGTGTCAATAGGAGGAGATACTTGCTGGCGTGTGGTCACTACTTGAATCCCTCAAATGATGGTGTTAAAGATTAGCTACACATCTCCATCATGGGTATTTCTGGTCTGCAGCTTAAAGTGGGTTTAACATTTCGTCAATAACTACACTTTAAAGTAATGTGTTCCACATCAATGTCCAAGGGATGTCTGGGGGCATTGTAATGAAATCCCTAATGAGTGTACTTTATTCAAAAGTTAATTGGGGGAAGTTCCACCCCCCCCCCCCCCCCCCCCGCCATGGGTACCATGTAATTCCGTGCTACCCGCTTCATGGTCTGATAGTCGGCGAGCTAGATAGGGCTCTTAAAGATAGCGGAGTCAGGGGATATGGGGAGAAGGCAGGAACGGGGTATTGATTGGGGATGATCAGCCATGATCACATTGAATGGCGGTGCTGGCTCGAAGGGCCGAAGGGCCTACTCCTGCACCTATTGTCTATTGTCTATTGTCTATTGACTAAACCGTCTCTCCCACCTGGCTTGCCAGGTGAGGAGGGGGCTGTGGACCCCCAGCAGGACCAAAAACAAGACGTGTCAAAGGGCGGATGAGCTCCCAGCGAGCCAACGGCCACCCAGGCTTCAGTAGAAGTTGCGATCGCTGTTGTACATAGCGTTGTGAGGCACCGTGCCCGTTGATGTTTTCCACGATGATGATGATGGGGGCGGCACAGTGGCGCAACGGTAGAGTTGCTGCCTTACAGTGCCAGAGACCTGGGAAGGGCAGGGGATGGAGGAATATGGGTCATGAAGAGGCAGATGAGATTAGTTTAACCTGGCATCTTCTTCAACACAGACATTGTGGGCCGAAGGACCTGTTCCTGTGCCATACTTTTTCTATGTTCTATGTTCTATTTGACTTCTTACATCATCTAAGTTCATAAGTTCGAGGAGCAGAATAAGGCCCATCAAGTCTACTCCGCCATTCAATCGTGGCTGAGCTATTTCCCTCTCAACAGCATTCTCCTGCCTTCTCCCCATAACCCCGACACCCGTACTAATCAAGAATCTGTCAATCTCCACCTTAAAAAATATCCATTGACTTGGCCTCCACAGCCTTCTGTAGCAATGAATTCCACAGATTCTCCACCCTCTGACTGAAGAAATTCCTTCTCATCTCATTCCTAAAGATACGTCCTTTAATTCTGAGGCTGTGGCCTCTGGTCCGAGACTCTCCAACTAGTGGAAACATCCTCTCCACCTCCACTCTATCCAGGCCTTTCACTATTCGGTAGATTTCAATTGGGTGCCCCTTCATCCTTCTAAACTCCAGCGATTACAGGCACTGTGCCTTCAAACACTCATCTACTATTTGGATACCAAGATAGTAACATATATTGCTGGATGATAGTGCAGCCTTTGTTTATGGTAGTGCCTGAAATACCTGATGCTCTAGTCCGTCCAACCATCAAATGAGAGAGCCTTCCAAATTTCAAACCATGGACCGCCCAATGTCTCCGGTAAGGGTTACCGTACTTCATTATCTTACAGGCTGCTGTAGGTGGATTGTCGCCATAATTCTTTATTTAGTCATGTTTCCCTTATCCCTTTCCACTTGCTGCCTCTTCATCAAAGAGAACGGATCACAGCCCTTGCGAATCTTGTTTATTAAACAAACAGCATGATTGTTGGAGGCCAGTGTCCCTCTACCTGCACTTATACCCCCGTCAAGGTGCCTGTTGCCAGATGACTTGGTTGTTTATATAAACGTAGACCGTGCAAAGTGACAAGGTGAGCTAGGATCCAAAGTTTAGATAGGGTTGAATGCATTCTCTCATTTACACTAATGACATGTTATTAAATACCTACTTAATAAAACTGTTGTGTGCATCAATGCACTCTAATATATTTTCCAATTAATTACATTTAAAAATTGCTATTAAGACTTCACAAGTGGGTACAACTGTGCGGAAACGTTGTGACTAGATTACCTTTTGGCCTCCTCTGGAGGCAGCTTCTGACGGAACTAAGAGCAACTTCCACGCCGTCATCATTCTCTGTAACTATCAGGGAGATTGGGAACATAGAAGTCCCAAACTTCTTCAGAGACCTTCGTCACCAACATCTTAACACTCTTCTGGGGTTGGGCCTCTGATGGAAACCATCAGGGCAATGCCAGTCTGCACCGTGATCTGCCTGCTGTTGTATTAGACTCAGCACAGGAATTGTGTGTATAGTCATCAGGTCATACAGTAAGTGATAGGAGAAGAATTAGGCCATTCGGCCCATCAAGTCTACTCTGCCATTCAATCATGGCCGATCTATCTCTCCCTCCTAACCCCATTCTCCCCATAACCTCTGACACCCGTACTGATCGTTTCAATGGAGAGGAGTGGTTCTGAGGGAGGAACGTATTGGCGATGTACAGTTTTTGAATCAATTGTGTTAACATAAATGTATTAAATTGTTTTAAATCGTTTTATGGTGTTTTTAAGTCTTTTAATTTTTTTTCAGTTTCAGTTTAGTTTAACGGGGTGGAAGATTGCAACCTTCACGTGTGTCCGCCCTGTTTCGGCGAATGCAATCATCCCGGCGTGCACAATCAAATAAGATCAAATAGAACAAGTTGTCCTACAACTTGAGGCTGGGCACGCCATATGCAAGAAGAAGAAGAATTGTAGTTTAGTTAAGTTTAGTTTAGTTTTAGTTTAGAGATACAAGATGCAAACTACAGCCCACCAAGTCCATGTCAACCATCGATCACCCGTTGACATTAGTTCTACACTTTAACCAGTTCTAAGCCAGTACATTTCAGGTGATTGCCACTCTCTGGGTGAAAAAGCTGGTGGAGCAGCTGCCTCACTCAGGCTGACGGAGACCCAGGTTCAATCCAGACCTCGGCTGCTGTCTGTGTAGAGTTTCCAGCCCCGTTCTCCCAATGACTGCGTGGGTTTTCTCCGGGCGCTCCGGTTTCTTTCCACATCCCAAAGACATGCGGGTTTGTAGGTCAATTGGCTTCTGTAAAAATTGCCCATAATGTGTAGGGAGTAGATGAGAAAAAGTGATAGCATAGTGTGAACAGGTAATCGATGGGCCGCATGGACCCGGTGGGCTGAAGGGCCCATCTCCATGCTGTATCTCTAAAACTAAAAACAAACAGTTCACGCAAGATAATTGCCTGGTAATATCATGGCATCTGGAATAAAATCATAGATATTTATTGCAATTAGCCATGAAATCATTTTAGCCCATTCTTTATTGCAAAATATTTATTAAATTATGGAATTATTCACTCAAATCCCACTTCATGATCCGTGGCCTTGCAAGTTACAACGTGGCAAGTGTATATCCATGTACTTTGGAAAAGGCAGACATAAGGAACTGCAGATGTTGTTATCTCGAGCAAAGCACAAAGTGCTGGAGTAATTCATCAGAGGTCAGGCGGCGTGTGTGGAGGGAATGGACGGGCGGCCATTGTGGGTCGGGATGTAATAAAAAGGAACCGCAGACGCTGGTTTATACCAAATATAGACACAAAACGCTGGAGTAACTCAGCAGGTCAGGCAGCATCTCTGGAGAAAATGGATAGGTGACCCTTTGGGTCAGGACCGTTCTTCAAACATTTTTAAAATGTGATATAACATGTGCTCTTTGAGTTTAGTTGGAGTTTAGTTTATAGTCGTGTGTACACCGAAGTACAGTGTAAAGCTTTTGTTGTGTGCTAACCAGTCAGCGGAAAGACAATACATGATTGCAATTGAGCCATCCACAGTGTACAGATACAATATGTGATAAAGGGAATAAGTTGAATAGGCAGCTCTGTACTGCTTCTAAGTGTTGCATGCTCTGTTATAATTGTAAGGTGCCAAGGATAATGTGGGTTTTGTTTCTGCCTTCTTTTAAGACTGAGTTATTGAGTTAAGCAATCGGAATTTTTGGACTGATGGACTCCGTACTTAGAACCTTCTGGCTTCCCATCAGGCGTTCACTGCAACTCGTGTAGTCCTGAAGTGTTTTCTTCTGACACAGTTATTGTTCAGATCCCACCTCTGCTGTTGCAACAAAACAGATTCTACACAAAACTAACACAAAAAAGAGAGATAAGAGGAAAGCGTTGAGGCTAAGATATGAATGGCGATTGTGTGATGATTGCTAACAGAGGAAATCGGTGCAGAACTAAACCTTCCTGCAGCTCGAGCCTCATCTGCCATTCAATGGCTGCTCATCCCCCCCCTATTGACCTGTGACAGCCTTGGATAAACTCAGTGACTCCGGATCCGTATCTCTGTGGGGTAGATAATTCTCAACCCTCCAAGAGGAGATAGTGCTCCTCCAGTCAGCGTTGAATGCCTGCCCCATTGTCCTCTGTCTATGCCCCTCCAGTTCCAAGTTCCCCCATCAGGGGAAATATGCTGAGAGCATTTACCATGTCAAAAGCCTCAGAAGATTGAACGTTAAAGCCTTCCATCACAGCGGCACAGTAGTGCAGTGGTGGAGTTGCTGCCTTACGGCGCCAGAGACCCTGGTTCGATCCTGACTATGGGTTCTGTCTGTACGGAGTTTGCACGTTCTCCCTCTGACCCTGCGGGTTTTCCTCGGGGTGCTCCAATGTCCTTCCACATTCCAAAGAGGTGCAGGTTTGTACTGTTGGTTGATTGGCTGATCGGTGGTCGGCTCGGACTGGGTGGGTCAAAGGACCTGTTTCCATGCTTTATCTCTAAACTAAACCAAACCAAACCAAAAACTAAACTATACTAAACTAAAGTGAGCAATTTCAAACCCATTGTGTAGGAAGGAACTGCAAATGCTGCTCCACACTGAAGGTAGACACAAAATGTTGGGGTAACTCAATGTGTCAGGCAGCCTGTCCCGCTGACTTACTCCAGCATTTTGTGTGTATCTTAAATTTCAAACTCACATGAGTTTCTTTGTGAAACCAGCCCAACTGGATAATAAAAGTTAATGAACCTTAATCTGAAATTCTGGTCAGTGAGCAACCAATGGAGACGTTGTGGCCTGGGCTGGTCCTCGTGTCAAGTCGAATCAAGTTGAGTTTATTGTCATTTGCACGAGGAAGGACCGGCGGGCCGCGGCGGGAAGCCGCCGCGCCAGTCCCTTGCTCGTTTCCAGAGGTCCAGGAGAACCGGAGATGAGGGTGCGGGGAGACGACAGCAAGGACAAAGGGCCAGTCAGAGATTCCAGGTCTTATCTTCCGTGCTCTCGAGGTCGGCTGCGGGGAGGCGCCCCCCCCCCCCCCCCCGGAGCACGAGCGGCGAAGCTGGCGGTGTGAGGAGAGGGATGAAGATTCGCTGGAAGATCAGGACCACGGCGATGGCTGGAGGCCCTGCGGCAGCCTGGCACTCGCCTGGATCGGGTGCCTCTCCAGAAGACCAAGCCCCTGGACTGGACTGGACTTTGTAAGGAGCACTAAAACCTGGCGGCTCTTGTATACTGTCTCAGTGGACTATATACACGTTCTACTATTCGGGAATTGTGCTGAGGGATGCAATGCTTTAGTTTGAGTTTAGTTTATTGTCATGTGTACCGAGGTACAGTGAAAAAGCTTTGTTGCGTGCTAGCCAGTCTGAACCAAATGAAGAATTCCACTGTATAATGATCCAATGATCCATAAAAATCTTGATTTTAGCAGCTTCACAAGCACATAGACTCAGACCATACACAAAACATCATTTACACATAAGATAGTCAAAAGGAAAAGGCTGTGCAAAAGCAAGACACTAATGGAAAACACGTTTAAAAAACAAGTCCATGGCAGGGCAAGATGTAGTCAGCAGTGCAATGTTGCTGAGCAAGGATGAAGGTTGTGAAGGTCGATTCAAGAATCTGAATGGTTGTAGGAAAGTAGCTGTTCCTGAACCTGGTGGCATTGGACTTCAGGCTTCCATGCCTCTTGCCAGATGGTAACAATGGGAAGAGGGTATTCCCTGGATGGTGGTTAGGTTCCTCGTTAGATGCATCCTTCAAAGGACAAAGGACAAAGGACATTTCTTGTCACATTCACCAATTGGTGCAGTGAGGCAATGTCTCACGCAGATGCTTTCGATGGTGGGGAGGGCTGAGGGCTGAGTCCACCACTCTTTTCTGCCTCTTGCATTCCTAATTAGTTTAGTTTTTAGCCTTAGTTTGGAGAAGCAGCTCGAAATCAGGCCCTTCGGCCCACCGTGTCCGCGCCGACCAGCGATCCCCGCTCACTGACACTATCGCACACACACAAGGGACCGTTTACAATTACACTTAAGCCAACCAGCCTGCAAACCTGTACGTGTTTGGAGAAAACCCACGCAGGGCACAGGGAGAACGTACAGTCCAAACTCCGTACAGACAATGCACCCGTGGTCAGGATCGAACCTGGCGCTGGACGGCGGCAACTCTACCGCTGCGCCACCGCGCCGCCCAAATGCCGTACCAAGCCATGATGCAACCGGTCAGGGCAATTGTAGAAGCTTGTTAAGAGTATTTCTTAGACTTCTAAGAGAGTAGACATGCTGGTGTGCCTTCTACGTGATTACATCTATCTACCAGGCCCAGGACAGGTCATCTGAAATGTTAACACCCAGGAGTTTGTGTTATCATCATCTTGTACATGCTATGATTAGGTAGATAATACTCTTTCAATTTCAGGGGGAAAAAAAACCCCTGTTGATTCTGAGAGGAAGAACAAAACAGATGGACGCTGCTTTAATTACATTGTCCGAAACACCGTTTGTTGTAACTTTAAGCATCTCATCAAAGCCTCAGACTGAACATGAGAACAAAAGATTGACACAAAATGCTGGAGCAGCTCAGTGGGTCATGCAGCATCTCTGGAGAGAAGGAATACTCGACCCAAAACGTCATCGATTCCTTTTCTCCAGAGATGCGGCCTGACCCACTGAGTTACTCCAGCATCTCCGGTACAAACCAGCATCTGCAGTTCCGTTCTACCCATGGGAACACAAATGACACGGGAGAAGGAGATTGGAGGCATAAGAAACTGCAAATGCTGTCGCCCTCCAAATAAAACACACCAAATGCTGGACGAACTCAGCGGGCCAGGCAACATCTGTGGGAGTGTGTGTGAGGGGAGAGCCAGAGTGGTGTTGAAGTTAAGATTATATCTGCCATTATCTTGTCAGATGCTAGAACAGGCTGGAAGGGCCAAAAGGCCTTCTACTGCTCTTGAACAAAACACAATGCTGGAGGTACTGAGTGGGTCAGGCAGCATCCGTGGAGGCATGCCGTTACTAACCTCACTTGCAGACAAACGTTTTTTCATGTTCTTGGAGCTGAATTAGGCCATTCGGCGCATCAAGTCTACTCCGCCATTCAATCATGGCTGATCCATCTTTCCCTCTCAACTCCATTCTCCTGCATTCTCCCCATAACCACTGACACCCGCACTAATCAGGAATCTGTCCATCTCCGCCTTAAAAATATCCATTGACTTGGCCTCCGCAGGCTTCTGAGGCAATGAATTCCACAGATTCACCACCCTCTGACAAAAGAAATTCATCCTCATCTCATTTCTAAAGGTACGTCCTTTTATTCTGAGGCCATGGCCTCTGGTCCCAGACTCTCCCACTAGGGAAAACACCCTCTCCACATCCACGCTATCCAGGCCTTTCACTATTCGGTACGTTTCAATGAAGCCCCCCCTCACACTTCCATTTGGCGACCTGTCCACTCTGAAGTCAGAAGCAAGTCCATTTCTTCCTCAAAGTTATTGTGATTTTCTTTCTCTCTGAAATGTAAATCCAGTTAGTTTCGTCTTTACAAACTAGTCAAAAGCTTGAACAAACTTCTTAAAGCAATTGCAGTTGTTAGTTTTGAGATGCAGCGCTGAAAGAGGCCCTTCGGCCCACCGAGACCACGCTGACCAGCGGTCCCCGCACACTAACACTACCCTACACACACTAGGGACAATTTACATTTACACCAAGCCAATTAACCTGCAAACCTGTACGTTTTTGGAGCGTGGGCGGAAACCGAAGATCTCGGAGAAAACCCACTCGGTAACAGGGGAGAACGTACAAACTCCGTACAGACAGCACCCGTAGACGGGATCAAACCCGTGACTCTGGTGCCGCAAGCGCTGTATGGCAGCAACTCTACCGTGTTGATGTTTTGTGATATTCCAAAAGCAATATCAGAAAATATGAATGCTTGAACGGCCCAGAAATGCAAGCGCAGGAAATGGTACAACAACATATCATTAGTCTCCAAGATCACCCTGTATTCGTACAGAACGTGAAGTCTGTACATACATACGACAGCTTAACTGTAAGCTAAGAATTAACTTTGTGGCTGCAACTGTGTGATAATAGAATTGTTGTTATGTTCACAGGCTCCCTGCGCACAGGATCCAAGTTGTTACATTGTCAGCTCGCATGCTGAGCAAGTGGGCCTCAGCTACTCCCACCAACGATGCTCCATGTATTGAGTGGTGGGAGGCGTGCACACTGGGACAAAATGAAAAGAGCTGTCACACTTAATATCTAATTTGCAATAATGCCATCAGTTTACAGGTTTCGCTCCTGCAACACCCAATCATTCACTCTGACAAACTTAATTAAATCCGCAAATGAGTCACAATGCCATGTCCCATTATGATCACTTTGTGTTAATATCTAGCTTAGGATTGCTTGTGGATCATGCAGGTGTTTTAAAAGCCAGCGCTCTGCCATGGCGGCTTCAGAGCGATTGGGAGAGGAAAGTCCTATTTGGCGAAGGGTGGGACTGCAGATGCTGGCTCACAGCGAAGTTGGACGCAAAATGCTGGAGTAACTCAGCGGGCTAGTTCTGTACCTTTTCATACCTCTGGTTTCCCTCTTCCCCCTGACTCTCAGTCTGAAGAAGGGTCTCGGTGCCCAGCGGTAGAGTTGCTGCCTTACGGCGCCAGAGACCCGGGTTCAATCCTGACCACGGAGTTTGCACCTTCTCCCCATTACCTGCGTGCAGGTTTGTGGACTAATTGCCTTGATAAAACCACACCAGTCACAGGGAGAACGTACAAACTCCGTACAGAGAGCACCTGTAGTCAGGATGGAACCCGGGTCTCTGGCGCTGTAAGGCAGCAACTCTACCGCTGTGCAGTGTTGTGTAGTCAGTACATATGACAATCAAACACTCTTCACTGGACTCTTGAGTCATAGAATTATACGAAACGGTATGATACGATAGAACTTTATTTATCCCAGGAGGGAAATTGATCTGCCAACATTCTTAAAAACACAAGCTACATGAAATCAAAGTGACGAGTGGAAAGGATTGGGGATGTGCAAATATTGAGGGGGGGGGGGGGTGGGAGGTGGGGAGTCAGTCTACCCCACGACAGAAGGGGGAGGAGCCGTACAGTTTGATAGCCACATGGAAGAAGGATCTCCTGTGGCGTTCTGTCCTGCATCTTGGTGGAACCGGTCTGTTGCTGAAGGTGCTCCTCAGGTTGACCAGTGTGTCATGGAGGGGGTGAGCTGTTTGGTCCAAGATGCTCCACATTTTGAGGAGCATAGGAGCATATCTCTACAGACCAGGAACTGGCCTACCGACCAACCATGCTTTGCCGACCATCAAAGCCCTGTCTGCACTAATCCATTTACCAGCACTAGGTCCACACAGCCTTGAGGAGTTAAGGACTCATCCAGGTGCTTCTTAAATCTCACCATGTCACCACATTGCTTCTTCAATGGGATACTTTTGCAGTAACTAAAGAATCCCGATGAGAATCTCACAGGATGTATCTGGCAGGGAAGTGTTTCAAGTAATGGTCGGCCCTGTTGCCTTCCTGTTTCCATTGATTACCTATTTGGTGAAGTATTGTGAGCTACTCCGGGAGGCTTGTATGCGGAATACATTGGCTCACCATGTAGTCACTCACCAGCCACCATTAACATAAAAGGTAGGCTACCTTGAAGGTGCACTAAAGTGGTCTGAAAGAAGATGGGAAATAATAAAACAAAGATGATTACTGCCGCTTTAACAAGTGCTGAAAGGAAAGTGCACTTCAGTAAAGTGCCACTTCTGAGGTGTGTGAGTGAATCTCTTTTTTTTTGATATTCAGATTTCCCTGCCTACGCAAAGGCATTATGGCACATTCTCCTGGCTGCTTTGTGGGATTAAGTGTCTTGTCTTGTCAGTTCCCACAACAATAGAATGAAATAGGTTGCAATTTTCGCACAGCTATTTTTTTGGTGTTTTTTTTGTGTGCGGTATTACAGGCAGGTTTAGAGATCTACATAATTCTTTTGGGTTGGGGTAGCAAAAGGTTTCTCGATAATGAAGAAAGAGCAAGATTTTGAAGAATTTTAACACTTGAAATCTCATACGCTGGTATCAGATTCATACAGCCTCATATGAGATAAATGAGGCTATCCTTAGGGAACGCCGTGCCATTAAAAACACAAGGATGGATCATCGGAGATCTGAACATGCCAAATTGCCACTGATATTTCTGTTAGTTTCAATTAAGGCTAACTTTTAAGTTCAAAGAAACCCTCCATACTTTTCAGCGTTCTGACAATTCCTCTTCTCCAATTAAATATTGTTTTAACAGCTATTAACAGAAGGCAAATGGACATTATTTACTGCAGATACTCTATTAGTGAGGCAATTGAAGAAGCAAGACATAGGCTCATTCTTTATTATCTATTAAGCCTCTAAAAATAAATGGAAGGAACGGACAATAGAAGTCCTCTTTAAGACAGCGATTCGTCACATCCTTCAGTAATGAATCAAATCATTTTATACACGGGTGACCTCAATGGGCTGTTGTTTCAACTCCCCACAAATAAGAATGTCTTTAAGATTGTCGGTACGTATGGAAATGAAACATTGAAGATGGACACACAAAATGCTGGAGTAACTCAGCGGGACAGGCGGCATCTCTGGAGAGAAGGAACGGGTGACGTTTCAGGTCGAGACCCTTCTTCAGTTTGAGTTACTGAGTTCCCAGTGAGTTAAAGGCCTGTCTCACGAGTCTGCGGTCATTGGCGGCGAAACGGGAAGAATTTACCGCACCTGGGCCGCCATAGACCGCGCACTCGTGAGTGGGGGGCCGTGCTGCGTTGTTCCCAACACCGCACGGTGCTAAAATAAAACCTACACTGTTCAAAAATATTTTCCTACCGCACAGCCTCCACCAGTGATGCACGAGTGCGGCACGGCCGCCGCCACAGCCGCCGCCAGTGTGGCTCGAGCGCCGTGCATCGAACTTGCACCGTCACAGCCTCCGCCAGTGAGGCACGTGTGCGGCACGGCCGCCGGCACAGCCACCGCTACAGCGCCGCGATCAGGACGGCCGCCGCCACAGCCGCCGCTAGTGAGTCACGTGCGGCGGGCCGACGTCATCGCAGTCGGCCCACCCTTTTTTTAACTTACCGCAAGCACGTGGGACCAGCCGTATTTAAATCACTCGGCCCCCGCGCAGCATCCGTGTGGCGCTCCCGTGGCATAGGCTCGCCGCTCTCGCCGTTGCCGTGCGGTCCACTCTACAGGCGAAGCCGTGCTTCACCGTTGATGACCGCAACACCGTAAGACAGAGCCTTTACTCCAGCATTTTGTGCCTATCTTCGGTGTAAACCAGCACCTGCAGTTCCTTCCTGCACACTATGTATCTATTCATTTGTGCTCCTGGTGATGAGGGCCTGTAAGCATCTGCTTTAAGACTGGGTCTGATGGGTCTAAAGAAGGTTCTCAACTCGAAACATCTCTCCAGAGATGCTGTCTGTCCCGCTGAGTTACTCCAGCATTTTGTGTGTCTATCTTCAGTGTAAAATAACATCTGCAGTTCCTTCCTACACATGAAAATGAAACACTTTTGACTTGACTCTTGATGTTTTGCCGTGTTATATTTGTGATCACTCAGGAGTATTCTATTTCTAAGCCATTTTTCGTTTGGCAATTATGTAACAATATCCTGCCAATGGTGACCTATACTGCAAACACATCCTTCACTGTAGGCTAACTGAGAGAACCAACCCAATGGCCAATATTGTAGTAACTGTTGGCTAGTAAGTGTCCTTGGCAGAGAGTGTAACGCAATTGACATTGTAGAATATACACTGTCTGAAGAAGGGTTTCGGCCCGAAACGTTGCCTATTTCCTTCGCTCCATAGATGCTGCTGCACCCGCTGAGTTTCTCCAGCATTTTTGTGTACCGTAGAATATACACGTTGTACTCTTTCATTGAAGTTAGTTGAACAGGCTTCATAAATTCATATGTTATAGGAGCAGAATTAGGCCATTTGGCCCCATCAAGTCTACTCTGCCATTCAATCATGGCTGATCTATCTCTCTCAACCCCATTCTCTTTCCTTCTCCCCATAACCCCTGACACCCGTTCTAATCAAGAAACTGCCAGTGTCTGCCTTAGAAATATCCATTGACTTGGCCTCAGGATTACTGAATTAGATTACAATACACATATACTGTTGGCTCTGATTATGACCCCGACTTCTGTCTCTGTAATTCCTGTGGGCTATTTTGATAGGAGGGCAAGTAAGAATGAACAGCACTGTTGATGGGTGGCACAGCGGTAGAGTTGCTGCCTTACAGCGCCAGAGACCTTTTTTGCTCCAGAGATGCTGCTCAAGCCGTTGAGTTACTCCAGCACTTTGTGTCTATCTTTGGGTGTAAACCAGCATCTGCAGTTCTCTGTTTCCACTCCAGGCATGTTAGGTTGAAGAGCGCGGCCAAAATTCCCATTCAAGTTTCCGGAGCGTAACTGGAAGTGGTAGCCATCCAATTCAAATTGAGAGAAAACAAAATTCTCAGCGACTGTCGCAAAAATACATATCGCTCCCTGTTGGTAGTTCTAGGGCTGTCTGTTTTAATAATTTACCAGGTCTACCTAGTGAAACCTTGACCATCCCACCCAAACCTTGTGGAAGGATCCAGACACCAAGCCACAGCTCACAACCATGGGTTCGATTGGAACAGTGGGTACGGTGGCGCAGCGGTAAAGTTGCTGCCTTACAGCGCAAGAGACCAGGGTGTGATCCAGCCTACAGGTGCCGTCTGCACAGAGTTTGTACGTTCTCCTCCGGTTTCCTCCCACACGCCAAAGACGTACAGGTTTGCAAACTTCGGTAAAATTGTAAATTGTCCCTAGTGTGTAGGATAGACAATAGACCAAAGACAATAGACAATAGGTGCAGGAGTAGGCCATTCGGCCCTTTGAGCCAGCACCGCCATTCAATGTGATCATGGCTGATCATCCTCAATCAGTACCCCGTTCCTGCCTTCTCCCCATATCCCCTGACTCCACTATTTTTAAGAGCCCTATCTAGCTCTCTCTTGAAAGCATCCAGAGAACCTGCCTCCACCGCCCTCTGAGGCAGAGAATTCCACAGACTCACCACTCTCTGTGAGAAAAAGTGTTTCCTCGTCTCCGTTCCAAATGGCTTATTCCTTATTCTTAAACTGTGGCCCCTGGTTCTGGACTCCCCCAACATCGGGAACATGTTTCCTGCCTCTAGCGTGTCCAAACTCTTAACAATCTTATATGTTTCAATGAGATCCCCTCTCATCCTTCTTAACTCCAGAGTGTACAAGCCCAGCCGCTCCATTCTCTCAGCATATGACAGACCCGCCATCCCAGGAATTAACCTTGTAAACCTACGCTGCACTCCCTCAATAGCAAGAATGTCCTTCCTCAAATTAGGGGACCAAAACTGCACACAATACTCCAGGTGTGGTCTCACTAGGGCTCTGTACAACTGCAGAAGGACCTCTTTGCTCCTATATTTGATTCCTCTTGTTATAAAGGCCAACATGCCTTTCACTTTCTTCACTGCCTGCTGTACCTGCAAGCTTACTTTCATAGACTGATGAACCAGGACCCCCAGATCCCGTTGTACTTCCCCTTTTCCCAACTTGACGCCATTTAGATAGTAATCTGCCTTCCTGTTTTTACTACCAAAGTGGATAACCTCAAATTTATCCGCATAGTATTAGTGTATTAATAGTATTAGTGTACGGGATGATTGCTGGTTAGTGCAGACTTGGTGGGCTGAAGGGTTTGTTTCCGCGCTGTATCTCTGACGGCCAAAGGTCCTGCATTGCAGGGTAATCAGAACGGTTAAAAGGTAATAGAAGGAATTGGGTAATGGTGAATGGTCATAAGGTCATAAGGAATAGTAGTAGAATTAGTCCATTCGGGTACAGGCCCTTTGTCCCGATCACCCCGTATACTAATCTGCACACACTAGGGACAATTTTACAACTTACCAAAGCCAATTAAGGTCATAAGGTCGAAAGGAATAGGAGTAGAATTAGGCCATTTGGCCCATCGTCTACTCCGCCATTCAATCAATGCTGATCTATCTCTCCCTCCTAACCCCATTCTCCAGCCTTCTCCCCATAACCTCTGACACCCGTACTAATCAAGAATCTATCTATCTCTGCCTTAGAAATATCCGCTGACATGACCTCCACATCTGTCTGCGGCAAAGAATTCCACAGATTCACCACCCTCTGGCTAAAGATCCAAAGGGATGCCTTTTCAACTGGAGTTAATTCCAGCACTTTTTGCTCTGTATTTTTATTCCTTGTTACATTTACCTTGGACCGATAATTTTACGAATCTCAGTTTAGGAATTTTTTTATTGCCTCCTCTGTGACGGCGGCGCAACGGTAGAGTTGCTGCCTTACAGCAAAATGCAGCGCCGGAGTCCCGGGTTCGATCCCGACTGCGGGCGCTGCCTGTACGGAGTTTGTACGTTCTCCCCGTGACCTGCGTGGGTTTCCTCCCACATCCCAAAGACGTACAGGTTTGTAGGTTAATTGGCTTGATTAATGTAAAAATAGTCCAGTATAGAATTGTCCAACTTCCAGTATAGTCCCCGGTGGACTCTTCGGAAGGGACAAGGTGAGAGTGTTTGATTTGTACTGCAGTCTGTGTAAAGTGTTTCCCGGACTGCCTACAACTGATTTAAAGGTTTTGTACCCATGATTCTGTCTCCCTCCACCTAACATAATAGTTACTCTCTCTCTCTCTTTCTCTCTCTCTGCCTGTCGTGTTTCTCGTACATGGTGTTAACACTTTTAAGTGCCTGCAATGAATAACACCGAACACAAATCGCTTATGAACAAGGCTGAACACTTAACATCAAAGCTATATATACTTGTTACCCCATTCCGCTCTTACTCCAAGCTGACAGTTCCCGCTACTACTGTTACTGTTGCAAAGCAGTTCTACCACATGGCTCACACATCTGATAAATTCACAGTAAGTCCCTATAATGGAAACTCACGACACTCCTTGATCTAACCCGTTAATCATCTAATTATCTTAACTTTCCTGCACATCGAATACCTGAGAAAGTCTTTTGAGGGGTAACTTTAGTCGACTAAAATGCCTTTTGCTGCTAAATGTCAAGTAGTCATAGAATCATAGAGCAATATAGTATGGAAACAGGCCCTTCGGCCCAACTTGCCCACAACGGCTGACATGTCCCAGCTACACTAGTACCACCTGCCTGCGCTTGGTCCATATCCCTCCAAACCTGTCCTATCCATGTACCTGTATAACTGTTTCTTATACAATAGGATAGTCCCTGCCTCAACTACCTCATATGGCAGTTTGTTCCAGATTCTTGATTCCCCTTTGTGTGAAAAAGTTACCCCTCAGATTCCTATTAAATATTTTTCCCTTCACCTTGATCCTATGTCCTCTGGTCCTTGATTCCCCTACTCTGGGCCAGAGACTCTGTGCATCTACCCGATCTATTCCTCTCACGGTTATGAAAATTTGAAACAGGGTTTACTTTATAGATTCGGTTCAGCAACTGGTCCATCATTGGGTTCCCGGTGGGCCGTAGAGTTGGAGAGGCCGGAGCCCCCGTGGATTGGAGCCCGCGGCTGACGGAGCCTGGGTCGGCAGAGCCCGTGGCGGTGGAAGGAGCCTGCACGCCGCGAGGCGACAGAGCCCACGGCTGGGGCCTGGGTGGGCGCCACGGAGGAGTCCGGAGAGGACCCGGCAGCATTAGTGGAGAGGTCGGTGGTGGCGGTCGATGATGGCGCCGACCGACGAATGAGGACAGACCACGTGGAAGTGAGGACGCCGCTGCAGAGGGAAGGAACAAAGGAGGACCTGGCATGGGGGGACCGCCGTGAGGTGGTAGGGTGGGGAGGGGGAGAACAAAGGGGGACCTGGCACGGATACTGTCTATACTTTGTAACTTTGTCAGCACCCTTATGTGGCGAGTATTTGCATAACTTGTTTTATATTCCGTACGGCAGAATGAATAACAACTTACACACTGGTTGCCTGGATCACGAGAGAGAGATTTATTACCCAACATTCCCTGCTTATATTGAACACCAACTCATTAACATACACATGAATATGTATGAATACATTACACTGCACTCCTATTAAATCTAAGTATCAAGTATTGTTGTTGTGATACTCGATTTAAACCAGTATTCATGAAATTCTAAATGATAACATAATATATTTATTTTACATATCTACACATTTTTGTTTTACTTGTGCATCTTTGGGCGGCGCGACTCTCGTTTGCAGCGGCCTCTGCAGTCCGTCTGTCTTTTTATTATTTTTGTCTTGTTTTTATGTAGTTTTTATTATTATTTTTTGTCGGGGTATGTGTGTGGGGGGGTGGGGGTGGGGGTGGGGGGGGGAAACTTTAAAATCTTTCCGCTGCACGGGAGACCCGACCTTTTCTTTGTCGGGTCTCCGTTGTCGTTGGGGCTGGGCAACGTGGAGCGGCCTCCAGCAGGAGCGACCTGGGGCTCCAGTTGTGGAGCTGCGGACTACTCACCGTCACGGGGCTGGCCGAGTCCGGAGCGGGTGGAGCTGTGGTGGAGACAATCGCTGCTGCGACCCGACCGCCGGAGATTCGGAGGCTACAACCGCGGGTCTGGCGGACGGCAACACTGGAAGCCCGCGGGTCCCCTGGTGGGAGACCGCTTTTCGGGGCTTCCGCAGCGGCGACTTCTCCCGCCCGAGTTGCGGGGTTGAGGAGCACCTGGAGCGGGGCTTTATCCCCCCGCGCGGCTTTGAATGGCTGCCGGACTTTGCGGGCGAGCGCCGGGGCTCTAACACCAAGACCCGGTGCGCGACCTTGCATCACCCGGCGTGGCTTTAATGGCTGCGGGACAATCACCATCGCCCGCCGGGGGCTTTGACTTTGACTCTGACATCGGGGGGGGGGGAGTGCAGTGGAGAGATACGTTTTTTTGCCTTCCATCACAGCGTTGTGATGGATGTATGTGTAAATTGTGTTGTGTCTCGGGTCTTCTTTGTTTTGTATTGTATGGCTGCAGAAACGACATTTCGTTTGGACCTCAAGGGGTCCAAATGACAAATTTGTCCCTCAAAAGACAAATAAATTGAATTGAATTGAATTGAAGTGATTTATTCAACTTACAAACCTAACCTGACTACTGGTTTACGGATCCTGCCTGATTGTCTAACAGTAACAGGTGTAACAGGTTTAGGTGTTGACTCAACTGTAGGTTTGTTTGGCTCTGTTTTAGTACCCTGACTTTGACCAGAGGAATCTGTTCCTTTGTCTGTACTAACTGAACCTTGTGTTTAAATCACAGTGCTCTATTCCAACTCACTTTCAGATAAATACTCAGGGATTAGGATTTCATGCTCAGTTTTTGGTTCATCTTTGGCTGGAATCATTTGATCAACATGAACACTTTTGAACCTATCTCCAACTTCAACTATATCTTTTTGTTCCACACACTTCCACTATTTTCCCAACATCTCATTTGTCTCGACTGGACTTGTTGGGAGGATTGAGAACACAAACCTGCTCATCTGGCTTGAAATACCTCTCCTTTTTGTGGGAGTCAAAATGGCATTTTTGACTTAACTGTTTTTGCTCAACTCTCTGGGTCAAATTGGGTTGAACTAGACTTAGGCGTATTCATAGCCTTCTCTTCATCATCAGTTCTGCAGTTGATTAACCCGTTGTTGTGTGTTGTGTGGTTCTGTACTTCAGCAAGAAACTAGCCAAACGATGTTTCATGCTGAGCTTTGAACTACCCTGCAAAACCTGTTTCTTGAGAGCATCTTTGACAACTCTAACAGACCTTTCCGCCGCCCCATTGGAGGCTGGATGGTATGGGGGAACAAGTGTGTGTTTTACACCATTCTGCTGCATGAACTCTTTGATCCGTTCTGAACGAAACTGAGGCCCGTTATCAGAAACAAGTTCTTCAGGTAACCATGGCATGCAAAAATGGATCTCAACTCATCTATGGTACACTCAGTAATAGTGCTTGACCTCATATGCTTAACCTCAATCCATTTGGAATGACTATCTACTAGTACCAGAAAGTGATCATTACCCTTTTCACAAAAATCTACATGAACTCTCTGAAAAGGTCTAGTAGGCCATGACCAGGGTTGCAGTGGTGTTTTTGGTGGTTTACTCCAGCAATGTTGGCAGCCGCTACATTTGCTCAGCAGTGACTCGATGTCACTGTCAATACCAGGCTAATACACAAAACTTCTGGCAATTGACTTCATACTTACTATGCCAGGATGTTCGGCATGAAGTTCATTCATAATTTTGTTTCTCAAAGACTCTGGTACAACCACTCTGTAACCCCACTTGATGCATCCCTGCTCACATGTAATTCATGGCGTTGATTATGGAAAGGCTTCAGCTCTGAGTTCAGAACTGAGTTCAATCCACTAACGATTTCAGTCCAACCATTCAATGTCTGTTCATAAACCCACCAGCATAGTGTCTTTCTCTGTTTCTGCTGCAATTTCAGTTGCAGTCAATGGAAAGTCTTCATCTACAACTTGCAGTGTGTAGATTGAGTTCTCACTTCCCACGTCAGAGTTCTCATGGGCCAACCAGGACAACGCATCTGCAACTGCGTTGCACTTGGAGCTTCTGTACTCAACCTTGTAGTCATACTGGGACAGTAAAATTGCCCAGCGCTGCATCCTTGATGCCGCCATGGAAGGTATAGCTGACTTGGGACCAAGTATCACTAGTAGTGGTTTGTGATCAGTCACTAGGGTGAATGGTCTGCCGAGAAGAAACTGATGTAATTTCTTGATTCCAAACACGATGCTGAGTGCTTCCTTCTCTATCTGTGCATAATTGCGCTCACTCAGTGATAGGGTGTGGGATGCAAAAGCAATAGGCTTTTCCTGTCCGTCATTCAATACGTTGGAGATCACTGCATCTACACCATAACTTGAAGCATCACAAGCAAGTTTCATCTCACGTGTCGTATCATAGTGAACAAGGAGTTTGTCACTTGTCAAGTTTTCCTTGCAGATGTCATATGCACGTTGCTGTTCCTTCCCCACGTCCATTTCACATCTCTTTGTAGCAGATGATAGTAGTGGCTTTAGCACAGTTGCTAAATCTGGAAGGAATCGTGCATAGAACTGCACCATCCAAGGAATGATCGTAGCTCTGACACATTGTTGGGTTTTGGAGCATTCACTATTGCTTCAACTTTTGCCATCACAGGGCAAAGTCCGTTGGCATCTGCTTTGAGTCCAAGGTAGACCACCTCTGACTGCGCAAATTGCATCGCAGTTTACATTGTCGCAGTTTGACATTGTGCAGTCAGTAGTGAGAACTTGCTCAAGGATTTCCAGATGTTCTACCATGCCCTCTGTGAATATCAGTAGGTCATCATGGTTGCACACAGTGTGGAATGCCTTGTAACATTTTTGTCATGACAGACTATAATGACATTACCCAACATTCACTGCTTATATTGAACACGAACTCATAACATACACATGAATATGTATGAATACATTACAGCGTACGATAGTGTTAAGGCTCTGTCTTACGTGTTTGCGGTCATCGGCGGTGAAGCGCGGCTTCGCCTGTAGATTGAACCGCACGGCAACGGCGAGAGCGCCGAGCCTATGCCACGGGAGCGCCGCACGAATGCTGCGCGGGGGCCGAGTGATTCAAATACGGCTGGTCCCACGTGCTTGCGGTAAGAAAAAAAAAAGGGCGGCCCGACTGCGATGACGTCGGCCCGCCGCACGTGACTCACGAGCGGCGGCTGTGGCGGCGGCCGTCCTGATCGCGGCGCTGTAGCGTTGGCTGTGCCAGCGGCCGTGCCGCACACGTGCCTCACTGGCGGAGGCTGTGGCGGTGCAAGTTTGATGCACGGCGCTCGAGCCACACTGGCGGCGGCCGTGCGGGCGGCCGTGCCGCACTCGTGCATCACTGGTGGAGGCTGTGCGGTAGGAAAATATTTTTCAACAGTGTAGGTTTTATTTTAGCACCGTGCGGTGTTGGGAACAACGCCGCACGGCCCCGGAATTGTGGGTTCTCACGAGTGCGCGGTCTATGGCGGCAGATTCTTCCGTTTCGCCGCCAATGACCGCAGACTCGTGAGACAGGCCTTTTAGTGTGCGGGTCGGCGTGAACTCGCTGGGCCAAAGACCCTGTTTCTGCGCTGTATCTCTAAACTGAACTAAACTAAACTAAGTTCACCAGGATGTTGGGGTGGGAGATTGTAACCTTCCCGTGGTACCACCCCGTTTCGACTAATGCATTAATCCGACGTGCACAAACAAATAGATCAAATGGAACAAGTTGACCTACAACTTTAGGCTGTGCACGCATACGCAAGAAGAAGAAGACCAGGATGTTGGCTTGCCTGTGGAACTTTAATCACGGGAGAGTTTGAATAGCTGGGCTGTTTTCCTTGAAGCAGAGGAGGCTGAGGTGGTGAGGCAGATGAAGGTAGATATAATGATGAGGGGTAGATAGGGTGGGTGGTCTGAATGTTTTCCCCATGACCGGGCATCAAGACAAGAGAGCACAGGCTTAAGGACGGAAGAAGAAGTTTTAAAGGACAGGTATGATTGCTTAAACAGGAAGGTTGATAGTGGAACTTGCTGCAGAAGAGGAGAGGAGTCCGATCTTGCTGCATACAGGTGTGGCCTGCTCCACTGTCTAACGAATTGTGAAATTGATTATGCAATCATCAGTCAGTAAACAGCACAAGGTGAGTCATTTGTAGATTTTCAGGAATTTCGATTTTTTTTTTTTTGTATCAAAAATAATTTATTTAATTACGATCGCGATTCAAAACCAAACCGTGGTGACACACCCACCACCATAGTACAAAATCACCAAATTATCTGGACACTAAATTCTCAAACGACTATGTTACAATCCTTACAGATATACCAGAGAACTACTATACAACTATGCCCCTCTCCAATACCACCCGGGCGTGGACGTGACCCCGGAAAAGGGGCAAGCACCTAGCTCGGGCAAAGCCCTCTTCCGCCTGTCGCTGTGACTCACGGATGGCCAGCTTGGCCAGGCCTAGGAGCAACCAACCAGGGCAAGGAATCGAGAAGGTTGGCCTTCAGCAGTCATCATTGTGCAAGGTATAGTTCCAGACAGTCATGGGATTTCCCCACTTGCTGGGGAATTGCAGGGCGGCACGGTGGCACACGGGTAGAGTTGCTGCCTCACGGCGCCGGAGACACAGGTTCGATCCTGACTATGGGTGCTGTCGGTGCGGAGTTTCGTACATTCTCATGTGACCGCGTGGGTTTTCTCCAGGTGCTCCGACTTCGCCCCACACTCTAAAGACGTACAAGTTTGAAGGTTAATTCTGTTCTTTTACAAGAACGATCCTAGGAATGAGTAGTTAAGCTATGATGAGTGTTTGCGGGCACTGGGCCTGTACTCACTGGACTTCAGAAGGATGAATGGGCCCTCATTGAAACATACAGAACAATGAAAGCCTTGGGTGGAGTGGATGTGGAGAGGATGTTTCCACTAGTGGGAGAGTCTAGGACTAGAGGTATATTTTTAAGGCAGAGATATTGTAGATAGATTCTTGATTAGTACAGGTGTCAGAGGTTATGGGGAGAAGGCAGGAGAATGGGGTTAGGGGAAAGAGATAGATCAGCCATGATTGAATGGCGGAGTAGACTTGATGAGTCGAATGGCCTAATTCTACTCCTATTCCTTATGACCTTATGACCTTAATTGGCTTTGGTAAGTTGTAAAATTGTCCCCAGTGTGTGCAGATTAGTATACGGGGTGATCGCTGGTCGGCCGGACTCGGCGGGCCAAAGGGCTTGTACCCAGCGTGGTGTAATTGCTGTAGGTTGGCATGTAGGCAAGGAGGATCAAAAGTGAGGTGGCTATTTAGATCCAAAATTGGCTTAGTGATAGATGGGATAGGGTAACGGTGAGAGGATGCCTTCCCAACTGGAAGTCTGTTCCATGGTCGGATAGTCAGCAACTAAACCGTCTCCCCTGGTAGCCTACCAGTAGCATTCTGCACTGTATCTCTAAAAGTCTAAAGTCTCAATTGCCATTGACCTGAATGTTATAATGGGTCCTTGGGGCGATTCTTGATACCATCATCATCAGCGTTGAAAACATTAGCGACGCAGTGGCGCTGGTTTCCGACGGGAACGGTGACGGACGCACCACACATCTCTGTCCTCCAGTTCCTGCGGACTTCTGCCGTTGGAAGTATAGGATTCTGGTGTGTGTGCTTTATCATCATTCCTTACAATGCTATTGTACGACAGTGATCGCAACTTCTACTGAAGTGTGGATGGCCGTTGGCTCGCTAGAAGCTCATCCGCCCTTTGACAGGTCTTGTTTTTGGTCCTGCTGGGGGTCCACAGCCCCCTCCTCGCCTGGCAAACCAGGTGGGGGAGACGGTTTAGTTGCTGACTATCTGACCATGGAGCAGGTAGCACGGGATTGCATGGTACCCGTGGCGAGGGGGGGGGGGGCGGGGCTCCCCCCGACCTGCCCTATCATGGGCAGTCACTTTTACTCATCTTTGGACACTGGCTCATTTGCTATTAGATTCAAGGCTGAAATGAGGTTTGGAGATGAGTGCTCTTGGCAAATCGAGCCTCAGTGAACAGGTTATGGTATGTGTGCCATTTGCTGCCACTGTTCCTGACACGCTCTGTCACTTCTGCGTTGATGGAGGCTCCACCAGCGGAGAATTGGATCGCGTTTTGCCGTGTGTTTTTGTGAACAGGTTATACCTGGGCGATTGTCCATCTCGTTGTGTTGCTGTTGCGACCGGACCGTACCACCTTGGCTGCAGAAGTGGCTGGTTCTGGAGTACCAGCCTTCATCAGCACAGCTAGAACATCCTGTAGCTTCTGCTGTATCCAACACGGCTTTACCCTTCGTTGACTGCACATGGAATGAATTCAAATAGCTAAGGACTTCCCTCTGTTCTGGTGCCCGACTCTGTAGAAGGCAGAGATAGTTACAAATGCTTCATCTTTGTCATTTAGAGAATAGAACATTGACACACAGTACAGCACATGGTAAAGGCGGCACGGTGGCCCAGCTGTAGAGCTACTGCCTTAAAGCACCAGAGACACGGGTTCGATCCTGACCACGGGTGCTTGTCTGTACGTTCTCCCCATGACCTGCGTGGGTTTTGTCCGAGATCTTTGGTTTCCTTCCACACTACTAAGAAGTACAGGTTTGTAGGTTGGCAGAAATGTAAAATTGTCCCTAGTGTGTGTAGGGTAGTGTTAATGTGCATGGATCGCTGGTCGGTGTGGCCGAAGGGCCTGTTTCTGTGCTGTAACTCTAAACTGAACTAAGCACGGGAACAGGCCCTTTGGCCCCCAATGATTGCGTCGAACATATTGCCAAGACCAACTCTTGTCCGCCTGCACGTAATCCAAGTCCCTTATTCCCTGCATATACATGTGCTTCTCCAAATCTTTCTTAAATGCCACTAACGTATCTGCTTCCACCACCACCACCACTGGCAGTGTGTTCCAGGCTCCCACCACCTTCCATTTACATACTTGTCCAGCACATCTCATTTAAACTTTGCCTCTCTCACCTTATAGCTGTGCCCTCTAGTATTTCATATTTCCATCCTTGGAGAACGGCTCAAACTGGCTCCCCTATCTGCGCCTTTCATCATTGTGTACACTTCTATCAGGTCTTGCCTCAACCTCTGGCATTCCAGAAAAAGACAATCCAAGTTTGCCAACCTCCCCTTGTAGCTAATACCCACTAACCCAGTCATTGTCCCTGATTAACCTCTGCATCCTGTCCAAAGCCTCCACATCCTCCCCTTCAAGGGGTGACCAGAACTGCACGCAACACTCCAAGAGCGGTCCAACCAATGTCCTGAGTTTTATGCTCAATGCCTTGACCAACGGAGGCACGAATACCATATGCCCTCTTTACCATTCACAAGTTGGGCATCCACCTCTCTTGCACACACATGCACATGCACACATGCACACACACACACATGTACAACCATGTACACACACATATATACACGCACACATCTACATTGTGGTTTATTCTCAGAGAAGAGGAAACGTACTTACAGTAGATAAGCAGGTATGTTATATCAGTAAGCGTTATCTCCGGTGTGTCTTTTATGGGCCACTCTGTCACGCCCTTCCTTTACCGACAGAGACACTAATCCTCAGAACAGTGCAGGGCATTGCAGAAGAGGTGAATCTACAGGCAAGAAGAGCAAAAACTCAAATAACCCAGAGACAAAAAGACAAGGATGATGACTGGGAGAAGGAATGTTGCGTGCAGTTCCGGTCACCCCATAAAGGGGAGGATGTGGAGGATGTGGAGGCTTTGGACAGGATGCAGAGGTTAATCAGGGATGATGAATTGGGAGAAGGATTGTCCGGAAGAAAAATGAGTAGAAGCAAGGACCTACTGACATATTTCCCTCGAAGCAAGGAACTGCAGATGCTGGTTTATACCAAAGATAGACACAAAGTGCTGGAATAACTCAGCAGGCCAGGCAGCATCTCTGGAGAAAAAGAATGGGTGACGTTTCAGGTCTGATGTCTGAAGAAGGATCCCAACCCGACCCAACCCGAAATGTCACCCATCCCCTTTTTCTGGAGTTGCTGCCTGATCCACTGAGTTACTCCAGCACTTTGTGTCTATCTTTGACATACATTTCCCTAGCTTGCAGCCACAGATATATCTGAGCGTCTATGGGTCCAGTTGCATGGCTTCAGATGCATTGCCATCACTTGCAAATCTGATTAAAATCTTTCGCGTGCAGGAGTTTTTCTTTTCAAAGAAGCACAACAATTTTGGTGGTTAGCGAAAATGAGAACATTGCCGAAGTCACCTAGAAATGCAACCTGTCAGCAAAGCTGTCGGCTTCCTCATGTCTGATGCTGTGATGTGGGATTGTCATGGTCAACCATTGCTCCCCATTTCACTTCCTACATGCTCACTTTCTCAGTGATAACTATTGCAGGGAGCATGATAGCTTCATGGACTCTCAGGCAAGACGTAGCAATGTCACAGCTGCCTGTGTGGGTTGCAATAGGCACGTTGGCCTAGATTAAGAGGTGACGGTAGGCGGGGAAATATATCCTAGACCTGTGCTGTGCTCAAGTCTAGGTATTACGATATGATACGATACAACGTTATTCAAATTGATCTGCCAACAGTCATAAATAACACAAAATACATGAAACATGAAATTAAAGTGACGAGTGGAAAGGATTGGGGATGTGCAAAGATTGGGGAGGGAGGTTTGGCGGGCGGGGGGGAAATCAGTCTCAGTCTACCCCACGACAGAAGGGGGGAGGAGTTGTACAGTATTAACTGGTGGGCTGCAAGCATGATGGTTTATGATTCTGGAGCGGATAATATTCCCCATTAAATGTCATTCATCATCTAGGTGGCGCAGCGTTAGAGTTGGCTGCCTCACAGCACCGGAGACCCGGGTTCGATCCCGACTACGGGTGCTGTCTGTATGGAGTTTGCACGTTCTCCCCGTGACCACGTGGGTTTTCTTTGAGATCTTCGGTTTCCTCCCACGCTCCAAAGACGCACAGGACTGTAGGTTCATTGGCTTGGAATAATTGTAAATTGTTCCTAGTGTGTTTAGGATAGTGTCGGTGCGGACTCGGTGGGCCGAAGGGCCAGATTCCGCACTGCATCTCTGAACTAAACTAAACCTGTGGTTTGGAAAGGGCTTTTGAGAATGGAAGCTTTTTAATGTACCCAGTGAGCAAACATTTCCAGCAATGTTTCAACAGTTGCAACAATATTTCAAGGATGTGCTTTAGCCCTAAGCCTTTGCTTTTCATCCCATGATAAATGTAGTTTAGTTGAGTTTAGAGGAACAGGCCCTTCGGCCCACCGAGTCCATGCCGACCAGAGATCGGTACACCAGCACTATCCGACACACTAGGGACAATTCAACCTGCAATGTGACCAGTAATGCTGCCTGACCCACTGAGTTAAGGGCCTGTCTCACGACCTAACGTGGTCGCTTGAGCCGTGCGGCCTCGCGGGGCCGGTCCAACTTCGATCGCCGGAGCCGTATGGAGTTGTGCGGAGCTGGTCCCGACATCGCGCGGGGCTCTGAAAAACTGACACTGTCCAAAAATTCTGCGCGGCAACGGCCTGTCGGCCCGCAGCCGCATTGAGGCCGTACGCACCATCTCGACGCCGTATGCAGCGTCTTGACGCCGTATGCAGCGTCTTGGCGGCGTGTGCCTAGCGCGTGGCGTTGCACGATGACGTCACCGCCCGGCGGCCGTTGCGTGATGATGTAACCGCCCGACGCCGTGCTACGTCCAAATTCAGTCGGCCCGCCTCCTGCCCAGCTGATTGGTGAGTATGATGTCGGGACCAGCCCCGCCCAACTCCAGACGTCTCCGCGGTTGGAAGTGGGACCGGCCCCGCGAGGCCGTACGCCTCAAGCCACCACGTTTGGTCACGCTAGACGCATGCAATCGCATGCTGGTGGGACAGGCCCTTTACTCCAGCTTTCATATGAAGAAAGACTGGATAGACTCGGCTGGTACTCGCTAGAATTTAGAAGATTGAGGGGGGATCTTATAGAAACGTACAAAATTCTGAAGGGGTTTTGATGCAGGAAGATTGTTCCCGATGTTGGGGAAGTCCAGAACTAGGGGTCACAGTTTAAGGATAAGGGGGAAATCTTTTAGGACCGAGATGAGAAAAACATTTTTCATACAGAGAGTGGTGAATCTCTGGAATTCTCTGCCACAGAAGGTAGTTGAGGCCAGTTCATTGGCTATATTTAAGAGGGAGTTAGTGGCTAAAGGGATCAAGGGGTATGGAGAGAAGGCAGGTACAGGATACTGAGTTGGATGATCAGCCATGATCATATTGAATGGCGGTGCAGGCTCGAAGGGCTGAATGGCCTACTGCTGCACCTATGTTTCTATGTTTATGTGTCTATGGAGGAACAATTCACACTTTTGCCGAAGCCAATTAGCCTACAAACCTGTTTGTCATTGGAGTGTTAAAGGGAACCGGAGCTCCCGGAGAAAATCATGCGGTCACGGGGAGAACGTACAAACTCCGTACAGACAGCACCTGTAATCAGGATCGAACCCGGGACTCTGGTGCTGCAGGGCAGCAACTCTACCGCTGCACCGCCATTCCGCTGTTTAATTGAACAGGAGTGCAGTTGTTCTGGTTGCATCAATAAACACAAATTATTCAGCCAGAAATGCGTGTTCAGGCGTGTTCAGGAATTCCATGTCAAATCCATGGATATTTTGCAAATTCTCACTTTTCCTCACTATCTGTTTATTTCTCACCCAATGGGGGGGGGGGGGGGGGGGTGGGGGATAAGAGTTTGATCCTGCAGCTGGCCCCTCCATGTGTGGACCAGGGGGGGAGGTGGCACAGCGGTAGTGTTGTTGACTTACAGTGCCAGAGACCCGGGTTCGATCCTGACTACGGGTGCTGTCTGTACGGAGTTTGCACATTCTCCCCGTGACCTGCGTGGGTTTGCTCCAGGAGCTGTGGTTTCCTCCCACACTCCAAAGACGTACAGGTTTGTAGGTTTGTTTACAATAGTGTCAGTGCACGGAGGATCGCTGGACGGCGCGTACACGGAGGACCGAAGGGCCTGTTTCCACGCTGTATCTCTGGTCTAAAGTCTAAATAACCGGTCAGTGGGCTGGATCTCGAACAATGACGATCTGGAGTAAAGTAGATCAACATGGTGTCAGGCTAAGAATCTCTCCCTTAGTGTCAGCAAAATGAAGGAGCTATTTACCGACTCAGGAAGTAGAGTGGAGGACACACCTCAGTCGACATCAAAGCGTGCTGAAGTGGAGGTGTTCAATAGCTTCAATTTATTAGGCACAAATATCACCAACAGTTTGTACTCATACAAACACATTGACACTATGAACGCCAACACCAACACCTCTGCATTGTCAGCAGATAAGGAAATTCAGAATGTGTAAGAAAGAACTGCAGATGCTGGTTTAAATCGAAGGTAGACACAAAATGCTGGAGTAACTCAGTGGGTGAGGCAGTATCTCTGGAGAGAAGGAATGGGCGATGTTTCGAGTCGAGACCCTTCTTCAGACTGATGTCAGGGGAGGGGGCGGGACAACAATAGAATGCAGTCGGAGACAGTAAGACTAGTGGGAGAACTGGGGAGGGGATGGAGAGAGAAAGTAAGGGCTATCTGAAGTTGGAGAAGTCAATGTTCATACCGCTGGGGTGTAAACTACCCAAGCGAAATATGAGGTGCTGTTTCTCCAATTTGCACTCGGCCTCACTCTGACAATGGAGGAGGTCCAGGACAGAAAGGTCAGATTTGGAATGGGAGGGGGAGTTGAAGTGCTGAGCGACCGGGAGATCAGGTAGGTTAAGACGGACTGAGCGGAGGTGTTCAGTGAAACAGTCGCTGAGCCTGCCCCTGGTCTCGCCGATGTAGAGAAGTTGACACCTGGAACAGCGGATACAGTAGATGAGGTTGGAGGAGGTGCAAGTGAACCTCTGCCTCACCTGGAAAGACTGCTTGGGTCCTTGGACGGAGTCGAGGGGGGAGGTAAAGAGACAGGTGTTGCATCTCCTGCGGTTGCTGGGGAAAGTACCTGGGGAGGGGGTGTTTGGGTGGGAAGGGACGAGTTGACCAGCGGAGGGAATGGTCTCTGCGGAAAGCAGAAAGGGGTGGAGATGGGAAGATGTGGCCAGTAGTGGTCACCTGGATAGACTGTTTGGCTCCTTGGATGGAGTCGATAGACACAAATGCTGGAGTAACTCAGCGGGACAGGCAGCATCTCAGGATAGAAGGAATGGGTGACGTTTCAGGTCGAGATCCTTACTCGGACTGAGCATCAGGGCAGAGGGAGTTACAATGATAAGGAAGTGTAAGAAATCACAAGAGATGAGGATCAAGGAAAATGTGAAATTGACGATTGATATCTAGGAGAAGGTGACACCAAATCAAACAGGGATACAACGTGACAGTCAGTCAGACTGGTGGGGAGAACTGGGAAGGAAGAGTGATGGAGAGAGAGGGAAAGCAAGGGTTACTTTCAGTAGGTATGTTACAAAACTTACCTTCAGTCGCGCTGTAATTCTGCACTGGCCGTGTGCGCGATTTTGGCGCCTTTAAGAGGGGGGCGGGGTTAAAACGCGGTTTCTCCTCCCTTGTCCTGAATTATATTTCGTTGGAGTACAAGCGTTTGCTGACAAATCGTTCCTAGTGGCGTTTTGTGAATTTTTTATTTTTATTAAATCGTCAATGTCAGCGCTGGAGTAATTTTAAAAGCAGCTCCTGAAGCGTCAACGCCGATAACGGGGACGGATTTCACACACGGGACAGGTAAACGAAAGTGGTTTCTTTAAATGTATAAAAGTGCTTCTTAAGAAGCCTTTAATTCACATTTTTTCATGCGAAACGGTGATTTTATTCCCCGAACTAACGGCAGTATTTTTCATGCCAATACTGGGTTAAATTCACCGCAAATGAACGTTCCAAAAGATCGCGTTCCAGAAATCCTCACTCACAAGATGATTTAAATGCCCATTAATTTACAGGTATTAAACATTCAATTCCTTCTATTTGGCCTGTAAATTCATGAAAATGAGATTTAAAAATTATGTTATATTGTGAATTATTGTGTGAATGTTATTTGGACACTTAGGCTATTTAAAAATGTTAATCTATTCTTAAGAAATTGATAGATATTTAGATCTAGTAATTGAATTTTGTAATTAGCTACAATTAGATAACTAACTAATTATATGCTTTACTTTCATGTCTTCTAAGTAAGATTGTTTCATATTTGTTTCAGAATGCTTCAATCTATAATAACTGAAAATTTATTTCAGTTATCTTAATTTTTAAGAAAGTTATGGGCTTTTAACTGTCCTCGATCACAGCTTTTGTGTTAAGTCAATGGAAAAGCAATAGGGAACAAGATGCTAATTTCCGAGTATGAAAATGGCCAAAACTTCTTTAATACTGAAGATATGAAAGTGAATTAGGTGTCAAATTAAACTTCTTTTTATGCTTTATCTGATGGGATAAATTGCAGACTTTATTTTTAAAATCTCAAAATTTTGTAACATTGCTACTTTCAGCTAAATCTTAACTACATTGCACTTTTAACTTTTGCATTTTTCTATAATGCATTTTTAACTTTGCTTTTATTTTCTTTTAATTCTTCTATTTTATCTCATTTTATTATTTCATTTTATTGTATGACATGTTTTTATGTGAAGCACTTTGAGTCTGCCTCATGTATGAAATGTGCTATATGAATAAAGTTGCAGTTGCAGTTGCAGTACTTGAAGTTATTGAAGTGAATGGTCATACTGCTGCCCAAGTGAAATATGAGGTGCTGTTTCTCCAACTTGCGCTGGGCCTCACTCTGACAATGGAACAGGGCCAGTACAGAAGGGTCAGATTGGGAATGGGAGGGAGAGTTAAAGTGTTTGGCAACTGGGAAATTCAGCATATCTCAAATGATTCTTACAAATTGATTTTTGAGTGCAGCATTAGCAAGCATCGCAGCATAGTTTGCCAACTGCTCTGCCCAAGGATGCACAAAACTGTGGACATTGGTGAACGCAGCCCAGTACATGGCGTAAACCAGCGGCAGCCTCCCTCCCCTCTGTTGACTCCAGCTACACTTCGTACTGCCTCTGGAAAGCCGCCAACACGATGAAGGATCACTCACATGCCGGCCATTCCCGCTTCTCCGCTCTCTCCCCGTCGGGCAGAAGATTGAAAGCAGTTTCAAGGACAGCTTCTTCCCTGCTGTTATCGGACTCTCAAAAGCTAAGGGACGTGTGTATATCCCAGATCCATCCAATCTACCTCATTGCGAACATTGCTCTCCTTTTTTGTAGCTGAAGAAGTTACCCCGACCCGAAACGTCACCTATCCATGTTGGCCGGAGATGCTGCCTGACCCGCTGAGCCACCCCAGCACTATGTGTCTCTCTTTCTTTATCTGCAGTTTCTCTGTTGCTGAACACTACATTCTGCAAGGGTTTCCCTTGACACAACCCGTTATACTCACGTATGCATTATGATCGTAATCATGGATGGATGTTTTTTTTACCCAGATAGCAAGCAAAATAAAGTTTTCTACCGTATCTCTGTGCATATATAGTTTATCGTGACACGCGCGGAGATACGGTAGAAAACTTTATTTTGCTTGCTATCTGGGTAAAAAACATCAATGCATGATTACCATCTTTCTTTATCTGCAGTTGCTCTGCTGCTGAACACTGCATTCTGCACTCTGTTTCCTTTCCCTTGACACAACCCGTTATACTCACGTATTGCATTACGACCGTAAACGATCTGCAAGGTACCACACAGATAGATGCAACAAGTGCTGAGTGCTGGAGTAATTTTGCGGGTCTCTAAATTTAGACAGCACCTCTGG
>CM075978.1:8237152-8324652 GCA_038087875.1 Malacoraja senta
TTGAGTGGTGGGAGGCGTGCACACTGGGACAAAATGAAAAGAGCTGTCACACTTAATATCTAATTTGCAATAATGCCATCAGTTTACAGGTTTCGCTCCTGCAACACCCAATCATTCACTCTGACAAACTTAATTAAATCCGCAAATGAGTCACAATGCCATGTCCCATTATGATCACTTTGTGTTAATATCTAGCTTAGGATTGCTTGTGGATCATGCAGGTGTTTTAAAAGCCAGCGCTCTGCCATGGCGGCTTCAGAGCGATTGGGAGAGGAAAGTCCTATTTGGCGAAGGGTGGGACTGCAGATGCTGGCTCACAGCGAAGTTGGACGCAAAATGCTGGAGTAACTCAGCGGGCTAGTTCTGTACCTTTTCATACCTCTGGTTTCCCTCTTCCCCCTGACTCTCAGTCTGAAGAAGGGTCTCGGTGCCCAGCGGTAGAGTTGCTGCCTTACGGCGCCAGAGACCCGGGTTCAATCCTGACCACGGAGTTTGCACCTTCTCCCCATTACCTGCGTGCAGGTTTGTGGACTAATTGCCTTGATAAAACCACACCAGTCACAGGGAGAACGTACAAACTCCGTACAGAGAGCACCTGTAGTCAGGATGGAACCCGGGTCTCTGGCGCTGTAAGGCAGCAACTCTACCGCTGTGCAGTGTTGTGTAGTCAGTACATATGACAATCAAACACTCTTCACTGGACTCTTGAGTCATAGAATTATACGAAACGGTATGATACGATAGAACTTTATTTATCCCAGGAGGGAAATTGATCTGCCAACATTCTTAAAAACACAAGCTACATGAAATCAAAGTGACGAGTGGAAAGGATTGGGGATGTGCAAATATTGAGGGGGGGGGGGGGTGGGAGGTGGGGAGTCAGTCTACCCCACGACAGAAGGGGGAGGAGCCGTACAGTTTGATAGCCACATGGAAGAAGGATCTCCTGTGGCGTTCTGTCCTGCATCTTGGTGGAACCGGTCTGTTGCTGAAGGTGCTCCTCAGGTTGACCAGTGTGTCATGGAGGGGGTGAGCTGTTTGGTCCAAGATGCTCCACATTTTGAGGAGCATAGGAGCATATCTCTACAGACCAGGAACTGGCCTACCGACCAACCATGCTTTGCCGACCATCAAAGCCCTGTCTGCACTAATCCATTTACCAGCACTAGGTCCACACAGCCTTGAGGAGTTAAGGACTCATCCAGGTGCTTCTTAAATCTCACCATGTCACCACATTGCTTCTTCAATGGGATACTTTTGCAGTAACTAAAGAATCCCGATGAGAATCTCACAGGATGTATCTGGCAGGGAAGTGTTTCAAGTAATGGTCGGCCCTGTTGCCTTCCTGTTTCCATTGATTACCTATTTGGTGAAGTATTGTGAGCTACTCCGGGAGGCTTGTATGCGGAATACATTGGCTCACCATGTAGTCACTCACCAGCCACCATTAACATAAAAGGTAGGCTACCTTGAAGGTGCACTAAAGTGGTCTGAAAGAAGATGGGAAATAATAAAACAAAGATGATTACTGCCACTTTAACAAGTGCTGAAAGGAAAGTGCACTTCAGTAAAGTGCCACTTCTGAGGTGTGTGAGTGAATCTCTTTTTTTTTGATATTCAGATTTCCCTGCCTACGCAAAGGCATTATGGCACATTCTCCTGGCTGCTTTGTGGGATTAAGTGTCTTGTCTTGTCAGTTCCCACAACAATAGAATGAAATAGGTTGCAATTTTCGCACAGCTATTTTTTTGGTGTTTTTTTTGTGTGCGGTATTACAGGCAGGTTTAGAGATCTACATAATTCTTTTGGGTTGGGGTAGCAAAAGGTTTCTCGATAATGAAGAAAGAGCAAGATTTTGAAGAATTTTAACACTTGAAATCTCATACGCTGGTATCAGATTCATACAGCCTCATATGAGATAAATGAGGCTATCCTTAGGGAACGCCGTGCCATTAAAAACACAAGGATGGATCATCGGAGATCTGAACATGCCAAATTGCCACTGATATTTCTGTTAGTTTCAATTAAGGCTAACTTTTAAGTTCAAAGAAACCCTCCATACTTTTCAGCGTTCTGACAATTCCTCTTCTCCAATTAAATATTGTTTTAACAGCTATTAACAGAAGGCAAATGGACATTATTTACTGCAGATACTCTATTAGTGAGGCAATTGAAGAAGCAAGACATAGGCTCATTCTTTATTATCTATTAAGCCTCTAAAAATAAATGGAAGGAACGGACAATAGAAGTCCTCTTTAAGACAGCGATTCGTCACATCCTTCAGTAATGAATCAAATCATTTTATACACGGGTGACCTCAATGGGCTGTTGTTTCAACTCCCCACAAATAAGAATGTCTTTAAGATTGTCGGTACGTATGGAAATGAAACATTGAAGATGGACACACAAAATGCTGGAGTAACTCAGCGGGACAGGCGGCGTCTCTGGAGAGAAGGAACGGGTGACGTTTCAGGTCGAGACCCTTCTTCAGTTTGAGTTACTGAGTTCCCAGTGAGTTAAAGGCCTGTCTCACGAGTCTGCGGTCATTGGCGGCGAAACGGGAAGAATTTACCGCACCTGGGCCGCCATAGACCGCGCACTCGTGAGTGGGGGGCCGTGCTGCGTTGTTCCCAACACCGCACGGTGCTAAAATAAAACCTACACTGTTCAAAAATATTTTCCTACCGCACAGCCTCCACCAGTGATGCACGAGTGCGGCACGGCCGCCGCCACAGCCGCCGCCAGTGTGGCTCGAGCGCCGTGCATCGAACTTGCACCGTCACAGCCTCCGCCAGTGAGGCACGTGTGCGGCACGGCCGCCGGCACAGCCACCGCTACAGCGCCGCGATCAGGACGGCCGCCGCCACAGCCGCCGCTAGTGAGTCACGTGCGGCGGGCCGACGTCATCGCAGTCGGCCCGCCCTTTTTTTAACTTACCGCAAGCACGTGGGACCAGCCGTATTTAAATCACTCGGCCCCCGCGCAGCATCCGTGTGGCGCTCCCGTGGCATAGGCTCGCCGCTCTCGCCGTTGCCGTGCGGTCCACTCTACAGGCGAAGCCGTGCTTCACCGTTGATGACCGCAACACCGTAAGACAGAGCCTTTACTCCAGCATTTTGTGCCTATCTTCGGTGTAAACCAGCACCTGCAGTTCCTTCCTGCACACTATGTATCTATTCATTTGTGCTCCTGGTGATGAGGGCCTGTAAGCATCTGCTTTAAGACTGGGTCTGATGGGTCTAAAGAAGGTTCTCAACTCGAAACATCTCTCCAGAGATGCTGTCTGTCCCGCTGAGTTACTCCAGCATTTTGTGTGTCTATCTTCAGTGTAAAATAACATCTGCAGTTCCTTCCTACACATGAAAATGAAACACTTTTGACTTGACTCTTGATGTTTTGCCGTGTTATATTTGTGATCACTCAGGAGTATTCTATTTCTAAGCCATTTTTCGTTTGGCAATTATGTAACAATATCCTGCCAATGGTGACCTATACTGCAAACACATCCTTCACTGTAGGCTAACTGAGAGAACCAACCCAATGGCCAATATTGTAGTAACTGTTGGCTAGTAAGTGTCCTTGGCAGAGAGTGTAACGCAATTGACATTGTAGAATATACACTGTCTGAAGAAGGGTTTCGGCCCGAAACGTTGCCTATTTCCTTCGCTCCATAGATGCTGCTGCACCCGCTGAGTTTCTCCAGCATTTTTGTGTACCGTAGAATATACACGTTGTACTCTTTCATTGAAGTTAGTTGAACAGGCTTCATAAATTCATATGTTATAGGAGCAGAATTAGGCCATTTGGCCCCATCAAGTCTACTCTGCCATTCAATCATGGCTGATCTATCTCTCTCAACCCCATTCTCTTTCCTTCTCCCCATAACCCCTGACACCCGTTCTAATCAAGAAACTGCCAGTGTCTGCCTTAGAAATATCCATTGACTTGGCCTCAGGATTACTGAATTAGATTACAATACACATATACTGTTGGCTCTGATTATGACTCCGACTTCTGTCTCTGTAATTCCTGTGGGCTATTTTGATAGGAGGGCAAGTAAGAATGAACAGCACTGTTGATGGGTGGCACAGCGGTAGAGTTGCTGCCTTACAGCGCCAGAGACCTTTTTTGCTCCAGAGATGCTGCTCAAGCCGTTGAGTTACTCCAGCACTTTGTGTCTATCTTTGGGTGTAAACCAGCATCTGCAGTTCTCTGTTTCCACTCCAGGCATGTTAGGTTGAAGAGCGCGGCCAAATTCCCATTCAAGTTTCCGGAGCGTAACTGGAAGTGGTAGCCATCCAATTCAAATTGAGAGAAACAAAAATTCTCAGCGACTGTCGCAAAAATACATATCGCTCCCTGTTGGTAGTTCTAGGGCTGTCTGTTTTAATAATTTACCAGGTCTACCTAGTGAAACCTTGACCATCCCACCCAAACCTTGTGGAAGGATCCAGACACCAAGCCACAGCTCACAACCATGGGTTCGATTGGAACAGTGGGTACGGTGGCGCAGCGGTAAGTTGCTGCCTTACAGCGCAAGAGACCAGGGTGTGATCCAGCCTACAGGTGCCGTCTGCACAGAGTTTGTACGTTCTCCTCCGGTTTCCTCCCACACGCCAAAGACGTACAGGTTTGCAAACTTCGGTAAATTGTAAATTGTCCCTAGTGTGTAGGATAGACAATTAGACAAAAGACAATAGACAATAGGTGCAGAGTAGGCCATTCGGCCTTTGAGCCAGCACCGCCATTCAATGTGATCATGGCTGATCATCCTCAATCAGTACCCCGTTCCTGCCTTCTCCCCATATCCCCTGACTCCACTATTTTAAGAGCCCTATCTAGCTCTCTCTTGAAAGCATCCAGAGAACCTGCCTCCACCGCCCTCTGAGGCAGAGATTCCACAGACTCACCACTCTCTGTGAGAAAAGTGTTTCCTCGTCTCCGTTCCAAATGGGCTTATTCCTTATTCTTAAACTGTGGCCCCTGGTTCTGGACTCCCCCAACATCGGGAACATGTTTCCTGCCTCTAGCGTGTCCAAACTCTTAACAATCTTATATGTTTCAATGAGAATCCCTCTCATCCTTCTTAACTCCAGAGTGTACAAGCCCAGCTGCTCCATTCTCTCAGCATATGACAGTCCCACCATCCCAGGAATTAACCTTGTAAACCTACGCTGCACTCCCTCAATAGCAAGAATGTCCTTCCTCAAATTAGGGGACCAAAACTGCACACAATACTCAGGTGTGGTCTCACTAGGGCTCTGTACAACTGCAGAAGGACCTCTTTGCTCCTATATTTGATTCCTCTTGTTATAAAGGCCAACATGCCTTTCACTTTCTTCACTGCCTGCTGTACCTGCATGCTTACTTTCATAGACTGATGAACCAGGACCCCCAGATCCCGTTGTACTTCCCCTTTTCCCAACTTGACGCCATTTAGATAGTAATCTGCCTTCCTGTTTTCACTACCAAAGTGGATAACCTCAAATTTATCCGCATAGTATTAGTGTATGGGATGATTGCTGGTTAGTGCAGACTTGGTGGGCTGAAGGGTTTGTTTCTGCGCTGTATCTCTGACGGCCAAAGGTCCTGCATGGCAGGGTAATCAGAACCGTTAAAAGGTAATAGAAGGAATTGGGTAATGGTGAAAGTCATAAGGTCATAAGGGTAATATTATCACCCATACTAATCAAGAGGCCCTTTGTCCCGATCACCCCGTATACTAATCTGCACACACTAGGGACAATTTTACAACTTACCAAAGCCAATTAAGGTCATAAGGTCGAAAGGAATAGGAGTAGAATTAGGCCATTTGGCCCATTGTCTACTCCGCCATTCAATCAATGCTGATCTATCTCTCCCCCTCCTAACCCCATTCTCCTGCCTTCTCCCCATAACCTCTGACACCCGTACTAATCAAGAATCTATCTATCTCTGCCTTAGAAATATCCGCTGACATGACCTCCACATCTGTCTGCGGCAAAGAATTCCACAGATTCACCACCCTCTGGCTAAAGATCCAAAAGGATGCCTTTTCAACTGGAGTTAATTCCAGCACTTTTTGCTCTGTATTTTTATTCCTTGTTACATTTACCTTGGACCGATAATTTTACGAATCTCAGTTTAGGAATTTTTTATTGCCTCCTCTGTGACGGTGGCGCAACGGTAGAGTTGCTGCCTTACAGCAAAATGCTGCGCCGGAGTCCCGGGTTCGATCCCGACTACGGGCGCTGCCTGTACGGAGTTTGTACGTTCTCCCCGTGACCTGCGTGGGTTTCCTCCCACATCCCAAAGACGTACAGGTTTGTAGGTTAATTGGCTTGATTAATGTAAAAATAGTCCAGTATAAAATTATCCAACTTCCAGTATAGTCCCCAGTGGACTCTTCGGAAGGTACAAGGTGAGAGTGTTTGATTTGTACTGCAGTCTGTGTAAAGTGTTTCCCGGACTGCCTACAACTGATTTAAAGGTTTTGTACCCATGATTCTGTCTCCCTCCACCTAACATAATAGTTACTCTCTCTCTCTCTCTTTCTCTCTCTCTGCCTGTCGTGTTTCTCGTACATGGTGTTAACACTTTTAAGTGCCTGCAATGAATAACACCGAACACAAATCGCTTATGAACAAGGCTGAACACTTAACATCAAAGCTATATATACTTGTTACCCCATTCCGCTCTTACTCCAAGCTGACAGTTCCCGCTACTACTGTTACTGTTGCAAAGCAGTTCTACCACATGGCTCACACATCTGATAAATTCACAGTAAGTCCCTATAATGGAAACTCACGACACTCCTTGATCTAACCCTTTAATCATCTAAGTATCTTAACTTTCCTGCACATCGAATACCTGAGAAAGTCTTTTGAGGGGTAACTTTAGTCGACTAAAATGCCTTTTGCTGCTAAATGTCAAGTAGTCATAGAATCATAGAGCAATATAGTGTGGAAACAGGCCCTTCGGCCCAACTTGCCCACAAAGGCTGACATGTCCCAGCTACACTAGTACCACCTGCCTGCGCTTGGTCCGTATCCCTCCAAACCTGTCCTATCCATGTACCTGTATAACTGTTTCTTATACAATGGGATAGTCCCAGCCTCAACTACCTCATCTGGCAGTTTGTTCCAGATTCTTGATTCCCCTTTGTGTGAAAAAGTTACCCCTCAGATTCCTATTAAATATTTTTCCCTTCACCTCGAACCTATGTCCTCTGGTCCTTGACTCCCCTACTCTGGGCCAGAGACTCTGTGCATCTACCCGATCTATTCCTCTCACGGTTATGAACATTTGAAACAGGGTTTACTTTATAGATTCGGTTCAGCAACTGGTCCATCATTGGGTTCCCGGTGGGCCGTAGAGTTGGAGAGGCCGGAGCCCCCGTGGGTTGGAGCCCGCGGCTGACGGAGCCTGGGTCGGCAGAGCCCGTGGCGGTGGAAGGAGCCCGCACGCCGCGAGGCGACAGAGCCCGCGGCTGGGGCCTGGGTGGGCGCCACAGAGGAGTCCGAAGAGGACCCGGCAGCATTAGTGGAGAGGTCGGTGGTGGCGGTCGATGATGGCGCCGACCGACGAATGAGGGCAGACCACGTGGAAGTGAGGACGCCGCTGCAGAGGGAAGGAACAAAGGAGGACCTGGCATGGGGGGACCGCCGTGAGGTGGTAGGGTGGGGAGGGGGAGAACAAAGGGGGACCTGGCACGGATACTGTCTATACTTTGTAACTTTGTCAGCACCCTTATGTGGCGAGTATTTGCATAACTTGTTTTATATTCCGTACGGCAGAATGAATAACAACTTACACACTGGTTGCCTGGATCACGAGAGAGAGATTTATTACCCAACATTCCCTGCTTATATTGAACACCAACTCATTAACATACACATGAATATGTATGAATACATTACACTGCACTCCTATTAAATCTAAGTACTAAGTACTCAGTTACAATATTGTTGTTGTGATACTCGATTTAAACCAGTATTCATGAAATTCTAAATGATAACATAATATATTTATTTTACATATCTACACATTTTTGTTTTACTTGTGCAGTGATTTATTCAACTTACAAACCTAACCTGACTACTGGTTTACGGATCCTGCCTGATTGTCTAACAGTAACAGGTGTAACAGGTTTAGGTGTTGACTCAACTGTAGGTTTGTTTGGCTCTGTTTTAGTACCCTGACTTTGACCAGAGGAATCTGTTCCTTTGTCTGTACTAACTGAACCGTGTTTAAATCACAGTGCTCTCTTCCAACTCACTTTCAGATAAATACTCAGATTATGATTTCATGCTCAGATTTTGGTTCATCTTTGGCTGGAATCATTTGATCAACATGAACACTTTTGATCCGATCTCCAACTTCAACTGTATCTTTTTGTTCCACACACTTCCACTATTTTCCCAACATCTCATTTGTCTCGACTGGACTTGTTGGGAGGATTGAGAACACAAACCTGCTCATCTGGCTTGAAGTATCTCTCCTTTTTGTGGGAGTCAAAATGGCATTTTTGACTTAACTGTTTTTGCTCAACTCTCAAGGTCAAATTGGGTTGAACTAGACTTAGGCGTATTCTTAGCCTTCTCTTCATCATCAGTTCTGCAGTTGATTAACCCGTTGTTGTGTGTTGTGTGGTTCTGTACTTCAGCAAGAAACTAGCCAAACGATGTTTCATGCTGAGCTTTGAACTACCCTGCAAAACCTGTTTCTTGAGAGCATCTTTGACAACTCTAACAGACCTTTCCGCCGCCCCATTGGAGGCTGGATGGTATGGGGGAACAAGTGTGTGTTTTACACCATTCTGCTGCATGAACTCTTTGATCCGTTCTGAACGAAACTGAGGCCCGTTATCAGAAACAAGTTCTTCAGGTAACCATGGCATGCAAAAATGGATCTCAACTCATCTATGGTACACTCAGTAATAGTGCTTGACCTCATATGCTTAACCTCAATCCATTTGGAATGACTATCTACTAGTACCAGAAAGTGATCATTACCCTTTTCACAAAAATCTACATGAACTCTCTGAAAAGGTCTAGTAGGCCATGACCAGGGTTGCAGTGGTGTTTTTGGTGGTTTACTCCAGCAATGTTGGCAGCCGCTACATTTGCTCAGCAGTGACTCGATGTCACTGTCAATACCAGGCTAATACACAAAACTTCTGGCAATTGACTTCATACTTACTATGCCAGGATGTTCGGCATGAAGTTCATTCATAATTTTGTTTCTCAAAGACTCTGGTACAACCACTCTGTAACCCCACTTGATGCATCCCTGCTCACATGTAATTCATGGCGTTGATTATGGAAAGGCTTCAGCTCTGAGTTCAGAACTGAGTTCAATCCACTAACGATTTCAGTCCAACCATTCAATGTCTGTTCATAAACCCACCAGCATAGTGTCTTTCTCTGTTTCTGCTGCAATTTCAGTTGCAGTCAATGGAAAGTCTTCATCTACAACTTGCAGTGTGTAGATTGAGTTCTCACTTCCCACGTCAGAGTTCTCATGGGCCAACCAGGACAACGCATCTGCAACTGCGTTGCACTTGGAGCTTCTGTACTCAACCTTGTAGTCATACTGGGACAGTAAAATTGCCCAGCGCTGCATCCTTGATGCCGCCATGGAAGGTATAGCTGACTTGGGACCAAGTATCACTAGTAGTGGTTTGTGATCAGTCACTAGGGTGAATGGTCTGCCGAGAAGAAACTGATGTAATTTCTTGATTCCAAACACGATGCTGAGTGCTTCCTTCTCTATCTGTGCATAATTGCGCTCACTCAGTGATAGGGTGTGGGATGCAAAAGCAATAGGCTTTTCCTGTCCGTCATTCAATACGTTGGAGATCACTGCATCTACACCATAACTTGAAGCATCACAAGCAAGTTTCATCTCACGTGTCGTATCATAGTGAACAAGGAGTTTGTCACTTGTCAAGTTTTCCTTGCAGATGTCATATGCACGTTGCTGTTCCTTTCCCCACGTCCATTTCACATCTCTTTGTAGCAGATGATGTAGTGGCTTTAGCACAGTTGCTAAATCTGGAAGGAATCGTGCATAGAACTGCACCATCCCAAGGAATGATCGTAGCTCTGACACATTGTTGGGTTTTGGAGCATTCACTATTGCTTCAACTTTTGCCATCACAGGGCAAAGTCCGTTGGCATCTGCTTTGAGTCCAAGGTAGACCACCTCTGACTGCGCAAATGCACATTTACTTTGTCGCAGTTTGACATTGTGGCAGTTCAGTCGTGTGAGAACTTGCTCAAGGATTTCCAGATGTTCTACCATGCCCTCTGTGAATATCAGTAGGTCATCATGGTTGCACACAGTGTGGAATGCCTTGTAACATTTTTGTCCATGACAGACTATAATGACATTACCCAACATTCACTGCTTATATTGAACACGAACTCATTAACATACACATGAATATGTATGAATACATTACAGCGTACGATAGTGTTAAGGCTCTGTCTTACGTGTTTGCGGTCATCGGCGGTGAAGCGCGGCTTCGCCTGTAGAGTGAACCGCACGGCAACGGCGAGAGCGCCGAGCCTATGCCACGGGAGCGCCGCACGAATGCTGCGCGGGGGCCGAGTGATTCAAATACGGCTGGTCCCACGTGCTTGCGGTAAGAAAAAAAAAGGGCGGGCCGACTGCGATGACGTCGGCCCGCCGCACGTGACTCACGAGCGGCGGCTGTGGCGGCGGCTGTCCTGATCGCGGCGCTGTAGCGGTGGCTGTGCCAGCGGCCGTGCCGCACACGTGCCTCACTGGCGGAGGCTGTGGCGGTGCAAGTTTGATGCACGGCGCTCGAGCCACACTGGCGGCGGCCGTGCGGGCGGCCGTGCCGCACTCGTGCATCACTGGTGGAGGCTGTGCGGTAGGAAAATATTTTTCAACAGTGTAGGTTTTATTTTAGCACCGTGCGGTGTTGGGAACAACGCCGCACGGCCCCGGAATTGTGGGTTCTCACGAGTGCGCGGTCTATGGCGGCAGATTCTTCCCGTTTCGCCGCCAATGACCGCAGACTCGTGAGACAGGCCTTTTAGTGTGCGGGTCGGCGTGAACTCGCTGGGCCAAAGACCCTGTTTCTGCGCTGTATCTCTAAACTGAACTAAACTAAACTAAGTTCACCAGGATGTTGGGGTGGGAGATTGTAACCTTCCCGTGGTACCACCCCGTTTCGACTAATGCAATTAATCCGACGTGCACAAACAAATAGATCAAATGGAACAAGTTGACCTACAACTTTAGGCTGTGCACGCCATACGCAAGAAGAAGAAGACCAGGATGTTGGCTTGCCTGTGGAACTTTAATCACGGGAGAGTTTGAATAGCTGGGCTTGTTTTCCTTGAAGCAGAGGAGGCTGAGGTGGTGAGCAGATGAAGGTAGATATAATGATGAGGGGGTAGATAGGGTGGGTGGTCTGAATGTTTTCCCCATGACCGGGCATCAAGACAAGAGAGCACAGGCTTAAGGACGGAAGAAGAAGTTTTAAAGGACAGGTAAGATTGCTTAAACAGGAAGGTTGATAGTGGAACTTGCTGCCAGAAGAGGAGGAGGAGTCCGATCTTGCTGCATACAGGTGTGGCCTGCTCCACTGTCTAACGAATTGTGAAATTGATTATGCAATCATCAGTCAGTAAACAGCACAAGGTGAGTCATTTGTAGATTTTCAGGAATTTCGATTTTTTTTTTTGTATCAAAAATAATTTATTTAATTACGATCGCGATTCAAAACCAAACCGTGGTGACACACCCACCACCATAGTACAAAATCACCAAATTATCTGGACACTAAATTCTCAAACGACTATGTTACAATCCTTACAGATATACCAGAGAACTACTATACAACTATGCCCCTCTCCAATACCACCCGGGCGTGGACGTGACCCCGGAAAAGGGGCAAGCACCTAGCTCGGGCAAAGCCCTCTTCCGCCTGTCGCTGTGACTCACGGATGGCCAGCTTGGCCAGGCCTAGGAGCAACCCAACCAGGGCAAGGAATCGAGAAGGTTGGCCTTCAGCAGTCATCATTGTGCAAGGTATAGTTCCAGACAGTCATGGGATTTCCCCACTTGCTGGGGAATTGCAGGGCGGCACGGTGGCACACGGGTAGAGTTGCTGCCTCACGGCGCCGGAGACACAGGTTCGATCCTGACTATGGGTGCTGTCGGTGCGGAGTTTCGTACATTCTCATGTGACCGCGTGGGTTTTCTCCAGGTGCTCCGACTTCGCCCCACACTCTAAAGACGTACAAGTTTGAAGGTTAATTCTGTTCTTTTACAAGAACGATCCTAGGAATGAGTAGTTAAGCTATGATGAGTGTTTGCGGGCACTGGGCCTGTACTCACTGGACTTCAGAAGGATGAATGGGCCCTCATTGAAACATACAGAACAATGAAAGCCTTGGGTGGAGTGGATGTGGAGAGGATGTTTCCACTAGTGGGAGAGTCTAGGACTAGAGGTATATTTTTAAGGCAGAGATATTGTAGATAGATTCTTGATTAGTACAGGTGTCAGAGGTTATGGGGAGAAGGCAGGAGAATGGGGTTAGGGGAAAGAGATAGATCAGCCATGATTGAATGGCGGAGTAGACTTGATGAGTCGAATGGCCTAATTCTACTCCTATTCCTTATGACCTTATGACCTTAATTGGCTTTGGTAAGTTGTAAAATTGTCCCCAGTGTGTGCAGATTAGTATACGGGGTGATCGCTGGTCGGCCGGACTCGGCGGGCCAAAGGGCTTGTACCCAGCGTGGTGTAATTGCTGTAGGTTGGCATGTAGGCAAGGAGGATCAAAAGTGAGGTGGCTATTTAGATCCAAAATTGGCTTAGTGATAGATGGGATAGGGTAACGGTGAGAGGATGCCTTCCCAACTGGAAGTCTGTTCCATGGTCGGATAGTCAGCAACTAAACCGTCTCCCCTGGTAGCCTACCAGTAGCATTCTGCACTGTATCTCTAAAAGTCTAAAGTCTCAATTGCCATTGACCTGAATGTTATAATGGGTCCTTGGGGCGATTCTTGATACCATCATCATCAGCGTTGAAAACATTAGCGACGCAGTGGCGCTGGTTTCCGACGGGAACGGTGACGGACGCACCACACATCTCTGTCCTCCAGTTCCTGCGGACTTCTGCCGTTGGAAGTATAGGATTCTGGTGTGTGTGCTTTATCATCATTCCTTACAATGCTATTGTACGACAGTGATCGCAACTTCTACTGAAGTGTGGATGGCCGTTGGCTCGCTAGAAGCTCATCCGCCCTTTGACAGGTCTTGTTTTTGGTCCTGCTGGGGGTCCACAGCCCCCTCCTCGCCTGGCAAACCAGGTGGGGGAGACGGTTTAGTTGCTGACTATCTGACCATGGAGCAGGTAGCACGGGATTGCATGGTACCCGTGGCGAGGGGGGGGGGGGGGGGGCTTTTACTCATCTTTGGACACTGGCTCATTTGCTATTAGATTCAAGGCTGAAATGAGGTTTGGAGATGAGTGCTCTTGGCAAATCGAGCCTCAGTGAACAGGTTATGGTATGTGTGCCATTTGCTGCCACTGTTCCTGACACGCTCTGTTCACTTCTGCGTTGATGGAGGCTCCACCAGCGGAGAATTGGATCGCGTTTTGCCGTGTGTTTTTGTGAACAGGTTATACCTGGGCGATTGTCCATCTCGTTGTGTTGCTGTTGCGACCGGACCGTACCACCTTGGCTGCAGAAGTGGCTGGTTCTGGAGTACCAGCCTTCATCAGCACAGCTAGAACATCCTGTAGCTTCTGCTGTATCCAACACGGCTTTACCCTTCGTTGACTGCACATGGAATGAATTCAAATAGCTAAGGACTTCCCTCTGTTCTGGTGCCCGACTGTAGAAGGCAGAGATAGTTACAAATGCTTCATCTTTGTCATTTAGAGAATAGAACATTGACACACAGTACAGCACATGGTAAAGGCGGCACGGTGGCCCAGCTGTAGAGCTACTGCCTTAAAGCACCAGAGACACGGTTCGATCCTGACCACGGGTGCTTGTCTGTTACGTTCTCCCCATGACCTGCGTGGGTTTTGTCCGAGATCTTTGGTTTCCTTCCACACTACTAAGAAGTACAGGTTTGTAGGTTGGCAGAAATGTAAAATTGTCCCTAGTGTGTGTAGGGTAGTGTTAATGTGCATGGATCGCTGGTCGGTGTGGCCGAAGGGCCTGTTTCTGTGCTGTAACTCTAAACTGAACTAAGCACGGGAACAGGCCCTTTGGCCCCCAATGATTGCGTCGAACATATTGCCAAGACCAACTCTTGTCCGCCTGCACGTAATCCAAGTCCCTTATTCCCTGCATATACATGTGCTTCTCCAAATCTTTCTTAAATGCCACTAACGTATCTGCTTCCACCACCACCACCACTGGCAGTGTGTTCCAGGCTCCCACCACCTTCCATTTACATACTTGTCCAGCACATCTCATTTAAACTTTGCCTCTCTCACCTTATAGCTGTGCCCTCTAGTATTTCATATTCCATCCTTGGAGAAGCGGCTCAAACTGGCTCCCCTATCTGCGCCTTTCATCATTGTGTACACTTCTATCAGGTCTTGCCTCAACCTCTGGCATTCCAGAAAAAGACAATCCAAGTTTGCCAACCTCCCCTTGTAGCTAATACCCACTAACCCAGTCATTGTCCCTGATTAACCTCTGCATCCTGTCCAAAGCCTCCACATCCTCCCCTTCAAGGGGTGACCAGAACTGCACGCAACACTCCAAGAGCGGTCCAACCAATGTCCTGAGTTTTATGCTCAATGCCTTGAACAACGGAGGCACGAATACCATATGCCCTCTTTACCATTCACAAGTTGGGCATCCACCTCTCTTGCACACACATGCACATGCACACATGCACACACACACACATGTACAACCATGTACACACACATATATACACGCACACATCTACATTGTGGTTTATTCTCAGAGAAGAGGAAACGTACTTACAGTAGATAAGCAGGTATGTTATATCAGTAAGCGTTATCTCCGGTGTGTCTTTTATGGGCCACTCTGTCACGCCCTTCCTTTACCGACAGAGACACTAATCCTCAGAACAGTGCAGGGCATTGCAGAAGAGGTGAATCTACAGGCAAGAAGAGCAAAAACTCAAATAACCCAGAGACAAAAAGACAAGGATGATGACTGGGAGAAGGAATGTTGCGTGCAGTTCCGGTCACCCCATAAAGGGGAGGATGTGGAGGATGTGGAGGCTTTGGACAGGATGCAGAGGTTAATCAGGGATGATGAATTGGGAGAAGGATTGTCCGGAAGAAAATGAGTAGAAGCAAGGACCTAACTGACAATATTTCCCTCGAAGCAAGGAACTGCAGATGCTGGTTTATACCAAAGATAGACACAAAGTGCTGGAATAACTCAGCAGGCCAGGCAGCATCTCTGGAGAAAAAGAATGGGTGACGTTTCAGGTCTGATGTCTGAAGAAGGATCCCAACCCGACCCAACCCGAAATGTCACCCATCCCCTTTTTCTGGAGTTGCTGCCTGATCCACTGAGTTACTCCAGCACTTTGTGTCTATCTTTGACATACATTTCCCTAGCTTGCAGCCACAGATATATCTGAGCGTCTATGGGTCCAGTTGCATGGCTTCAGATGCATTGCCATCACTTGCAAATCTGATTAAAATCTTTCGCGTGCAGGAGTTTTTCTTTTCAAAGAAGCACAACAATTTTGGTGGTTAGCGAAAATGAGAACATTGCCGAAGTCACCTAGAAATGCAACCTGTCAGCAAAGCTGTCGGCTTCCTCATGTCTGATGCTGTGATGTGGGATTGTCATGGTCAACCATTGCTCCCCATTTCACTTCCTACATGCTCACTTTCTCAGTGATAACTATTGCAGGGAGCATGATAGCTTCATGGACTCTCAGGCAAGACGTAGCAATGTCACAGCTGCCTGTGTGGGTTGCAATAGGCACGTTGGCCTAGATTAAGAGGTGACGGTAGGCGGGGAAATATATCCTAGACCTGTGCTGTGCTCAAGTCTAGGTATTACGATATGATACGATACAACGTTATTCAAATTGATCTGCCAACAGTCATAAATAACACAAAATACATGAAACATGAAATTAAAGTGACGAGTGGAAAGGATTGGGGATGTGCAAAGATTGGGGAGGGAGGTTTGGCGGGCGGGGGGGAAATCAGTCTCAGTCTACCCCACGACAGAAGGGGGGAGGAGTTGTACAGTATTAACTGGTGGGCTGCAAGCATGATGGTTTATGATTCTGGAGCGGATAATATTCCCCATTAAATGTCATTCATCATCTAGGTGGCGCAGCGTTAGAGTTGGCTGCCTCACAGCACCGGAGACCCGGGTTCGATCCCGACTACGGGTGCTGTCTGTATGGAGTTTGCACGTTCTCCCCGTGACCACGTGGGTTTTCTTTGAGATCTTCGGTTTCCTCCCACGCTCCAAAGACGCACAGACTGTAGGTTCATTGGCTTGGAATAATTGTAAATTGTTCCTAGTGTGTTTAGGATAGTGTCGGTGCGGACTCGGTGGGCCGAAGGGCCAGATTCCGCACTGCATCTCTGAACTAAACTAAACCTGTGGTTTGGAAAGGGCTTTTGAGAATGGAAGCTTTTTAATGTACCCAGTGAGCAAACATTTCCAGCAATGTTTCAACAGTTCCAACAATATTTCAAGGATGTGCTTTAGCCCTAAGCCTTTGCTTTTCATCCCATGATAAATGTAGTTTAGTTGAGTTTAGAGGAACAGGCCCTTCGGCCCACCGAGTCCATGCCGACCAGAGATCGGTACACCAGCACTATCCGACACACTAGGGACAATTCAACCTGCAATGTGACCAGTAATGCTGCCTGACCCACTGAGTTAAGGGCCTGTCTCACGACCTAACGTGGTCGCTTGAGCCGTGCGGCCTCGCGGGGCCGGTCCAACTTCGATCGCCGGAGCCGTATGGAGTTGTGCGGAGCTGGTCCCGACATCGCGCGGGGCTCTGAAAAACTGACACTGTCCAAAAATTCTGCGCGGCAACGGCCTGTCGGCCCGCAGCCGCATTGAGGCCGTACGCACCATCTCGACGCCGTATGCAGCGTCTTGACGCCGTATGCAGCGTCTTGGCGGCGTGTGCCTAGCGCGTGGCGTTGCACGATGACGTCACCGCCCGGCGGCCGTTGCGTGATGATGTAACCGCCCGACGCCGTGCTACGTCCAAATTCAGTCGGCCCGCCTCCTGCCCAGCTGATTGGTGAGTATGATGTCGGGACCAGCCCCGCCCAACTCCAGACGTCTCCGCGGTTGGAAGTGGGACCGGCCCCGCGAGGCCGTACGCCTCAAGCCACCACGTTTGGTCACGCTAGACGCATGCAATCGCATGCTGGTGGGACAGGCCCTTTACTCCAGCTTTCATATGAAGAAAGACTGGATAGACTCGGCTGGTACTCGCTAGAATTTAGAAGATTGAGGGGGATCTTATAGAAACTTACAAAATTCTGAAGGGGTTTTTGATGCAGGAAGATTGTTCCCGATGTTGGGGAAGTCCAGAACTAGGGGTCACAGTTTAAGGATAAGGGGGAAATCTTTTAGGACCGAGATGAGAAAAACATTTTTCATACAGAGAGTGGTGAATCTCTGGAATTCTCTGCCACAGAAGGTAGTTGAGGCCAGTTCATTGGCTATATTTAAGAGGGAGTTAGTGGCTAAAGGGATCAAGGGGTATGGAGAGAAGGCAGGTACAGGATACTGAGTTGGATGATCAGCCATGATCATATTGAATGGCGGTGCAGGCTCGAAGGGCTGAATGGCCTACTGCTGCACCTATGTTTCTATGTTTATGTGTCTATGGAGAACAATTCACACTTTTGCCGAAGCCAATTAGCCTACAAACCTGTTTGTCATTGGAGTGTTAAAGGGAACCGGAGCTCCCGGAGAAAATCATGCGGTCACGGGGAGAACGTACAAACTCCGTACAGACAGCACCTGTAATCAGGATCGAACCCGGGACTCTGGTGCTGCAGGGCAGCAACTCTACCGCTGCACCCGCCATTCCGCTGTTTATTGAACAGGAGTGCAGTTGTTCTGGTTGCATCAATAAACACAAATTATTCAGCCAGAAATGCGTGTTCAGGCGTGTTCAGGAATTCCATGTCAAATCCATGGATATTTTGCAAATTCTCACTTTTCCTCACTATCTGTTTATTTCTCACCCAATGGGGGGGGGGGGGGGTGGGGATAAGAGTTTGATCCTGCAGCTGGCCCCTCCATGTGTGGACCAGGGGGGGAGGGTGCACAGCGGTAGTGTTGTTGACTTACAGTGCCAGAGACCCGGGTTCGATCCTGACTACGGGTGCTGTCTGTACGGAGTTTGCACATTCTCCCCGTGACCTGCGTGGGTTTGCTCCAGGAGCTGTGGTTTCCTCCCACACTCCAAAGACGTACAGGTTTGTAGGTTTGTTTACAATAGTGTCAGTGCCACGGGAGGATCGCTGGACGGCGCGTACACGGAGGACCGAAGGGCCTGTTTCCACGCTGTATCTCTGGTCTAAAGTTCTAAATAACCGGTCAGTGGGCTGGATCTCGAACAATGACGATCTGGAGTAAAGTAGATCAACATGGTGTCAGGCTAAGAATCTCTCCCTTAGTGTCAGCAAAATGAAGGAGCTATTTACCGACTCAGGAAGTAGAGTGGAGGACACACCTCAGTCGACATCAAAGCATGCTGAAGTGGAGGTGTTCAATAGCTTCAATTTAATAGGCACAAATATCACCAACAGTTTGTACTCATACAAACACATTGACACTATGAACGCCAACACCAACACCTCTGCATTGTCAGCAGATAAGGAAATTCAGAATGTGTAAGAAAGAACTGCAGATGCTGGTTTAAATCGAAGGTAGACACAAAATGCTGGAGTAACTCAGTGGGTGAGGCAGTATCTCTGGAGAGAAGGAATGGGCGATGTTTCGAGTCGAGACCCTTCTTCAGACTGATGTCAGGGGAGGGGGCGGGACAACAATAGAATGCAGTCGGAGACAGTAAGACTAGTGGGAGAACTGGGGAGGGGATGGAGAGAGAAAGTAAGGGCTATCTGAAGTTGGAGAAGTCAATGTTCATACCGCTGGGGTGTAAACTACCCAAGCGAAATATGAGGTGCTGTTTCTCCAATTTGCACTCGGCCTCACTCTGACAATGGAGGAGGTCCAGGACAGAAAGGTCAGATTTGGGAATGGGAGGGGGAGTTGAAAGTGCTGAGCGACCGGGAGATCAGGTAGGTTAAGACGGACTGAGCGGAGGTGTTCAGTGAAACAGTCGCTGAGCCTGCCCCTGGTCTCGCCGATGTAGAGAAGTTGACACCTGAACAGCGGATACAGTAGATGAGGTTGGAGGAGGTGCAAGTGAACCTCTGCCTCACCTGAAAGACTGCTTGGGTCCTTGGACGGAGTCGAGGGGGGAGGTAAAGAGACAGGTGTTGCATCTCCTGCGGTTGCTGGGGAAAGTACCTGGGGAGGGGGTGGTTTGGGTGGGAAGGGACGAGTTGACCAGCGGAGGGAATGGTCTCTGCGGAAAGCAGAAAGGGGTGGAGATGGAAGATGTGGCCAGTAGTGGTCACCTGGATAGACTGTTTGGCTCCTTGGATGGAGTCGATAGACACAAATGCTGGAGTAACTCAGCGGGACAGGCAGCATCTCAGGATAGAAGGAATGGGTGACGTTTCAGGTCGAGATCCTTACTCGGACTGAGCATCAGGGCAGAGGGAGTTACAATGATAAGGAAGTGTAAGAAATCACAAGAGATGAGGATCAAGGAAAATGTGAAATTGACGATTGATATCTAGGAGAAGGTGACACCAAATCAAACAGGGATACAACGTGACAGTCAGTCAGACTGGTGGGAGAACTGGGAAGGAAGAGTGATGGAGAGAGAGGGAAAGCAAGGGTTACTTTCAGTAGGTATGTTACAAAACTTACCTTCAGTCGCGCTGTAATTCTGCCACTGGCCGTGTGCGCGATTTTGGCGCCTTTAAGAGGGGGGCGGGGTTAAAACGCGGTTTCTCCTCCCTTGTCCTGAATTATATTTCGTTGGAGTACAAGCGTTTGCTGACAAATCGTTCCTAGTGGCGTTTTGTGAATTTTTTATTTTTATTAAATCGTCAATGTCAGCGCTGGAGTAATTTTAAAAGCAGCTCCTGAAGCGTCAACGCCGATAACGGGGACGGATTTCACACACGGACAGGTAAACGAAAGTGGTTTCTTTAAATGTATAAAAGTGCTTCTTAAGAAGCCTTTAATTCACATTTTTTCATGCGAAACGGTGATTTTATTCCCCGAACTAACGGCAGTATTTTTCATGCCAATACTGGGTTAAATTCACCGCAAATGAACGTTCCAAAAGATCGCGTTCCAGAAATCCTCACTCACAAGATGATTTAAATGCCCATTAATTTACAGGTATTAAACATTCAATTCCTTCTATTTGGCCTGTAAATTCATGAAAATGAGATTTAAAAATTATGTTATATTGTGAATTATTGTGTGAATGTTATTTGGACACTTAGGCTATTTAAAAATGTTAATCTATTCTTAAGAAATTGATAGATATTTAGATCTAGTAATTGAATTTTGTAATTAGCTACAATTAGATAACTAACTAATTATATGCTTTACTTTCATGTCTTCTAAGTAAGATTGTTTCATATTTGTTTCAGAATGCTTCAATCTATAATAACTGAAAATTTATTTCAGTTATCTTAATTTTTAAGAAAGTTATGGGCTTTTAACTGTCCTCGATCACAGCTTTTGTGTTAAGTCAATGGAAAAGCAATAGGGAACAAGATGCTAATTTCCGAGTATGAAAATGGCCAAAACTTCTTTAATACTGAAGATATGAAAGTGAATTAGGTGTCAAATTAAACTTCTTTTTATGCTTTATCTGATGGGATAAATTGCAGACTTTATTTTTAAAATCTCAAAATTTTGTAACATTGCTACTTTCAGCTAAATCTTAACTACATTGCACTTTTAACTTTTGCATTTTTCTATAATGCATTTTTAACTTTGCTTTTATTTTCTTTTAATTCTTCTATTTTATCTCATTTTATTATTTCATTTTATTGTATGACATGTTTTTATGTGAAGCACTTTGAGTCTGCCTCATGTATGAAATGTGCTATATGAATAAAGTTGCAGTTGCAGTTGCAGTACTTGAAGTTATTGAAGTGAATGGTCATACTGCTGCCCAAGTGAAATATGAGGTGCTGTTTCTCCAACTTGCGCTGGGCCTCACTCTGACAATGGAACAGGGCCAGTACAGAAGGGTCAGATTGGGAATGGGAGGGAGAGTTAAAGTGTTTGGCAACTGGGAAATTCAGCATATCTCAAATGATTCTTACAAATTGATTTTTGAGTGCAGCATTAGCAAGCATCGCAGCATAGTTTGCCAACTGCTCTGCCCAAGGATGCACAAAACTGTGGACATTGGTGAACGCAGCCCAGTACATGGCGTAAACCAGCGGCAGCCTCCCTCCCCTCTGTTGACTCCAGCTACACTTCGTACTGCCTCTGGAAAGCCGCCAACACGATGAAGGATCACTCACATGCCGGCCATTCCCGCTTCTCCGCTCTCTCCCCGTCGGGCAGAAGATTGAAAGCAGTTTCAAGGACAGCTTCTTCCCTGCTGTTATCGGACTCTCAAAAGCTAAGGGACGTGTGTATATCCCAGATCCATCCAATCTACCTCATTGCGAACATTGCTCTCCTTTTTTGTAGCTGAAGAAGTTACCCCGACCCGAAACGTCACCTATCCATGTTGGCCGGAGATGCTGCCTGACCCGCTGAGCCACCCCAGCACTATGTGTCTCTCTTTCTTTATCTGCAGTTTCTCTGTTGCTGAACACTACATTCTGCAAGGGTTTCCCTTGACACAACCCGTTATACTCACGTATGCATTATGATCGTAATCATGGATGGATGTTTTTTTTACCCAGATAGCAAGCAAAATAAAGTTTTCTACCGTATCTCTGTGCATATATAGTTTATCGTGACACGCGCGGAGATACGGTAGAAAACTTTATTTTGCTTGCTATCTGGGTAAAAAACATCAATGCATGATTACCATCTTTCTTTATCTGCAGTTGCTCTGCTGCTGAACACTGCATTCTGCACTCTGTTTCCTTTCCCTTGACACAACCCGTTATACTCACGTATTGCATTACGACCGTAAACGATCTGCAAGGTACCACACAGATAGATGCAACAAGTGCTGAGTGCTGGAGTAATTTTGCGGGTCTCTAAATTTAGACAGCACCTCTGGAGAAAAGAAATAGGTGACGTTTTGGGTCATAGAAACGTAGAAAATAGGTGAGGGAATAGGCCATTCGGCCCATCGAGCCATTCAATATGATCATGGCTGATCGTCCAAAATCAGTGCCCCCCCCCCGTTATGTCACCACAGAGTTGAGCCTTGACTGCAATTTCTCATGAAGCCAATGTGATGGACTCTCTCTGGAGATCTGTAAGATGCAAAAAGCTGGAGTAACCCAAACCGGGCAGGCAACATCTCTGGAGAAAAGGAATAGGTGACGTTTTGGGTCATAGAAACATAGAAAAATAGGTGCAGGAGTAGGCCATTCGGCCCATTGAGCCAGCACCACCATTCCATATGATCATGGCTGATCATCCAAAATCAGTATCCTGCACCTGCTTTTCCCCCCAATATCCCTTGATTCCATTAGCCCTAAGAGCTAAATCTAACTCTCTCTTGAAAACATCCAGTGAATTGGCCTCCACTGCCTTCTGTGGCAGAGAATTCCACAGATTCCACTATCTGGGTGAAAACGTTTTTCCTCATCTCAGTCCTAAATGGCCTACCCCTTATTTTTAAATTGTGACCCCTAGTTCTGGACTCCCCCAACACGGGGAACATTTTTCCTGCATCTAGCCTGTCCAATCCCTTAAGGATTTTATATGTTTCTATAAGGTCCCGTTGCATCCTTCTAAATTCCAGTGAATACAAACCCAGTTGACTCTTCTTCAGAAGGGTTTTGTGTCTTTTGTCTTCTTTCGCGTGTCTTCGGTTAAACCAGTATCGGCGGTTTCCGAACCACCCTTGGTTGATCGATGACGCGAGTCCATCTCTGTACAACAGTGACTGGGAAGGTAGTGTTGCGTTGAGAATCTCATGGCTACAATATATTTAGCGTCTTTTCCGAATGTTTTCCAAAGAGCATTAGTTTTGGAGGCCCAGATTTGATCCTATCCTCAGAAGTTATCGGTGTGGAGTTTACATTTTTTTCGCACAAGTCACGTGAGTTAGATCTGGGAGTTTGTTGAGGAGTGGTGGGAGTTCTCCATCTCACTGCCTCAAAAGCTGAGGCTTTATAAGGCACTGGTCAGGCCGCATTTGAAGTATTGTGAGCAGTTTTGGGCCCCATATCTTCACAATATCCATTGACCTGGCCTCCGTGGATTGTCACCTTGTCGTGGTGGAGAAGCTTGTGTGGACCTGAGATCCTGAGAGCGATGCCGTCTGGAGCTATGCTCCTGGTAGGGCCACCCATGGCGGTAAGGTCGAGGGGGAGGACTTTGACAAAGAGCTATCCTACCAAGACCTCAACGATGGAACAGGCGGAGGACGATGGCTGACCTTAGTGGAGCGTCACAGCTGGGAAGGCGGATGAAGGCTGCAGCAGAAAAGGGTCTCCGGTCGTCTTGGACTCCATGCCACTGGATCCTGAACCAGATCTGTCAAGGACCGTGGGGTGGCTGTCTGTGCACCAGTCTCCCCACGTTAAACAAAGTCACGCACAGGCATCCTCCATATAGGGAATAGCACCCTGGAGACACCCATGGTCAGCCATGACCGAAGGGGGCCGAAGAAGAAATAGAATGTGGCATTCTGTGGCAAAGAAATTCCACAGATTCACCACATTCTGATGAAAGAAATTCCTCCTCATCTTTTTTCTAAATGTATGTCAATTTATTCTAAGGCTATGGCCTCTGGCTTTAGTCATTGGTGTTCAAAGTAACCAAGTCCAAATGTGTCAGAGAGTCATAGAGATGCACAGCATGGAAATGGGGCCTTCAGCCAACCTTGTCCATGCCGCCCAAGCTGGTTGCCTGGGCTAGTTCCATTTACCTGCATTTGTGGCCCATATCCTTCAAACTCTTCCTTTCCATATATCTGCCCAATTGTCTTTTAAATCTCGTCATTGGCTCAGCATCTATGTCCTCCTCTGGCCACTGTTACGAGATACAAACCACCCTCTGAGTGAAAATGCTGCCCTTGACTGCCCGCCTTCCCTCTGTAGCCTGTCATAGCCAAGGCCTGTGACTTTACATTCAACTTAACATCACCAAGTCAAACCAAAACAACCAGATAATGTTGCAGGTGTCTTAGACATTGGTGAGGCCACGTTTAGAGCATCGTGTTCAGTTTTGGGCACCATGTTGTAGGAAAGATGTTGTCAAGCTGGAAAGGGTGCAGAGAAGAAAAAGTGGGTGTCACGGTGGCAGTTGCTGCCTTCCAGCGCCAGAGGCCCCGGATCGATCCTGACTACTGCCGCTGCCTGTACGGAGTTTGTTGGTTCTCCCCGTGACCTGCGTGGGCTTCCGCCAACATCTTCAGTTTCCTCCCACACTCCACGGACTGAACAGGTTTGTCGCTTGGTTGGCTTCGGTCAAAATTGTAAACTGTCCGTAGTGTGTGCAGGACAGTGTTAGTGTGTGGGGATGGCTGGTCGGTGCCGATGGGCCGAAGGGCCTGCTTCCGAGCCGTCTCTCTAAACTAAACGAAAACGAAACCTCTTGTCATCTCTTCTTCCTCGTTCAGAAACGTTGCGAGGTGTTCTCAGAGGTCATTTTCTTTCTACGATGAAAATGCCTTGCTTGTGTTTTCATGCTCTCTACATTCATTACCGCAAGAGGTTAAAGACTGAATATATATTTTCGGGAAGTCAGGCTGATTTAATCTCAGGCGCATGTTTGCAGTGCAGTTATGATGCAAGATTCAGACCCTGATACAGAGGAGGATTTAATACATATAGTTGTTACCGACCTCTACTTCACACCACCTCCCCACGGTGACACCTCCTCAGATAATCACTGAAAATGATGATATTTTTGAGGGTGTTTTCTTTTTGTCTCTGCAACAAATCTGCAAAATTCATGTATCTCCCAGGAGAGCCTCAATGTGGGCACACAGCTTACTTTAATCAGTATCCCAATGACGGGTTGTGGAAGTCTAAGATCTTGGAGAGGATGTTTCCACTAGTGGGAGAGAGTCTAGGACCAGAGACCACAGCCTCAGAATAAAAGTAGGTAGCTTTAGAAAGGAGGTGAGGAGGAATTTGTTTAGTCAGAGGGTGGTGAATCTGCGGAATTCATTACTCTGACGAGTGCAACTGTGGAGAGGTGCGGACAATGGCCCACCTACTGACTTGCGGCGGAGAGGCATGCACTGTGGACAAACTCCGCAGAGGCACAGATGTGGCACGGGCTGTGACAAGGCGATGTCAGAATGTCGTCTGACACACGAGCGGACAAATTACCACATTTAGAGGCCTGTTTTTCTGTTTTGGGCACCGTGTTATAGAAAAAATGTTGTCAAGCTGGAAAGAGCACAGAAAATGGGCGGCACGGTGGCGCAGTGGTCGATTTGCTGCCTATTGCAGATATTTTTCGGGTGAAGATATGTTGCAGATATGTTGTTGTAGATATTTTTAAGGTGCAGTTTGACAGATTCTTGATTATTACGAGTGTCGGGGGTTATGGGGAGAAGGCGGGAGACTGGGGTTGAGAAGGAAAGATAGATCGGCCATGATTGAATGGCGGAGTAGACGATGGGCCTAAATCTGCTCCCATCACTTATGAACGAATTGGGTTTTAGGTAAGTCCCTCTTTGCCGCGTGGGATCTTGCAGCAGCTTACATCTTGTTATGCTTTCTCTCTGGGTTTAAATCGCTGCAAAGCGCTACATCTTTTTTTTTCGCACCAGTAAATAGGTCATCATCACTGGCAGCTTTTTTGAGGACTGGGTAAAGATCCAATCAAGAAAGGGAAAGTAATTTATGCATTGAAGAATGTTGCTTTAATTCCAGCCCCAGCAAGCTGAGCACTCTCCTCCTTCTCACCACCCCCCCCCCCCCGCCGCCCACCGTCCCCCTCCCCGAACTATTGCCCCCTCCCAGTGTTACCCTGTAACACTCCTGGCCTGGCGGTGGGTGTCAGGAAACCAGTTAACCTGATCTGCTAGTTCCGACTGAGATCTCAGAACCAAACTGTCAAAGCTAAATTGCTGCTTTTAACTGTTTGATTGGACATCAAAATCTAAACTGCTCAAGCAGATGACTGGATTTTCACACAGCCATTGCCAGGTTAATTTGTTGCACAGTATGGTACTTCCACACCAGCCACCTGGACCCCTTCCGACAATGCTTATGCAAACATCTTGGATCCTTGCTATCGTTTTAATTATTCCTCCTGGTGCCAGCGCTGAGAAGTGATGCCAGGGAGCATTAGAAGGCCTGTGCCTGCTCTAGTCACAGCAGGCTGCTGCCCCCCCCCCCCCCTTGTCATACCCTGGCACTTCTGCCATCGACTGGTGCGTTTTTGGCCAGCCCGCGCGCCTGGCAGTGTCACGGCCGTGGGGTGCAGAGCCACACTGCATGAAAAAAACTAAAAATGCTTCCCCTAAACTCCCGTCGAGGGTCTGAGCTGCAGGGAGAGGTTTGAAAACGCACACCACCAGATTCAGGGATAGTTTCAGTTTCTTCCCAGCTGTTATCAGGCAACTGAACCATGCTACCACAAGCAGAGAGGGGTGTTGAACTGCTATCTACCTCGTTGGTGACCCTCGGACTATCCCTGACTAGACCTAGCTGGCTTTACCTTGCACTAAACGTTGTTCCCTGATCACGTGTCTGCACACTGTAAATGGATTGATTTTAATCACGTGTTGTCTTTCTGCTGACTGGTTAGCTGGCACGCAACAAAAAGCTTTTCACTGTACCTCGGTACACGTGACAATAAACTGAACTGAGGTTGAGCAGGCTGGGACTCGATTCTCTGGAGTGCGGGAGGATGAGGGGTGATCTTACAGAGGTGTATAAAAGGATTGGGGCTGCCTGACCCAGTTAGGCTGCTCGGTTAGGGTAATCGTTGTGAGTGTTGGGTCATTCATCTCCACGCCACGAGGGAGGAATACACCAGGCACATGTGCAGAGTCTCTTGCCCAGAGTAGGGGAATCAAGAACCAGAGAGAATAGGTTTAAGGTGAAGGGGGAAAGATTTTATAGGAATTTGAGGGGCACCTTTTCACAAAAAAAGGGCGGTGGGTTAATGGAACAAGCTGCCGGAGGAGGTAGTTGAGGCTGGGACTATCGCAACGTTTAAGAAGCAAGTAGACAGGTACATGGATAGGACAGGTTCAGAGGGATATGGGGCCAAACGCAGGCAAGTGGGACTAGTGTAGCTGGGACATGTTGGCCGGTGTGGGCGAGTTGGTTTGAAGGTCCTGTTTCCACACTGTACGACTCTTCCACTCTGTGACTCTAACCCACAGGTCCCCGTCCACTCCCTTTGCTTTTCTTCCCTCGTGGCGTGGAGATGAATGACCCAACACTCACAATGATTACCCATCCCTGCTCTAACCGAGCAGCCTAACCGGGTCAGGCAGCCCCAATCCTCAGGCAGACATTCAACTCTGGTGTGCAGCCCAGCCAAGTCCAAATGGGTCAGAGATCCAAGGAGAGTCTCAGAGGTGCACAGCATGGAAACAGGCCCTTCAGCCAACCTTGTCCATGCCGACCAAGTTGGTATTCTGGGCGAGTCCCATTTACCTGCATTTGGCCCATATGTCTCTAAACCTTTCCTATACATATATCTGTCCAATTGTCTTCTAAATCTTGTCATTGTGTCTCCATCTATAGCTTCCTCTGGCAAATGGTTCGAGATACAGACCACACTTTGAGTGAAAAAGTTGCCCCTGAGTTCCCTTCTCCTCTTAAGCCTATGCCCCCCCCCCCCCCCCCGCCCCCTCCCTCCCCCCGAGTTTTATAATCTTCATAGTGCAGTTAGAATTTATAGATACAGCATGGAAACAGGTCCTTTGGCCCACCAAGTCCATGCCGATTATCATTTACTCTGGCTGTATGTGTAGGAAGGAACTTGCAGATGGCGGTTTAAACCAAAGATAGACAGAAAATGCTGGAATAACTCAGCGGGACAGGCAGCATCTCTGGAGAGAAGGAATTGGGACCCGAAACGTCACCTATTGCTTCTCCCCAGAGATGTTGCCTGTCCAGCTGAGTTACTCCAGCATTTTTCACGCTAGCTCTGTGTCATCCCGGCTTTCTCATCCCCTCCCTGCGCATTGGGGGGCAATTCACAGAGGCCAATTACCCTTCAAACCTGCATGTCTTTTGTAACCCGTGGGAAACCGAAGCACCCGGAGGAAACCCACGCGGTCAGATGGAGAATGTGCTAACTCCACACGGACAGCACCCGAGGTCGGGATCGAACCCGGGTCTCCGGCGCTGTGAGACAGTGGCTTTACCAGCGGCGCCACTGTGCCACCCTGGGGATGTGCGCATCCACTTTATCCATGCCCCTGATGATCTGGTACACCTCAATAAGGTCATCCCTCAACCTCCTATGGTCCAATGGTGAAAGGTCCAGCCTATTCAATCTCTCCCAGTATTTCAAGGGGTTCCAGGAGCAGAGACCCATGGTCTCAAGTGCTCTCAACCCAGTGTGGTGGCTTGGTAAGCCCTCTCTCTCTGGCAATGGCTCTCTGCTGGAATGCAGGAATCTCAGCAGACCATGTGACCAGGGTGGGACAAGTCTTTATGTCGACTTGCTTGTCCGATACAACATGGAGTGTAGGTGGAGTCAACGGTGGAGAAGTCTGATCTTGTTCACCCTTCTACTTGAAGGGAAAGGTGTGAGCACCTGGGCTGTAGTTGGCATGGACCGCTCGCCAATTACGTGGTTGGCTCGATCAGGTAACGGTGGGATGGGACAGTTTAGAGACACAGCATGGGAACAGGCCCTTCGGCCCACCGGGTCCGTCCGCGCTGACCAGAGATCCCCGCATATGAACACTATCCTACACCCACGAGGGACAATTTTTCAACATTTACCAAGCCAATTAACCTGCGTATCTGTACATCTTTGGAGTGTGGGAGGAAACCGAAGATCTCAGAGAAAACCAAGGACGTACACGCTCCGTACAGACAAGCACCCGTAGTCGGGATCGAAGCCGGGTCTCCAGCGCTGCATTCGCTGTAAGGCAGCAACTCTACCGCTGCTCCACCGTGCCGCCCTTGTTGTTCTCGGGGGTGGGGGGGGGGGGGGGAGGTTGAGTCCATCTATCAGAGAAGGTTCAGTGAAGAGCGATGAGAGGAGTTGCTGTGAGATGTGGGGATTGATGGCGATTGCTCATTTCTAAAGCTCGTGAGCCGCTGGCGGTTATCCCCTGGGAGGGGTCTTTCTGGTGATCCGCTGCGGTGCCGCTGCCACTGAGTTCCAGGAACCTGGGTTCCATCGTGACCGTAAGTGAAAGTGTGCGTGGATGTTGCACTTACAACTGCCAGACCGGTGACTCTATATACCGCCACAGTGTAACATTGCTGTAGATGGGCACAAAAAGCTGGAGTAACTCAGCAGGACAGGCAGCATCCCTGGAGAGAAGGAATGGGTGGCGCTTCGGGTTGAGCTCCTTGAGATGCTGCCTGTCCCGCTGAGTTACTCCAGCTTTTTGTGTCTATCTTCGGTTTAAACCAGCATCTGCAGCTCCTTCCTTACACGTAATACAGCTGTACACTTGTACTGTATCTGAGTTGCTTATCTGATATGTATCTAAGCGCTTATGTATAGTGAAACTTGTACTGAACTATATACATAAATGTATTACACTGTACCTCGGTACAGTTGACAAATAAACCACCTTCTTCAGCAACCGTGCGACTTTCCCCCTTCTTGTCGAGTCCACACACAAGATTAGAAATTGTTCAGCCAGAGCTGAACACACTTCACGGCATCTGCAGACAATGGTGTCTGTCTTGGGGTAAGGGAAGGGTCTTGATATGAAACACTAACCTATCCATCGAAGAGACCCTCTACTCTTGTGGGCTCCAGGTGAGGAAGCCTATTGCATCATGTTCATAGGTGATAGGAGCAGAACTAGGCCATTCGGCCCATCAAGTCTACTCAGCCATTCAATAAAGATTGTTAAGGGCTTGGACACGCTAGAGGCAGGAAACTTGTTCCCGATGTTGGGAGAGTCCAGAACCAGGGGCCACAGTTTAAGAATAAGGGGTAAGCCATTTAGAACGGAGACGAGGAAACACTTTTTCTCACAGAGAGTGGTGAGTCTGTGGAATTCTCTGCCTCAGAGGGCGGTGGAGGCAGGTTCTCTGGATGTTTTCAAGAGAGAGCTAGGTAGGGCTCTTAAAAATAGCGGAGTCAGGGGATATGGGGAGAAGGCAGGAATGGGGTACTGATTGGGGATAATCAGCCATGATCACATTGAATGGTGGTGCTGGTTCGAAGGGCCAAATGGCCTACTCCTGCACCTATTGTCTATTGTCTATTGTCTATTGTCTATCACGGCTGATCTCTCAACTTCCCCTCTCAACCCCGTTCTTCCCGTAACCCCTGACACCCCGTGATTCTCCATTCCCACTGGTCCTCCCTGACTTGTCATGTTGTTTTGGCCTACGGTATCCTGGACCTCCCTGTAATTTGCTGTTGTATTAAAGTGCCTTCATGCCTGACAGTACACAACCTCCCACAAGGCGGTGAAGGCCTCTGGCCTGACTGGGGGAATGTCACAAGGCTGGCGCACTAATCGGTTAAGACACTTTTCACATTGTTCAAGGTTTCTCTTTCAAATCCCAACGCTTCATCATCTTCAGATTCGCCAGCGTCAGTGTGCTGAGGTTAGTTGGCTCCCAGGTGGACATTTTGACAGAACATCTCCCCGACTCTGACATTGAAAGGATAAATCACACACAGTGGGATCAAATCCTTTCTGTTGAGCATTAATGACTGCCGTTGTAGAGAGGCAGCCTCTCTGCCTCCCCTGCTTCAGTTTCGGAGGTTTGGGGGATTTCTCTCAGAGCCGACATATACTTGATGGGCAGACTGGCCTCCTTCTATGTCAGGAATAGAAATTCTTTCCCTTTGGCTTCAAAGAAAGCGTGCTTCGCAAAGGATTATCCCCCTTAATTCTGAACTGATTGCAGCCCATAAGAATACCGGCAATACCGGCACGGTGGCGCGGCGGTAGAATTGGTCTTGAGTTGAGTTTGAGTTGAGTTTATTGTCACGTGTACCGAGGTACGGTGAAAAGCTTTTGTTGCGTGGAAAGCAGAAAAGACAACACATGATTACAATCGAGCCGTTTACAGTGTATAAGATACACGATAAGGGAATAATGTTTAGTGCAAGGTAAAGCCAGCAAAGTCCGATCAAGGATAGTCTGAGGGTCACCAAAAAAGGTTAGATAGTAGTTCAGGACTGCTCTCTGGTTGTGGTAGGATGGTTCAATTGCCTGATGACAGCTGGGAAGAAACTGTCTCTGAATCTGGAGGTGTGTGTTTTCACACTTCTATCACTTTTGCCTGATGGGAGAGGGGAGACGAGGGAGTGGTCAGGGTGCGAGTGAGGGGTGGAGTGTGGGTGGAAACATTCAGTGAGGTATCTCAGGTGCAGTGGGAGTTGGGCGTTGACAGGACAGATGGTGGAGCAGCATACCCTAACTGCAATAACCTTGCGAGACACAGTGTGGGTGTCTCCCACCCAAGTTCTCCGACTAGTTCTCCTGATTCATTTTACTGTGTGTGCGCCTCGCTGTCACCTTCCCCTCAGCCAACAATGAACCATTCTACATTTCCTTGATCATCGTCTGTCATTTTCACACCTTGCTCTTCCATATCTCAATGTCTCCCTCTCCCCTGACTCAGTCTGAAGAAGGGTCTCGACCAGAAACGTCACCCATTCAGAGATGTTGCCTGTCCCGATGAGTTACTCCAGCGTTTTGTGTCTATCTACGGTGTATTTGTTTGTTTGTCTATTTATTTATTGACTTCCTCGTTGTTTCCTCTTTCTCTTCCTTCTTTACTTCCTTCCCTCTTCTCTTCCCTCATGTCTTTCTCTTTATTTGCCATTTCTCCCCTTTTTTTTTACCTCTTTCATTCTCTCTCCGCATGAATATTGCTGTTTCTCTATAGATCTGTCTTTCTTTTATCTTTCATTTTTTTCATAAAAATAACAGCATTTGAGATGTAGTTTTAAGTGGACGTCCTCAGATTACAACAAGCTCTGTAGGATTTTTGACAGGAAAAGCTAATCAGATTTATATTGGCAGTTGTGTTATCCGGTCGCCATTTAAAAGGCTTTAGAGAAATGGAGGATTCAGACGGACCAGGTAGAAAATAGTCAAAAGCAGATGAACCATGAGGGCCAAAGGATCACCTACAAAATCCTGGTCCTCACCTACAAAGCCCTCAACAACCTGGCCCCCCCTTATCTCATTGACCTCCTCTCCCCCTACCAACCCTCACGGTCCCTCAGATCCACATCAGCTGGTCTCCTCTCCACTCCGAAATCAAACCTCTGCACTTTTGGAGGCAGAGCCTTCTCCAGGGCAGCTCCCAGGCTCTGGAATTCCCTCCCACAACCGGTCTGAAATTCTGAGTCCCTCACCATCTTCCAGTCCCGCCTCAAGACCCATCTCTTCACCTCTGCATACCCTTAGTCCCATGTTCCCCTCCCCTCTGTCTTACTGCTCTATTTTGTTTTGTTTATTCCTGACTCTCAATTGTAAAGCGACTTTGAGTCCTGAAAAGCGCTATATAAATAAAATCTATTATTATTATTATTATTATTTCCTATGCGCTGATATGCAATTTTAGTTTAGTTTAGAGATACAGCGTGGAAACACATTGAGTCCGCACCGACCAGCGATCCGTGCACACTAACGCTGCCCTACACACACTAGGGACAATTTACAATTATACCAAGACAATTAGCCTGCAAACCCGTACATCTTTGGAGTGTGGGAGGAAACCAGAGCTCCTGGAGAAAACCTGCGCAGATCACGGGGAGAACCGTACAGACTCTGTACAGACAGCACCCGTGGTCAGGATCGAACCCGGGTCTCTGGTGCTTTAGGACAGCAACTCTACCGCTGCACCGCCGTGCCACCCGTTGACACTGTGCCCAATTGAATGGATCTCAGGTACACAAAAATGCTGGAGAAACTCAACGGGTGCAGCAGCATCTATGGAGCGAAGGAAATAGGCAACGTTTCGGGCCGAAACCCTTCTTCAGACTGAATGGACCTTATGCAGCCTTTGCTGCGGTCGGTAATGATTGTGTCTTTCAAGCAGCTCATGGACAATAACACCTGCTTCATTGGTTTCAATGCTGTGGGACAAATGGCAGAAAAGTAGACTCAGGTATGGGGATATTTGGGGATATAAATTTCCCCAAATCTCATTTTCATGAGCAAAAGGTTTTTATTTAGTTAATACTGGCTGAACTTCATTATCTAATTATCAACCAATGTGATATGAGTTTTCATCCTGGACTCTGGATGTAGAGAGTTGCCAGGGAGAGGGGAGAGGGAGAGGGGGAGGGGGGGGGGGTGAGGTACGGTAAGGTGGCCGTTGAGTTGGAGGAGGAAGGAAGAAATAAGATGGTTGGCTGCTGTTGGCTCACTATGAAATGGAGATAGGTTATAGAGTCATACAGTGTGGAAACAGGCCCCTCAGGCCAACTTGCCCACGTTGATCAAAATGTCCCATCTACATTTATCCCACCAGCCTGCATTTGGCCCATATTCCTCTAAACCTATCCAATCCATGTACCTGTCCAAATGTTTCTTGAACGTTGCAATAATACCTGCCTCAACTACCTCCTCTGGCAGTTCGTTCTATACAACCTCCGCCCCTCTGTGTAAGAACGTTACCCCTCAGGTTCCTATTAAATATTTCCCCTGTCACCTTGAACCTATGCCCTCTGCTTTTTGCTTTTCCTACTCTGGGCCAGAGACTCTGTGGATTTACCCAATCTATTCCTCTCATGATTTTGGACACCTCAAAGTTAACTGGCTCGGTAAAATTGTAAATAGTCCCCCTTGTGTGAAGGATAGAATTAGTGAGCGGGGATCGCTGGTCGACAAAGGCCTTGTTTCCGCGCTGTATCTCTAAACTAAACTAAACTAAACTAAACTAAACCGGGAAGCAAAGTGGCGCACTGTAGAGTTGCTGCCTTACAATGCCAGAGACACAGGTTCGATCCTGACCACAGGTGCTGTCTGTACGGAGACTGTACGTTCTCCCTGTGACCTACATTGGTTTTCTCTGAGATCTTCAGTTTCCTACTGCGCTCCAAAGACGTGCTGCTTTGTGGGTTAATCGGCTTGGTGTAATCGTAAGTTGTTCCCACTGTGTGTAGGATGGTGTTAGTGTGCGGGGATCGCTGGTCAGTGAGGACTCGGTGGGCCGAAGGACCTGTTTCCTTGCCATATCTGTAAACTAAATGGAACTAAGTTTGAAGCAGAGTCTCGACCCAAAACGTCACCCGTTCCTTCTCTCCAGAGACGCTGCCCGTGCCGCTGAGTTACTCCAGCATTTTGTGTCTATCTTCGATTTAAACCGGCATCTGCAGTTCTTTCCTCAACTAAGCGAAACATGGATAAGTGCCTGCACTGGCTTGGGATCCCTGGATGTAGCAACATGTGCATGAGGAGACCCAGCAAAGTTTGAAGCAGGGAAACAAAATTAAAAAAAAGAAAGATCCTATTTTCTATTGCAGCTGCGGGTTCAAATCGTAGATAATTTAAAAAAATGCTGGACTAATTCAAGCTCCTGGCCTGGAAGCGTCAGACCTTTCTTGTTATAAAAGCCCGCTCACCGAGCAAGTGCTTAGGTCGGAGCGAGCCACTTTGTCTTAATTACCTCAGGACAAACTAGTGTCCCCGAAGCAATCATCTGTGTTTGTTAACTGTGTATGCTCCAGTACTACATATAAATAAAACATGACCATTATTACAATACCTTGCTTTTTTTTATGAAGACCAGGAATCCCGGTAACTGCTTTAATAGAATTAAAAATATATATATCTCAGGGCAGCCTTGATGCATTCCTGGGTCACAGCGACTTTGCTCTTAAGGTGCCTGGCATACTCTGGCATGGTTTTAAAAGATGTTAAATATCGAAACGTGTTGTCAGATTTAAGTCAATGCTGTGAATGACCAACTTTAGTCTTTATTATTCCCATCCTCTCGACTTCAGTCAGCATTTCCAGAACCAGGGGCCACAGTCTTAGGATAAAGGGGAGGCCATTTAAGACTGAGGTGAGAAAAAAACGTTTTCACCCAGGGAGTGGTGAATTTGTGGAATTCCCTGCCACAGAGGGCGGTGGAGGCCAAATCACTGGATGGATTTAAGAGAGAGTTAGATAGAGCTCTAGGGGCTAGTGGAATCAAGGGATATGGGGAGAAGGCAGGCACATGTTATTGATTTTGGGACGATCAGCCATGATCGCAATGAATGGCGGTGCTGGCTCAAAGGGCCGAATGGCCTCCACCTGCACCTATTTTCTACAATACAATACAATACAATACAATTTATTTGTTGTCATTTGAACCTCATTGAAGTTCAAACAAAATTTGGTTTCTGCAGTCATACAACAAGAAAAGAACCAAGACACAACACAGTTTACACAAACATCCATCACAGTGAATCTCCTCCTCACTGTGATGGAAGGCAAAGTCTTATCTCTCACCTGCACTCCCCATTCTCCTCCCGATGTCAAAGTCAAAGCCCCCGGCGGGCGATGGTAAGTCCCGCGGCCATTAAAGCCGCGCCGGGCGATGCAAGGCCCCGCTCCAGGTCATTTTCAACTCCGCAACTCGGGCGGGAGAAGTTGCCGTTGCAGGAGCTCCGAAAAGCGGTCTCCCACCAGGGACCCGCGAGCTCCCGATGTCACCGTCCACCGGGCCGGCGGCTGGAGCCTCCGAAGCTCCGGAGTCGGGCCGCAGCCACGCGCCACCACAGCTCCTCCCGTTCCGAACTCGGCCAGCTCCATGATGGTAGGTCCGAAGGCTCCGCGATTGGAGCCCCCAGGTCGTTCCGGTTGGAGGCCGCTCCACGGTGCTCGGCCCCAACGACAACGGAGACCCGACAGGGAAAAGGTCGGGTCCCCCGTACTGGGAAAAGATTTTAAAAGTTTCCCCCATCCACCCCCCGCCCCCCACACATACCCTGTTAAAAAAACACTATAAACTACACTCAACGGGACAAAAAAACCCAAAAAAAGACAGACGGACTGCAGAGGCCGCTGCGACGTGGGGCATTTGTCTATATTTTTCTATGGATCCATTTTAAACGCAACCCCTTATTGGAAATATTAATTCGGGGTTTTGGATAGAGAGTTTAATATCCAGGGAGGTGCACTGATTCCGTTGACATTTTTCTGACAGACAGTCTCCCAGTCTGAAGAAGGGTCTCGGCCCGAAATGTCACCCCACTTCTTCTCCCCAGAGATGCTGCCTGACCCGCTGAGTTACTCCAGCACATCGCGTCTATCTTTGCCATTTTTCTCAACTTTCTCCTTTGTCAAGAGTGGCTGAACTGAAAAAATAAACCACCGACACTGGTAACCTGAAGTAAAAACAGAAAACGCTGGAAATATTTAAAAGGTCAGGTAACACCGGTGGTAAAAGAAACAAGAGTTGACATATCAGCTGCAATTGGACTAAAGACAGTTTTTGTTTTCAAAAATAGACTTTATTTAGAATAGAGGTATCTACAAAAGAACTGTGCAAAAACTCTTCATATATTCATAGAAACATAGAAACATAGAAACATAGAAAATAGATGCAGGAGTAGGCCATTCGGCCCTTCGAGCCATTCAATATGATCATGGCTGATCATCCAACTCAGTATCCTGTACCTGCCTTCTCTCCATACCCCCTGATCCCTTTAGCCACAAGGGCCACATCTAACTCCCTCTTAAATATAGCCAATGAACTGTCCTCAACTGCAGAGGCCGCTGCGACGTGGGGCATTTGTCTATATTTTTCTATGGATCCATTTTAAACGCAACCCCTTATTGGAAATATTAATTCGGGGTTTTGGATAGAGAGTTTAATATCCAGGGAGGTGCACTGATTCCGTTGACATTTTTCTGACAGACAGTCTCCCAGTCTGAAGAAGGGTCTCGGCCCGAAATGTCACCCCACTTCTTCTCCCCAGAGATGCTGCCTGACCCGCTGAGTTACTCCAGCACATCGCGTCTATCTTTGCCATTTTTCTCAACTTTCTCCTTTGTCAAGAGTGGCTGAACTGAAAAAATAAACCACCGACACTGGTAACCTGAAGTAAAAACAGAAAACGCTGGAAATATTTAAAAGGTCAGGTAACACCGGTGGTAAAAGAAACAAGAGTTGACATATCAGCTGCAATTGGACTAAAGACAGTTTTTGTTTTCAAAAATAGACTTTATTTAGAATAGAGGTATCTACAAAAGAACTGTGCAAAAACTCTTCATATATTCATAGAAACATAGAAACATAGAAACATAGAAAATAGATGCAGGAGTAGGCCATTCGGCCCTTCGAGCCATTCAATATGATCATGGCTGATCATCCAACTCAGTATCCTGTACCTGCCTTCTCTCCATACCCCCTGATCCCTTTAGCCACAAGGGCCACATCTAACTCCCTCTTAAATATAGCCAATGAACTGTCCTCAACTACCTTCTGTGGCAGAGAGTTCCAGAGATTCACCACTCTCTGTGTGAAAAATGTTTTTCTCATCTCGGTCCTAAAGGATTTCCCCTTAATCCTGAAACTGTGACCCCTTGTCCTGGACTTCCCCAACATCGGGAACAATCTTCCTGCATCTAGCCTGTCCAACCCCATAAGAATTTTGTAAGTTTCTATAAGATCCCCCCTCAATCTTCTAAATTCTAGCGAGTACAAGCCGAGTCTATCCAGTCTTTCTTCATATGAAAGTCCTGACATCCCAGGAATCAGTCTGGTGAACCTTCTCTGTACTCCCTCTATGGCAAGAATGTCTTTCCTCAGATTTGGAGACCAAAACTGTACGCAATACTCCAGGTGTGGTCTCACCAAGACCCTGTACAACTGCAGTTGAACCTCCCTGCTCCTATACTCAAATCCTTTTGCTATGAATGCTAACATACCATTCGCTTTCTTCACTGCCTGCTGCACCTGCATGCCTACTTTCAATGACTGGTGTACCATGACACCCAGGTCTCGTTGCATCTCCCCTTTTCCTAATCGGCCACCAATTAGATAATAGTCTACTTTCCTGTTTTTGCCACCAAAATTCTCGATACATTCAATGGTGTGGTACAGTAGTACTCAAGTTTGAATATTTGAACAAAACACATATGCCACTCATGGGCGGCACGGTGGCGCAGCGCTAGAGTTGCTGCCTTACAGCGCTTGCAGCGCCAAAGACCCTGGTTCGATCCCGACTACAGGTGCTGTTTGCACGGAGTTTGTACGTTTTCCCCATGACCGTGTGAGATTTCTCCGAGTCCTCCCACACTCCAAAGACGTACAGGTATGTAGGTTAATTGGCTTGGTGTTTGTGCAAATTGTCCCTAGTGTGTGTTGGATAGTGTTAATGTGCGAGGATCGCTGGGTCGGCGCGGACTCGGTGGGCCGAAGGGCCTGTTTCCGCACTGTATCTCTAAAACTAAAAGTAAGACTCATGTTGCCCCTGGAGTTATTTCCCTTCCCCTGTCCCCACCAGTCCCAGGGCCTCAATGTCCATTAGGAGAAGGAGCCTGGGCTGTATGTAGTTCTCCCTCACCAAGCCGTTGTGTTGGCTGCACAGAGCTTCAGTGCATCCCTCGGCCTGTACTCCTTCAGCCTGGAATGGGCCAGTCGGTCACTTTAAGACACATCTGTGCCAATTGAATGGGAACGTTGGGAATGAGAACGAGGGTTACAGGCAAATGGTACTGGCTTAGGACGTCATCTTGGTCAGCATAGACGAATTGGGCCGAAGGGCCTTTTTCATGCTGTATCACTCTATGGCTGTAAAGGACGGTTGTTCATCAATACAATCAAGAAAGAACGCTAATTTAAATGCATTAAGTGCTGCGACTCAAGTTGTAGGCCAATCCAAGGGTGTCATGAGATGTTGGATTAGCCCCAAACTTTGCGTGCAGTTGCTGTGTCTGATCTAAGATGGTTAAATCGTGACAATTGGTTGAGAACAATGCAACCTCTCCTTCTTCCAGCTTAATTCAAGCCAACCATCGGGAAGTGGGATGTGGTTAAAATCAAGCCGAGTGCAGTCATTTCTGATGGAATCCTTGAATTTAAGGAAGGGCAACTGATCAGTCTTTTCAATGGAGAGAATGAGTGGTAGAGCATTGAACAACATTGACTCTGAGGTCATCTGTTGCCAGCCTTGATTTGTTCTGGCCTTTTCTCGCCTGCAGTTTATTTACTCTCCCCCTCCCCCAACCCCCACCTCTACATTCAGTCTGAAGAAGGGTTCTGACCCAAAACGTCACCTATTATTTTTCTACGGAGATGTTGCCTGACCCGCAGAGTTACTCCAGCATTTTGTTTCTGATGCCTGAAAACACATCAGTTTACAGCTTTGAGGTTGAAACTTCTTTACAACTGCACAAACTGATTTGATGAATAAAATGAACTAACTATGGGGGGGAAGTGTAGTCCATTGTCCATTAGGTCATTTTATTCTCTCATTTATTGCTACTGATTGAGCCATTCACTCTATCAAGGACTTCCTGCCTTGACCTTATCTGCAGCCTCAGTCGACGACCTTGAAAAAAATCATCCACGGATTCATCTCCTCCCGCCTTGATTACTGCAACTCCCTATACACTGGCATCAGCCAATCATCCCTGTCCCGCCTGCAATTGGTTCAAAACACCGCAGCGAGACTTCTGACGGGTACCCGTAAAAGGGACCACATCACCCCGATTCCGGCCTCTCTCCACTGGCTCCCAGTATGGCACAGAATCAACTTCAAGCTCCTCTTATTCGTATACAAAGCCCTTAACGGGCTTGCCCCCTCCTATATTAAAAATCTTCTAACCCACCATTCTACCTCCAGGTCCCTCAGGTCGGCCGACTTGGGGCTACTGACTATCCCGCGGTCCAGGTTTAAGCTCAGGGGTGACCACGCTTTTGTGGTTGCAGCACCTAGACTGTGGAACAGCATCCCTCTCCTCATCAGAACTGCCCCCTCCATCGACTCCTTTAAGTCGAGGCTCAAAACCTATTTCTACTCCCTAGCGTTTTTGAGGCCCTCTGAGGGGGAGCTGTAAACAGTTTATGTATGTATTGTTAGGTCTGTGTACCATTGTATGTAGCACATTAGTACCTGAGCTGACGTAAAGTACTTTAGTCAACGAGAGTTGTTTTTAAATGTGCTATACAAATACAATGGACTGACTGACAGTCATTTTGACTTTTTTTGTTTTTTTAGTATTCCTAAATGTATGTGTTAATGTCTCTTGGTATGTTTTTATGTGGGGGGGTGGGTGGGGGGGGGGGAATAGGGGGAAAACCGTTTCCAGTCACTTACCTCGGTGGAGATGCGACTTTTCTCCTAGTCGCGTTTTTGCCCTCCCCCGCGGCCTCACAACTTGGATTGGGGCGGCCTTTCCCGGAGACGGCCCAGAGCTTCAGCAGCAGGCACGGCGCGGACTTTAACATCGCGGAGCCAGAAGAAAGGCTGCGACTGCCGGCCTGCTGGCTTTAACATCATGAAGCCGCGGTCTGCGGAGCTTCTAGCCGCAGGCATGGAGCGGACTTTACCTTGCCGGGGATCGCCGGACAAGAACTCCAACCGCTGGCCTGCCTGCGGCCTATAGCATCAAGAAGCCGCGGTCTCCGGTAAGAAAGTGACCGATTCGGAGCTTCGATCATCCCGGCGAGAGGGCCTGTGCATAGGGCCGTCCGTAGCGGCGACTGCGGAGGGTCAAAGCCCCAAACACGGGTGAACAAAAGGAGGAAGACTGACTGAACTTTATTGCCTTCCATCACAGTGATCACTGTGGTGGATGTTTATGTCAAGTTCTATCGTTCTTTTTTAATTGTGTTGTGTTCTTTTAATCGTATGGCTGCATGGTAACTCAAATATCACTGTAACTTAACCGGTGCGTGTGACAATAAATGTGAATCTGAATCTGAGGACCTGTAGAAGCAAGCAGACCTGGATCCTGAGGGACTGCCTAAGAATTCTTACGGGATTGGACAGGCTAGATGCAGGAAAAATGTTCCCCATGTTGGGGCAGTCCAGAACCAGGGGTCACATAGTTTAAGAATAAGAGGTAGGCCATTTAGGACTGAGATGAGGAAAACGTTTTCACCCAGAGAGTTGTGAATCTGTGGAACTCTCTGCCACAGAAGGCAGTGGAGGCCGATTCACTGGATGTTTTCAAGTGAGAGTTAGATTTAGCTCCTAGGGCTAATGGAGTCAGGGGATATGGGGAAAAACGGGGTACTGATTTTGGATGATCAGCCATGATCATATTGAATGGCGGTGCTGGCTCCAAGGGCCCTTACAGCCTACTGCACCTATTTTCTATGTTTAATTTTGTAACACTTGTAGCATTGCACGATATCTCAGGGTGCTCCATAGACGGGTAATCAGCCAAAGCTTGGCACCGAAAACACACGGGGATTTATTAAATTGCATTTTCAATGATCAAAGGGAGTGGACGTGAAAGTGGGATAACACAGAAATAGTGTTTAGTTTAGACGTCCTATCTAGAAGAGAAATACAAAGTGCTTGCTGGAGTTCTTCGGCAGGTCAGGCAGCATTTCTGGATCTTAGTTCAGTTTAGTTTAGTTTATTGTCTTGAATGGATGATCGATGATCGGCATGGACTCGATGGACCGAAGGGCCTGTTTACTTGCTACATCTTTCAATCAGTCACTGTCCATCCACATGCCTGTGACATTTGAGTGGACCAAGAATCAAGAATCAAGTTTCCTTTATTGTCATTCAGACCTTTTGATCTGAACGAAATTGTGTTGCCTGCAATCATACACAGAACCAATAATAACAAAACATACAATAAACACAAATTAAACATCCACCACAGTGAGTTCACCAGGCACCTCCTCACTGTGATGGAGGCAAAGTCTTAGTCTCCGTCTCTTCCCTCCTTCTTCTCCCTCTGCGCTGAGGCGATCGATCCAGGCTGAAGATGCCGCCCTCCAGTCCAGCGGACCTCCGTGGTGATGTCGCCGCCGCCGAAAGTCGGAACGCCGTCTCCGCTCCGAGACGGCCCGCCACAGCATCAGCCCCGGGTCCCGCAGTCTCTGCTCCGGACCACCGCCCCAGCTCCAGGCCCCGCAGTCTCCGCTCCGGACCGCGCTGCATCAGCTCCAGGCTGCCGCCGAAAGCCAGAACGCCGCACCAGCAAGTCGGGCCACCGCTGCCTCAGCCCCGAAGACGGCCAGCATCTCGTTGGTAAGTCCTGGCTGGCTCTGCCTCTGTAGCCTCGGGGTCGGTCGCAGGATGGAGGCGGCCAGCTCCGCCATTAGGCCTCACCGCAGACGGAGGCAGGGAAGGGGGATACGACACGAAAAAGTCGCATTCCCCCGAAGGAGGAGACAGAGGACATGTTTCTCCCCCCCTAACACAACCCAACAAACTAAAACTTAACAAAACAGGACAAAAAAAACCAACAGAAAAAGTAAAAACAGACGGACTGCAGGCGAGCCGCAGCCGATTAACAGCGCCGCCACTTCCGGAATTTCCCAATTTCATTGGACTGGATTATGTGTTCAAGAACAGGTCAGAAATTTATATTCGGGAGGTAAAGCAGAGATTGATAGGTTTTTAATTAGTAAGGGTGACAATGCTTATGGGGGGGTTGAGAGGGAAAAAAAATATATATCAACAGCCATGATCAAATGGGGGAACAGACTCGATGGGCTGAAGGGCCTAATTCTGGTCCTATGTCTTATGAATTTATGAACTGATGGATAGACTGCCTCACCTCCTGACACCATCCACAACACACAGTCAGGAGCGTGAGGGTATATTCTCCATCTGCCTGGATGATTCTGGTGCCAACTACAATCAATAGGCCTATCTACATCTAGGACACAACTATCCCCTTGATTTTCCCCCCCGTTTCCTCATCAACCCACCTCCCCCAACCAAAACATTCACTCCCTCCACATTACGCATCAAGGCTGTATGTACATTGTAACTACCTCTTGGTTCATCAAGTCTACTCCGCCATTCAATCAATGGCTAATCCTCTCAACCCCATTCTCCTGCCTTCTCCCCATAACCCCTGACACCCGCACTAATCACGAATCGATCAATCTCCCCTTTTAAAAATATCCATTGATTTGGCCCCCACAGCCTTCTGTGGCAATGAATTCCACCGAATCACCACCCTCTGACTAAAGAAATTCCTCCTCATCACCTTCCTAAAGGTACGTCCTTTTTATTCTGAGGTTATGGCCTCAGGTCCTAGACTCTCCCACTAGTGGAAACATCCTCTCCACGTCCACTCTATCCAGGCCTTCCGCTATTCGGTAAGTTTCACTGAGGTCCCTCCCCTTCATCCTTCTAAACTCCAGCGAGTACAGGCCCAGTGCCGTCAAACCTAATCATCTGTTATGTGATCGCACAGTCCCCTGTTTATCCGGTAAATTAGATCACCTGGAGACAATTCTGAAGCACTTCAGACGGACCTAACTCTTGAACCATGTGTGGCAAGATGTAGCAACACTGAGAACGTCTCTGGTCCGTTCACACATCGAGTGCAACTGGGTGTGAGACCCACTGCTGAAAAGCTGTCAGCTTCAAACACACTGCCGTTAGTGTGCTGTAAGCTATAAAATAGCGCTGGCAGAGCAGTAAAAATGTCAACAATAGGCATTATGGCAGAAATACTCTTTACTCAGGCCAGTAATCAGCCACCCCAGGGCTGGAAATCACCCTACAACTTGATGTTATTGCAGGATGATAAACCCGTACATCACAAGCGTTCGCTGCAGAGTGCAGCAGTAAACAAGGTCCTGCAATCAATTTTTCGTATTAAAGTTTAATCATGCTGTTTATTGTACATTTTTCAACAAGTTAACAGTTGTTGACCAAGATACGATCTTGTGGCAGGGCAAGGGAAGGTACAGCCTGTAGGAAACAGTGGGCACACTGAGGCTGTTCAAGTCGGCCTGTTACAGCTTAGGATCCACTACCAAGCTTGTTCTGGGGGGGGAACACGTGAGGCGACTTCGATCCTGACTACGGGTGCTGTCTGAGTACGTTCTCCCCGTGACCTCGTGGGTTTTCTCTGGGTGTTCCGGTTTCCTCCCACATTCCAAAGAAGTACACGTGTGTCGGTTAATTGGCTTCTGTAAATTGCTATTGTAAAGTGTGTGGGATGCAATACTGGGATGACATAGAACTAGTGTGGGGGTATGGATGGTCGGCACGGACTCAGTGGGCCGAAGGGTGTGTTCTACACTGTATCACTAAACTGTATCTACACTGTATCTCTAAACTAAACTAAACTGCAGAGGCTAAAATCTGAACAAAAAGGGTGTCAGGGTGGCGCAGCGGTAGAGTCGCTGACTGACAGCGAATGCAGCGCCGGAGACCAGGAATCGATCCCGACTACGGGTGCTGTCTTTACGGAGTTTGTACGTTCTCCGTGACCTGCGTGGGTTGCCTCCGAGATCCACTTTGGTGCAAAAACAGGAAGGCAGACTATTATCTAAATGGTGGCCGATTAGGAAATGGGGAGATGCAGCGAGACCTGGGTGTCATGGTACACCAGTCATTGAAAGTAGGCATGCAGGTGCAGCAGGCAGTGAAGAAAGCGAATGGTATGTTGGCCTTCATAGCAAGAGGATTTGAGTATAGGAGCAGGGAGGTTCTACTGCAGTTGTACAGGGTCTTGGTGAGACCACACCTGGAGTATTGTGTACAGTTTTGGTCTCCAAATCTGAGGAAGGACATTATAGCCATAGAGGGAGTGCAGAGAAGGTTCACCTGACTGATTCCTGGGATGTCAGGACTTTCATATGAAGAAAGACTGGATAGACTTGGCTTATACTCGCTAGAATTTAGGAGATTGAGAGGGGATCTTATAGAAACGTACAAAATTCCTTATGGGGTTGGACAGGCTAGATGCAGGAAGATTGTTCCCGATGTTGGGGAAGTCCAGGACAAGGGTCACAGCTTAAGGATAAGGGGGAAATCCTTTAAGACCGAGATGAGGAAAAACTTTTTCACACAGAGAGTGGTGAATCTCTGGAACTCTCTGCCACAGAGGGTAGTTGAGGCCAGTTCATTGGCTATATTTAAGAGGGAGTTAGATGTGGCCCTTGTGGCTAAAGGGATCAGGGGGTATGGAGAGAAGGCAGGTACGGGATACTGAGTTGGATGATCAGCCATGATCATATTGAATGGCGGTGTAGGCTCGAAGGGCCGAATGGCCTACTCCTGCACCTATTTTCTATGTATCTATGTATCTATCTATCTTTGGTTTCCTCCCACACTCCAACGACGTACAGGTTTGTAGGTTAAATTGGCTTGGTAAATGTAAAAATTGTCCCTAGTGGATGTAGAATAGTGTTAACGTGTGGGGATCGCTGGTCGGGCCTGTTTCCGCGCTGTATCTCTGAACTAAATTACACAAAGTGCTGGAGGAACTCAGCGGGACAGGCAGCATCAATGAATTTGGTTCGGAGGCGGGGTTGGAGAAAGCTGCCTTCAATTGCACAGTCGCATCTACTCAATGTACAACATCACACTGGCGACCACACTTTGTACTTCACTTCTGACATGCAGTTCCATTGACCAGCAGCAAGGAAGAGCTAAGCAGACCAGCGATGGGGGTCTTACTACATGAAGGGCCTCTTTGGGACTTTCCTAATCATGATGGGATGAGCAGGATAGGTGTGCAATCCCAACACCTTTCTTTCATCCTAACTATTTAACTCAATTTCAGGATGTGGCCAGCACATCCCAACATCAGTATGAAGAAGGGACCCGCCCCAAAACTTCATCTGCCCATTTCCCTCCACAGTTGCTGCCTGACCCACTGAGTTCCTTCAGCACTCTGCTTTCCTTGAAGACGAGAAGGCATAGCTTTAAAATGAGAGGGGTAGAGTTTACAGGAGATGAGGAGGGCAAGTGTTTTTTAGACAGAGGATGATGTGTGCCAGGGGTCATGGGGGAAGCAATTAAATGTTGCATTGAAGAGGTTTTGAGATAGGCACGTGGATTTGCAGGGAATGGAGAGATCTACATCATGTGCAAGCAGATGAGATTCGTTTACCTATCCTATCATGTTTGGCATAGACATGGTTGGCTGAGGGGCCTGTTCCTGTCTGTACTGTTTGATGTTCTATGTTCTATGTTCTATTCAAAGGAAATGCCATTGTCTCCACCCTGCATCCAACAAACAATGGCCGTTAACAATCGTGGGATCTGCCCCAGGCCACTTACAACTGACGGAAGCCTTTCCAACATTTGCCAGGCACAAAGATATACATTTGCAGCTTAAGGCAATGCCTTTTATTGTACTTTACACTTTAGGGATACAGCGGGGAAACAAGCCCTTCGGCCCATCGGGTCCACGCCGACCAACGAGAACCCTGTACATTACCACTATCCTACACACTACGGACAATTTACAATCTTACCAACGCCAATTAACTTGCGGGATCAAACCAGAGCAGCTGGAGAAAATTCATGCCTTCACAGGGAGAACGTACAAACTCCATACAGACACAGCACCCGTAGTCAGGGTCGAACTCGGGTCCCAGGCGGCCTATAAGGCAGCAACTCTACCGCTGCGCCACCCCAGCTGCTTTGTAAATCAGGAGCTATGAATCTTGAATGAATGGTTTGACTGTTCACTACTGAATTGTAGGTTAGCCGCCAGGTGCCAGCTACGGGGGTTACGGGGAGAAGGCAGGATATTGGTGTCGAGAAGGAAAGATAGATCAGCCATGATTGAACGGCGGAGTAGACATTCTTAACCAGAAAATATGGAATTTTCCCCACACAGAGTGTAGTGCTGGCAATTGACATGTAAGAGGTTAGATAAACCCATGAAGGAAGAGGGAATAGTAGGTTATTCTGATGTAATATGGAAATGTGTATGGACCATAAACAGCCTCCACTTGTGCTAATTGCTTGTTCCAATGCCATAAATTCCATGTAATACTCTGTAACTGTAAGCAATAGTTTGTAACTCAGAAATATATCATTGGCTGGAAACATTTTGGGACATTAGTTTGAATCTTATTATTTTTATAAATAAACAGACTATAATTAAAAGGTAGTGGATGTACAGGGCGTGAAATAACAAAACTGCCATTTCAAGTGTCGCTAGTTAAAATTGATCTCAGTGACAACTGTATTAGTCTGACAACTTTGACAATGAAGAGTGAAAGGCTTGGATAGAGTGGATGTGAGAGGATGTTTCCACCAGTGGGAGAGTCTAGGACTCGAGGTCACAGCCTCAGAATTAAAGGATGTTCCTTACGAAGGAGACGAGGTGGAATTTCTGTAGTTAGAGGGTGGTGAATCTGGGGAATTCTTTGCCACAGAAGGCTGTGGAGGCTAAGTCAGTGGATATTTTTAAGGCAGAGATGGATAGAATCTTGATTAGTACAGGTGTCAGAGGTTATGGGGATAAGACGGGAGAATGGGGTTGGGAGGGAGAGATAGGTCAGCCACGATTGGAATGGCGGAGTAGCCTAATTCTGCTCCTGATGGACTTTCTGGCAATCCTCGAGTGGGGCCGGGAGTGTTCCTGGTGAGCAGGGCCTCGCCGTCCAGTAGTACCGGCTCGCCCGCCATGGACAGTGACGGGACCCCCGCATTGCCAGAGTGAGGTGGGACCCTCGAGCAATTGTCAAGAGTGAGGAGGGATGTTGCAGGGGGAGGGGGGCCGTCAGAGAGTGAGGAGGCCGTTAGAGAGTGAGGAGGCCGTTAGAGAGTGAGGAGGCCGTTAGAGAGTGAGGAGGCCGTTAGAGAGTGAGGAGGCCGTTAGAGAGTGAGGAGGCCGTTAGAGAGTGAGGAGGCCGTTAGAGAGTGAGGAGGCCGTTAGAGTGTGAGGAGGCGTTAGAGAGAAACGGGGGGGGGGGGGGGAGCGCGTTAGAGAGTGAGGGAGGGCCGTCAGACAGTGAGGGGGCTGTTGGAGAGGGGGGGCATCAGAGGGAGAGGGGGGCTCTCAGAGGGTGGGGGGGGGGGCGTCGGAAGCTCCCGATAAGCGCCGCGGAGCCGTCAATGAGGGGACCCAGCGGTGGGCGGTCGGTCAGACGGGCCCATGGTGGGTGACGGTGGTCAGTCGAGGGTGTGTCCCCGAGAACAAAGAATGACCTGACATGGGCGGTGCGGGGGGGGAGGGGGGGGTGAGGAACTAAGAGGGACACGAAGATAGACACAAAATGCTGGAGTAACTCAGCGGGACGACAGCATCTCTGGAGAGAAAGGAATGGGTGACGTTTCTGGTTGAGACCCTTCTTCAGAGCCCGAAACGTCAGCCATTCCTACTCACCAGAAATGCTGCCTGTCCTGCTGAGTTACTCCAGCATTTTGTGTCAATCTGCGGTTTAAACCAGCATCTGCAGTCCCTCCCTACACAAAGAGGGACCCAACGTGGGGGGTGGGGGGGGGGGCGTTGAGAGCAATGAGGGACCCAGTGTGGGGGAGCCAAGGAACAAAGAGGGAGCATTGATCAAACAGTCACCCTATACTCTTTGCATACATCTCTGTGACAAGTCACATGTGTTAATAAAGTATCAATCAAGCCCTCGGTCTGACGAAGGGTCTCGATGCGAAACGTTGCCACAATTCCTTCTCTCCAGAGATGCTGCCCGTCCCACCAGCTTTTTGTGTCTGCCCTCGGTCCCTGTCAGCGCCGTTACCCCCACCCCCACCCCCCGGTTAGATTTTGCCCCTTTAAATGGAGTTGGAGGTGTGATCACAGCAGGTTGGACACAAATCTACTCAGGTAGCTGCCAAACTCGTTTTTTTTCTCCACATGTATTAATCCTGTGCACTCACATAGGCCGGCAATGCCTGTGAAACACTATCCACCTGGCCTCAGGCTCAACCGACGCAAAAGCAACAAGGAAAAGCTTCAGACAAAGGTGTGCTATCGCTTTTGTTCCTGACTCAAAAAGGTCGCCCGGTGACATGTCCCTCTGCTGCTGAAGATAATAGGGCTTTGAGAATAAAGCCCTTTACATTTCGATGTGACTTCATCCCAGTCAATGTAATTTGTAATCTTGCTTCCTCCACCCTCACCTCATCGTAACCTCATCGCCCCTGTCCCGACACCCTCCTCGAGTCAGAGAGTCACAGAGTGATACAGCGTGGAAACAGGCCCTCTGGCCCAACTTGCCCACGCCGGCCAACATGACCCAGCTACACTGGTCCCACCTGCCCACGTTTGGCCCATATCCCTCCAAACCTGTCCTACCCATGTTAGACACAACATGTTGGAGTAACTCAGCGGGACAGGCAGCATCTCAGGATAGAAGGAAGGGGGGACGTTTCGGATCGAGACCCTTCTTCGGACTCGACCCAAAATGTCACCCATTCCTTCTCTCCAGAGATGCTGCCTGTTCCGCTGAGTTACTCCAGCATTTTGTGTCTATCTTTGGTTTAAACCAGCATCTGAAGTTCCTTCCTACACTGCCCTAACCATGTACCTGTCTGACTGTGTCTTGATCGGGATAGTCCCTGCCTCAACTACCTCCTCCGGCAGCTCGTTCCGTACACCCACCACCCTTTGTGTGTAATAAAAGTTACACCTGGGATTCCTATTCAATCTTTTCCTCTTCACCTTAAACCTACATCCACTGGTCCTCGATTCACCCACTCCGGGCGAGAGGCTCTTCCTGATCTATCCCTCTCATGATTTTATACACATCCCACCTCACCGAACCTGATGCAGACCAACAGCGGACTACACTTGAACCAGCGGCACCCAGCCTTTCACTCCCACTGTCGCTAGGAAAGTCCTTGATCCTCGGGAGAGGTTGTTTGTGGGAGAGGAGGGGAGGAGCTGGCCGCGGAGAAATGAGCTCTTGAAGATTATAGATAGCGTGAAAGTAAACCTTCCCGATTGCCAGGTGATTTAAAAAAAAAAGTGTCCAGCGCTCTCAGGCCCTTGGGGGTTGCTAAATGCCCGCCCAATATTTGATTTGAGATGAAATCGTCATTCATTGTAAGACGTTATAAACGCCATTGTCGCCAGAAATGTGGCAGGGAGATAAGGCGACCTTTCGGCTGTTCTGATTTAAAAAAACAGAAAGAGGCCACGATGGGTAGAATACTATCAGCTGTATTTTTCAACGTTTTTTTTTCCCAGTCTCTCTGCTGACATATATTCAGCAAATATCACAATTTTAACCCAGTGTAGGGAGGGCGGTTTGCAAACATTGTCGACAGCAACAATTGCAAGACCTGCAAGAACAGTTCAGGGCCTCACTAGTGATGGCTTTGAGCATCCCATGTGATATTCTTTGTTCAGACGCTCAGCCAGATATGAATCTGGCAAATCTTGCATTTGAAGTCGCTGGGAAAAGACATGGCCTCTGGCCCTGCAATGTAGTCTTTTAGTTTAGTTTGGTTCAGAGATAAACAAGCCCTTCGGCCCACCGAGTCCACGCCGACCAGCGATCCCCGCACACTACGCTATCCTACACACTCGGGGGGACAATTTGCAATTATACCAAGCCAATTAACCTGCAAACTCGTACTGCTGTGGAGTGCACGAGGAAACCGGAGATCCCGGAGCAAACCCAGGCAGGTCACAGGGAGAACGTACAAACTCCGTGCTGACAGCACCTGTGGTCAGGGTCGAACCGGGTCTCTGGCGCTGTAAGGAAGCAACTCTACCGCTGTGCTAACATGCCACCCCCGTGCCACCATGGCAGTCATTGGGGCATTTTACAACTCGTTGCAATGAAGGGGTTCTTTGCAATGACTTCATTAAATATGTCTTTGTGCTGTTTATGAACAAGCTGTGTCTAATCAAAGGGAGAGGCAAAGCAGATGACTAAATGTTGGAGAGATTTAGCAGATACAAGCTGGTGTAGGGTTGGATGGACTTATGTACAACTACACTTGTCCTTGCAATTTCCATCAACGCTGTCTACCTGTCTGCCCCTTACAATGTCAAGGATGTTTCCTCCAGGAACGAAACCAAGAACTCATCGCTGGCTGTCATTAAAACACCTTGCACCTGGCTGAAAGAAGAAAAGCATTGCCTTGCCATCTGTAAATGCCCCTTTAATGCAGTCATCTCTCTAAGGATTGCTTTCATTCAGCTTAGTTTTGAGATCGAGTGTGGAAATAGGCCCTTCGACCCATCGGGTCCGCGCCGACCAGTGATCAATCTGAACACGAGCACCATCCTACACACAATTTACTATTTTTACCAAAGCTACTGTAGGTAGACACAAAATGCTGGAGTAACTCACCCATTATGAGGACAGGCAGCATCCCTGGAGAGAAGGGATGGGTGACGCTTTGCGTCGAGACCCTTCTTCAGACCTAATTGACCTACAAACCTGTATGTCTTTAGAGAGTGGGAGGAAAACACAGCGAGAAAAAAATCAAGTCCAGGTAGTGCAAGAGGCGTTCAGTTGATCCATAGTGTTCTGTTGTCGGGGTTGGATTCGGGCCGTGTGGGTCGGTTCGAAGGGTCTCGGCCCGAACGTCATTTATTCCTTTGCTCCAAAGATGCGCTCTGACCTGCTGAGTCGCTCCAGCATTTTGTGTCTATCTTTGAATTGAAGCAGTTGTCAGGTTAGCTGTGGCCGTCACAGAAAGGGCCCTTCCGTGTTAGTTTAGTTTATTAGCTTATTGTCACGTGTACCGAGGTACAGTGAAAAGCGTTTGTTGCGTGCTAACCAGTCAGCGGAAAGGCAATACATGATTACAATCGAGCCACCCACAGTGTACAGGTACATGATAAAGGGAATATCGTGAATAACATTTAGTGCAAGATAAATCTAGTAAATTCTGATCAAAGACAGTCCAAGGGTCTCCAACGAGGTAGATAGTAATAATAATAATAATAATAGATTTTATTTATATAGCGCTTTTCAGGACTCAAAGTCGCTTTACAATTGAGAGTCAGGAATAAACAAAACAAAATAGAGGCAGTAAGACAGAGGGGAGGGGAACATGGGACTAAGGGTATGCAGAGGTGAAGAGATGGGTCTTGAGGCGGGACTGGAAGATGGTGAGGGACTCAGAATTTCGGACCGTTGTGGGAGGGAATTCCAGAGCCTGGGAGCTGCCCTGGAGAAGGCTCTGCCTCCAAAAGTGCAGAGGTTTGCTTTCGGAGTGGAGAGGAGACCAGCTGATGTGGATCTGAGGGACCTTGAGGGTTGGTAGGGGGAGAGGAGGTCAATGAGATAAAGGGGGGGGCCAGGTTGTTGAGGGCTTTGTAGGTGAGGACAAGGATTTTGTAGGTGATCCGGTGGGAAATGGGAAGCCAGTGAAGTTCAGGGCTGCTCTCTAGTTGTTGGTAGGATGGTTCAGTCGCCTGATAAAGGCTGGGACGAAACTGTCACTGAATCTGGAGGTGTGCGTTTACACACTTCTATACCTTTTGCCTGATGGGAGAGGAGAGGAGTGGCCAGGGTGCGACTCGTCCTTGATTATGCTGCTGGCCTTGCCGAGGCAGTGTGAGGTGTAGATGGAGCCAATGGACGGGAGGTTGGTCTGTGTTACGTCCACATTTCTCTGCAATTTCTCGCGTGCTCGGGGTGGAGCGCTTCCCCAAACCACGCTGTGATGCACGCCGGTAAAATGCCTTCCATGTCGCATCTGTAGAAGTTGTTGAGAGTTGTCGGGGACATGCTCAACATTCCTCAGCCTTCGGAGGAAGTCGAGGCGTTGGCGTGCTTTCTGGCGTGCATGCATTGTTGTCGTGTGATGGCGTTCCAGTTGGGTGGCCTTACAGGGTGGTTGATGTGGGGACGGCTCAAACTGGGAGGTGGAACTGGCTGCGGGAGGGGGTGGAGGTTGGTGGGCGGGGGAGCACTTTATGTGACAATCACCTGCATCCTCTGACAGGTGGAGGTGTTTGTGAGAAGCTCTAATTACATACCTTCCCCTGGCTCTAAGGTTGAATAAACTGCCCCATCTAATTAAATGGAGGAAAATCCTGAGCGCTGTAGGAGGCAAAGATAATCAGAGAATAACATCTCTGAAAAACTGGAGAATCGGCTGCTGGCAAACTTGTAAGATGTTAATTTCTTGTCACATTTTATCCTCCTTCCTTCCTTCATCCTCGCCCAAACCTCATCATAACCACTGCATCCTTTCCTAATACCAAACCCTCCTCTCACCCATTGCCTCCCCTTATGTTCATCCGTTCACAAGTTCATAAATTCTAGGAGCAGAATTATGCCATTTGGCCCATCAAGTCTACTCTGCCATTCAATCATGGCTGATCTATCGTTCACCTCTCAACGCCATTCTCCTGCCTTCTCCCCATAAACTCTGACACCCGTAGTTTAGTTTTGTTTAGTTTGGAGATACAGAGTGGAAACAGGCCCTTCGGCCCACTGAGTCCGCACCGACCAGTGATCCCCGCACACTGACGCACACACACTAGGGACAATTTTACGTTTCTACCAAGACAATTAACCTGCAAACCTGCACGTCTTTGGAGTGTGGGAGGAAACCGAAGATCTCGGAGAAAACCCCACGCAGGTCACGGGGAGAACGTCCAAACTCCGTACAGACAAGCACCCGTAGTCAGGGTTGAACCCGGGTCTCTGGCGCTGTAAGGCAGCAACTCCACCGCTGGGCCACCTTGGCCGTCCCGCCGTACTGATCACGAATCTGTTATTCACTGATTGGAACTTGTCAGAGATTTCTGTAGGAGTTAGGGCTAAATCCACTTTGGTTTGACCTACACATTAGTAACTCAGAAGGGATGATACGTGGCATGATTAGTACGTTTGCAGTAACACCAAATTTGGTGGAACAGTGGACACTGAAGAAGGTTGTATAACGTTACAACAACATGCGTGGATCAACTGGGAAAGTTGACCAAGGTATGGGAGATGGAATTTTCAAGGGCAGTTCAGGGAACAGTTTCTTCTCAGCTGCTGTCAGGTAACAAAACCATTCTCTCACCAACTAGAGAGTGGTCCCGACCTCTCATCTACAACATTGGACACCTTCAAACTATCTTTAATCGGAATTTACTGGTCTTGTTCTTGCACTAAATGTCAACCCATTATCCTGCATCTGTCATCTGTGGTAGAGTTGCTGCCTTACAGCGCGTTCTGCGCCAGAGACCCGGGTTCGATCCTGACTACGGGTGCTGTCTGTTGGGAGTTTGTACGTTCTACCCGTGACCAAGTGGGTTTTCTCTGTGAACTTCGGTTTCCTCCCACACTCCAAAGACGTGCAGGTTTGTAGGTTAATTGGCTTGGTATCAATGTAAAAACTCTCCCCAGTGTAGGATAGCGTTAGTGTGCGGGAATCGTTGGTTGGGGTGGACCCCGGTGGGCCGAGTTTGTACGTTCCCGTGACCTGCGTGGGTTTTCTCCGAGATCGTCGGCTTCCTCCCACACTCCAAAGACATACAGGTTAATTGGCTTGGTGTAAATGTGTCCAGAAAAATTGTCCCTAGTGGGCGTAGGATAGTGTTAATGTTCGGGGATCGCTGTTCGGCGCGGACCCGGTGGGCCAAAGGGCCTGTTTCCACGCTGTATCTCTAAACTAAACTAATTAAAACATTTAAAAGATATTGGACAGGCACGTGGATAGGAAAGATAGGAAAGGAATATAGATCAAAGGCAGCCAAAGGCAGGTTTGCGAGTCAAGCGTCCAGTTCTATGCATGCTGTTCCAGTAACATAGAAACATAGAAACATAGAAAATAGGTGCAGGAGTAGGCCATTCGGCCCTTCGAGCCTGCACCGCCATTCAATATGATCATGGCTGATCATCCAACTCAGTATCCTGTACCTGCTTTCTCTCCATACCCCCTGATCCCTTTAGCCACAAGGGCCACATCTAACTCCCTCTTAAATACAGCCAATGAACTGGCCTCAACCACACTCTGTGGCAGAGAATTCCAGAGATTCACCACTCACTGTGTAAAAAATGTTCCTCTCATCTCAGTCCCAAAATATTTCCCCTTTATCCTTAAACTGTGACCCCTTGCTCTGGACTTCCCCAACATCGGGAACAATCTTCCTGCATCTAGCCTGTCCAACCCCTTAAGAATTTTGTAAGTTTCTATGAGATCCCCCCTCAGTCTTCTAAATTCCAGCGAGTACAAGCCGAGTCTATCCAGTCTTTCCTCATATGAAAGTCCTGACATCCCAGGAATCAGTCTGGTGAACCTTTTCTGTACTCCCTCTATGGCAAGAATGTCTTTCCTCAGATTAGGAGACCAAAACTGTACGCAATACTCCAGGTGTGGTCTCACCAAGACCCTGTACAACTGCAGTAGAACCTCCCTGCTCCTATACTCAAATCCTTTTGCTATGAAATCATGTTATGATTTGATTGACCGTCCAAGTGGTGCTAAAGAGAAGATGAAAAATATTTCTCTTCAGTTTGCACGTGATCTGATCTCAGCAGATCATGTGCAAACTCATGATTTCATAAACTTCTAACAGGTCTTAGGGCGGCATGGTGGCGCAGCGGTAGAGTTGCTACCTTACAGCACCAGAGACCCGGGTTCGATCCTGACCACGGAGTTTGTACGTTCTCCCTGCGACTGCGTGGGTTTTCTCCAGGTGCTCTGATTTCCTCCCACACTTCAAAGGCGTACAGGCTTGTTGGTTAATTGGCATCGGTAATATTGTAAGTCATCCCCAGTGTGTGTAGGATAGTTCTAATGTACGGGGATCGCTGGTTGGCGGAGTCTCGGTGGGCTATAGGGCCTGTTTCCAACGCTGTATCTCTAAATTTAAAAATAAATCTCCCCTCAACATAGAGCGCGTGGATTCTTCTAATAAACTCCAAGTGAGGAAATTATCAAGAACCACAATAGATAATGGGTCCCCTAGTCTTACTTGAACAAGTTGTGCAGAGCCAGTTCATACGCACACTGAAGTAAAAGAGTGTTACCTATTCTGTAAGAGTTAGAATGTGAACCAATGTCCAAATGATGCATAACAAATACGATATCCTCTTCTGTCCCTTTGGAAAGAAAATATTCTTTCTAAAAACCTCTATTTGCCTTTCTTAAAGCAGGACGTCCAGGTGTTGGCAAGACAGGATTTACAGGATCTCTGATTTTAGAAGCTTTTTCTTAGAAACATAGAAACATAGAAAATAGGTGCAGGAGTAGGCCATTCAGCCCTTCGAGCCAGCACTGCCATCCAATATGATCATGGCTGATCATCCAAAATCAGTACCCCGTTCCTGCTTTTTCCTCATATACCTTGATTCCGTTAGCCCTAAGAGCTAAATCTAACTCTCTCTTGCAAACATCCAGTGACTTGGCCTCCACTGCCTTCTGTGGCAGAGAATTCCACAGATTCACAACACTCTGGGTGAAAACGTTTTTCCTCATCTCAGTCCTAAATGGCCTACCTCTTATTCTTAAACTGTAACCCCTGGTTCTGGGCTCCCCCAACATGGGGAACATTTTTCTAGCATCTAGCCTTTCCAATCCCTTAAGAATGCTATATGTTTCTTTAAGATATCCTCTCATCCTTCTAAATTCCTGTGAATACAAGCCCAGACGACCCATTCTTTCACGTTCTTCTACTTGCATATGACGTGCACAGCCTAAAGTTGCCATTCTTTCACCAATCAGTATTTTAGCAGGAAGAGGGAATGCAGCCCAACAAGTGTCTACTGCCTCCTTGAAGAGAAAGATCTCTGAACTTTCTCCACATTCCTGCAAATTATTCCCTCTCTTTGTAACATTAGAGTGGATGTAGAGAGGATGTTTCCAATAGTGGGAGAGTCTAGGACTAGAGGTCACAGCCTCAGAATTAAAGGACGTTCTTTTAGGAAGGAGATGAGGAGAAATTTCTTTAGTCAGAGGGTGGTGAATCTGTACGATTCTTTGCCAGAGGAGGTTGTGGAGGCCAAGTCAGTGGATACTTTTAAGGCAGAGATAGATAGATTCTTTTTTAGTACAGGTGTCAGAGGCTATGCGGAGAAGGCAGGAGAATGCGGTTAGGAGGGAGAGATAGATCAGCCATGATTGAATGGTGGAGTAGACTTGATGGGCCGAATGGTCTAATTCTACTCCTATCACTTTTGACCTTATGACCTTAGTTGCTGCCTTACAGCGCTGGTGACCTGGGTTCGATCCTCACTACGGGTGCTTGTGTGCACAGAGTTTGTACGTTCTCCCTTTGACCTGCGTGGGTTTACTCCGGGATCCCCGGTTTCCACCCACACTCCAAAGGCATTTAGGTTTGTAGGCTAATTGCCTTGGTATAATTGTGAAAGGAATTGACCCTAGCGTGTGTAGAATAGTGTAGGTGTGCAGGGACTCGGTGGAATGAAGAGCCTGTTTCCGTGCTGTATCTCAAAACTAAAAACTAAACTGCTTTCCTGATTAGTTTGGACCATCTATAGAGCCAGTGAGTTTCAGATAAAACGTAGAAAAGTACAGCACAAGAACAGGCACTTTAGCCCACAACGTCTGTGTCAAACACATTGCCAAGTCAAACGAATTGTGTAGGAAGGAACTGCAGATGCTGGTTTAAATCGAAGATCGACACAAAATGCTGGAGTAACTCAGCGGGACAGGCAGCATCTCCGGATGTTTCGGGTCGATAGCCTTCTGCAGTCTGAAGAGGGGTGTCAACCCGAAACGTCACCCGTTCCTTCTCTCCAGCGAAGCTGCCTGTGTCTATCTAGCCAAGATAAACTAACCTCCTCTGCCTGCACGTGATCCATATCACTCCGTCCCTATCAAAAAAGACTCTTACACACCACTTTTGTATCTGCCTCCACCACCACCCCTGGCAGCACGTTCCAGGCAGTTACCCCCATCTTTGTAACACACTTGCTCCACTTTTAAACATTGCCCCACACACCTTAAAGCCACGGTCTCTGATCCTTGACACTTCCACCATGGGAGAAAGACCCCGACCGTCGACTTTGTCTATGCTTCTCATAATTTTATACACTTCCCTCAGGTCTTTCCTCACCCTCCAGCGTTCCAGAGAAAACATTCCAAGATTGTCCAATCGTACCTTGTAGCCAACATCTCCTAATCCGGATCACATTTCTTTAGTCAAAGGGTGGTGAGTCTGTGGAATTCATTGAATTCCAGTGGAGGCCAAGTCAATGGATATTTTTTAAGGCAGAGATAGATAGATTCTTGATTAGTACGGGCGTCAGGGGTTATGGGGAGAAGGCAGGAGAATGGGGTTAGGAGGGAGAGATGGATCAGCCATGATTGAATGGCGGAGTAGACTGGATGGGCCGAATGGCCTAGTTCTGCTCCTATCACTTATGAACTTATGAACAACTTTTGTCGAGTAAAACAATAATTCCCCAAAATTGGGAACCTAGTCCTCTAAACCATTTTTTTAAATGGGAACCATTGACTTCTAATTATTCCAACTTGGCCCTTCAAACATCTTTAGAACTTTAAAGCCATTTTCTAAATCTCCATTCAAATATTTCCGGAGAAAGAAGAAAAAAAATCATATCCTGTTCACTCTTGCTTCTCAGCTATTATTCTGGTCTTGTCATTGTTAATCTTCTTTGTACCTTCTCCAGTGCAACTATATCCTTTTAATGCAGAAACTAGAGCCGCGTGCAGTGCTCAATGTCTGGTTTAACCCGGGCTCCGTACAAGTTTAATATAAGCTTTCTATTTTTCATTTCCATCCCTCTAGGAATTCATACGAGGGAGCCAGATTTGCTGTATAAATATCTGACTTCAGATGCGAGCTTTAATCTATTGTTTTGCATTGAAAGGTTGGCAGTCCAGGCATTATTATTGTGCTGCCCTGGTCCAAAATATCCAGATGATTAACTAACCTGAGAGACAATAGTGACATAACCATCGGCAATATGATCGCATTGCCGTAAAGACAGCCCCAAACATTGTGTTAGTTTTGGCTTCTCTCGTGTTTTGACTTTCGATCCTTCTGTACTGAATCAAGCACATTCATTGTGCACTCCTACATGGGTTTTTTATTTTTTTTATTTTCATGTCACCTAAAACTCTCCCAGAAGTTGGAAATTGAATAGTTTCATATCTGGAAGCTATTTTGAGACCCAGTGTCTTCAAACCAGTTTAGAATCTAAGAGGCTGATGGAAAATGTGACTCGCATTGTCCCATGCCAGTTATGGCTAAGAAATATTTCCTTGGATTGCCAGACAGGGAAATCCCAATTTTGCAAATGATGGCACTTTTTATTTGCGGTTACAGTGGAATAAATATTGGGGAAGGCCATACTTTTCTTGGAAATTCTGGCAGTGGGTTAAGGGCGAGAGTTCATTCGTCATCAAAGCAGAGACGATTTTCAAGGACGTTGACCAGACTCGAGGGCCTGAGCTATTGGGAGGAGTTTGGCACGAGGCTCTTTACTTTAGACTTTAGACTTTAGAGATACAGTGCGGAAACAGGCCCTTCGACCCACCGAGACCGCACCAACCATCGATCTCCGCATATTAACACTACCCTACACACATGAGGGACAATTTTACATTTATACCAAGCCATTTAACCTACAACCCTATACGTCTTTGGAGTGTGGGAGGAAACCGAAGATCTTGGAGAAAACCCTCGCAGGCCACGGGGAGAACGTACAAACTCCTTACAGACAAGCACCCGTAGTCGGGTTCGAACCTGGGTCTCTGGCACAATGCTACCGTTCTGCTAGCATTTTCTTACACACCAAGGACAATTTGCTCTTTATAGAGGTGGAAACAAATCATAAGGGGGGAATTGATAGGGGGAATGCCCAGAGTCTTTAACCTTGGGTAGGGGAATCAAGATCCAGTGGACATAGGTTTAAGGTGAGAGGGAAAGGTTTGATATGGTTCAATGGTTCTTCTATTGTCACATGTACCAAGCTACAGTGAAATATATATTTTTGCGTATAGTTTTGTGAGATTATTGCCGTACATAAAGACAATCGCCGATTTGGTACCCCATGCATAGCAACAGCCCACTGAGTCCATGAGCAATAGCTGCTATATTGTGGCACTATGTTACACAGTCCAGGCTGCAGTTGGCCATAAAGGCCCATTGCAGCCATCATCTCATTCTGGTCTCATCTCTGGGCCCTTCAGCTAGGGTTGCCAACTGTCCCGTATTATCCGGGACATCCCGTTTTTTGGGCTAAATTGGTTTGTCCACACAGGACCGCCCTTGTCCCGTATTTGACTGCTACTACTCGGGTCAAGCGGACTGTCGGGTCGGAGCGCCGCGTCCGGCCCCGTCTCACCCGTCCTGACGTAGTGCAGCCCATGGAGTGCAGCAGCAGCGCCTCGCCTGTGGGCCTGTCAGTCGGCAGCCCGGCCAGCTGTCTGACCATCGGACCTTCGCTTACCGCCGACACCTCCTTCTCATGGGCCGATCATCAGTTCGTGAGTTGGATGGGGCGTGGACTTTGCGCGTGACATCTCGCGCCCGGCCCAAAGCTCCTCAGCTGGCCCGCCGGCTGGGCTTTGTGTGCAGTCCAGCACCCGGGCCAACTCATCATTCACCCAGCCACAGCCGAGTCGGTCAACGAATTGCCGTTGGGAATTTGTCCCTTATTTTGACCGTTTGTCCCTTATTTGGGAGTGAGAAAGTTGGCAACCCTACCTTCAGCCTTCGTGCACCTTGAATGGAATGGAATACTTTATTGTCTCATGTGACTAGGCACAGTGGCATTCTTTGCTTCATACCCAAGGTATAGAAATAGCAGCCACCTAGGGCGTTGACAAAGGTACAAAGCACGCCGGCTCCTCCTTTTGTTCTCCCCCCCCCCCACCCCTCACCCACAGAGTTCCCCCCACGCCGGGTCCCCATTGTCCTTTGTTCCTCCCCCCCCCCCCCTCACGATACGGAAGGCTTTAGCTGTTTGCGGTCTTACCTGTTTGCGGTCATCGGCGATGAAGCGCGGCTTCGCCTGTAGAGTGGACCGCACGGCAACGGCGAGAGCGCCGAGCCTATCCACGGGAGCGCCGCACGGATGCTGCGCGGGGGCCGAGTGATTCAAATACGGCGGGTCCCACGTGCTTGCGGTAAGTAAAAAAAAGGGCGGGCCGACTGCGATGACATCGGCCCGCCGCACGTGACTCACTAGCGGCGGCTGTGGCGGCGGCCGTCCTGATCGCGGCGCTGTAGCGGTGGCTGTGCCTGCGGCCGTGCCGCACACGTGCCTCACTGGCGGAGGCACGTGCCTCACTGGCGGAGGCTGTGGCAGTGGAAGTTTGACGCACGGCGCTCGAGCCACACTGGCGGCGGCCCGTGCGGGCGGCCGTGCCGCACTCGTGCATCACTGGTGGAGGCTGTGCGGTAAGAATATAGTTTTCAACAGTGTAGGTTTTATTTTAGCACCGTGCGGTGTTGGGAACACCGCCGCACGGCCCCGGAATTGTGCGTTCTCACGAGTACGCGGTCTATGGCGGCAGATTCTTCCCGTTTCGCCGCCAATGACCGCAGACTCGTGAGACAGGCCTTTTTGTACTGCAGCTAAAATATTCCCTTCATATCACCCTGTCAAAATGGCTTACAGTCCCAATACTCTTTTAACTTTGGGTGATGAGTATTGCTGGCTGTTCACTGAAATCCATTCCATCTCAGAGAGAAAGAAATAGTTATATTTACTATTCCAAAGACGTACAGGTTTGTAGGCTAATTGGCTTGGTAAAATTATAAATTGTCCCTAGTGTGTGTAGGATAATGTTAGCCTGTGGGGATCGCTGGCAGCGTGGACCCGGTGGGCCGAAGAGCCTGTTTCCGAACTGTATCCCTAAACTAAAACTAAACGATATTCTTGATTAACAGTTATGTGGAGTAATGTCCGTAAAAATTAAGCAATAAAAAAACACCCCTCATGGGGCTGTCCCACTGTACGAGCTAATTCAAGAGTTCTCCCGAGTTTCCCCTGATTTGAACTCGGAGAATTACGGTAATAGCCGCTCGTAGGTACTCGGGGCTCTCGTGGACATTTTTCAACATGTTGAAAAATCTTCACGAGTCTTCATGAGCTTACCGCGTTTCCCGAGTACCTGCCGTTAGCGTTACGAGCCGCTAAGAGACGTCCCCGAGCTCCGACGTACATTCTACGTGCTTACCACGAGTTTGATTTTTTTTTAAACTCGGGAGAGCTCTTGGATGACCTCGTACAGTGGGACAGGCCCTTCACAACACTCTTCTCTGGGGAACTGTCTGTGGCCATCGAACTAATGCCATCATAGTTTACATTTTCACTCCTCACTGACAGAAAAAAAAAATCGCAAAATCAATCGTTATGGGACATTACTTTCAGTCGTGGTCTCAGAAATTATTAATGTTTCGCAAGGCGATTAAATATCCATTCTGTCCCTGTTCTATACAATGACCAGACCGCTTGTAAATAAAGATGTTATTAAGGATAGGGGAGATTACAAGGGGGACAGGCACAACATGCTCGAGTAACTCAGCAGATCAGGCAGCGTCTGTAGTTTAGTTTTTGTTTAGAGATACAGCACAGAAACAGGCCCTTCAGCCCACCGAGTCCGCACCGACCAGCGATCCCCGCACATTAACACTATCCCACACACACCAGGGGCAATATACATTTACACCAAGCCAATTGACCTACGAACCTGTACGTCTTTGGAGCGAGGGAGGAAACCGAAGATCTCGGAGAAAACCCACGCAGGATCACGGGGAGAACGTACAAACTCCGTACAGACAAGCACCCGTAGTCGGGATCGAACCCGGCTCTCCAACGCTGCAAGCGCTGTAAGGCAGCAACTCTACCGCTGCGCCACCGTGCCGCCCACGGAGGGATCTCTGGAGAAAAGGACTAGGTGACGTTTCGGGTTGAGACCCTTCTTCAGACGCTTCTTCTCACACAAGATTTAAAGGGATCTGGGCCTACTACAGGCAGATGGGACTAGCTTCGATGTGCATCTTAGTCAGCATGACTGAGTTGGGCTGATGGGCCTGTCTGTGTGCTGTATTACTCAATGTAATCTGAACTTTGAACTCTCGTTGATATTAAGATGCGGCTTGTCTGTGGGGGATTATAAATGAGTAGATTTGTATTCTTTGGGATTCAGTAGTGCCCATGTTTGGCCCATATCCCTCGAAACCTTTCCTATTTATGTACTAATCCAAGTGGCTTTTACATACTGTTCTTGCACCTTCCTTAAAAATCTCCTCTAGCAGTTTGTTCCATTTACTCTCTGAGTGAGAAAGTTGCCACTCAGATTCCTATTAAATCTTTCCCCTCTCACCTTAAACCTATGTCCGCTGGTTCATGATTCCTCTATCCTGAGTAAATGACTGTGTGCATTCATCCCAGTAATTCCCCTAATGATCCATTACACTTCTGTAAGATCACTCCTCATCCTCCTGCGAGTGTTACTGGCAACATCCTCGTATATCAACGGGATAGGCAGCATCTCTGGAGAGAAGGAATGTCAACAAAATAGAGAGAGTACAGAGGAGATTTACTAGAATGTTGCCTGGGTTTCAGCAACTAAGTTACAGAGAAAGGTTGAACAAGTTAGGTCTTTATTCTTTGGAGCGCAGAAGGTTAAGAGGGGACTTGATAGAGGTCTTTAAAATGATGAGCGGGTTAGACAGAGTGGACGTGGATAAGCTTTTCCCATTGAGAGTAGGGAAGATTCAAACAAGGGGACATGACTTGAGAATTAAGGGACAGAAGTTTAGGGGGAACATTAGGGGGAACTTCTTTACTCAGAGAGTGGTAGCTGTGTGGAATGAGCTTCCAGTGGAAGTGGTGGAGGCAGGTTCGATGTTATCCTTTAAAAATAGATTGGATGGGTATATGGACGGGAAAGGAATGGAGGGTTATGGTCTGAGTGCAGGTCGATGGGACTAGGGGGAAGTATTTATTTTTAATTTTAAAAAAAATGTTTTTTTTTAAATGTTCGGCACGGACTTAAAGGGCCGAGATGGCCTGTTTCCGTGCTGTTATGGTTATATGGTTATATGGTTATATGAATGGGTGACATTGCTCCGAAGAAGGGTCTCGACCCTAAACGTCACCCATTCCTTCTCTCCAGAGATGCTGCCTGTCCCGCTGAGTTCCTCCAGCATTTTGTGCCTACCCTCGATTTAAACCAGCATCTGCAGTTCTTTCCCACACATCCTCGTACATCTTCTCTGCCCCCTTTCCAGTTTAATGCAGTGTGAGGTGAGTGAAGCCTTGCTGCTCTTTGCAAATGGAGAATGGCAAGGAGTGCAAGCCCTTCCCTTCAATGAATTAGTCTCACCACTAGAAGTCCCCAACATTCACCTCTGCATCAAGGTCATCACCGTCAATCTAAGATGGCCGCTGGTCCTTAGTTCCTTGAAGGTGGCGTCGCAGGTAGATGAGGTGGTCCGAAAGGCTTTAAAGAGTATAAAAATTGGGAGGTCATGTTGCAGTTATATGTTGGTGAGGCCACATTTAATGTATTGTGATCAGATTTGGGCACCGTGTTATAGGAAATATGTTATCAAGCTGGGAAGGGTACAGAGGAGATTTACGAGGATGTTGTCAGGACTCGAGGGCCTGAGGTATAGGGAGAGGTTGAGCAGGCTAGGAGCGGAGTGCAGGAGGATGAGGGGTGATCTTATAAAGTTGTACAAAATCATGAGAGGGATAGATCGGCTAAACACAAAGTCTCTTGTCAAGGATAGGGGAATCGAGAAGGTTTAAGGTGAAAGATTTAATAGGAACCAGGGGGGTAACATTTTTTTACACAACGGGTGGTGGGTGTATGGAACAAGCTGCCAGAGGAGGTAGTTGAGGCTGGGACTATCCTAACGTTTGAGAAACAGTTAGACAGGTACATGGATAGGCCAAGTTTGGAGGGATATGGACCAAGCGCAGGCAGGTGGGACTAGTGTAGCTGGGACATATTGGCCGGTGTGGGCAAGTTGGGCCGGAGGGCCTGTTGCCACACTGTATCACTGTATAGAAAAGATAGAAAACATAGAAAATAGGTGCAGGATGATGCCATTCGGCCCTTCGAGCCAGCACCGCCATTCATTGTGATCATGGCTGATCGTCCCCAATCAATAACCCGTCCCTGCCTTCTCCCCATATCCCTTGATTCCACTAGCCCCAAGAGCTCTATCTAACTCTCTCTTAAATCCATCCAGTGATTTGGCCTCCACCGCCCTCTGAGGTTGGGAATTCCACAAATTCACAACTCTCTGGGTGAAAAAGTTTTTTCTCACCTCAGTCTTAAATGGCCTCCCCTTTATTCTAAGACAGTGACCCCTGGTTCTGGACTCGCCCAACATTTCCTTTTATAATTTGATATGTTTCTATAAAATCCCCCCTCATCCTTCTAAACTCCAGTGAATACGAGCCTAGTCTTTTCAATCTTTCCTCATATGACAGTCCCCCCCATCCCAGGGATCAATCTCGTCTGACTCAATGTATGACTCTATGACTCTGAGAGGATGCATGGAGTTAGGTTCTACACCAATCCGCTAGTGTGCCTGGAGGAGAGAATTACTGCACAGTGAGGAGCAAGCTCACTACATATTCATATACCAGCTCTGAAACTGCAAAGGGCGTCAGTCAATGCAAGAAACACTTTGATGTGGATGTCCTATAATTAATTCAAGTTGTAATATTTCCAAAGTACTTTTCATAACTGAATAATAATGATGTGGACTATCCTCGTGTTATTCTAATCATAATCTTTGATTTAAAGGTTATTAAAATAACTTTGTGTGCAATATAATAAAAATGCATAAGGTACCCTGCCTTTGTGAATAATCATTTCTGTCCATTATTCATATTCCGGTACCTTTACATAGTACGGCCCCAACCCCCTGTCCAATCCCCTCACTTCATTTCATTTCAATGTGACACAATTAGTTTCCTCGATGGTCTTTCAACAGAAAGCACAGCGGGTGTCTGGTTGTGGGGTTAAATCTGCTAATGTAGATAGTAAACGATAATGAATCAAAGAACTTCACACCACTGCTGGCTCCCAATAAAAGATTTTGCCCCTGATTAAAAACGTAACCGGTTCAGTTGCTGAAATCATTTTTATTTTTTTTCCGGTTAAGGGTTCATTATCACAGAGACACAGTCCTCAGCAGTGACGTTTAAGTCACCCTCACAATGGCTTCCAGGCAATCCTTTGGAAGTTCTGGCCCATTTTGCAAATCAAAGGAGTGTGGCGGAAGCTGTCCCAGACCCACATGCAGTAACTCCCTCTAGCCCATGACGTCACGTGCCCGCCCTCGTACTTCCTGACGAGTGTTCGAGCATAAGTGGCCCGTGTATAGGCTTCCGCCACAGGACCCCCCCCAGAACCGGAGGAAGGAATAGCATGGTCGAGGGCGGCTACTGCATGTGGGTCTGGGACTGGAGAGTGGATGGGACTGATAGCCAGGAGACTTCCTGCCCCTACGCGACTACCACTTTACTGCCTGTTGAAGTCAACTGTTGCAAACCAGCCCAAACAATCGGCCCCTGGGTCACTGCAACACCATCCACAACTCAGGAAACATTCTATCAACTTGTCGAAACGAAACAAGGCCAATTCTGCTGATTATGTATTGACGTATTCAAGAGAGAGTTAGATTTAGCTCTTCGGGCTAACGGAATCAAGGAATATGGGTAGAAAGCCGGAACGGAGTACTGATTTTGGATGATCAGCCATGATCATATTGAATGGCGGTGCTGGCTCGAAGGGCCGAATGGCCGACTCCTGCACCTGTCTTCTATGTTTCTATTATCCATGGTTCAATGGGGCTTAATTGCCACATAGAGTCATAGAGTTATACAGTGTGGAAACAGGCCCTTCGGCCCAACTCGCCCACACCGGCCAACAATGTTCCCAGCTACCCCAGTCCCACCTGCCTGCGCTTGGCCCATAACCCTCCAAACCAGTCCTATCCATGTACCTGTCTAACTGTTTCTTAAACGATGGGATAGTCTCAGCCTCAACTATCTCTTCTGGCAGCTTGTTCCATACACCCACCACCCTCTGTGTGAAAAGGTTACCCCTCTGATTCTTATTCAATCTTTTCCCCTTCACCTTGAACCTATATCCTCTGGTCCTCGATTCCCCTACGCTGGGCAAAAGTGCATAAGCAAACACACAGTGAAATAAGAGTCAAGAGTGTTCTATTGTCATATGGCCCTGCGAGCACAATTAAATTCTTACTTGCTGCAGCACAGCAGAATATGTAATAAACATTTTGGTTCAAGACCCTTCATCAGGCCTGAATATATATATATATATATAAATGTAATAATAAAATAATAATAATAAAATAATATAATATAATAAACTAATAATAATAATAATAATAATAATAATAATAATAATAATAATAATAAATATATATATATATATTCAGACTAGGTCTGAAGAAGGGTCTCGATCTCAAATGTCACCCATTCCTCTCTCCAGTGATACTGCCTGCCCAGCTGAGTTACTCCAGCATTTTGGGGTTTATAGGTTAATTGGCTTCTGTAAATTGCTCCTAGTGTCTAATATAGAACTCGTATGCGGGTGGACTCAGTGGGACAATAGACAATAGACAATAGGTGCAGGAGTAGGCCCTTCGAGCCAGCACCGCCATTCAATGTGATCATGGCTGATCATCCCCAATCAGTACCACCTTCCTGTCTTCTCCCCATATCCCCTGACTCCGCTATTTTTAAGAGCCCTATCTAGCTCTCTCTTGAAAGCATCCGGAGAACCTGCCTCCACCGCCCTCTGAGGCAGAGAAGTCCACAAGACTCACCACTCTCTGTGAGAAAAAGTGTTTCCTCGTCTCCGTTCTAAGTGGCTTACTCCTTATTCTTAAACTGTGGCCCTTGGTTCTGGAGGGCCTGTTTCAACTCTGTATCTCTAAAAAATAAAATTAAAATTAAACAGAGGATATAGGAGCATGAATTACCATCAAGTGCTTTGCGGCTGCTCCACCACTCATAAAGAGCATGGCTGCTCTCCTGCCCCTAGGACGGCACGGTGGCGCAGCGGTAGAGTTGGTGCCTTACAGCGCCAGGGACCCGGGTTTGATCCTGACTACGGGTGCTTGTCTGTGTGGAGTTGTACATTCTCCCTGTGACCTGTGTGGGTTTTCTCCGTGTTTCCTCTCCCACTCCAAAGACGTACAGCTTGGCTTTGGTATCATTGTAAATTGTCCCCAGTGTGTGTAGGGTAGTGTGCGGGCGGGTATTGGTGGTCGGCGAGGACTCAGTGGGCCGAAGGGCCTGTTTCCGCGCTGTATCTCTAAAAAAAAAATAACTAGAGGAGATAACAGGAGTTGCCATCGAATTCTTTGTGTCAACTCCACCTCTCATAAAGAGCATGGCTAATCTTCAACCCCCAAGTCACTTTTCCTGCACTGTGCCCATATTCCTTCATTCCCTTAATATCCTCCTCACAATGACTCCTAAGTCCGGGAAAACATTCTCCTTGCATCGAGTGATTCGGTGCTTGTTTTTTCAGCGGGTCAGGCAGCATCTCTGAAGAAACATAGAAACATAGAAACATAGAAAGTAGGTGCGAGAGTAGACCACCAGGCCCATCGAGCCCGCACCGCCATTCGCTCATGGCTGAACACTAAACAGACACCCTTACCCACAAACAGTAGACACAAGACACAGAACACAAGACACTACCCTCCCCTTTATACCGCTATCACCCCTCTCCACCCCAAGAACCGCGTGATCTCCTGGGGGAGGCAAAAAACCGGATAAAACAGGTCCAATTCGGGAAAAAAATCCGGGAAATTCCTCTCCGACCCCAATCCAGGCGATCGACACTTGTCCAGGAGATCACTCAGGTCTTACTATACTAACCATACCTAGGTCCATATCCCTGCCCTCTCCCCGTAGCCCCTTATCCCCTTGGCAGCTAAAAAAACATCTATTTTAGACTTAAATATATTTAATGTTTCTGCTTCCACTGCTCCCTGGGGCAGTGAATTCCATAAATTAACCACCCTCTGGGTGAAGAAGTTCTTCCTCATCTCAGTTTTAAAAGAGCCCCCCCTTATTCTACAACTATGTCCCCTAGTTCTAGTTTCCCCGATCATTGGGAACATCCTCGGTGCATCCACCCGATCAAGGCCCCTCACGATTTTATATGTTTCAATGAGATCGCCTCTCATTCTTCTAAACTCCAAAGAGTAGAGTTCCAGCCTACTTAAGAAGGGTCGAGGTCCTTCCCCAGACCCGAAACGTCACCTATTCCTTTTCTCCACAGATGCTGCCTGACTCGCTGAGTTACTCCAGCCTTTTGCATCTGTCTTCGGTCTAAACCAGCCTCTGCAGTCCCTCCCTGACACTGTACCAGTTTTAGTTTGATAATGAACGGTGACAGAAGGCTTCCACCACAATGGATGTGTTATATGTATGGAAGCAGTTGCTGAAATATCACCACAGGATCCTTTATGTCGAGATAAGAAGTCAAACTAGCCCTTTGCTTCGTGTCTTATCCAAAAGACAGCAGCTATGACATGGATTGTGGGACAAGTTAACAAGAAAAGTCATTGGAAAAGACAATATAATTGGCTTCAGCAGGCAGGAACAAGATCCTCCTGGAAATATATTGCAAAGGAAGGTATCGGGGGATTATTACCAAAAAAATCTTCAGGCTTGTTGGACCTGGTAGCCTTTCCCTGTTTTAAACAGAGAAATGCTCTTATTCTTATAATCCTCCCTTCAATCCATCAGTGGCTCAGGATGTGGAGATATAATCTCTCTCCAATGTCCTCAGCATCACCTGCATTGATGAGTATAGCAGAGGTGTCAAATAGTCATGGTTAATTTGCTAGCTTAAAAAAACAAAAACGAGCAGAGACAGGGCTTTTAGAGCATTGTGATATAGTTCTACCTCTGAGGGACATTCACGGCCAACCCCTTCACTGTAAACATCACACGAGGTATACTTCGTGAAGAGACTTTACAGTCAACTGCTCCTCCGTCGACCTGGTCTTCGAATTAATTTAAAAAAGGGGTTGTTGGAGAACAGAACATTCAGGAAATGAAACATGAGCACGGAAATCAAAGAGCCACGTAGGATGAAACGGACTGCAAGCTGGCGCAGCGCTAGAGTTGCTGCCTCACAGCGCCAGAGACCTGGGTTCCATCCTGACCATGGGTGCTGCAAACTGTACGGAGTTTGTACCTTCTTCCCGCGACCGCGTGGGTTTTCTCCGAGATCTTCGGTTTCTTCTCACACACCAAAGATGTGCAGGTTTGTAGGTTAATTGGTATAAAATTGTAAAATGTCCCTAATGTATGTAGGATAATGTTAATGTGCGAGGATCACTGGTCAGTGTGGACTTGGTGGGCCAAAACACCTGAAGAAGGGTCTTGGCCCAATACATCCGCCCTTCGCCCATTCGTCCGTCCGTCCGCCCCTCCCTCCCTCCCTCCCTCCCTCCCTCCCTCCCTCCCTCCCTCCCTCCCTCCCTCCCTCCCTCCCTCCGTCCGTCCATCCATCCATCTATCTATCTATCTATCTATCTATCTATCTATCTATCTATCTATCTATCTATCTATCTATCTATCAATCTATCTTATTTATCTAACTATCTATCTATCCATCTATCTATCTATCTATCTATCTATCTATCTATCTATCTATCTATCTATCTATCTATCTATCTATCTATCTATCTATCTATCTATCTATCTATCTATCTCACAGTAACACTGTCACACAGGCACGCCCGTTTTTCAAAGAGTCATTGAATGGAGAACTGACTTGGTGATGATGGTTCCAAGGAACTTAAAGGACTCCACAGATGTGACTGTGGTGTTGTTGATGGTGAGTGGGGTGAGGGGAGGGGGAGCTCTCCCAAAGTCTACAATCAATTCCACCGTCTTAAGAGCATTGAGCTCCAGGTTGTTGCTACGGCACCAGGATGCCAGCTGTGACACTTCCTGTCTGTAGGCGGATTCCTCCCCATCCTGGATCAGTCCAATCAGGGTTGTGTCGTCCGCAAACTTGAGAAGCTTGACAGAGGTGTCTGTGGAGGTGCAGTCGTTGGTGTAGAGAGAGTAGAGGAGAGGGAAGAGTGCGCAGCCATGCGGTGCTCCTATGCTGAGCGTTTGCGGGTCCGAGATCTGCTTTCCCAGCCTCACATGCTGCTTCCTGCCTGTCAGGAAGCTGGTGATCCACCAACAGAGGGGTTCAGGCACAGTCAACTCGGAAAGTTTGGAGTGTAGTAGCTCTGGCACAATGGTGTTAAATGCAGAGCTAAAATCAACAAACAGGATCCTTGCATAGGTCCCCTGGCGGTTTGGGTGCTGGAGGATGAAGTGCAGGCCCAGGTTGACAGCGTCATCCACTGATCTATTGGCCTGGTATGCAAACTGCAGAGGGTCCAGCGGGGGGGTTTGTGATATTTTTCAGCTGGGCCAGCACAAGCCTTTCAAGTGTCTTCATGACTACAGAGGTCAGTGCGACAGGCCTGTAGTCGCCACGTTTAAGAAACAGTTAGACAGATACAGGGATAGGACAGGTTTAGACAGATACAGGGATAGGACAGGTTTAGAGGGAAATGGGCCAAACGTGGGCAGGTGGGACTAGTGTAGCTGGGACATGTTGGCCGGTGTGGGCAAGTTGGGCAGAAGGGCCTGTTTCCACGCTGTATGACTCTATGACTTTGCTGTAATGAAGGGAATCTGCTGACTCAGGATAACATGCAACCAGATCCACACCAGTGTGGCTTTGAAATGGTCAAGAAAGCCAATTAAGGATGAACACTAATTACTGATCTTGGCAGCAACAGACACAGGCTGTGAAGGAATCAAAGGACAAGTTTGTGTGTTCCCTTAAAGTTGCTGAAAGCAGAAAATTAACATTTTATTTATTTCCCCCTGCTGCCCTGGTAGGATTTGAACTCATGTCCCTCGATCAGTTGTCTGGGCGGTTGGATACCACCCCATTCACTTCAACAGTGCACCATTGTCTGGAGTTGTAAGGAGTTTTTTCTTAATTCTTCAAACATGCTGGGATAGATCTTGACTTCAGTTCAGTTCAGTTTCGTTTATTGTCACGTGTGTCGTAGTGCAGTGAAAAGCTTTTGTGGCGCGCTAACCAGCCAGCGGAAAGACAATACATGATTACAATCGAGCCATTCGCAGTGTACAGATACATGATGAGATACATGACTTCATTCAACAGTGTAAAGAGAGCTAATGACAAAACATCCATCCGTTTACACCGCATCCTGCTTTTATTTTGTCCGAATTCAACAGCAATGTGGGAAGCAAGTGCAGTCAGAAAGAAAATAGTCTCTCGAGCTGATTCCACCGTTCACAAAGATCATGGGCAACCTTAACCATTTGGACTCCATCTCCATCAACCGGAGGTATTAGCACTGCTTCTCCCTCCACAGATGCTGCCTGACCAGCTGAGTGTTTCCAGTATTCGTTTTAGTTTAGTTTAGTGTTTAGTTTAGTTTAGTTTAAAGATACAGCGCGGAAACAGGCCCTTCGGCCCATCCAGTCCGCACCGACCAGCGATCCCTGCACTTTAAAACTACCCGACACACACTAGGGACATTTTTTCACATTTTTTACACCAAGCCAAGTACAAACCTGTACGACTTTGGAGTTACCTGTTCTTTTGTTAAAAACTATCAATATCGGATTTGAATTTTTCAATTCACCCTCAGCATTGGAAAGAAAGTTCCAGATTTTCACAAAGAATTTCTGGCTGAATAGACCAGATCTAATAGTGCTGAGGTAACTCCGTGGGTCAGATAGCATCTCTGGAGGACGTGGACAGGTAACGTTTCAGGTCAGGATATTTTTCCAGACCAGTTTGAAGAAAGTTCCCGGCTCGAAATGGTGCCTATCGATGCCTTCCGGAGTTGTTGCCTGACCTGCCGAGTTATTCCAGCACTTTGCATTCTACACAAGAATCCAGCAACTGCAGTGATTAATTCCTGGATGAGAGAATGGAGCGGCTGGGCTTGTATACTCTGGAATTTAGAAGGATGAGAGGTGATCTTATTGAAACATATAAGATTATTAAAGGTTTGGACATGCTAGAGGCAGGAAACATGTTCCTGATGTTGGGGGAGTCCAGAACCAGGGACCACAGTTTAAGAATATGGGGTAAGCCATTTAGAACGGAGATGAGGAAACACTTTTTCACACAGAGAGTTGTGAGTCTGTGGAATTCTTTGCCTCAGAGGGCGGTGGAGGCCGGTTCTCTGGATACTTTCAATAGAGAGCTAGATAGGGCTCTTAAAATAGCGGAGTCAGGGTATATGGGAAGAAAGGCGGGAACGGGATACTGATTGGGGATGATCAGCCATGATCACATTGAATGGCGGTGCTGACTCAAAGCGCTGAATGGCCTACTCCTGCACCTATTGTCCATTGTCTATTATTCCTTGTATCGATCTGTAATAGTAAGATTATCCTTCCATGACCTGCACTTGCCCCACCTGAATGAAATTAATAATTTCTCGCCATCTATTCCTCCACATGCATTTTCAACAGATCTTCCCTAATTAGATCAGTCATTACTCTTCAAAATCCAGTGCCATCAAATGGAAATAAAAGTAGGGAGATTATATCAACGGTTCGTTATTGTCACATATGTACGGCGCATTGAAATTCTTGCACCTGTCTCCATATTTTGGTGCCAAAGAGGGGCTCGAACCCTCGACCCTGATATTAAGAGTCTCATGCTCTACCGACTGAGCTAGACTGGCAGTGTATAAATTGGACTGTTGACTTACTATCATCAGTTTGGCACTTTTCAATAGAGCCATGTTCTAGCCCAATAACGAACCTGTATAACATTAGCCTGCCAAGTACAATCTGCAAAAGAGAGACACAAAATGTTGGAATAACTCAGCGGGACAGGCAGCCTCATTGTCTCCCTCCCCTAGCTAATAATGATCGAATCTACATTTTCCTTGAACTTCGTCCCCTTTGATCTCCCATTTTCACACCTTACCCTTCCATGTCTTGTTTCCCTCTCCCCTGACTCCCAGTCTGAAGAAGGGTCTCCACCCAAAACGTCACCCGTTCCTTCTCTCCAGAGATGCTGCTGCCTGTCCCGTTGAGTTACGCCAGCATTTTGTGTCTATCTTCGGTGTTAACCAGCATCTGCAGTTCCTTCTTACAAATACAATCTGCACATTGGTCAGTGCCAGTGACATGTGGCACATACAGTGGTGATGGCTGAATTTGCATGCATCGAAGTTGCATGCGATATGAAGCCAAGCATAAAACTACTCGTAGTGTGTTGGAAGGAACTGCAGATGCTGGTTTAAATTGAAGGTAGGCACAAGATGCTGGAGTAACTCAGCGGGACAGGCAGCTTCTCTGGAGAGAAGGGATGGGTGACGTTTCGGGTTGAGATTCTATTTCAGATGGGTTTTGAGAAATTGGGAGAAATTCTTGCTTAGAATGACGGCATGAGAGTTAACGGTTCTGAAATGGATTCAATCGACTTCAGGTTGCGGTTATCTAATTGGCCTCTGACTGGAATGTAACAACACAAATTTGCCAGGCCACTAGGTTGCTGTAGCATTTAATACATATTTAGTTTAGAGTTTAGAAATACAGCGCGGAAACTGGCCCTTTGAGTCCGCGCTGACCATCGATCGCCCGTTCACACAAGTTCCATGTTCGACCACTTTCGCATCCTACACACTAGGGGCAATTTACAGAGGCCAATTAATCTACAAACCCGCACGTCTTTGGAATGTGGGAGGAGACCGGAGCACCCGGAGCACTATGGGAGAATGTACATGCTCCACACAGACAGTACCCAAGGTCAGGGTCGAACCCCGGGTCTCTGGCGCTGTGAGGCAGCAACTCTACTGCTGTGCCACCGTGCTGTAAATCTGTTAAATAATATTTTTAAAAGACAGCCCTAGAACTATCAACAGATGAGGAGGAATATCTTTCGTCAGAGTGTGGTGAATCTGTAGCTACAGACGGCCGTGGAGGCCAAGCCAGTGGGTATTTTCAAGGCGGAGATTGACAGATTCTTGATTAGTACGGGGGTCAGGGGTTACGGGGAGAATAGGATTGAGAGGGAGAGACAGATCAGCCATGATTGAATGATGGAGTAGACCCGATGGGCCGAATGGCCTAATTCTGCCTCAAGAACGCTACCGCTGTGTCACCGTGCCACCCCATACCACGCATGCATAGTGCTCAGGCTGACCTGCCAATGTTTGATGCAACTGGAAGCTGTGCTGTTGCATAGAATGAGAAATGTGAAGAGTGTTTCATCCACCACACTTCACTCAACCGGCGAACAGCGCAGCATACGAAACAATGCAAATGAAGTCTCACTGAATCCCACATGGATGTTTGTTGTCGCTTTGGAGTTTGGCTCTTGGGTGAACTTGGACTGCTTAAGCATGAATTAAGTATCTTGCTCTGTGCGTCTGTGATCACGAAACAATGTTTTTTACATTTTTTTGAACCGCAATTTTAAAACCCAGGGGGCCGGATTCTTGCCAGACCCCCAACAATACATGAAAAATAAGGATGAATTCAGCCACGATCCCTTAGGCAACTTTCCCCAGAAATTTTAATTTAATTTAATTTTGGCTTTCCTTCGGGTTATCCGAGCTGCACTTCAAGAGTTCTCTGGAGTCGAATACATTTACGGCCAAGTAAAAAAAATATATAGGATTTCCCTTCGGTTAATTCCTGAGCAGAATGATTTTGGAGAAACCTCAATGAATACTTCATGACCTCATGAACAGACCTGGCCTGCCAATTGCAATGTAAAGAAACCATTTGACGTGTTTTTTTTTCTGAATAACACACTTCTAGACTGGAGCGTTAGATGCTGATACACTGTTAATGCAAGACATGGTGCCATGAGAACGTCACAGCGCTAGAACTTGGAGCAGGAGTTGGCCACAAAGGCACTTGAGACAACTCAGCCATTCAACACAACCTTGGCTTGTCTGAACTTTGGCCTCAGCTCAAGTCCAATCCGCGTAATCTTCAATTCCCTTGTGAACCAAAAATCTGCCTTTTCCAGTTTTCAATGCACTGGAAATTCTTCAGTCAGAGGGTGGTTAAAGAATCTGTGGAATTCATTGCCATAGAAGGCTGTGGAGGCCAAGACAATGGATATATTTAAGACAGAGAATATAGATAGGGAGAAGGCAGGAGAATGGGGTTAGGAGGGGAACGATAAATTGAATTGTTTGTGTGTCGTGTAGGAATTGTTTTGTTTGTATGGCTGTGGAAACGGAGTTTCGTTTGAGCCTCTTTGAGGTTCAAATGACAAGAAATAAAATCTAATCTAATCAGCCATGATTGAATGGCGGAGTAGACTTGATGGGTCGGAAGGCCTAATTCTGCTCCTATCACTAATGAACTTATTGACTCAATATGCACTGCGCTTTGGACTTTAGAGATACAGAGTGGAAACAGGCCCTTTGCCCCACTGAGTCCATGCCGACCAGCCTTCACCCCCACACACTAGCACTATCCTACACACCAGGGGCAATTTCTAATTTTTCCCAAAGCCAATTGAGCTCCAAACCTGTGTGTCTTTGGAGTGTGGGTGGAAACAGGAGAGCCACGTGGTGGCAGGGAGAACATACAAACTCCGCACAGACAACACCCTTAGTCGGGATCGAACCCAGGTCTCTGGCGCCGTAAGGCAGCAACTCTACCGCTGCGCCACCGTGCCACCCCTGCGTAGGGAATTGTAAGATTGCTGAACTTTGGCACATTGCTGGGATTCAATGTACTCAGAGTTCAATGAAGAACTATACGATTATAGTGTTGCCCCAGTTTTGCTACTGTGTGCTTTTACAATTAGACATGGGCTTTTTGCAAAGTACCTGACTTTACAAATCAGTTGATTTTTTTGCCCCTTTTTCTGAATTTGGGCTTTGTGGCAAGACCAGCATTTATCGGCCATTCTGAATTGCCCGAGAGAGGATTGGTGGCAATGTGTTTTATTGAGCTGCAAGCGATCCTCCAGTGAAGCCACACCAACAGTGCTACAGAAGAGAAAATACACCTGTCCAAGATCTCCAGAGATGCTGCCTGACCCGCTGAGTTACTCCAGCACTTTTTTTTGTCAACCATCATCTACAGTTTCTTGTATCCTTTCCCTACTTTCTAACTTTATTTAGAGCGTGCATTTTCTAAGTGCACATTCTACATGTGAATATATTCCTTGTTTCTTTACCACTTGAAACTACATGGGAGTGGGTGTTGTTCATTAACTTGTTTACTTTCTGCAGGGTTTCAATTAACCACAGTCAGTGAAAAGCTCACATCTTGCACACAGCCAGCTGCGTGCCCCCTAAGTGGACGGCATGGTGGCGTAGCGCTAGAGTCGCTGCCTTGCCGTGCCAGAGACCCAGCTCCCAAACCAAAACATCAGATATCCATTTACCTCCACAGATGCTGCTTTGCCTGCAGAGTTAACTCCAGCAATTGGTTTTTTTGCACTGCATTTTTCTTCTTCTCCTAGTTACATGGTTAGGCTTTTCACAAGGTTTCCTCATCTCTTTATCATTCAAGCTACATGGGAGTGGCTAAAAGTGTAGTAAACCTCCTCACATTTAATGTCTCTCATTCAATGCAGCTGGTATAAAGATAATTCCACCCAGCAACCTATTACTTTAGCAGCGTCTACACTGCCGGAATCCTACAAGAAGAAGAAGAAGAACCTATTACCTTGCAGTATCAAGCTTTGAACAAAGCAACATAACTTTCCTGCATAGGGAGAGGATTTGAGTTTAGGAGCTAGGAGGTCCCACTGCAGTTGTACAGGGCCCTGGTGAGACCACACCTGGAGTATTGTGTGCAGTTTTGGTCTCTTAATTTGAGGAATGACATTATTGCTATTGAGGGAGTGCAGCGTAGGTTCACCAGGTTAATTCCTGGGATGGCGGGACTGACATACGATGAAAGAATGGGTCGACTGGGCTTGTATTCACTGGAATCTAGAAGGATGAGAAACATATAAAATTCTTAAGAGATTGGACAGGCTAGATGCAGGAAAAATGTTCCCCATGTTGGAGGTGTCCAGAATGCTGGGGTCACAGTTTAAGAATAAGGGGTAGGCCATCAAATCAAGGGAAATGGGGAAGAAACAGGAATGTGTTACTGATTTTTACTAATCAGTCATGATCATATTGAATGGCCTACTCCTGTACCTATTTTCTATGTGAAAGATTCGTGTTTGCCTCTCCTGCCTTTTTGTTTGCAACTTTTGCTTGCTCTTTGATGATTTTGATTCCTTTGTGGCATCTCTAATTTACCTTCACTGGTGATCAATTTTGTTTTCTTTTTGTTTTCAGGATCCATTTTCTCCAATTACAGTTCAATCATCCAATATGACTTATTTAAGGCACATCTGGGTGGTAACTGTGCTAATAGCAGCTACTTACTGTGCAAATGTAAGTTCAATGCTAACCAGAATTCCTTCATGGTGATTTACTGCAGGTGGTAAATCAGGACAGACAAGGGTAAACAGAGGGAATTATGTTAATTTAACGCATTAATGACCCACTTGACCTTTTATAAATAGGCTGGGTTAGTTAGGTCTGATGGGGGATGGGGGGGGGGAGGAAAAAGAAAAAAAGAAATAATTTAAAAAAATGTCTGTGAAAGTAAAGCCTTGGAGAATGAAGGATTGTCACTGCAAAGATCTGCCAGCATTATGAGTACAGGAGGCAGAGTAGATCCCCAATGGTTAAAGTGGAAAACTTGAGTGGGGATTGCATGTAAGCACTTGTGATTGCAGCGTGAGCAATTTTGGGCACCATATCTGAAGGAGGGTGTGTTGGTTCTGGAGAGGGTCCAGAGAAGGTTTACAAGAATGATCCCAGGAATGAATAGGGTTAACCAATGATGAGCCTTTGTCAGCACTGGGCCTGTACTCGCTGGAGTTTAGGAGGGGGGGGGGGGGGGGAGGACCTCATTGAAACATACAGAATAGTGAAAGGCTTGGATAGTGTGGATGTGGAGAGGATGTTTCCACTAGTGGGAGAGTCTAGGACTAGAGGTCATAGCCTCAGAATTAAAAGATGTTCTTTTAGGAAGGAGATGAGGAGAAATTTCTTTAGGTCAGAGGGTAGTGAATCTGTGGAATTCTTTGCCACAGAAGGCTGTGGCAGCCAAGTCAGTGGATACGTTTAAGGCAGAGATAGATAGAACCTTGATTAGTACAGGTGGAGAGGTTATGGGGAGAAGGTAGGAGAATAGGGTTCGGAGGGAGAGATAGATCAGCCATGATTGAATAGTGGAGTAGACTTGATGGGCCGAATGGCCTAATTCTACTCCTGTTACTTATGACCTTATGAGCTTATGGCCTAAATAATTACAAAATTGGGGCATGGGATAAAATACCAATTCACAGTTTGGAGAACAGTTTACCTTGTGCATCAACTGCTAGGATTTGCAGAGTCAGGGCACTGGACACAAGGTAGCCAAGCACAGACTGGGTGATCTTTTCGCTGAAGACCTATGCTGGACAAAACACAACCTTCCTTGGTCTTGAATTGACCTACTTCTCAGGTGGAGAATTTCAAAATTTTACAAACCTCTAAATGAAGCAGTGTCTATAAATCTTTCGTCCACTAATCCTTCCAATGCAAGTCCTGTGAGTTGGCCTTGGGAAGATTGTAAGCCTAGCATAGGCTATCCTGAAGCAATGGGTGGATATAAAGGTCTTTGATGTGGTATCACTCCCATATTTCATAGCTTGAGAAGACATTTCTTTAATCAGAGGTGAGGGTGGTGAATCTGTGGAATTCATTGCCACAGATGCCACGTCAATGGATATCTGTAAGGTAGAAATTGACAGATACTTGATGGGCCGAATTACCTAATAGTACACCTAGAACGCATGAACTCTTGACTGGCTGAGTTGGGTATGGAGCTGTTTTGTGGCCTCCACATGGTCCACTTCTCATCTCGATCATCCTGATGCTCATTGTTTCAAGGTTTCAAGGTCAGTTTATTGCCACATGTACAAATTGAGGTACAGTGAAATTCAAATTGTTGCTCCCTGCCACAAAGTTGTCCCCGTATCCCACGATCTTGTCATTATTATCGTTGAAAACATTAGCGACGCAGTGGTGCTGGTTTCCGACGGGCACGGTGACGGACGCACCACACATCTCTGTCCTCCATGCAGCTGGCAAGCTCCTCTTTTGTCTCTACACATGCATCATCCCCCCCAAAATTTGTCATCCCAAAGAGACGGCAGCAGTTCTTTCCAACAAAGGGCAATTGAGCAGCGAAAATTATTTAATTTCTAATTTGTGGAGAGCCTTCTGTGCCAATGTTGTTACCTTGACCTATTCCATTACTTCTGACATTGTGGCAACTATGTTTTCCCGAGAGAGAAAATCCTTTGATGCCCACTGTATAAAAATGCAACTGATTTCAATCTGTTTGTCCTTTGTGGGGATTACTGTGGAGAAATCAGCTTGATGGGAATTATGTCAATAGACAATAGGCGCAGCAGTAGGCCATTTGGGGTCTCAAACGAACCCAGGCTGAGTCTCATTGCTCATGGGGTAGACAGTAAAATATCTCCAAAAAGGATTTAAATGTTATAATTTAGTGTCCAATCCAGTTGTTTAACATCAGTCCATTAGCTGCTGTCGGCTTCAACCCTTGTGACAGATGACACTTAAGTATACCAATTGAAACTTTGCAGATTCATAGCCGGTCAGCCAATTTTTCAAAAGGTTACAACAGATTGTGAAATTTGTGCTGTTTTCTATTTGAGAGACCCTCCGCTTGAGTGATCTGAAACTTTTTAGTTATCGTCACCTTTTCTGCCCATATCATAATTTGCACCAGGTTCTCTACGCCCGTCACATACTGTTCTTGAAAACTTAGAAGGACTCCTTTAGACTTTTAAACTTTAGAGACCAGTGATCACCCCATACACTAACACTATCCTGCACGCTGGGGACATTATTTTACAATTAATCCACAAACGTAGAAGGTACAGGAGCATGAAATCTGCAACATCCAGATACAGGAACAGCTACTTCACCACAACCATCAGACTATTAACCACAACTTCAAACAAACTATGAACTAAACCTATTGCACGATCTGTTTACTGATGTGTGTGTATATATATATTCTATGGTATATGGACACACTGATCTGATCTGTATTTATGACTACAATATTCTGTTGTGCTGCAGCAGGCAAGAATTTCATTGTCCTATCTGGGACACATGACAATAAACTCTCTTGACTTGACTTGACTTGACCTGCACGTCGTTGGAGTGTGGGAGCAAACCGGAGCTCCCGGTGAAGACCCACACAGTCACGGGGCGAACTTACAAACTCCGTATCTGTAGACGGCACCCATAGTCAGGATCAAACCCGGGTGCCTGGCCCTGTAAGGCAGCAACTCTATCGCTGCGCCACCGTGCCGACCACGTGCCCTGTTCTGATATCCTTCCCCAAGCCATGTCAGGCAGCAAAGTTACCAGCTCCTGGCTGAGATGTTGAATTAGGTCCTAGATGCCCCTCAGGTGGACAGAGCAGATTTCAAGACACTGTTCCACAGAAGAGCAGGTGATTAAACCCTGATGTGCAGGTTAATTACCTAAACGGGGTGGAAGATTGCAACCTTCACGTGGTCCGCCCTGTTTCGACTAATGCAATCAACTCGACGTGCACAAACGGAAGATCAAATAGAACAAGTTGTCTAACAACTTTAGGCTGTGCACGCCACATGAAAGAAGAACTGTCCCTAAACCAAAAAATGCCAAAGCAGACAAAATGTGTGGGAAGAAACTGCTGATGCTGGTTTATACTGAAGATAGTCAAAAAATGCTCAGCTGCTCAGGCAGCATCTCAGGAGAAAAGGAATAAGTGGCTTTTCGCGTTGAGATGTCACCTATTCCTTTTCTCCAGAATGCTGCCTGACCTGCTGAGTTACTCCAGCTTTTTTTGACCATCTTCATGCTAAAGCAGACAATGTGGCACCTAGCCCACAGTTTCTGCAGGATCTTGCTGTGTACAAACTGCAAGCCCTGTGGCCCCCATTACAACAATGATAGGTGTAGGAAGGAACTGCACATGCTGGTTTACACTGACGATAGACACAAAACGCTGGAGTAACTCAGAAATTCGGGCAGCATCTTTGGAGAAAAGGAATGGGAGACGTGACGTGTCAGGTCGAGACCCAGACTCACAATCAGCAATATTCAACAATAACAGTCTATTTCATTGCCTGCAATTGGGGTGGGAGATTGCAACCTTCACTGTTTCAACGAATGCAATCAACGTGGCGTGCACAATCAAATAAGATCAACTAGAACAAGTTGTCCTACAACTTTAGGCCGTGCACGCCATACGCAAGAAGAAGAAGATTGCCCGCAATGCATTTTGGGACGTCCTTTTGGGAGATGTTATATAAATGCAATACTTTCATTACACACAAATGCACACACATTAATAAAAGCCCACACTTATCCACCACTGCTTGCTTAGTTTCCACGTCCTTAACACCAACATGAACAGCTCGGCAACAACTTAGCAAACTGCTTGTTGAAAATTGTAGTCTAATTAAAGCCATATATACAGGTTGCTGGAGAAAGAAAAACAACATGATTGATGCTTATGAAGTCATGGCTCCTTAATGGAGTCTTGTTTGACAGTGATTGCCGAAGCCCATTTAACATCTGATGCCTTGTTTTGATGTAGCGTGTCATTCCTTCACTTCTGATTAAAATTCAAAAATCGGCGTGCCAAATCCGTCATTTAACGCGCGCCTCAGAAAATCGACGGGTGCAAATTATTTTGTCAGTGGGGCCAGCAATCATGATGCTCTGATGAACTGTGTTCGACTGTCTCCTCACGCCAGTGGAGTCTCACACAAGCGCTGAGGTGGCGGTGGATTCTGTTCTCCATAAATCCACAAATAAATAAATAAATGCGTTGCGACTAAGCCCCATTCCCCCTCCCCTCCCCCCAATCCAGCCCGCCCACCAACCATCTTTTTAGTTTAGCGATACAGCGCAGAAACAGGCCCTTCGGCCCACCGAGTCCACGCCAACTCGACACTGTAAATGGATCGATTGCAATCACGTGTTGTCTTTCAGCACGCCACAAAGGCTTTTCACTGTACCTCGGTACATGTGACAATAAGCTAAACTGAACTGAACAGCGTGGAAACAGGCCCTTCAGCCCACCGAGTCCGTGCCGACCAGCGATCCTCGCATACCAACACTATCCTACACACACTTGGGACAATTGACCAAAGCCAATTAGTTTACAAACCTGCACGTCTTTGGAGTGTGGGAGGAAACCAGAGCACCCGGGAAAGACCCAGGCGGTCACAGGAAGAACGTACAAACTCTGTACAGACAAGCACCCATAGTCAGGGTCGAACCCATGTCTCTGGCGCTGTAAGGCAGCAACTCTACCACTGTACCACCGTGCCGCCCTAATCTCCAAGTTTTATTAGCACGATGAAACTTTACATCAGAACTAAAGCTAATGAATTGGCAATTGCTAATGACAAGCACAAGCTAATAGTGAATCTATTTCCACACGCTATCAGCTGCCACTTAATAAGGGGTGGCACAGTGGTGCAGCGGTGGAGTTGCTGCCTTACAGCGCCAGAAACCTGGGTTCGATCCTGACCATGGGTGCTTGTCTGTACGGAGTTTGTACGTTCTCCCCGTCGCCTGCGTGGGTTGTCTCCATGATCTCCGGTTTCCTCCCACATTCCAAAGACGTACAGGTTTGTAGGCTAATTGGCTTGGTATAATTGTAAATTATCCCAAGTGTGTGTGTGTGTAGGATACTGTCAATGTGCGGGGATCGCTGGTCAGCACAGACTCGGTGGGTTGAAGGGCCTGTTTCCACGCTGTATCTCTAAACTAAACTAAATAATGGGCTTCAGATACTAGAGTGTAATGAAGATTCCTTCCTTGCAGTCAAGTGGAAGATAAATGCTGGTGGATTTTGATTCACAATGAAATATCTTGCTGTCATACTGTTATAATTTTCAGTTTTGTTTATTGTCACGTGTACCGAGGTACAGTGAAAAGCTTTGGTTGCGTGCTAACCAGTCAGCGGAAAGACAATGCATGATTATAATCGAGCCATTCACAGTGTAGAGATACATGGTAAGGGAATAATGCTTAATGCAAGGTAAAGCCAGCAAAGTCCGATCAAGGATAGTCTGAGGGACACCAATGATGTAAATAGTGGTTCAGGACTGCTCTCTGGTTGTGGTAGGATGATTCAGTCAAACTGAAGTAATCCAAGAGCACTTTATCTCATGTCTTCTCATCTAAAAGCACAAAGTATGTCCCCACAAAGCGTTTCTTCTGATGATGGAAAGTTCATTAAATAAAAATAAGCTAGCATTTTCATTCTGAGTGTAGGAAATTGTTTGTGGGTCAGAGGAGGAGTTGCCATAGAGTTGTGGCCTTACAGCGCTTGCAGCGCCGGAGACCCGGGTTCGATCCCGACTACGGGCGCTGTCTGTACGGAGTTTGTACGTTCTCCCGGTGACCGCGTGGATTTTCTCCGAGATCTTCGGTTTCCTCTCACGCTCCAAAGAGGTACAGGTTGTAGGTTAATTGGCTTGGTGTAAATGTGTAAATTGTCCATAGTGTGTGAAGGATCGCTAGTCGGTGCGGACTGGGTGGATGAAGGGCCTGTTTCCGCGCTGTATCTCTAAACTAAATTAAACTGAACTAAACTAAATTCCAAATCCTTAACCTTGTTTTGCAAAAAGTGTGTTTGATGCATCACGATGAATGTGATTGAGTTTACATTGTGGCCAGGAATATGAGGGAGTTGAGATCCATCAAGGATGCTCGAATCTCTGTCAGTGGTTGACAATTTTATGAATATTTCAGGCTATCTTTCTGAGTGAAAACATACTAAACAGCCCTTCAATGAAGTTTTATTTCGTTATTCCCCCTAGAAATGTAATCGCCGCCATTAAGTTGACAATGGTGTTTATGAGCTTTAATTTCAAAAGAAAAACCCAGGTGCTAAATCATAACTGGATAACCTTTTCCCCTCATTATGTCTCTGCAAGTGTAATCTCAGCTCATTCCCGTCCAAAATATTCCTATCAGGAACGTTTTCAAGATTTTTCCTGATTTTCTGTATCAACATTTATGTGACTGAATGGGGCTCATGTTGTCGACCTCCCCGCGGTGAGCGCTGTCAACTGACCTCAGTCAGGCGAACGACGACAAACAGAGACAGCAGCAGCGCAACAGCACCGCAGCTTGGCGCCAACCCGGAGCAGGCGCCTTTTTCAGTGCGGGCACCTACGGATGTCGAACCGGATGGCATCACCCTGCTGCAGACTTCTGCTGCCTCAAACGCAAGAAGAAGAAGTTTAGTTTAGAGATTTGGCACGGAAACAGGCCTTTCGGCCCACTGTGTGTCCGCACCAACCAGCGATCCATCGCCCATTAACGCCATCCTACACGCACCAGGGACAATCTTACATCTATACCAAGCCAATTAACTTACAAACCTGTACGCCTTTGGAGTGTGGGAGGAAACCGGAGTTCTCGGAGAAAACCCACGCAGATTACGGGGAGAACAGCACCCGTAGTCGGGATCGAACCTGGGTCTCTGGCGCTGTAGGCGTTGTAAGGCAGCAGCTCTACTCTATAGAATCTATTTTCTGAATGATAAGCAGTGATGTGTCATCTGACCTTATGTATTGAGGATGCGGGCAAGTTTAACACCCCATTCAACTCTACTGATGGTACAGCGCTCATTCAATGCAATACTGATACTGATATAAACTGCTCAGTTTCCCATTGTTGACCTTGTCTCATGGCCTATTTCAGAGGCATAACAGCTGCCATTGATCCAAGCTCAGGGGAAGGAATTTGTCTGTGGTCAATAACACTAATGTGAGCATGAATACAGCCATTGATGGAAGGAACGTTCTGATCCATTGAACATAATGAGTGACACTCCCATACTGGTTTGTGTCCAAATATTAATTACACCTCCAGTGGCAGCCTTAGACATACAGAGGAGATACAGCGCGGAAACAGGCCCTTTGGCCCACCGAGTCCGCATCGGCCAGCGATCCCCGCTCATTTATACTATCCTACATGCACTAGGGACAATTTACAATTTTACCAAAGCCAATTAACCTACAAACCTGTACGTCTTTGGAGTGTGGGAGAAAACTGGCGATCTAGGGGAAAACCCACGCAGGTCACGGGGAGAACGTACAAACTCCGTACAGACAGCACCCGCAGTCAGGATCGAACCTGGGTCTCTGGCGCTGTAAGGCACCACTGCGCCACCATGCCGCCCTGTGTGCTTCCTTGGTATGCCAGCAAATGTTTTGGATGAGATGTTAGTAGTAGGTCCAGTCTCAGATGGACGTTGCATGGAACTACTCGGAAGTTATCAAAGTGCAGGAGTAACTCTAGTGGGTCAGGCAGCACCTGTGGAGAACATGGATAGGTGACGTTTCGGGTCAGACTGAAGAAGGATCCCAACCTGAAACGCCACCTATCCATGTACTTCAGAGATACTGCCTGACCCACTGAGTTACTCCAGCACTTTCTGCCCCCTGTTTTGTAAACCAGCATCTGCAGTTCCTCATTCTATACTCTGAATGTATGCTGGTCACTATTTACCCATCCATCAGTTTCAAAATGCAGATTCACTATCCCGCTCCTATTTATGGAAGCATGCTCTGAAGAAACTGCCTGCTCTTCCCATTTTACAACGGTGATGGGCCGGCATTTCAAAAGAAAGATTCATTAGTTGTACAGGTATCCTGAGATTACAGACAGTGCACTAGAGGAACAAATCACATTTTAACTGCATCAAATGTATCTAGTGGTGCTAATGATCGAAGAGTTTTTTGGGTCGGCAGATGGATGTGCAGGGAGAGTGAAGGGATATGGATCACTTGCAGGCAGAGAAGATTAGTTTAACTTTGGCATCATTGTTTGGCAAAGATGTTGTGGGCTGAAGGACCTGTTGCTGCGTTGTAATGTTCCAAGGACAAAAGCACCATCTAAAAGACATTTGGAAGAGGTGGCGCAGCGGTAGAGTTGCTGCCTTACAATGCCAGAGACCCGGGTTCGATCCTTGCTACGGGTGCTTGTCTGTACGGAGTTTCTACGTTCTCCCCGTGACCTGCGTGGGTTTTCTCCGGGATCTCTGGTTTCCTCCCACACTCCAAAGACATTGTAGGCTAATGGCTTGGTAAAATTGTAAATTATCCATAGTGTGTGTAGGATAATGTGTGCGGGGTTCGCTGGTCGGTGCAGATTCGGTGGGCCAAAGTGCCTGTTTTCGCTCAGTATCTCTAAACTAAACTAAACTAGACTAGACAAGTACATG
>CM075978.1:8329652-8337152 GCA_038087875.1 Malacoraja senta
CATCTCCAGTGACCCAGGTTCGATTCTGACCTCTGGTGCTGTCTGTGTGGAGTTTGCAGATTCTCCCCGCGACTCCGTGAGTTTCCTGAGTCCTCCAGTTTCCTCCTCAATCCTAAAGAGGCGCAGGTTGCTAGGTTCATTGGCCACTGCACGCTGGCACAAGTGTAGGGTGTGGTGGGAGAACTGGCACAGGAGGGGAACATAGAACGTAGAATAGGAACAAGCCTTTCAGCCCACAATATCTGTGCCAAGCCTATTAAAATAAACTCATCTCAATTTCCTGTGCATAATCCAAATCTCTCCAGTCCATGCATATCCATTTTCCAATCTAAAGTCCTGAGAAACACCACTCTCATATCTGCCTCTGCCACCACCCCTGGCAATACATTCCATGCACCCACCAGTCTCTGTGGGGACTGCCCCGCACATCTCCTTTAGACTTCCCCCCTCTCACATTGATGCTATTATGCTCTCTAGTCTTTAGTTTTTTAGTTTTAGAGATACAGCGCGGAAGCAGGCCCTTCGGCCCACCGGGTCCGTGCCGACCAGCGATCCCCGCATATTAACACCATCCTACACCCACTAGGGACAATTTTTTCATTTACCAAGCCAATTAACCTACAAACCTGTACGTCTTTGGAATGTGGGAGGAAACCGAAGACCTCGGAGAAAACCCACGCAGGTCACGGGGAGACTCCCTACGGACAAGCTGGGATCGAACCCGGGTCTCCGGCGCTGCATTCGCTGTGAGGCAGCAACTCTACCGCTGCGCCACCGTGACTCTCTGCATGGAATGACGTTTCCACCCTAGGGAAACAGGTTCTGCCTGTCATAAGGTCATAAGGGATAGAAGTAGAATTAGACCATTCGGCCCATCCTGTCTACTCGCCCATTCAATCATGGCTGATCTACCTCTCCCCTCTAACCCCATTCTCCTGCCTTCTCCCCATGACACCCGTACTGACGACCTTATCCATGCCTCTCATCGTTTTATAATCCTCCGTCGGGTCTCCCCTCAGCCTCCGGCGTTCCAGAGAAAACAAAACGGGTTGTCCGGCCTCTCCTTGTATCCTGCACTCCCTGTTAGTAGATGTGTGGGAGAGAGCAGCCGTCGGGAAATAATAGGGAAGGATGCTTCCAAGATGACACAGGCGAACCACAGATCTACAAACTCACATTACAATCGCTCCACCCTCTTCAATCTGTATTCCGACAGCAACTTTCCGACTTTATTTATGATCTTCTTAAACTCCTCTCAGATCTCTACAGGATTTTGCTGGCTTTACCTTTCACTAAACGATATTCCCTTATCATGTATCTGTACACTGTACATGGATTGATTGTAATCAGGTATTGTCTTTCTGCTGACTGGTTAGCACGCAACAAAAAGCATTTGAACTGTACCTCGGTACACGTGGCAATAAACTGAACAGAACTGGGATGGGTTTGGGGGATTTCTCTACGAGCCGACATATACTCGATGGGCAGACTGGCCTCCTTCTATGTCAGGAATATAAATTATTTCCCATTGGCTTTAAAGAAAGGGTGCTTCGCAAAGGATTAGCCCCCTTAATTCTGAACTGATTGCAGCCCATAAGAATACCGGCAATACCGGCACGGTGGCGCGGCGGTAGAAATGGTCTTGAGTTGAGTTTGAGTTTAGTTTATTGTCACGTGTACCGAGGTACGGTGAAAAGCTTTTGTTGCGTGCTGACCAGACACCGGAAAGGCAATGAATGCATGATTACAATCGAGCCATCCGCAGTGTACAGACGCATGATAAAGAGAATAACATGAATAACGCCTAGTGCAAGATAAAGCCAGTCACGTCCGATCAAAGATATAGTCCGAGGGTCTCCAATGAGATAGATAGTAGTTCAGGACCGCTCTCTGGTTGTTGGTGGGATGGGCCTGATAACAGCTGGGAAGAAACTGTCCCTGAATCTGGAGGTGTGCATTTTTACAAGGCCTGAAACCGCGCCATTCTGACTGCGGGTGCTGTCTGTAAGGAGTTTGCATGTTCTCCCCGTGACCTGCGTGGGTTTTCTACGGGTGCTCCGGTTTCCTCCCACACGACAAAGACGTACAGGTTTGTCGGTCAATCGGCCTCGGTAAAATTGTAACTTGTCCCTCGTGTGTGTCGGATAGTGTTAGCGTGCGTCGATCGCTGGTCGGCGCGGACTCAGTGGGCCGTGGGGCCTGTTTCCGCGCTGCGCCTCTGAACTACACTCGAAACAAAAAGCGGATTATGAGCCCGGGGATGGTTTGGGTCAAGAGAGGGTTAAAAAAAAAAAGCTGTCCATTCCACAAGTGAATTAGTAGTCTGCATCAGAAACCCACAATTAAAGATCAATAGGGTTTTTTAAGTGGTTCATAAGATTTAAGTGGAGTTAGAAAACTCACTGTGAAGGACTCTGTGGGTAGAACCTGTTTCAGTGAAAAGTATTGATCACTCCTTGTCCTTCATCGGCACATTAACTCTGATACACAATAAAAATTAATCCTAAATTGAAGGCTAGTTCTTTCAAAGGCTTCCCTCTGGAGACAAGCCACACCAGGAAATTTAAAATGGCTGATTGAAGGATGCCTATAAATTACACTCAGTATTTTGTGTTTGTGCGAGGAGTTAAACGGCATAGCTATTAGGCTACATGTTAATACTCTCTTAATGGGGAGCTTTTCCAGAAGGTAGTCAGGAGCAATGGACAACAAGTACCTTTTATGTGAAGATAGCCACAAAAAGCTGGAGTAACTCAGCCGGTCAGACAGCATCTCTGGAGAAAAGAGATAGGTGACAATTCGGGCCCAGACTCTACTCAACCCTAAACGTCACCTATTTCTCCAGAGATGACGTCTGACGCGCTGAGTTACTCCAGCCTTTTGTGGCTATCTTTGGTTTAAACCAGCATCTGCAGTCCCTTCCTACCCAAGTACTTTTTATTCATGGGTTGTGAACATCAGTGTCTCGGCCAGCGTTTCTCAACCTTTTGACCCTTGCGGAACCCTTGAAATAATTTTCATGTCTCAGGGAACCCCTGCTTAAAAATTATGATATATCTTTATTAATCTCTTTCTATCTCTTTCATAAACTTAAAGTTCATAAGGCAAAGATAATATATTTTTCTGATAACTGGTTTAAGCAAAAAATAAGTTTATTGACAATGCAAAAAACAACTGAAATCAAACTGCTTGTGCAAAACTGAAGCAAATCAAGGCAAACAGAAGAACTAACCTTGGAGGAGGGAGAGAGAGAGAGAAAAAGAGAGAGAGCAAAAAAACAACACACATAAACTTTTCATAAACTAACAAAAACATCCATAAATAAACTTTTGATAAACTAACAAAAATAAACATACTTAAATTAAAAAAATTCATATAACATCCCTAAATGATGGGTTAAAATTACTAAATAACATGGGTGAATGAGGGACTTTACCTGCACTCCAGGAAGCACAGACAGGACTGATGGAGACCGTGCATGCGTCTGTACTCGAGTGAGTCACTTGATGATACACGAATCCATCACATACAGCTCCTGTCCACTGACCACTAAAGGCCGTTTCACACTGGCGCTGTATAGACGTCGCTAAATATATTCCCTACTTTTAAATGATGTAACAGGTTGAAGACTTTATTATAATACCCAAGAATTTTCCAAGAATATGCCGTACGTGTACAATGAAATTACAAATATGAAATTGAACATGACTCAAAAATGCATTTACATGTGATTAGTCTATTTATCACCATTTCTCTCGGAACCACTAGCGACCTCCCGCGGAACTCGAGCATTCCGGGGGACCCCGGTTGAGAAACGCTGGTCTAGGCCAATGTTTATTATCTATTCCTTGAGGGTTTTGCCATGCCACACTTTAGTTTTAGTTTAGTTTAGAAATACAGCGTGGATACAGGCCCTCCTGTCCAACCGAGTCCGCAAGGACCAGCGATCCCCGCACATTAACAATACCCTACACACACCAGGGACAATTATATATTGATACCAATCCAATGAAGCTACAATCCTCTATGTCTTTGGAGCTTTGGAGTGTGGGAGGAAACTGAAAATCTCGGAGAAAAACCACGCAGGTCACGGAGAGAACGTACAAACTCCATACAGACAAGCACCCGTAGTCGGGATCGAACCCGGGTCTCTGGTGCGGAAAGGCAGCAACTCTACCGCTGCGCCACCCGTCTGTCAATCCGCTTAGAGTCAATCAAATTTCAAGTGTGCCTGAAATACACACCGAAAAGTGGAAACACTCAACAGGTCAGGCTGCATCTGTGGGAATGGAAGCAGGGTTAAAGTTTCAGGATGAAGACCCTTCATCAAGACTTTTTTTTGAGTTTCGCTTTTTTGGGATGATTTTCATTGAGTCCGGAATCAATGGACAAATTCATGAGAGGAACAGATCGGGTAGACGCACGGAGTCTCTTGCCCAATGTTGGGGAATCAAGTGCCAGAGGACATGGGTTTACGGTGAGGGGGGGGGGGAAAGATTTAATAGGAATGTGAGGGGTAACTTTTTCACGCAAAGGGTGGTAGGTGAATGGAACGAGCTGCCGGAGTAGGTAGTTGAGGCAGGGAATATCGCAACATTTAAGAAACATTTAGACAGGTACATGGATAGGATTGGTTTAAAGGGGTTATGGGCCAAATGCAGGCAGGTGGGACGAGTGCAGGTGGGATTAGTGTAGCTGGGACATGTTGGCCTGCGTGGGCAAGTTGGGCCGAAGGGCCTGTTTCCACGCTATATCACTCTACGACTCTATGACCAATATATAAATTGAATCAAATCAAGACACAAAGTGCTGGAGTAACTCTGCGGGTCAGGCAGCATCTCTGCAGAACATGGATACGTGATTTTCTGACTGATCTGAAGAAGGGTCTAGACCTGAAATGTCATATCTAGATGCCCCTGTTTCCTCCCACGTCTCAAAGATGTTGGTGGATTGATTGGTTGCTGTGACTTCCCCCAGAGTGTCTTGTTGAACAGTATTATGTGTGGAGCAGTAGATGGAAAAGTGGGAAGAATAATGATGGGATTCATGTAGGAATAGTGTAAATGGCTGCTTGATGGTCAGTGCAGGCTCAATGGATCCAAGTGCCTGTTTCCTTGCTGGGCTGTGGAGGCCAAGTCAGTGGATATTTTTAAGGCAGAGAGTGACAAATTCTTGATTAGAATGGGTGTCAAGGGTTATGGGGAGAAGGCAGGAAAATGGGATTTGGAGGTAGAGATCAAGTCAAGAGAGTTTATTGTCATGTGTCCCAGATAGGACAATGAAATTCTTGCTTGCTGCAGCACAACAGGATATTGTAGGCATTAATACAGAACAGATCAGTGTGTCCATAGACATAGAATATATATATATATACACACACATAAATAAACAGATAAGGTGCAATAGGCTGTTATAGTTCAGAGTTTGTTTGAAGTTGTGTTTAATAGTCTGATGGCTGTGGGGAAGTAGCTGTTCCTGAACCTGGATGTATCAGATTTCAGGCTCCTGTACCTTCTACCTGATGGCAGCGGAGAGATGAGTGTGTGGCCAGGATGGTGTGGGTCCTTGATGATGCTGTCAGCCAAGATTGAATGGCGAAGTAGACTCGTGGGCTGAATGGCCTAATTCTAATCCTATAACATGTGAACTTGTGAATGGCAATGTTTCATCTTATTTGATTTTAACATATCCAAAGTTTTCACCATTGTCATAGACATACAGCGTGGAAACAGGCATTTCAGCTCAAATTGCCCACTCCGCCCAACATGCCCCCATCTACACTAGTCCCACCTGCCTGCGTTTGGCCCATGTCTTTCTAAACCGATCCTATCCATGTAACTATTCAAATGCTTTACAAACATTCCTCCTCCCTCTCCCTTCTCCCTCTCCCTCCCTTCTCCCTTTCCCTCCCTCCTCGGTCTCCGTGGCGCGGTTCCCATTGGCGCTGTCGGCTCGGCGTCTATATCCATGGGAAACTTATTCATTACAGGACCAGGTTTCAACACAACCTGGGCAGGGAGACCTAACGGAGCCCGTTTGTTCAGATCAGACAGACTGCCTTGATATTTTTCTTTTGCCTTACAATGTCATCTTGCAGAGCAAATAACATTTCCAACGGTCGAAGTGCTGACAGGCAGAGGGACGCTGATTGGAAGTGATTGGCAAAAGAAGCAACTTTGACAAGACGAGAAACATTGTCACACTCTGAGTCCTAGTTTACATTGACAGAACGGTCGGTGGAAGTGGATGCAACGATGCCTTTCAAAAGGAATTGGAGAAGGACTTGAAGGTTAAAATGTGAAGTGCTGTGGGGAATGTGCGTTGATTAGAGTGGACTTCTGTGTTACAGAGACCCAACGCAGGATTGAAAGGCCAATGCGTGCCTTCTAGGCTAATGACGGTAGAATTTATTATTTCGCTTCCCAGTGATTTCCTCTGCAACTTGACCTCCCAACTTCTATACTCAAGTCTGAAGAGGGGTCTCGACCCGAAACCTCACCCATTCCTTCTCTCCAGGGATGCCCCCTGTCCCGCTGAGTTACCCCAGCATTATGTGTCTATCTTCGATTTATACCAGCATCTGCAGTTCCTTTTCTCAATACTCTGACTGATGAAGGCCAATGCGCCAAACGCCTTTTTGACCAAGTCACCAAGAACGAAGGGGGAGGTGGCTGGGGGTTACGGGGGGATTGGGGGGAGGTGGGGTGGGTGTGCGGCAGCAGGCAGTAGACAGGATTGTTCGGTACTGTTTGTAACTTTGTCGGCCCCAAAGCGTGGCACAGTAACATATTTTTGCACTGAATGTAAGTTATTAAAAATTGCTAAACGACACTAAACTATCACGTTCCCAGGGTTATAACACAGGCAATGGCACAAACAACTGCTGGTGCTTTTGAAGATAGACACTAAAAGCTGGTGTAACTCAGTGGGACAGACAGCATCTCTGGAGAGGAATTGGTGGAATTTCAGACTAGTCAGGGGAAATAGATACGAGAGATATAGACGATGATGTGGAGAGATAAAGAACAATGAATGAAAGATATGCAAAAAAAGTGACGATGATAAAGGAAACAGGCCATTGGAAGCTGTTGGTTGGGTGAAAACGAGAAGCTGGTGCGACTTGGGTGGGGGAGGGATGGAGAGAGACGAGGGAATGCCGGGGTTACTTGAAGTTAGAGAAATCAATATTCATACCGTGGGCTGCAAGATAGACGCAAAATGCTGGAGCAACTCAGCAGGAATGGCAGCATCTCTGGAGAGAAGGAATGGGTGATGTTTCGGATGGAGTACCTTCCTCAGACTGAAGAAGGGTCTCGACTTGAAATGTCACCCTTTCCTTCTCTCCAGAGATGCTGCCATTCCCGCTGAGTTGCTCCAGCATGTTGCGTCTATCTTTGGGTTAAACCAGCATCTGCAGTTCCTTGCTACACACAACTGGGCTGTAAGCTGCCCACGTGAAATATGAGATGGTGCTTTACATCAGCGGGTGTTTACACGTGA
>CM075978.1:8342152-8343390 GCA_038087875.1 Malacoraja senta
CTAACTTCCACCAACATGTCTCCTGCTGCACCAGAGGACCAAACACCCTCGACCACTGCTACACCACCATCAAGAATGCCTATCGCTCTATCCCTCGCCCTCACTTCGGTAAATCCGACCATACCGCGGTGCTGCTTCTTCCTGCCTACAGGCAGCAATTAAAGAGCGCACCCCCAGAGGTGAGGACAGTACAGAGCTGGTCGGGGGGGGGGGGGGGGGGGGGCAGAGGAACAACTCCAGGACTATTTGGAGTCTGTAGACTGGGCAATGTTCAAGGACTCGGCTACGGACCTGAACGAATCCGCCACAGTCGTTACAGACTTCATTAAGAAATGTGTGGAGGACTGCATCCCCACCAAAACCTTCCGAGCGTTTCCCAATCAGAAACCTTGGATGAACTTTGAGATCCGCACTCTTCTGAAGTCCAGACACCGGGCATTCATGTCTGATGATACAGTGGCCTACAAGGAGTCCAGATACGACCTTGGTAAGGCCATCAAAAAGGCCAAAAGGGACCTGCTCCAAACTGGAGGAAGAGACTGATGTTCGGCGGCTGTGGCAGGGCCTGAAGGCGAAATCAGGAGGCAGCTCGAATGTCGGCGAAACATCACTCCCTGATGAGCTCAATGCGTTTTACGCACGCTTTGATAGGGAGAACACCGATGTGCCTTGCCGAGCCCCCATTCGCTGTGATGGTATTTCAGTCTCAGTCACAGAGGCCGACGTCAGGAAATCCTTCAGAGGGGTGAACCCTCGAAAAGCGCCTGGACCTGATGGTATACCTGGTCGCGTTCTAAAAACCTGTGCGGACCAACTGGCTGGAGTTTTTACAGACATTTTCAACCTCTCACTTCTGAGGTCTGAGGTCCCCACCTGCTTCAAAAGGGCTTCAATTATACCAGTGCCCAAGAAGAGTAAGGTAACTTGCCTCAATGACTATCGACCAGTGGCACTAACGCCTGTGGTGATGAAGTGCTTTGAGAGGTTGATCATGACGCAGATCAACTCCTACCTCGACAAAAACCTGGACCCACTGCAGTTCGCTTACCGCCACAACAGATCAACGGTGGATGCGATCTCGCTGGCCCTCCACTCCGTTCTGGACCACTTGGACAACAAAAACTCATATGTCAGGCTGTTATTCATCGATTACAGCTCGGCATTTAACACAATCATCCCCTCCAAGCTGGTTACCAAACTCGCAGAACTGGGTCTCTGCGCATCCCTCTGCAATTGGA
>CM075978.1:8343590-8513378 GCA_038087875.1 Malacoraja senta
TTCATTGGCTATATTGTGGCCCTTGTGGCTAAAGGGGATCAGGGGGTATGGAGAGAAGGCAGGTACGGGATACTGAGTTGGATGATCAGCCATGATCATATTGAATGGCGGTGCAGGCTCGAAGGGCCGAATGGCCTACTCCTGCACCTATTTTCTATGTATCTATGTATCTATGTATCCCACTATTGTATCTTACTCACTACGGACAATTTAACAGAAGCCAGTTACCTGGAAATATAAGGTAGATTCATGCTCTAGCCCAATCTCATGTGGATGAACGCCACTTGTCCCACCAAGACATTGGACGCCACTCACCCATCTTGACCATTTAGCATGATGTAGTCTCATTTGGTACTGGAATAACTCGGCACATTGATCCACCAACGGCACACAGCCATGCATTACCATCGAAGACAGGCACAAAATGCTGGAGTAACTCAGCGGGACAGGCAGCATCTCTGGATAGAAGGAACGGGTGAAGATTCGGGTCCCGAAACGTCACCCGTTCCTTCTATCCAGAGATGCTGCCTGTCCCGCTGAGTTACTGCAGTATTTAGTGTCTATCCTCGGTGTAAGCCAGCATCTGCAGTTCCTTCCTACACATGTCCCACCATTCACAGATATGAGAAACAGCTGCCAATCTGTCCATCCATTCCATGGCCTGGCCGTGTGAGGGTTCCCCTGTTGCAAGGATTGGCAAATTTTTGGAGGGCGGTGATGATAAGATCAGAAGGTCATAAGTGATAGGAGCAGGATTAGGCCATTCGTCCCATCAAGTCTACTCCGCCATTCATTCATAGCTGATCTATCTCTCCCTCCTAACCCCATTCTCCTACCTTCTCCCCATAACCTCTGGAACCCATACTAATCAAGAATCTATCAATCTCTGCCTTAAATATATCCACTGACTTGGCCTCCACATCCTTCTGTGGCAAAGATTTCCACAGATTCATCACCCTCTGACTAAAGAAATTTCTCCTCATCTCCTTCAATAGACAATAGACAATGGATAATAGGTGCAGGAATAGGCCACTCGGCCCTTCGAGCCATCAATATGATCATGGCTGATCATCCATAATCAGTACCCCGTTCCTGCCTTCTCCCCATAACCCCTGACTCTGCTACCTTTAAGAGCTCTATCTATCTCTTTTGAAAGCATCCAGAGAATTGGCCTCCACCGCCTTCTGAGGCAGAGAATTCCACAGATTCACAACTCTCTGTGTAAAAAAGTTTTTCCTCATCTCCTTTCTAAATGGCCTGCCCCTAATTCTTAAACTGTGGCCCCTTGTCCTGGATTCCCCAACATCGTGATCATGTTTCCGGCCTCTAGCATGTCCAATCCCTTAATAACCGTATATGTTTCAATAAAAGAATGTACTTCCTAAAAGAACGTCCCGTAATTCTGAGCCTATGGCCTCTGGTCCTAGACTCTCCCACTAGTGGGAACATCCTCTCCACATCCACACTATCCAAGTCTTTCACTATTCTGTACATCTCAATGAGGTCCCCCCTCATTCTTCTAAACTCCAGCGAGTATAGGCTGAGTGCCATCACAGTGGGTAGCTGTGGGAGAGGGCTGGCATGCAACAGATGGGCTGAATGGTCTTCTTCAGTGGTCTGAGAATTCTATGAGCTTAACACAAATACAATACTGCGAGCGCATTCTTCAAAACTGAAATTCCATACTGCAGTTGAGTTGCTGCCTTACAACGCCAGAGACCTGGGTTCGATCATGACTATGGGTGCTGTCTGTGCGGAGTTTGACCGTTTTCCCTATGTCTTCCTGGGTTTCCTCTGGGTGCTCCGGTTTCCTTCCACATCCCAAAGTTCTATGTTACCTTATTTTAGTATCCTACACAAAACGGACAATTTTACAGAAGCCAATTAACCTGCAAACCTGCATGTCCTTAGGGCTGTCAAGTTCACAAACTGACCAATCTTTGAGTAAAGAATGTTTTTATCATTTTTATACCAAAGCTGAAGGAAAATGTATTTTCATTTTTATTTTATTCATTTTCATAAATTATTGTTAGCTAGGGGAAGTTGACAACAAAGCAAAAGGTCATAAGTGCACATTGAGTCATAAAAGGCTCTGTCTTACCTGTTTGCGGTCATCGGCGGTGAAGCGCGGCGTCGCCGGTAGAGGGGACCGCACGGCAACGGCGAGAGCGCCGAGCCTATCCACGGGAGCGCCGCACGAATGCTGCGCGGGGGCCGAGTAATTCAAATACGGCTGGTCCCACGTGCTTGCGGTAAGTAAAAAAAAGTTTTAAAAAGGGCGGGCCGACTGCGATGACGTCGGCCCGCCGCACGTGACTCACGAGCGGCGGCTGTGGCGGCGGCCGTCCTGATAGCGGCGCTGTAGCGGTGGCTGTGCCTGCGGCCGTGCCGCACACGTGCCTCACTGGCGGAGGCTGTGGCAGTGGAAGTTTGACGCACGGCGCTCGAGCCACACTGGCGGCGGCCCGTGCGGGCGGCCGTGCCGCACTCGTGCATCCCTGGTGGAGGTTGTGCGGTAAGAATATAGTTTTCAACAGTGTAGGTTTTATTTTAGCACCGTGCGGTGTTGGGAACACCGCCGCACGGCCCCGGAATTGTGCGTTCTCACGAGTGTGCGGTCTATGGCGGCAGATTCTTCCCGTTTCGCCGCCAATGACCGCAGACTCGTGAGACAGGCCTTTAAGTTCATAAGGTCATAAATTATAGGTTCAGAATTAGGCCATTTAGCCCATCAAGTCTACTCTGCCATTCAATCATGACCGATCTATCTCTCCCACCTAACCCCATTCTCTTGCCCTTAACCCCTGATTCCGGTACTAATCAAGAATCTACCATTGACGGCCTCCACAGCCGTCTGTGGCAAAGAAATCTACAGACTCACCACCCTCTGACCAAAGAAATTAGTCTCCATGGGAAGGTGACAACGAGGCATATAAGATAAAATATAATCAAGAGGATAATCAGACTGGTCGGAGAACTAGGATTGGGGGAAGGATGGAGAGAGAGAGAGTGGAAGCAAATGACACAGTCGTCACGATAGCACAGCAGTACAGCTACAGCCTTACAGAGCCAGAGACCCGGGTTCGATCCTGACTACGGGTGCTGTCTGTACGGAGTTAGTACGTTCTCATCCCTTGTGACCTGCGTGGGTTTTCTCCAAGATCCTCGGTTTCCTCCCACACTCCAAAGACGTGCAGGTTTGTGGGTTAATTGGCCTGGCATAAAATGTAAAACCGTCCCTAGTGTGTGCAGGTTTGGTGTTAATGTGTAGAGATTGCTGGCCGGCGTGGACCCGGTGGGCAGAAGGGCCTGTATCTAAACTAAACTAAACTAAACTAAACGTGGTTTGGTGCATGTGTTAAGTTGGTTCGAGGCTGCTATGGCCCCCTGTGATATGGTCCCAATGCAATGGGAGTCCATGTCTACTTGATAATCCCTCCCTGGCCATCTGCCGCTACACATAACGTATAGTAGACTCATTTTAATGCAGTTTGATCATTTTACTGAGAGGTGGTGTGTGAATGGCTTGTCACAATATGCAGGCAACACAGGTGAACAGATGGTGACTGTGTTTGTAATTAAACAATGGATGAATGATGTCAGGGAATGAAAATTACAGGCTTATTCTAATGCAAGTTCAGAGGTAGCGATAGGAAAATTATTTCCACATTTCAAACAGAATTATGGGCGCGTTATCACTTCAGAGCTTCAATTTGATTTTTCTTTAACACAATACGCATATAATGACAGAATTGTCACTGTTTGCCACCTGCAGGCCAACTAGATGCCAAGATCTGGTCAAAGGTTCATGCCCTGGCTCGATTGTTAGCTGCTGTCAATGGCTCAGACTCAAACCACTCTTAGGTTATAAGGTCCTAAGTGATAGGAGTAGAATTAGGCCATTCGGCCCATCAAGTCTACTCCGCCATTCAATCGTGGCTGATCTATCTTCCCTCCGAACCCCATTCTCCTGCCTTCTCCCCATAATCCCTACTAATCAAGAATCTATCAACCTCTGCCTTAAATATATCCACTGACGGCCTCCACAGCCTTCTGTGGCAAAGAATTCCACAGATTCACCACCCTCTGACTAAAGAAATTTCTCCTCATCTCCTTCCTAAAAGAACGTCCTTTAATTCTGAGGCTTTGGACTCTAGTCCTGGACTCTCCCAATAGGGGAAACATCCTCTCCACATCCACTCTATCAAAGCCTTTCACAATTCTGTATGACAATAGACAATAGACAATAGGTGCAGGAGTAGGCCATTCGGCCCTTCGAGCCAGCCCCGCCATTCAATGTGATCATGGTTGATCATCCCCAATCAGTACCCCGTTGTGGTTAAAATGAAGGGATATAAGGACACGAACTGTTGAACAAGCAGGCTGACTCGGGTGGGGGAGAGACGGAGTGAGAGAGAGAGAATTCAACTCTAGGACCTGATACCTATTCGTCTTCCTGGGTGTCAGTTTGTTTATTATTGTCACGTGTATCGAGGTACAGTGAAAAGCTTTTGTTTTCGTGCTGTCCAGTAAAAGAAAGACGATACGTGAATACGATCAAGCCGGCCACAGTGCAAGGATAAAGGATAAAGGATGTAACATTTGGTGCAAAGACACACAGTAACGTTGAAGTCAAGTCAAGAGTATTTTATTGTCATGTTTCCTGAAATGGAACAATGAAATTCTTATTTGCAGCAGCACAACAGATATGTAAACATGGTACTGTAAAACCCATAATAAAAAACAAAGTTGTATGTGTGTAGATATTTACACACACACACATACATATATATATATACAGTATAACATATACACACACACATACACATCAATATATATATATATATATATACACACACACACATGGACACACATATATATACACACACGCATATACACACACACATATACACACACATATACACACACATATACACACACACATATACACACACACATATACGCACACACATATGTACACACACATATATACACACACATATACACACACATATACACACATATATATATATATATACACACACCCATATACACACACACATACACACACACATATACACACATATATATATACATGCACCCATATACACACACACATATACACACGCACACATACACACACACATACACACATATACACATATACACACACACACATACACACACATACACACATATACACACATATATACACACATATATATACACACAGACACACATGTATATATATATTAAAATATATACATATTTATTTTAAAAAACAGACAAATAAATAAAGTCCAATAAAGTCTGATTAAAGAAAGTTCAAAGGTCTCCATTGAGGTAGATGGGAGTTCATGACCGTACTCTATTTGATGAGAGGATGATTCAGTTGCCTGATAACAGCTGGGAAGAAACTGTCCCTGAATCTGGAGGTGTGCGTTTTCAAACATCTGCATCTCATGCCTGATGGGAGAGGGGAGAAGAGGGAGTGAACGGCGTGAGACTGGTCCTTGATAATGCTGGCGGTCTTGTGTGAAGTGTAGATGGAGTCGATGCAATGATTTTCCTATTAATGGGCACCAGGCAGCCTGGGTGTTGGCTGCAGTGTGATCCAACATTTTGCAAGGGCTGTCTGTTAGCTGCAGTATTTGGCAGTCTTAACGTAGTCAAGGAGATTGGGTATCGCAGCGTAGCCAAACTTCTCCACGTTTATTCTTGACTAACTGACTTTTAGGAAAGGTATTAAGTGTTCCCTTTCCCTTCCAACGCGCAATCATTAGCTCCAGGTCTCCAAAGCCCATACTGCCTCCACTATTCCAACTCCATCTCCTCAGGTGTGACTGGCTACCCTCGTCCTTAGAAAGAATGTTCCTGCACCACACCAGGCCACGACTCTGTGAGGCAGGAACTCCAGCACGGTGGCGCAGCGGTAGAGTTGCTGCCTTACAGAACTTGCAGAGACCCGGGTTCGATCCCGACTACGGCCGCTAGTCTGTACGGAGTTTGCACGTTCTCCCCGAGACCCGCGTGGGCTTTCTCGGAGACCTTCGGTTTCCTCTCACACTCCAAAGACGTGCAGGTTTGTCGGTTAATTGGTTTGGCATCAATGTAAGAGCATTGTCCCTGGTGTGTTAATGTGCGGGGATCACTGGCCGGTGCAGACCCGGGGGGGCCTGAAGGGCCTGTTTCTGCGCTGCATCTCTAAACTGAACTAAAGAAAGTAGCCATTTTCCTCGCGATGGCGTGGCCAAGGTAGAGGATATCTGTCGGTGCCACCCTACACCAAGTGAGGTGGGCCGTTAATCTTGCGGCTTGAATTCTGCCGCAGTCAGCGAAATAATGCTTCCGAGCTGGCCCTCTTAGTTCAGCACATTAACTTGTTTATCTGCTGCGGTGAAACTTCATAGCTTCATCAGTCATTCAGAGCTAGGGAAAACAAAAGACAGCGACCAAGATTTGCATGGTGCTCAATTATACATTAGCGTACATCACTTGGCAATCTGTTCATATCAATTTAATTAGATTTTAATACTGCCTCTGATCTTGTTGTCTAATTAACAGCACTGGCTGGCAATAAAGCATAACCATGCACCCAGCAACACCTTTGATCTCGACCATATGGAGCATCTCAATGCTCCTGAGAAAGTTCACCATCCTCAATATGGACTGTGACAAGTAAAGGGGGAAGAGGGGGGGGGAAAGACTGCGATCCCCAGATGGGCAGATATCACTCACACTTTCAACTTCATTGATTAATTTCTCTGTCAATTGGTTTTGATTAAAAATAAATAAAACATGCTCTTAATGGTGTATGCAAATCGGGTTTGGGGAGGAGATACAACGTCTTCTGTTGTCTCCTTTTCTCCCTGACCGGCTTCCAGAATGAAATAGTTTCCAGAAAGGGGGAAGGGGAGCAGGGTTAACCCCGCGTGTTCCGATTTCCCACTGAAGGACAGGGCAGGAGTGAAGAAATTCTTTCCTCCTCGAGACATTTTCTCATCCGCAAACGTTCCCCTCATCTTGTTGTTTCTGTTCAGTATTAGTGTCAGCGAGCTTTGGCAATCCAGATGGCAATTAGAAATGACTCAACCTTGAGATGAATGGATTTCAGTCAGAGTTTGCTGCTTCCAAACTTAACCCTTTCAATTAATCCCACGAACAATGAATCCGAGAGAGTGATATTTCGGCTTGTATGTCGCGAACGGAGGCTGCTTCCTTTCCGGCCTTTGAATCGCTGCATGGACGCGGCAAACCCTTCAGGACCACCGCTGGATGGATTTTTAGTTTAGTTTCGTTTAGTTTGGAGATACAGCACGGGAACAGGCCCTTCCACCCACCGAGTTCACGCCGACCGGCGATCCCCGCACATTAGCACTGTGCTATCCACACTAGGGATGATTAGCAATTTTGCCGAAGCCAATGAACCCACAAACCTGTACGTCTTTGGAGTGTGGGAGGAAAGCCACGCAGGTCACGGGGAGGAAGTACAAACTTGGTACAGTCAGTACCCGTGGTCAGGATTGAACCCATGTCTCTGGCGCTGTTAGGCAGCAACTCTACCTCAGCGCCACTGTGCTGCCCCGTTGTCTGATGTTCCCAACCTTCGGAAGTGGTATCGCTATTGGTTCATTATTATCATGTACCAAGATGCAGTGAAAATCTTTGTTCTGCATGTTATCCAGGCAAAAGATACCAAGCATGAGTACATCAAATAGTGCAAACAACAATATAACCAGAGTGCAGAATATAGTGTTATAGCCACAGAGAGAATGCAGATTAAAAAAAAAAAGTGCAAATGCCACAATGGGGTAGGCTGGAAGATGGGGATTTTGTCTCGAAAGGGACGAATGGCCTACTCCTGCACCTATTGTCTATTGTCTATTATCCTTAGCATATGAGAGTCTGATAACAGCTGGGAGAAGCTGTTCATGAATCTTTAGTTTTTAGTTTAGAGATACAGCATGGAAACAGGCCCTTCAGCCCACTATTCGAAAATCACCCATCCACTAGATCTATCCTCCACACCAGGGACAATTTACTGAAGCCAATTAACCTATAGACCTGCGCATCTTTGGGCTGTGAGAGGAAACCGGAGTACCTGGAGGAAACCCGTGCGTTCACAGGGAGAACATACAGACAGCAGCCCGCAGTCAGGATCGAAGCTGGCTCTCTGATGCTGTAAGGTAGCAACTCTACTGCTGAGCCACCATGCCGCCCATGATTCCAGGTGCTTTCGAGTCTCTTCTGCCTGAAGGGACAGTGGAGAAGGGAGAATGACCAGGATCGAACAAGAAATCTAGTGACAGAGTTTCATGAAATCAATCTATCTTGTATTTCTTCTCGGATCTTACTTCATACCAATTGTCAAAGTGTCAAGAATGTTTAAGATTTAAGGTGAAGGGGGAAAGATTCCAATGGAATCTGAGGGGTAACGTCTTCACACAAAGAGTGATGGGTGTATGGAACGAGCTGCCGGAGGGGGTAGTTGAGGCAGGGACTATCGCAATGTTTCTGAAACATTTAGACATGTACATGGATGGAACAGGTTTAGAGTGATACGGGCCGAACACAGGCAGGTGGGACTAGAGTAGATGGGAGATGTCGGCCGGTGTGGGCAAGTTGGGCCGAAGGGCCTGTTTCCACGCTGCGTCACTCTATGACTCCTCTACGAGAGTTTAATTGCCACCAGACATTGCCAGAAGACGCGTCGTTTGAGTCTCAGAGACATTCTGGGAGTCAAATAGTTAAGGTCTCTCCTCTGCAGAACTCTGCTCATGGAGGGCTGTGTTTCTGTCTCTTCTTCAGCACTCCAGCACCACATCCTGACACCATTTCCAAGAGGGTGCAATCAGCCACACAGCCAAGGCATTCTTCATTAGTAAATTCTATCCCCCAAATATCCCAGAGGAGATCTAATTCAAAAATCCTGTTGGATTTCACAGAAGCTCATGGAGGAAAAAAAAACCCTGAAAGATCCTATGGGACAGATTGCAAACTCCAATAAGATTTTGCGCTCTACTTCCTAGGAATTAATAGAATCCCAGAGGATAAAATCCGAAACCTCATGGGGTTCTCGGGCTGGAGATTTTCGGAATTAAATGGAAAGCTTCACCACAGGCAGGCATTCCGTTTGATGGAGAAATGTCTATTTTTCTTTTCACTCCCGTTTCAAATAATCATCTTTAGAAACGATCTTCAATTCAATCGGGAGGCTGAGATTTTCAAAGCCGTAATTTGCATTGGATGCACAGAGCTCATTTTAGGCATTTATGAACAATTTTATTACCACAGGATCGTCTTGGAGAAAGGTACAAGTCGTCACTGTTGGCGGAGTTGCTCCCACGTTGTACAATTGCTTCCACTTTGCTCGCAAACCCTTACTCAACCCCTCCAGATCTCTCTCTCTCCCCCCCCCCCCCCCACTCCCCTCCGCTAAACCCTCAATTCCCCACCAGCCTGACGCAAAATGAGAAGAAGAAGATGAAGAAAAAAAAAAATTAGCCACATCCGATGGCCAGATGATAAATAATTTCTTGTGCCTGGCGAGCTGAAATGCTCTAAAAGGGATGTTAGGAATCTGTTAGGCGTCAAGCAGCCCGTTGAGGCATGAGGGGAGAACGGCTGATTCCTTCTCCCTTGGAGCCGGGGTGTTAATTTCTGAAATGTAAGAGCAGAATGTGAAGAATGCTAATTTGTCATTAGGAAGATTAGCGCAATCAGGGGAATCGGAGGATCTCGCTCCGATCTGGAGATTATTGACACGGTGTGATGTTAGGAAATCTGTGGTGTGGCGGGGGAAGTCAAAATCCACTCGGTGTGAAAAGAGACTCGTGTGTTTTAAAAACCGTGTGGTCTGGCCGCCTTGCAGCTGAAACCGAGGGCGGCATCATGTGCCGGCCAAGACCAAATCAGTCATGAGCTGTTTAATTTAATGCCGCATGTCCAGTTTCAGTTTAGTTCATATTCAAGTGCACCGAGGTACAGTGAAAAGCTTTTGTTGCATGCAAACCAGCCAGCAGAAAGACAATACATGATTGCAATCGAGCCATACACAGTGATCAGGGAATAACATTTAGTGCAAGATAAAGCCAGTAAAGTCTGATCAAAGATAGTCTGAGGGTCTCCAACGAGGTGGATAGTAGTTCAGCACCGCTCTCTTGTTGTGGTAGGATGATTCAGTTGCTTGATAACAGCTGAGAAGAAACTGTCCCCGAATCTGGAGGTGTGCGTTTTCACACTTCTAGACCTTTGTCCCGATAGGAGAGGGGTGAAGAGGGAGTGGCCAGGGTGCGACTCGTCCTTGATTATGCTGCTGGCCTTGCCGAGGCAGCGTGAGGTGTAAATGGAGTAAATGGAAGGGAGGTAGACACAAAATGCCGGAGTAACTCAGCAGGACAGGTAGCATCTCTGGAGAGAAGGAATGGGTGAAGTTTCGGGTCGTGCTAATGTGCGGGGATCGCTGGTCGGTGCGGACTCGGTGGGCTGAAGGGCCTGTTTACCCGCTGTATCTCTAAACTAAACTGAACTAAACAAAACTAATCACACCTTGGTTTGGGAACAGTTCCATCCAAGTACGCTAGAAATTTCAGCAAATTATGGCTACGGCCCAGACCATCGCGCAAACCAACTTCCCTTCCACCTGAAGAAGAGTCTCGACCCGAAACGTCACCCATTCCTTCTCTCCAGAGATGCTGCCTGTCCCGCTGAGTTACTCCAGCATTTTGTGTCTACCTCCCACCCTGGCCACTCCCTGCTCCATGGGAGTGAGGTGCTGCAGATTAGATCGGGATGAGGACTGGGGACAGTGTAAAGTATGGTCACTGCCGTGTGTGTTTAGGAATAGTGACTTCTATGCCCTCCTTATGTAAGGGAAAGGGTTAAATCAAAAGTAAACAACAGTTCCCCAATGCCCCAACTCACTTTGAAATGAAAGCCTTTTACCAGGATGCATCACGGTGGTGCAGCGGTAAAGTTGCCGCCTTACCACGCTTACAGCGCCAGAGACCCGGCTTCCATTCCGACTACAGGTGCTGTCTGTATGGAGTTTGTACGCTCTCTCCGTGACCACGCGAGTTTTCTCCGAGACCTTCGGTATCCTCCCACACTCCAAAGACGAACAGGTTTATAGGTTAATTGGCTTGGTATAAGTCCCTAGTGCCTATTTCCACTTATACCAAGCCAACACGGTGGTGACCATACTTTACACTGTCCCCAATCCTCATCCCAATCTAATCTGCAGCACCTCACTCCCATGGAGCAGGTAGCCCAGGTAAGGGCTTTATAAGTCCATGTTCAAGTGGCAGGAGCAGAATTAGGCCATTCGGCCCATCAAGGCCAATCCGCCATTCAATCACGTCTGTTCTATCTTTCTCTCCTTACCCCATTCTCTTCCCTTCGCCTCATAATCCCTGATACCCTCAGCAATCCATTGACTTGGCCTCCACAGCCTTGTGGCAATGAATTCCATAGATTCACCACCCTCTGACAAAATTAATTCCTCCTTATCGCCTTTCCAAAGGTACGTCCTTTTATTCTATGGAGGCTATGACCTGGTCCTGGACTCTCCCACTGGTGAAATCATGCTCTCCACATCCACTCTATCCAGGCCTTTCACTATTTAGTGATTCGAGGTGAGTGTTAATGTCAGTTCTCGACTGTCAAGATAGACCCGGACTTCATGTTCATGAGGACACCACCACCTGCAGATTCCCCTCTGAGTCGCACACCTTCCTGAGTTGGAAATACGTTTCCGTTCCTTCGTTGTCACTGGGTCTAAATCCTGGAACCCCCTCTCTAATAACACTTCCTCAGAAAGTTTTACAGAAACTCAAGTGGGTGTAGGAAGGAACTGCAGATGCTAGTTAACACCATCTCTGATGCTGGTTAACAGCATCTCTGGAGAGAAGGAATAAGTGACGTTTTTAGCTAGAGATCCTTTTTCAGACTCTGGGTTAAAACGTGGTCGTAGAGATGGAATCACCAAGGGGGAGTAACGAGAGAGGGTGGTGCAGAATTCTCGTCGGAGATAGGAGAGCTTCTTCAAAGTAGGCATACCTTGAGAAGATTTCGCAGTGGAGCAGACAAAATGTGTAGGGAGGAACTGCAGATACTGGTTTGCACCAAAGTTAGACCGAAAAAGTTGGAGTAACTCAGCAGACAGGAAGCATCTCTTGAGAAAGGAATGGGTGACGTTTCAGGTCAAGACCCTTCTTCAAGCTCAAGATGATGCTTGGCCTTCTCAAAAACAATCTTCTTATTGAGTCCACAAACAAGATTAGAAGTTGTTCAGCAGAGCTGAACACACTTCTCGGCATCTGCATACAATGGTGTCTGTCTTGTTGCTTCTTGTCGCTTCTTGTGAGTGGTGGTGGAAAGATTGGTGGAAACAGGGCCGCGACGTGAGCGCTCTTTCCTTGACCCCCTCCAAAACAATTAGGGATTGGCATTCAACTCTGGTCTTACCAGCGACACCCATATCCCAAAAATAATTTTAGGAAAAAGTGCTGCTCAATTATCTCTGGAAGCTTGCTGTCCAATGTTCTCGCTGAAGCAGTCAATAGCAAATGGCTGAGGCTGGGGCTATATTGCCAAGACAGGTAAAAATATCAGAAACAATATTTTTCACTGTATCGTGATAATAATGAACTGAGAGCAATACCCCTTCGGAAGGTTGGGGAAATCTGACAGCAAGGCGGCACAGTAGCGCAGTTGCTCCTTGCAGCAGCAGAGAGCCGGGTTTGATCCTGACTACGGGTGCCGTCTATATGGAGTTGGTACGGTCTCCCCTTGACCCGTGGGGGTTTTCTCCGAGATCTTCAGTTTCCTCCCACTCTCCAAAGCCGTATAGGTTTGCAGGTTAGTTGGCTTGGTATAAATGTAAATTGTCCCTTGTGTGTGCAGGACAGTGTTGATAGAAACATAGAAACATAGAAAATAGGTGCAGGAGGAGGCCATTCGGCCCTTCGAGCCAGCACCGCCATTCATTGTGATCATGGCTGATCGTCCCAAATCAATAACCCGTGCCTGCCTTCTCCCCATATCCCTTGATTCCACTAGCCCCTAGTGAGTGGGATCGCTGGGCGGCGTGGACTTGGTTGGCCGAAGAGCCTGTTTCTGCATTGTATCTCTAAGCTAAAACTAACTAATCTAAATAAAAATCAGTTTCCGCGCAGTATCTCTAAATTGAACTAATTCCTCACTGCGGCAGGGACCACACTTTATAACATCAGTATTCCACTAGTTTAGCTGCAGTTTGAGAAGTCATGACATGAAAAGTGATATGTAAGTGGAAATTCTAATTGAACCATTTGAAGCAAGGATTACTGGTCTTAATGAATACAGGCCTGTCGCACTGACCTCTGTAGTCATGAAGACCCTTGAAAGGCTTGTGCTGGCCGAGCTGAAAAATATCACAAACCCCCTGCTGGACCCTCTGCAGTTTGCCAATAGATCTGTGGATAATGCAGTCAACCTGGGCCTGCACTTCATTCTCCAGCACCTAGACCACCAGGGGACCTATGCGAGGATTTTGTTTGTTGATTTTAGCTCTGCATTTAACACCATTGGGCCAGAGCTACTACACTCCAAACTTTCCGAGTTGACTGTGCCTGAACCCCTCTGTCGGTGGATCACCAACTTCCTGACAGACAGGAAGCAGCATGTGAGGCTGGGAAAGCACATCTCGGACCCGCAAACGCTCAGCATAGGAGCACCTCAAGGCTGCGTACTCTCCCCTCTCGTTTACTCTCTCTACATCAATGACTACACCTCCATTGACTCCACTGTCAAGCTTCTCAAGTTTGTAGACGACACAACCCTGATTGGACTGATCCAGGATGGGGAGGAATCTGCCTACAGACAGGAAGTGTCACAGCTGGTGTCCTGGTGCCGTAGCAACAACCTAGGGCTCAATGCTCTTAAGACAGTGGAATTGATTGTAGACTTTAGGAAAGAACCCCCCTCCCCTCACCCCACTCACCATCAACAACACCACAGTCACATCTGTGGAGTCTTTTAAGTTTCTGGGAACCATCATCTCCAAGGACCTTAAGTGGGGGGCTTCCATCGACTCCACAGTCAAAAAGGCACAACAGAGGATGTACTTCCTGCGGCAGCTGAGGAAGCACAATCTGCCACAGGCAATGATGGTCCAATTCTACACGGCCATCGTAGAGTCTGTTCTCACCTTCTCCATCATGGTCCGGTTTGGCTCAGCCACCAAGCACGACACCCGGAGGCTGCAGCGAATCGTCCGATCAGCTGAGAAGGTTAATGGCTGCAACCTTCCCTCCATTGACGAACTGTACACTGCAAGGGCCAGGAAGCGAGCGGGTAAGATCATCTCTGACCCCTCTCACCCTGGCCACAAACATCCCTCTGCCGGACTGTCAAAGCTGCCACAGCCAGACATAAAAACTGCTTTTTTCCCACGAGTAGTAGCTCTGCTCAATAACCAAAGATCTGTAGCCTCCTTTTGCTCTGGTATTTTATTTAATTCACATGTTTAATCAATAATGTTGTATTATTAATGTTTAATGTTTTATGTATCATTCTTAACTGTCACTGTATGTCATATTGTCACTTGCGGGTGGAGCACTAAGGCAAATTCCTTGTATGTGAATACTTGGCCAATAAACCTATTCATTCATTCATCATGTGGAGAAATTTGTATGAACATAGAACATAGAACAGTACAGCACAGGAAATGGCCCTTCTGCCCAATATGTCTGTGCCCTACATGTGATCTGTGAGGATTTATGAAAATCCCCTAAGTATAATGGGAAGCATAGGCTCCTCTCATTCCTTGAATAAGTCCCCTGAAACTGAAGAAGGGTCTCGACCCGAAACATCACCTATTCCTTCTCTCCAGAGATGCTGCCTGTCCCGCTGAGTTACTCCAGCTTTTCGTGTCCATCTTCGGTGTAAACCAGCATCTGCAGTTCCTTCCTCCAGATATTATTATCTTGTCTGTTGACTTCTTGCTACATTGGAAATTATGAGTTATCTGAATGCCCGAATTCTGTTTTTATTTCAGATTTCCAGTATCTGCAGGGTTTTTTATTTTGGTTGTTTGACCTACTTTACTGACAGAAGACCCATGAGTCAGGAAAGCACAACGACTGCTGGCAGCAATGTTCATTGAGTAGATTGATATAAATTAACCAACGATAATCGGTCAACATCCGCACTTTCTGGCTTAAGTCCCCCCCTCCACCACCTCCAGTTTAAATTCCATTTGGAATATTTTGGAGGACCAAGAAACAAAGAAGAAACAAGAAATTTGCAGTTGAGGAGAATTGACATAAATTGAAGAAGTTCTCCTAACATAATCACAGGAGGAAAAGTCATCTAATGACAGGCCAACAGCCTCAGGACATTCAGCTGGCTACTTTGGGCAAGCCATGCTACTTGGAGTCTGTAGAAGGCTCCTCTACCCGAAACGTCGCCTGTCCTTGTTCCCCAGCGATGCTGCTGGAGGAGCCCCCCAGACACAATGATGGCGGGGCGAGGAGAGGAGAGGGACTTCGGTTCGCCGGCTGATCTGGACGAAGGTGACGGAGGAAGGAAGGCTCTGCAGGAGCACTGGGGCTCACCTGGATCGGGAACTGTTCCAGTAGACTGAGCAGGCGGGCCGACCGGACTTTGGCAATGGCGCCAAAGCCTGCATGTATAAATATGCAACAAGAATTTCACCATGCAGTTGCACTTGTGACAAATATACCACCACTGAACCATATTGAACCATTGAACCCATTGAGTTACTCCAGCACCTTGTGCCCTTTTGATGATTCAAATGAACCCTTGCATAACATTAATATTTTTTTTCTTTGATGATTGTTTTTTTGACCTTCAGGATGAAGGATGGTACTGCTAAAGAACAGATCATTTTCTACTATTTGGTAGGTTTGGTTGGCATGGAAATCTCTCAGTCAAGGTAGCATGGACTAAAGGTAGGGGAAACCTACCACGAAGAGAGAGCAGTCCTGAAATACTATCTTCCTCGTTGGTGACCCTTGGACTATCCTTGATCGGACTTTGCTGGCTTTACCTTGCACTGAACTATATCATGTGTCTGTACACTGTAAATGGCTCGTTTGTAATCATGTCTCGTCTTTCTGCTGACTGGATAGTGCGCCACAAAAGCTTTTCACTGTACCTCGGTACATGTGACAATAGACTGAACTGGAACCGAAACCGAAACTGAGCTTGCTTCCATTATTGTCCTGCCCTTAGATGAGTGTTCTGGCTGTTCCAATGGGACACTTCTGCTTCTCATGCCAGCCTTCCTTGTGGTCTGTCTCAGCAAGGGTGCCAGCCTGGCGCTGGTTAGTGACAAATGGGTGGTTTCACACTGTAGGCTCATCCCCACTGGGAACAGAATGAAGCCTGCCAACATTAATTTCACTCGTGACTGTGGCACAGTCAAAACTCCCCTCTGAGCCAATGTTGGCTGGGTTCTACCTGAAACTAACGGAGGGGAGCCTTACTCTTCATCAAACTCATTCCACGCTCTTCTGGGAAACCTTGGACCAGAACAACAGGCGAAAGAGATGAATTCCATGGAAAATCTTATCGAGAAACAATTATCAGTGATCGTGACAAGTTACATCTGCATATCCCTTTCATATTAATAACCCTTTTCAGAGGAATGCAATGGCAATTAAAATGAAACGAACTGAAGGAAATAATTTTCTATCCAAATAAAATTCTCCACAAGGTTATTCTGAAATATACGGTACAACACCACAAAGGCATTTTGAACTAACAGTAAGCACGCTCAGTGCAATTTCTCCTTCCTGAAATCCTCATATCATTGCGAAATTTGAACCTTGAAATTTAGGTACGAGACAATATCCCCCGAATGTGTTTACAAGAGAATTTCACTGGAGGGAATTTCACCTGTGACGTTCCAGCAGACTTTTATGAAAGTGCTAAGTTTTAGCCACCATTGTTAGTCATTGGCACTTGGAAGCACAGGTACTTTGAGGTAACTTTGCCGGTACTATTGCAACGTTTAAGAAACATTTAGACAGGTACATGGATAGGGTAGGTGTAGAGGGATATGGGCCAAATGCAAGCAGGTAGGACTAGTGCAAAAGGGAGCATGTTCGCCGGCCTGGGCAAGTTGGGCCGAATGGCCTGTTTCCACGCACTATGACCCTGTGACTGTCACAAGGAACTGCAGATACTTGTTTACCAAAAAGGAAGACACCTATTACTGGAGTAACTCAATGGGTCTGGCAACATCTCTGGAGAACATGGAGGGGTGATGTTTCGGGTCAGGACCCTTCTTTAGATTGATTGTGGTGGGGTCTGGGAGGAGGGGGGGGGGAGAAAGCTGGAAGAGAGGTGGGGGATGAACAAAGCCTAGCAAAGTGATAGGTGGATACAGGTAAGCAGTGGCAGAATGTTGAACAAAGGCCAGATATGACAAAACAAAAAAGTGGGAGATAAAGAGTTAAGGATAGAAGAGGTGCGAATTGTGAAGCCTGTGGAAGGAATATTGGTGGAAGGGGAGAAGGGGATAGGGAGGGGTGAAGTGTGTGTGAATCCAGTTGGGGCACAGGGAAGAGAGAGGGAAAATGGGAAGGTGAGGATGAAAAAGGGGGGGGGGGGGTGTTTGTAGGTTGGTTACCTAAAATTGGAGAATTCAATGTTCATAATGTTCAAATCCACCAGGGGCGCTGGGGAGATGGCAGCCCTGCCGGCAGTGTTCATTTTTTCTTTCTTTTTGTTATATTTTAGTGCGTTAAAAGTTTTGTTTTAATGTTCTTCGGTTTGTTTTATGTGGGGGGAGGGGGGAGGGGATCGGGGGAAACTTTTTTTTCAAGTTCTTACCTTCCCGGAGATGTGATCAATTTTCGGATCACATTCTCTGGGCTCTGCGGCCTACCATCGCTGGAGCTGGAAGCCTCCTCGGACTGTCGTGAGCCCCACCGCGGGGCGCGGACTTAACATCGGAGCTGATCCCTTGCCAGGGATCGCTCCCACCGCGACCACCGTGGACTTACCATCCAGGGCTCGCAGTCTCGGGAGAGGCTAGTCGGGAGCTCCAATGCCGCGGAAGGCTCGACCAGCCCTGACGCGAGGTTCGATCGCCCGGCGCGGGGGAGCTGACATTCCCCCGATGCGGGAGCAGATCGCCCCGATGCAGAGAGCCCGAACGCCGCTGGCTACGGGAGTCAAGACCGTCCCGTCAACGGAGGGCTCGAGGCCCACGACCGAGGAAGAACAAAAGGAAGGACTTGAACCTTATTTCGCCTTCCATCACAGTGAGGAATGTGTAGGAGTCACTGTGGTGGATGTTCATGTTAAAATGTGTTTTTCAGTAATGTGTTGCTTTTAATTGTATGACTGACCTGGCCAATGAAATTCCTCGTATGTTGCAAAACATACTTGGTGAACAAAGTGTGATTGTGATTCTGATTCTGATTCTGATTTGCACCAATTTATCCCCTTCCCACTCGGTCCATCTCCTTCCACCTCCATTCATTCCTCTGGTTTCACAATTCACGCCTCTTCTATCCTTATCTCCTTATCTCACACTATGTCTTTTCATCTCTGGCCTTGTTGCAACCACGTGCCAATCAGCTCCCCCCCCCCCTCAACTGCATCCACCTAACCAACCCGAAACGTCACCAATCCTTTTTCTTCAGAGATGGGACATGTTGGCCAGCGTGGGCAAGTTGGGCCGAAGGGCCTGTTTCGACATTGTATGACTCTATCACTATAAAGATCACGACCCGAAATGTCACCCATTCTTTTTCTCCAGAGATGCTGTCTGACCCATCGAGTTATTCCAACACTTCGTGTCTGTCTTCAGTATGAGCAGCAACTGCAGTTTCTCCCCAACGAGACTTGGTCAATGGGAAGCTATGACCTATGGTCATACAAGTTATGACCCCCTGATGAGCATTCCACTCAGGTCATAAGTCATGTGATAGTAGAATTAGGCCATTCGACCCATCAAGCCTACTCCGCCATTCAATCATGGCTGATCTATCTCTCCCTCCGAACCCCATTCTCCTGCCTTCTCCCCATATCCTTTGACACCTGTAATAATCAAAAATGTATCTATCTCTGCCTTAAAAATGTCCACTGAAGGCCTCCATAGCCTTCTGTGGTCCCTGATTCTACACATTAGGGACAATTTACAGCAAATCAACCTACCATTCACATGACTTTGAAATGTAGGAGGAAACCAGCTCATGTGGAGGACACAGCGTGGTCACAGCGAGAACGTGCAAACTCCACAAAGATTGCAGCAAATGTCAGCATTAAACATGGGTCGCAGGGGCTTTGAGACAACAACTTGTTCGCTACACCACTATATCACCCATCTGAGACTATATGGGATCAGACATTTGCAGACCAGTAGCAATTAAGAAGATTAGTGGTTAAACTAGCGGCCTACAAATCCAGTGGCTTGGAGTCATGATACTCTATCCTGAGTTCAATCCTTACCATGGAAGCTGGAAAAATGTAATACAGTATATTTTGGAATGCACATGAAAAATATTGGATTGTTACAAAAACATCAGCTGGATCACCAGTCTCTTTTAGGAAAGGATATCTGTCATCCTTATCCCATTTGGTCTTTTAGGGATTCCAGGCACACTTTAACATGACTAACATTTTAGTTTAGTTTAGTTTTAATTTAGTTTTAATTTAGAGATACAGCGCGGAATGTAGAGATACAGCGCGGAAGCTTTGACCAATGGTCATAAAAGCTATGACACCCCGATGAGCGTTCCACTTAGGTCATAAGTCATGTGATAAGCGAATGGTATGTTAGCTTTCATAGCAAAAGGATTTGAGTATAGGAGCAGGGAGGTTCTACTGCAGTTGTACGGGGTCTTGGTGAGACCACACCTGGAGTATTGCGTACAGTTTTGGTCTCCAAATCTGAGGAAGGACATTATAGCCATAGAGGGAGTGCAGAGAAGGTTCACCAGACTGATTCCTGGGATGTCAGGACTTTCATATGAAGAAAGACTGGATAGACTTGGCTTATACTCGCTAGAATTTAGGAGATTGAGAGGGGATCTTATAGAAACGTACAAAATTCTTATGGGGTTGGACAGGCTAGATGCAGGAAGATTGTTCCCGATGTTGGGGAAGTCCAGGACAAGGGGTCACAGCTTAAGGATAAGGGGGAAATCCTTTAAGACCGAGATGAGAAAAAACTTTTTCACACAGAGAGTGGTGAATCTCTGGAACTCTCTGCCACAGAGGGTAGTTGAGGCCAGTTCATTGGCTATATTTAAGAGGGAGTTAGATGTGGCCCTTGTGGCTAAAGGGATCAGGGGGTATGGAGAGAAGGCAGGTACGGGATACTGAGTTGGATGATCAGCCATGATCATATTGAATGGCGGTGCAGGCTCGAAGGGCCGAATGGTCTACTCCTGCACCTATTTTCTATGTATCTATGTATCTATGTAAGAGTAGAAATAGGCCATTCAGCCCATCGAGTCTACTCTGCCATTCAATCACGGCTGATCTAACTCTCCCTCCAAACCCCATTCTCCTGCCTTATCCCCATATCCTTTGACAAGAATATGTAATAATCAAAAATCTATCTATCCCTGCCTTAAAAGTATCCACTGACTTGGCCTCCATAGAATTCTTTGGCAAGAGAATTTGGCAAGTGGACATCAAATATGTTGGAAACATTACATCTGGAAGAGATGAGATTCCTCCTAGTAGGCAAAGTAGATCAATTTCAAAAGACGTGGTCTACGTTTTTGGACCTATTACAAGCATGAGGTGCAATAGTAATTTAGAAAAACAAATAAATAAATAAAAGGTATCTGGACCTGGTAATGGGAGGTAAAATAAAAACAGACTTGGTTGGTAGTTCCTTCTCTATGAAGTATGGTATAAGAGTTATAATAGAGCGATTGTTCCTTCTTTCTTTCTCTTTCTTTTCTAGGGTCTATTTTCTAACTTTACTTCCTTCTCTAACTTCTTTTCTAAGGGGCTTTCTTTTCCCAACACTCTTTTGCACTTCACAACCTTTGTGCACTTTCTTCACTTTTCTTACTTCTTTCTTTTTCTTTCTTAAAGTTTAAAAAAGTGAAGCGGTACAAAAAATGTATTAATATATACGTGTTGTACATTACTGTAATCTACCGTACTTCTAAAAAATAAAAAAAAATAAAAAATAAAAAATAAAAAAAAAGAATTCTTTGGCAAAAGATTCCACAGATTCACCATCCTCTGACTAAAGACATTTCTCCTCATCTCCATCCTAAAAGAACGTCCTTCAATTCCGAGGCTATGACTTCTAGTCCTAGACTCTCCTACTAGTGGAAACATCCTCTCCACATCCACACCATCCAAGCCTTTCACTATTCTGTATGTTTCAATGAGATCCCCCCTCATTCTTCTAAACGCCAGCGAGTACAGGCCCAGTGCCGACAAACGCTCATCATTGGTTAACCCACTCATTCCTGGGATCATTCTTGTTCTCTTATTAATTTTTCCACACACTTAACACCAAAGTATTATTTCAAGATAACACAGGTAGTACTGAAAATTAATCAAAAACAATAAATAATTGCATGAAAATTGACCAACTTTTCCCTTCATTATAAAAAGAGATTAAAATAATTCCTATAATTGCATTTTGGTGTTCTCATGCACCTATATTTAATAAGGTTACAGTTGTTTCAATGATAGAGAACCGCCTTAAACAATTATTGTCCAGACATTCAATTAATAAAGATAGAGCATTTATTTTTGGGAAGAAAAATAAAAGCAATGCATATCCGTCTACAGATAGGAACCCTCTATGGACAGGCATCCATAACAAAATTCACATGCACCTTCATTCAGTAAGAGGAGGAATGATATTCTCATAGAAGTACTATAGCATGGAAACAGGCCCTTTGTCCCAACTTAATAATAATAATAATAATACATTTTATTTATATAGCGCTTTTCAAGGACTCAAAGTCGCTTTACATGGAGAGTCAAGAACAAACCAAAATAGAGCAGTAAGACAGAGATGCAAAGGGGAGGGGGACATGGGACTAAGGGTATGCAGAGGTGAAGAGATGGGTCTTGAGGCGGGACTGGAGGATGGTGAGGGACTCAGAATTTCGAATCAATTGTGGGAGGGAGTTCCAGAGCCTGGGAGCTGCCCTGGAGAAGGCTCTGTTTCCAAAAGTGCAGAGGTTGGATTTCGGAATGGAGAGGAGACCGGCTGATGTGGATCTGAGGGACCGTGAGGGTTGGTAGGGGGAGAGGAGGTCATTGAGATAAGGGGGGGGGGGCAAGTGGTTGAGGGCTTTGTAGGTGAGGACCAGGATTTTGTAGATGATCCGGTGGGAAATGGGAAGCCAGTGGAGTTCTTTGAGAACTGGGGTGATGTGGTGCCAGGATTTGGTGTGGGTGATGAGTCGGGCGGCTGCATTCTGGACCAGTTGGAATCGGTTGATGTTGCTGGAATTAATGCCAAAGAGAAGAGAGTTACAGTAGTCCAGTCGGGAGGAGATGAAGGCATGGATGAGTCTTTCAGCAGCGGGGTTGTGAGAGAGGGTCTGATTTTGGCAATGTTGCGGAGGTGAAAAAATGATGTTTTGACAACATGGCGGATGTGAGGCTCAAGGGAGAGGGTTGAGTCAAAGATCATGCCAAGGTTGCAGGCCTGAGGAGATGGGGAGACAGTGGTGCCGTCAATAGTGAGAGTGGGGTTGTTAATTTTGGTAAGTGTTGATTTGGAGCCAATGAGGAGAAATTCTGTTTTGTTACTGTTTAATTTAAGGAAGTTAACTTGCCCACGCCGACCAACATGTTCCATCTACACTAGTCCACCTGCCTGCGTTTGGCCCGTATCCCTGTAAACCTACCCTATCCATATACCTGTCTAAATGTTTCTTAAACGTTGCAATTGTACTGAAAGTACCTAAATGTACCTAAAAGTACGTAATTGTATTTCGTACTTAAATATCTCCCTGCTAAAGTCAGGAATTTTGGACATTACCAGGCAGCTCATCCAGGACAATGACCCGACAGGTAAATAAATAATTAAACCAACTACAGACACAATCAGCTGGAGTAACTCAGCGGGACAGGCAGAATCTCTGGAGAAAAGGAATAGGAGTGACGTCTCGGGTCGGGCAGATCTAGCTGAGATGCTGCCATCCAGTTTTATGGCTCATCTCAACCGTCCACTGGTACAGATTTGCAGCCAGCAGAGCAAAGAATGCTTGGATTGTAAAATCGGAGCAAGGAAAAGTTTAAGGTTAACAAATTGACAGACTTGAATCTTTGGCACTAATTGAATTGTTTGAGTTACTTTCTCTCCTGCAAGCCTGAAATGTTTGACAACAAAACCATTTTAATAAGCATGAGCTGTGGCAAGGTGAATCTAATTTTCTCTTCCGAGTCCTTCAGTTCCTTACTAACAAGAAATTCATGTGTAGGAAGGAACTGCTGATGCTGGTTTAAACTGCAGACAGACACAAAAAGCTGGAGTAACTCAGCGGGGCCAGGCAACATCTCCGGAGAGGAGGAATGGGTGACATTTCGGGTCGAGGCCCTTCTTCAGACCCGACCTGAAACGTCACCCATTCCTTCACCTTAGATTTGACTTTTAACAGATATGAATTTCCTGATAGACACAAAAAGCTGGAGTAACTCAGCGGGTCAGGCAGCATTTCTGGAGAGAAGGAATGGGTGACGTTTCGGGTCGGGGTCTGAAGAAGGGTCTCGACCCGAAACGTCATCCATTTCCTCTCTCCAGAGATGCTGTCTGTCCCTACTGAGTTTTTTGTGTCTATCAAAAGGAATTCATATTTGTTAAAAGCCAACTCTAAGGTAAAGTATTCTTTCCTCAATTTCAACAAGAAAAAACGAGTTCTTCCTGTCAGTTGTAAAGGACTAGTGTTTTAGATAGTATTTTTCCTTTTTTAAATTTTACATGAAAACTACATGTTACTTGACTTTGATAAATAGCATCAATAAAAGCCACAGCAAAACCAGAAGAATCTGCAGTCAAAAGAAAGTTTGGGAGAAAACTTTAAAGTGATACATTGCGAGTGGGTGTAGTGCTGTATTGAAATCTTGCTGAGTTTGTTGGATTAAATGAAATTATATTTACAAATACATTGCTGGAAGGCCTTTAATTGTGGGAAATGCTTGGATTTAACAGTAGAAGACATTGCCATGCAATTGTAGCACAGATGTAATAGATGCTCTCAAATATTTGAAATGAAGTCGACTTTTTTTTTGCTCACATGATGTATATGTTTTTATCTTTCCGTCTGTTTAATTGATTTACATTCCACAGAGAAATACTTGATTCAAAACATCAATTAGACCTGTATCTTCAGCATCCAGTTTGCTTCAAGCAATGACTATGTACAATTAAGTCTACTAATCCATCTGTAGAAACAAGGAACTGCAGATGATGGTTAATGTTCAAAAATACAGAGAGTGCTGGAGTAACTCAGCAGATCAGGCAGCATCTGTGGAGAATTCTGCAGAACATGGCTAGGTGACGTCTCGGATCAAGACCCTTCTACAAACTAGTCTGGTCTGAAGGCTGACTAGTCAGAAGAAGGGTTTCAACATGTAGTCACCTATCCTTGTTCTCCAGAGATGCTGCCTGACCTGCTGAGTTACTCCAGCACTTTGTGTCCTCTGCTAATCCAACTATTTTGTTTGAAGGGTCATTTACATATTCTGCAGAAGGCTCATACACTGAAATACATTTGGAGGTTTGTTTTGTAATTTATTTTCATTTATTTTAAAGAACATTTGTTTTCTCCTCCACATCCTTCCATGAGAGTTGTGGGCTTTCAAACCAATCTGTTCTCCTTTGTCGGAATGCTTTCTATGTTTGTGGATTGTGGACATGGCTGGCAGAGTCAGCATTTTATTGTTTCTTCTCACTGCCCCTGAACTGAGGCGGGCTTTTTTTTTGTTTCAGAGATACAGCACGGAAACAGGCCCTTCGGCCCACCGAGTCTGCACCCACCAGCGCTCCCCGCACATTAATACTACCCCACAAACACTAGGGACAATTTTACATTTAGAACCTACAAACTCTACGTCTTTGGAGTGTGGGAGGAAACCGAAGATCTCCGAGAAAACCTATGCAGGTCACGGGGAGAACGTGCAAACTCCGTACAGACAGCAGCCGCAGTCTGGATCGAACTGAGTCTCTGGCGCTGTAAGGCAGTGGCACTACCGCTGTGTCACCGTGCTGTCCCTAAGGTCATTAAGTCGTTTGCTGAGTCAGGAGTTACAAATAGGCCAGACCAGGTGAGGGGACAAGATTTCCTTTCCTGTAGCACATTCATGATGTTTAATTAAGAGTTTCTTTTTCTCTAGACATGATTGAAACTTGTTTTCATTCCAAATTTATTTGAATACTTGAATTTGAATTCCTCTTCTGCCACGGTGGGTTTGAAGGTGGCGTTCTCGGTCTGACGGTCCATGTTTCAGGCTGCTTGACCGCCACACTAACATACTGCGCAGGGATTGCTCAGGAACAACCCTGGGGTTTGTGTGGCAATTGTTTTACGGGAGTCAGAGTCTGGGGTTTCCTCGGCGGGGTGACGACATTTCTGATTCATTTTCACCACTCACCCAGCACCTTTGTCGCAGCTCAGCTTCCACACGCCAGGCCGGTGGAGTCCGAGGTTGGTCCGCCAACTACAGAGTTCTCCGGAGATGTCCTCTGAGGCTTTCTAGCATCTCATCTTATGGATACCATCAGCCTTCCTCCAGTTGCAGCCACTGTGGGAGCATGCACAAAAGCATGAGGAAGAGGTGAGAGCCGTAGCAAATGGACACCGAGGAGGAATGCTTATATTTCTATGCAAATTGGTGCATTTTTTTCCCCTTTGTTTACTTTAGTTTAGTTTAGAGATACAGCGCGGAAACAGGCCCTTCGGCCCACCGGGTCCGCGCCGACCAGCGATCCCCGCACATTAACTCTATCCTACACACACGAGGGACAATTTTTACATTTACCAAGTCAATTAACCTTGTACGTCTTTGGAGTGTGGGAGGAAACCGAGATCTCGGAGAAAACCCATGCAGGTCACGGGGAGAATGTACAAACTCCGTACAGACAGCACCCATAGTCGGGATCGAACCCGGGTCTCCGGCGCTGTAAGGCAGGAACTCTACCGCTGCGCCACCGTGTTTAGGAATATTTATTCCCCGTGAACTTTACATTTTACCTTGAGGCCCAAGTGCTTGTTGTAGGTGATGGTCAATGAAAGGAGGAAGGAAATGAATGTTGAATTGGAGTCATGAGCACCTGGGTCAAAGTTGGATGAGTTCAGGACAGCCTGGCCAGAAATGGATCATCTAGGTTGCCTCCTCTACTCTCCCTCCTTCACCTCCTGCTCTGCAGCATAGCTGGTGACATAATGCAGTTGTTGAGCATTGAGGCAATTGCCTTTACCGAGATCTGCTTTGAGTCATGGAGTTATAGAAAATAGGTGCAGGAGTTGGCCATTCAGTCCTTCGAGCCTGCACCGCCATTCAATATGATCATGGCTGATCATCTAATTCCAGTACCCCGTTCCTGCCTTTTCCCTATATCCCTTGATTTTTTTTAGCCCTAAGAGCTAAATCTCTCTTGAAACCATCCAATGGATTGGCCTCCTCTGCCTTCTGTGGCAGAGAATTCCACAGATTCACAACTCTCTGGGTGAAAACGTTTTTCCTCATATCAGTCCTAAATGGCCTACCCATTATTCTTAAACTGTGACCCCCTGGTTCTGGATTCCCTCAACATCGGGAACATTTTTTCCTGCATCATAAAACCATATAACACAGAAACGAGCCTTCCAATCCACTCTGTCCTTAGCGACCATCAAATACCTATCTATACTACGTGGATAAGCTTTTCCCATTGAGAGTAGGGAAGATTCAAACAAGGGGACATGACTTGAGAATTAAGGGACAGAAGTTTAGGGGGAACATTAGGGGGAACTTCTTTACTCAGAGAGTGGTAGCTGTGTGGAATGAGCTTCCAGTGGAAGTGGTGGAGGCAGGTTCGATGTTATCCTTTAAAAATAGATTGGATGGGTATATGGACGGGAAAGGAATGGAGGGTTATGGTCTGAGTGCAGGTAGATGGGACGAGGGGGAAGTATTTATTTTTAATTAAAAAAAAAAAAATTAAAAAAAAATTTAAATGTTCGGCACGGACTTGAAGGGCCGAGATGACCTGTTTCCGTGCTGTTATGGTTATATGGTTATATGGTTATATGGTTATATACTAAGATAGACACCAAATAATGGAGTAACTCAACGGGCATATCTGATCAATGCTCACTATTTTAATTAATTGAGCAAGCAGTTGAAAGTGGGAGTTTCCAAATACCAAGTTGTTTTGATGAGTGCTGTTTAGGATCTCAGCCAATGCAGGCACACCCATTGACCAGTTTAATAATAAGTGACAGATTGGATCACTTCACCACCCTTCCACAGCCATTGTGAGTCACTGCCAGTGTCTCTTAAGGAAACAAAATGCTGGAGTAACTCAGCGGGTTAGGGAGCATCTCTGGAGAGAAGGAATGGGTGACGTTTCGGGTCGAGACCCTTCTTCAGACTTATTCTCTCAAGGACACAATAGGTTGGTGTACCCAAGCCTTATATTTTAACATTTTTCTCCTGAGTCTATAACTGACCCAAACAACTGGCCATTTACTGCATGGAATTTTTTTTAAGTTAGTCAAAAATAAAAATACAGTCCAACTTACTTTTTTTGATCAATTCTTTTTGTTCAGGCCACATGAGGTAAATTTATGTCAGAACGGCAATGATCACATTGAATGGCGGTGCTGGCTCGAAGGGCCGAATGGCCTACTCCTGCACCTATTGCCTATTGGCACAAAATGCTGGAGGAACTCAGGGGGTCAGGCAGCACCTCTGGAGAATATGAATAGGTGACTTTTCGGGTCATTTCTTCTGAAGAATGATCCCAACCCAAAGCGTCGCCTCTCCATGTTCTCCGGAGCTGCTGCCTGACCCCCTGAGTTACCCCAGCATTTTGCGACTTTCTTTGGTAAACCAGCATCTGCAGTTTCTTGTTATTAAGTTGATGTTAGCTGGTCCATCGCAGAGACTCAGCATCTGCAAACCTTTGTGCCACAATGTGGTGCAACCTGGCAACGAAGTCCATGTTCTTACGACCACATTCAGATCTGTTTACAAAGGCAGACATTTAATACCATTCCAGCACCTCTATTTCTTGGTTTAGTTTAGTTGAGAGAAACAGGCCCTTCGGCCCATTGAGTCCACACTGACCAGCGATCCCGGCACACGAACGTTATCCTACACACGCCAGGGACAATTCACACTTACACCAAGCCAATTAACCTACAAACCTGTACGTCTTTGCAGTGTGGGAGGAAACCGGAGATCTCGGAGAAAACCCACGCAGGTCGCCGGGGAGAACGTACAAACTCCGTACAGACAAGCACCCTTAGTCGGGATCGAACCCGGGTCTCCGGCGCTGCAAGCGCTGTAAGGCAGCAACTCTACCGCTGCGCCACCCTGGCCTTTTGCAAAACGACGCCTTCCCGCGATAAACCCAAGCGTGGTCTGAACGACTAGCAACGTGGAAATCTCCGCAAACTCGCTCATTTATTCACTGTCACCGTGGTACCACTTGCTACAACTCACCTCAGCCCTTACACACAACTGCAATAATGATACCATCTGGCACTACGCTGGAACTAAGGGCCTCCACTAAAAAAAATATGCCAAATGACTCTTTAATAATTAATGAGTTAAAGGGATATGTCAGCTCTGATATCTAGTTTAAGTCTATTCTGACATTCGTCTGTCCATGAGAAAGTGCATTAAGATCGAAGGGAGAATGAAAGTGAGATTGGGTTTCACAGTGATCTAAATATATATATGTCTTTTTTTGTGTACTGTGAAGAACATTCAGTTCCATTGGAAGCTGTCATTGAGTATGCGAGCCAGCCAATATTATGCCATATAATCTGGAGTTGTGCGTTTTCACACTTCTATACCTTTTGCCTGATGGGAGAGGGGAGAAGAGGGAGTGTCCAGCGTGAAATTCATCTTTGGTAGGATAGGTAGGTAGGGTTAGTATGGTTCCGTGGTACTTTATTGTCACCTGTACCTTGGTACAGTGAAATTCCTCTTTTTGCATACAGTTCAGTAAAAATCTTACTGTACATACGCACAATTATACTTAAGTACAAGAGTGTGGGAACAATAGATTACACTGAGTCACCATGTTTCCAGCGCTATTTCGTACCCTTCAAGTTCAAAGTTGTTAAAAATGCTAGAGTCTTAACTTGGCCATAAAGGCCCGTCGTCCTGGCGACGGCAGTAGGTAGGAGTTGCGGGAGTCGGCCTGGCCAGACGAGGTTGTGGATGTCCCCCATCACTGCTCCGCCGCTCCGTGCCGCTGCAGGCCGCGTACGATCCACGCGCTCGGCCACTTGGAGCGGCGCCCGATCCAATCGAGCCCCAGCCTGCTGCAGTGCCTCCAGAGGGCTCAGCCTCCACCAGTGAACCCGGGGGTGATGCCACCAGTGCCTTTAGGTTCAGGCTGCAGGAGGTTGTCCTGCAAGATGGCCGGCGAGGAGGAGGGACGGACGACGGTTCGCGGGCCGAGCCGGTAGCGGGGGCTATGAACAATCCGCTAAAACAATCACACGGGAACCCGGACTTTGAACTCGATAAAAATGGCAGAGATAGATAGATTCTTGATTAGTATGGGTGTCAGAGTTTATGGGGAGAAGGCAGGAGAATGAGGTTGGGATGGAGGGATAGATCAGCCATGATTGAATGGTGGAGTAGACTTGATGGGCCGAATGGACTAATTCTACTCCTATTCCTTATGACCTAATGATCTTTCGGCTGATGGGATAGCACGCAACAAAAGCTTTTCACTGTACCTCGGTAGAAACATAGAAACATAGAAAATAGGTGCAGGAGGAGGCCATTCGGCCCTTCGAGCCAGCACCGCCATTCATTGTGATCATGGCTGATCGTCCCCTATCAATAACCCGTGCCTGCCTTCTCCCCATATCCCTTGACTCCACTAGCCCCTAGAGCTCTATCTAACTCTCTCTTAAATCCATCCAGTGACTTGGCCTCCACTGCCCTCTGTGGCAGGGAATTCCATAAATTCACAACTCTCTGGGTGAAAAAGTTTTTTCTCACCTCAGTCTTAAATGACCTCCCCTTTATTCTGAGACTGTGGCCCCCTGGTTCTGGACTCGCCCAACATTGGGAACATTTTTCCTGCATCTAGCTTGTCCAGTCCTTTTATAATTTTATATGTTTCTATAAGATCCCCCCTCATCCTTCTAAACTCCAGTGAATACAAGCCTAGTCTTTTCAATCTTTCCTCATATGACAGTCCCGCCATCCCAGGGATCAATCTCGTGAACCTACGCTGCACTGCCTCAATCACAAGGATGTCCTTCCTCAAATGAGGAGACCAAAACTGTACACAATACTCCAGATGTGGTCTCACCAGAGCCCTATACAACTGCAGAAGAACCTCTTTACGTGACAATAAACTAAAACTGGGCAGAGGAAGAAACTTGAAATAGGAAGTTAACGGCACGCATTTAATATAATTCCACTGTTGCAAAGAGATCATTTCTTACATTTCCTAATCTTACAGATGCCTCCAGTGAACTCGTACCTTACTGAAACTACACTTATTGATAAATTAAAATCGCTTGTGACTTAAAACTGGGGGCTGGTGCTCTGGTTGGGTTGAAAGGGATGCTCGTTTCAATTTTCTGCCACACTTCAATCCGGAGACTGAATTAACACCCTTTGTTCAGCTGAAGTCATGTTGTTGATCTCAAATGAGTGAACATATCAAAATGAAAAAAAAAGATACAGTATAAATAAAAGTGATTCCAATAAATATTTTTTTTCCTCTCCCCCCCCCCACCCCCCACCCTCCACCCACCCTCCACCCCTCCCTCTGGCATGTTTACGGCTTCTGATGTGAAACGCAACGACTTAACCCGCTCCAAAGGCCTCCTCCATAAAAGGTGAAAGAGAGAGATGTTCTTGACACTAAAAGCTTAACTTCAAATGCTGACGGAAATCCATTTTCCTGTTTTATTGCCCATTCCGGCTGCTTCATTTCAAAGGCAGGAATTTCTATTCCGACACATAAAATTCCCTTTGTTCTCTCACCCCGTAGCTCTCAGTGCCAGTGCGACAGTACCACAGGGAGCAATGTAGATCAAACACTCAAAACCCCTCTACCTGGCCTTGAATGCTGCCCCTGGCATTCTCAATTAAGTCTGCTCGGCGACTCATCACCATCATCCCAAATTGTCACTGGAAGTGATTTATTTGGACAAATACGTTTTACAGCGCAGTAAAGGGATGATATTTTTCCCCTGTGGAAGCAGCCCTTTTTAGGATTCACCTTCAAGGTGCAATCCCCCCCCCCACTTCGGTTAATTCATTCGAGGGTTGCAGCCATCGCTAGCAAAGGCCCCGTCATTCGTCGCCCAGCCCCAGGTCTCCTTGAGTGTCTTGTGTAGGACAGGCAAGAGTCAGGCGCAGGGCAGGCCGAGTAACGACAGGCAGATTTACTTTCCTAAAGGACGGCAGTGAACCAGATGGGTTTTAACAACAATCCAGTACACACTTGCTTTGATTCCAGATTTATTTTAATTAATTAACTGAATTTCAATTCCCCAGCTGCCTTGCTGTTTTTTTTTTTAAATGTTGAGTTCGTGCCTCTGGATCATTAGCCCAGGCCTCTGCATGACTAGTCCAATAACATTGCCACAGCACCACCACACTCCTAATATAATTGTGTGCTTCCCATTTAATTTTTGATTCCGTTCGTTAGGGTGACATTTTGTTAACGGCACGATAGACCGGCTACAGATCGTCCATCAGCGGTACATATTGGAAAATATTTTGCATTGATTACTGCTGAAGTTCAGCCGATCACCAGACATTGAGTCCCCGAGTGCGCTGATGCTACATGTAACCAAATTGTAGATGAGATGTTACGTTTATTTCCGCGCTGATCATAGACACTGACACGCTCGCATTCAAATGGATGACAAAGGCATTGTAGTCGCGCGTCCTTGGAGATCTCATTAAAAAGAAAACTTTCCCCAACTGTCATCATGGGTGAGCTGAAATGTCATTTATCATTGTGGTTATATTTGTTTGTGGCCATCTGTCAGTGGCACTGCTAGTACATACACACTGCTCAGTAGACTCTGATAATGTTGTCATGGGCAGCGCGCCTCCATATTGGTTTCAAGTGCAATTTTTACCGAGGCCAATTAACATATAAACCTGTATGTCTTCGGAGTGTGGGAGGAAACCGGAGCACCCGGAGAAAACCCACGCAGTCACAGGGAGAACGTACAAACCCAGTACAGATAGCACCCGTAGTTTGGATCGAACCCGGGTCTCTGGCGCTGTAAGGCAGCAACTCTACCGCTGTGCCACCATGCCGCCCTTAAACTGTGCCTCCCACTCTTATTGTTTGTGATTTTTTTAAAGTATACTAAACTTCTTTTTGTTGTTTTTTTGATGTTTACTGAGTACTATGTTTACACATTCTGTTGTGTTGCTGCAAGTAAGAATTTAATTGTTCTATTTCGTGACATATGACAATAAAACACTTTTGACTCGACTCTTGAAATGGGCCTCTTCCAGTAATTATTTCTGGGCATCCCATAATAGTATACACCTGAGGTGTATATCACCTCTTAGTTCATGTTCATATGTCATAGGAGCAGAATTTGGCCATTCGGCTCATCAAGTCTACTCCGCCATTCAATCATGGCTGATCTATCTTTCCTTCTCAACCCCATTCTCCTGCCTTCTCCCCATAACCCCTGGCACCCTTATTAATCAAGAATCTGTCAATCTCTGCCTTAAAAATACCCAATGACTTGGCTTCCAACACTATCTGTGGCAATGAATTCCACAGAATCACCACCCTCTGACAAAATAAATCCCCCCCCCCATTTCATTTCTAAAGGTGCGTCCTTTTATTCTGAGACTGTGCCCTCTAGTCCTAGACTCTCCCACTCTATCCACGCCTTTCGCTCACTGATTCTCCTTTGTTACAAAGAAAACAACCTTGGCTTTGCCTGTTTTAAATCATTCAATAATTATAGTCATCACAATTTATACAAGCTATAAACTTTGAACAATGCAATTAAAAATTAAAAAGTCACACATTCTCAGTTAATACTTCAGCAACTTGTCCTAATCGCTAGCTCCCACACAAAGGCCCACAGATGCCCAACTAAAACAAAATTAAGTATTACTCATCCTGCAAGACAGTGCACGGTTGAATAGTTGGCTCTCAAGATTAATGCCCGAAATAAAAATTTACCAAAGGATTTGGAAATGAAGCCTCGTTCTGCTACAAATAACAATTCCAGTTATCACCTTTTGAGGATGTCCCATTAATTGGACTTCAATGGAATTTTAATCTTCCTTTAGCAAGGGGATCTAAATCTATAATTCGAACAAGGTCACCACCATTCTACATTCTACTTCCACTGCACAGTTGTCCAAGTAAGGGTCACAGCTAATCCTATAACCAATAACCCATTCATGACCTCTTCTATATTTCATTAAATAGCATCCTGGAGAGGTTGTTTAAGTCACTTTATCTCAGAAGTCCCTTGAGTGCTTTATTCTCTGCGATCAGGCACATTGTCTCTAAGCCTGAGATGATCACTGTCTAGGAATGGAAAAAAAAATGACAATAAAATTCTTTAAACTAATCTGTTTTTGATAATATTCTTAGTATATAGCACATTCTTTTTTGCTTTTAATGGTATCGAATGATTGTTTTTCAGACGCGAATATTATCTATACTGTTTTGATTAAACAAAAAGGATTCTTCATGGTTTGCTCTGTGCAGGTTGAGTTTAATTTAGTTTAGAGATACTGCACGGAAACAGGCCCATTTGGTGAGTCCACGCACACTAACACTAACACACACTAGGGACAATTTACATTTTAAAAGGGAATTTAAATGTAAACAAGATGACATGTTCCAAGGAGAAATGACTGTGCCTAATATTGTTCATGACACAAAGACTTCCAGTCTTATTGAGCATTGCCAGTTTTTTTATGCTCTTTCTGTTTTGGAATATTGAACATAAAACAGTACAACACAGGAACAGGCATTAGGTTCACCATGTCCAATGCACTGTCAAATATATTTAGAAGGGTACATGATAGGAATGGATGATAGGAAAGAATTAGAGGGATGTGGGCCAAATGGTGTCAAGTGGGACTAGCATAGATGGGGCAGCTTGGTCGGCATGGATGAGTTGGGCCGAAGGGCCTCTTTCCATGCTGTATGACTCTATGACTATAGTCATAAGTGATAGGAGCTGAATTAGGCCATTCAGCCCATCAAGTCTACTCCACCATTCAATCATGGCTGATCTATCTTTCCCTCTTAACCCCATTCTCCTGCCTTCTCCCCATAACCCTGACACCCACACTAATCAAAAATCTATCTATCTTTGCCTTAAAAATATCCATTGACGGCCTCCACAGCCTTCTGAGGCAATGAATTCCATAGATTCATCACCCTCTGACTAAAGAAATTCTTCCTCACTTCCTACCTAAAGGAATGTCCTTTAATTCTAAGGCTATGACCTCTGGTCCTGGACTCTCTCACCAGTGGAAACATCCTCTCCACATTCACTCTTTCCAGGCTTTTTACTATTTGGCGAGTTTCAATGAGGCCCCCCCCCCCGCCCTCATCCATCCTAGTAATGTTATGGAATATTGATTGACAATGGTCAGAAAAACATCCCTACACTTCCTTTGGTAAATTGAACCTGGATGTAGGGCAGGAACCTGATTTAATTTCTCATGCAAAAGATGATATCTTTGATAGTGCTGCACTCACTCTCGATACCACTGACCATCAGCCTAGATCTATGGCTCAGTCCATGGACTGAGAGGCAGGATTCCACATCCCAGCATTAATGCAGGAAGCCACAGCTTAAACCTAATTGCAAAAGTATAACATTTTAACAGAAGCTGTTGACCGTGATAACCTAGGGAGTTCCCAGTTTGACACTCACGGAAGGAACATAGGAGGTAATATTTTGCAATGACATTGTACTCATTGTATGACTATCTGCCTGATATTAATGCCATGGCACAGAATCTCATCTAATAACGTCATGGAATCTCACCTTTACACCATATTAGGACTATAAATACTGTCAATAAACAATAGACAATAGGTGCAGGAGTAAGCCATTCGAGCCAGCACTGCCATTCGAGCCAGCACTCCCCATATTACCTGACTCCGCTATTTTTAAGAGCCCTATCTAGCTCTCTCTTGAAAGCATCCAGAGAACCGGCCTCCACCGCCCTCTGAGGCAGAGAATTCCACAGACTGACCTGTCAATAAGGAAATAATTATAGATCCTTAGAGGAAAAATCAACATTTTTTTCTTACCGACGCAGATATCTTCATTTTTTTAGTTTAGAGATACAGCATGGAAATAGGCCCTTTGGCCAACCGAGTCCGCGTCGACCAGCGATCCCCGCACACTAGCTCTATCCTACACACAATAGGGAGAATTAACAATGTTACCAAAGCCAATTAACCTAGAAATCTGTACGTGTTTGGAGTGTGGGAGGGAACTGGAGCACCCAGAGAAAACCCGTGCAGTTCACGAGGAGAACGTACAAACTCCACACAGACAGCCCCCGTCATCAGGGTTGAACCCGGGTCTCTGGCACTGTACCGCTGCTCCACCGTGCCGCCCCATATTTTGTTCAGTTTCAAGGGGAAACTAATGCTGTGTTGTACTGGTAGTGATCTCCCAACCCTAACACATACTTCATGATTGACACAAAGTGCTGGAGTAACTCAACGCGTTAGGCAGCATCTCTGTAGAAAAAGCATGGGTGACGTTTTGGGTCGGGACCTTTCCTTGGACATACTCATTCTTCATGTTTTATGCCTGAAGCAACGCAAAGCTGGAGGCGAGATTAGAATATTGTTCCTGAGAGCAAACGTATTCAGGACAAAATATATTGACTGAACATTTTTATACCAGTGCAGTAGGGCAAGCAAAAGTTATAGTACTTTAATCTGACTACATCATATGTCAGAATTCTCTGACATTTCAGATGATCATGGGCGGCACGGTGGCACAGCGCTAGAGTTGCTGCCTTACAGCGCTTGCAGCGGCAGAGACCCGGGTTCGATCCCGACTACGGGTGCTGTCTGGACGGAGTTTGTACGTTCTCCCCGTGACCACTTGGGTTTTCTCTGAGATCTTCTGAGGAATTAGCCGATTAGGAAAAGGGGAGATGCAGCGAGACCTGGGTGTCATGGTACACCAGTCATTGAAAGTAGGCATGCAGGTGCAGCAGGCAGTGAAGAAAGCGAATGGTATGTTACCTTTCATAGCAAAAGGATTTGAGTATAGGAGCAGGGAGGTTCTACTGCAGTTGTACAGGGTCTTGGTGAGACCACACCTGGAGTATTGCGTACAGTTTTGGTCTCCAAATCTGAGGAAGGACATTATAGCCATAGAGGGAGTGCAGAGAAGGTTCACCAGACTGATTCCTGGGATGTCAGGACTTTCATATGAAGAAAGACTGGATAGACTCGGCTTATACTCGCTAGAATTTAGGAGATTGAGAGGGGATCTTATAGAAACGTACAAAATTCTTATGGGGTTGGACAGGCTAGATGCAGGAAGATTGTTCCCGATGTTGGGGAAGTCCAGGACAAGGGGTCACAGCTTAAGGATAAGGGGGAAGTCCTTTAAGACCGAGATGAGAACAAACTTTTTCACACAGAGAGTGGTGAATCTCTGGAACTCTCTGCCACAGAGGGTAGTTGAGGCCAGTTCATTGGCTATATTTAAGAGGGAGTTAGATGTGGCCCTTGTGGCTAAAGGGATCAGGGGGTATGGAGAGAAGGCAGGTACGGGATACTGTTGGATGATCAGCCATGATCATATTGAATGGCGGTGCAGGCTCGGAGGGCCGAATGGCCTACTCCTGCACCTATTTTCTATGTATCTATGTATATCTTCGGTTTCCTCCCACACTCCAAAGACGTACAAGTATGTAGGTTAATTAGCTTGGTAAATGTAAAAATTGTCCCCAGTGCGTGTAGGATAGTGTTAATATGCGGGGATCGCTGCTCGGCACGGACTCGGTGGGCCGAAGGGCCTGTTTCCACGCTGTATCTCTAAACTAAACTAAACCATTCTGAACTTTCAATTCAACATTTCTTGAAGATGAAGATGAACTGTAGTTTGTAAACTAGAGTATTATTCACTTCTTGGTAGGTGCGTTAATGGCTGAGAATTTCCTGAATAAACCTCAGTGAGAAAAGGAGAAAAAAAAGATAAAATATTTATCAAGTAACTTCTCAATCAGTTAAGTCCCTTGATGTTGTGCTTGAATTGATTGCAGACACTTTAAGTGTGAGTTCTGAGTCTATCAAAACCAAGAATCAATGAGTTAGCTTTGGTAAAGGAAATCAATTTCCATTTGGTTGATGAAAATTTATTGCACGCATAGCAAATATATTTATTGTCAGTCTATCGTGACGGATATTTCCAATATCCCCAAGTTTTGAACCCCTTTCACCAACTGGAATATCAAAGGTTGCAGCATAAACCAGGAATATCAGCCTTGCTGCAAACACTGATCCGGTCAAAAGGGAAACATTTGCTTTCAGTGTATAGCTAACCCAGAGATTGCTTTGCTTTCATAGTTATTTCCAAGCTCTGTGGATCAATACTGCAGGAAACTCAGGTCAAATTTCAAAATGTCCCCAGCGCCAAATGCCTAAAGCTCCTGAATGGTAGCTTCAAGGATTGGTGAATGGACATTACAGAAGCTCAAGCTGCCAGATCCTAGATTAGTCCATTTTTGGGGGTTGTTCCCAATAGATGGCTCTTGTTGCCCCTTTGCTGGATGCGCAAGTCTTTTTTTAACCAAATGTTGTCCGACTGGGGAATCCTCATCCCAGTTGTCCCCTGTTGATGGTTCAAGAATTCACACAGCAGGGGCAGACTACGCAGGCTTGCATCTGCTCCAGTCTGTAACGAGAAGTGCCTATGCAAGGTGGGCGGCAGGGCACGGTGGCGCAGAGGTAGAGATGCTGCCTTACAGAGTTGGAGACCCGGGTTCGATCCTGACTACGGGTGCTGTCTGTACGGAGTTTGTATGTTCTCCGCGTGACCTGTAATTTCTTGGAACTCAGAAAGACAATAGACAATAGACAACAAGTGCAGGAGTAGGCCATTCGGCCATTCGAGCCAGCACCGCCATTCACTGTGATCGTGGTGGATGAGGATGCGTTGAAAGGTCAGAACAAACCTGCACATCTTTGGAATGTGGGAGGAAACCGGAGCACCTAGAGAAAACGCAGGTGGTCACAGGGGGAACGTACAAACTCCATGCAGACAAACACCTGTGGTCAGGATCGAACCCGGGTCTCTGGCGCTGTAAGGCAGCAACTTTACCGTTGCACAACCGTGCCGCCCCAACTGGGCCTCTCCATTCAGATTCAGGGATTGACTCCTGCCTGCAGTTCTGGGCACCATGTTATAGCAAAGATGTTGTCAAGCTGGAAAGGGTTCAGAGAAGATTTATGAGGATGTTTCCAGGACTAGAGGGTGTGAGCTATAGGGAGATGTTGAGCAGGCTGGGACTCTATTCCCTGGAGCGCAGGAGGATGAGGGGTGATCTTATAGAGGTGTATAAAATCATGAGAGGAATAGATCGGGTAGATACACAGAGTCTCTTGCCCAGAGTAGGGGAATCGAGGACCAGAGGACATAAGTGTAAGGTGAAGTGGAAAAGATTGAATAAACATCTGAGGGGTAACTTTTTCGCACAAAGGTTGCTGGGTTTATGAAACGAGCTGCCAGAGGAGGTTGTTGATTCAGGGACTATTCCAACGTTTAAAATGCTGTTAGACAGGTACATGGATAGGACAGATTTGGAGGAATATGGACCAAATGCAGGCAGGTGGGACTAGCGTAGCTGGGACATGTTGGCCAGTTTGGGCAAATTTGGCCGAAGGGCCTGTTTCCACCGTGTATCTCTCTATGACTCTATGACTAGTGCACAAAGGCAGGCTGGTATGAACAACTGGGCAATTGTATTGTGTGTGGTGCAAGAGAAACCTGTTTCAAGTAGCCTTCTGCCTGTTCTTGCAACCCTTACCTAATTTAGTTGGAGATCCTGGAGGGTGTTTTGGATGAAGTCCAATCCTAGCCCAACCCAGTGGAACACACCCAAGGCTTGCATTTGTTTCAATCTGCGGGCTTAATTTATGAATTGACCCCTTATTAAAATTAATGATGATTGCACAATTTGGCCCCAGTTCAAAATGTTGTCACTGCGATGCTGAGTGCTTGACAGATGACTCAAAGATTTAACTGCCTTATAATCCCATGGCGGCACAGTGGCACAGAGTTGCTGCCTTACAGCGCCAGAGACCCAGGTTCGATCCAGACCACGGGTGCCATCTGTAAAGGATTTGATACGTTCTCCCTGTGACCTGCGTGGGTTTTCTCCGGGTGCTCCGGTTTCCTCCCACACTCCAAATACGTACAGGTTTGTAGGTTAATTGGCTTTGGTAAAAATTGCAATTTGTCCCCAGTGTAGGCTAGCTTTACTGGCTGGCGCGGACTTGGTGGGGCAAAGGGCCTGTTTCTGCTCTGTACCTCTAAGCTAAACTAAACTAAAGACTCGGAAGGAACTGCAGATGCTGGTTTACACCGAAGATAGGCCCAAAGAGCTGAAGTAACTCAGCGGGACAGGCAGCATCTCTGGGGGAAAGGAATGGGTGACGTTTCTGATCGAGTCCCTTCTTCAGACTCTTCAAACTAAAGAGTACTTTGGCTCCCAGAAATCCCCAGATAAACAAGGAACCCGCATCGCAGTGACAATCCAAGTTTGGGAAAATCAATGAAACTCTCAGGAAAAAATGTTAATTACTGAGGCATCGACGGCACACTTTCTCCAGATCATTTGAACTATAATTCCATTCGAGCCGCCCGAAAGAAGGTTCTCAGGTGATAAGATGGAGACCAAATCCATCCTTCCAGCTGCCTTTCTCATTTGGCACTGAGTCACATTCTAATCATAATTGTCTGGGCTTTGCGAAGACTGGTAAGTACTGAAATTTTAATGTCCATGTCTGATGCCGCCCACTTCAGTTTAGCTTGGAGCCTTTTTGGCAGGTAAAGAATACAGCAAGACAAGTTATAGCAGCTGCTAACCTGCTCTGGGAGTAGTCCACTTCAATAACATATCTCAACACTTGCTGGGGTAATTATGGCAAAATTTCAATTACGTTTTTTTCGCCTGATAATTACACACGTCACTTCAGAAATCTTGGTCTCATAAAATCTGAAAGCTTTCTTCCAGTGCCCACCATTTCGCCTTCCTGTTCGTACACCTGTTAGGTTTCGTGACGATAAATAGACAGGGCGGCACGGTGGCGCAGCGGTAGAGTTGCTGCCTTACGGTGCTTGCAGCGCCAGAGACCCGGGTTCGATCCCGACTACGGGTGCTGTCTGTGAGGAGTTTGTACGTTCTGCGCGTGAGTTTTCTCCGAGATCTTCGGTTTCCTCCCACACCCCAAAGACGTACAGGTTTGTAGGTTAATTGGCTTGGTATGATTGTAAATTGGCCCTAGTGTGTGTAGGATGGAGTCAATGTGCGGGGAACGCCGGTCGGCGCAGACTCGTTGGACCGAAGGGCCTATTTTCACGCTGTATCTCTAAACTAAACTAAACTAAAGTAGGGAAGAAGGAGTCTGAGGAAGGGTCTCGACCCAAAACGTCACCCATTCCTTCTCTCCAGAGATGGTGCCTGTCCCGCAGAGTTACTCCAGCATTTAGTGTCCAAACTAAATGAAAGATCCCATTTCTTCATTTTACTCTGCACACAAACGCAGACTTCACAGAACAGTGCATGAACGGAAGAAAACTGTCTCTGAAAGTGAACAGAAACATTGCCTTTCTTTTTTTTTCAAAATTGTAAATAGATTGGCCACATCCTTGTGGTGTACTGATAACATGCTGATTAACAGCTCTCTCCTGCACACATTAATAGCACAGAATTCACACTGTTCTGGAGCAGAAACCTTCCAACCTTTACATCATTTTCATTATTGGAAAAGAAAAATGTGTTGTTATTTCTTTGTTTTGGGGAGGATGGCCTTTGCATGTGAATGAATTATCCTCTGTCATCCTGTACGTTGAACCCTCTCAGCCTGCCTCATAGAAATCTCCATTCTTCGAACATACCCTTCGACCACCCCCTCAAATGCTTTCTCTTCTTCAGCGCATTGTCCCATCTGCCCTGTAGAGTGATTGGGATGTTATTAAAGTTGTTTTATGCAGTAAGTGTCAAACAGTGGATGGAGATGAAGTGTCTCTGCCATGTGACTTAGCTCCAATGACCAGTCAGAGCCTATCTGCTAATCTCAGTATCATTCCTTTAAACCACTGTGTTCTTTCTTGATCTTTGCATAAATGTACTTTTATGTCTTGAGCTCCTCCAACACATTTTCTTAATAAAAATAAAATGTCGTTCTTCCTCTTTATTTTTTCTTTCTCTTTCCCACCCAATGGTTTTCTCCTTTTCTTTTGTCACCCTCTTGCTCATTCTTTCCCTTTTTATCTCTCTATTGAGTTTTCTTTCTTGCTTTCCCTTCATTTCTTTTTTACACATTCTCTTTTATTCTCTTTCCTTGTCTCTTTTTATCTTCTACCTAATTCCTTCCTTCCTTCCTTCCTTCCTTCCTTCCTTCCTTCCTTTCTTCCTTTCTTCCTTCCTTCCTTTCTTTCTTCCTTCCTTCTTTCCTTTCTTCCTTTCTTCCTTCCTTCCTTCCTTCCTTCCTTCCTTCCTTCCTTCCTTCCTTCCTCCCTTCCTCCCTTCCTCCCTTCCTCCCTTCCTCCCTCCCTCCCTCCCTCCCTCCCTCCCTCCCTCCCTCCCTTCCTCCCTTCCCTCCCTTCCTTCCTTCCTTCCTTCCTTCCTTCCTTCCTTCCTTCCTTCCTTCCTTCCTTCCTTCCTTCCTTCCTTCCTTCCTTCCTTCCTTCCTTCCTTCCTTCCTTCCTTCCCTCCCTCCCTCCCTCCCTCCCTCCCTCCCTCTCTCCCTCCCTCCCTTCCTTCCCTCCTTCCCTCCTTCCCTCCTTCCCTCCTTCCCTCCTTCCCTCCTTCCCTCCCTCCCTCCCTCCCTCCCTCCCTCTCTCCCTCTCTCCCTCTCTCCCTCTCTCCCTCTCTCCCTCTCTCCCTCTCTCCCTCTCTCCCTCTCTCTCCCTCTTTCTCTCTCCCTCCCTCCGGAAGTGGCGGCTCGCCTGCCGTCCGTCTGTTTTTAATTTTGTTGTTGTTTTCTTTTGTCCTGTTTGGTTAAATTTGGTTTTTTGGGTTGTGTATGTGTGTGGGGGGGGGGGGGGTGAAACATGATTTTTGTCTCTTCCTTCGGGGGAATGCGACTTTTTCTTGTTGTATCCCCCTTCTCTGCCTCCGTCTGTGCTGAGGCCTAATGGCGGAGCTGGCGGCCTCCAACTGCGACCGACCTCGAGGCTCCGGAGGCGGAGCCAGGAATTACCAACGCGAGGCTGGCCGACTTCGGGGCTGCGGTGGCGTTCCGGCGTACCGGTGGTGGTGACCAAAGATACTGGTGGCGACCTGAATCCGGAGGCCCAGTGGACGACATCGTCGGGAGCTCGCAGGTCACAGGTGGGTGACCTGTTTTTCTGGAGCTCCCGCAACTACTGGACTGGAGGGCGGCAGCTTCGACCACCCCGGGCCGCGGAGTTTGAACCGGCCCGTCGCGGAGCACGGATTCAGCCGCGGGACTGACTTACCATCACCCGGCGGGGTCACAACATCAGAAGCCTGGATCGCCTCAGCGCAGAGGGAGAACAAAGAGGGAAGAGACAGAGACTTTAAGACTTTCGCCTCCATCACAGTGAGGAGGTGCCTGGTGAACTCACTGTGGTGGATGTTAATTTGTGTTTATTGTGTGTTTTGTTATTTATTATATGTATGACTGCAGGCAACGAAATTTCGTTCAGACCGAAAGGTCTGAATGACAAATAAAGGAATCTCTAATCTCTTTAATCTCTAATCTCTCCCTCCCACCCTCCCTCCCTCTCTCCCTCCCCTTCCCCCCTTCCCTCCCTCAACCCCACCCTCCCCCTCCCTCTCACCCTCCTTCCCTCCCTCACTTCCTCCATCCTCCCCTCTCTTCCTCCCTCCCTCCCTCCCTCCCCCCTTCCTTATTGCCTTCACTAGTTAAATAGGGAGAAGGCTAAAGCCATTAAGGTGGTTGTGACCGGAAATGGCTGCTCGGCATGGACTCGGTGGTCCAATGGGCCTGTTTCCATGCTGTATCTCTAAACTAAACTAAGCTGAACTAAAAAATGACTACCATCTTCAGTTCCACAGCCCAGATCCTTCACTCACTGCTGCTCGCTGGTCTCTCCTGTCCTAACTTCCCTGCGTCTTTATCTTCACTGTAGTCTGACGTGCCCTATATTTAGCACAGGCTAATAAATGGCTGGCAGTGGGTTACAATTAGTGTTTCCAAATAGTGATTACGGTGACGTCACGGACCACAAGGTTGAAGCGGGAAGGGCTGATGAACGACAGCTAAATCTGAAGACTGAATTATTGTGCCCGTCAGATATTGATTATTCCTCACATACCTAGACCTAAAGCGGGAGAGTCTAGGACCAGACGTCTTAGCCTCAGAATTAAAGGACGTTCCTTTAGGAAGGAGATGAGGAGGAATTTCTTGAGCCAGAGGGTGGTGAATCTGTGGAATTCTTTGTCACAGAAGGCTGTGGAGGCCAAGTCAGTGGATATTTTTAAAGCTTGATTAGTACGTGTGCCAGGGTTTATAGGGAGAAGGCAGGAGAACGGGGTTAAGAGGGAGAGATAGATCAGCCATGATTGAATGGCGGAGTAGACCTGATGGGCTGAATGGCCTAATTCTTATGAAGTTACCTCTCACCTTAAAACTAAATGTCTTTGACATTTAAGGCTCAGCCTTTGTCCTGAGGGTAGGGGAGTCTACTGGATAAAGTAACGAGACTTTGAACGAGTGGTGTTACACGACGCTGGTGCTTTGAGCTTAGTTTGTCTCATCAGCGGAAAGCCTCACTTTGTTCCCACGTTCCCATTAGGTTTCTCTCCGGATTCTCATCTTCAGCCTCCATAAACTGGACCACTCAAAGCTCTGCTGCCCATAGAGTGATACAGTGTGGAAACAGGCGCTTCGGCCCAACCTGCCCACACCGGCCAACATGTCCCAGCTACACTAGTCTCGTACACTTGCTGCAACTTGCCCCACTCATCCCCTTTCAACGTTGCCCCTCTTACCTTTAAACTATGGCCGTTGGTTTTAGATAATAGACAATAGGTGCAGGAGTAGGCCATTTGGCCCTTCGAGTTTTAAATGTTCCCATCCTGAGGGAAAAGCTTCCGACTGACTACCCTATACAATGCCTCTCATGATTATATGCACTTCTCTCAGGTCTCCTCACAACGTCCAGTTTTCTAGTGTCAGAAGGAACTGCAGATGCTGGTTGATACCCGAGGATAGACACAAAATGCTGGAGTAACTCAACGGGTCAGGCAGCATCTCTGGATAAAAAGAATAGGTGACGTTTTGGGTTGGAACCCTTCTTCGGACATTCCAACCCGAAAGGTCACCTATTATTTTTCTCCAGAGATGCTGCCTGACCCACTGAGTTACTCCAGCATTTTGTGTCCATGCCCAGTTTTCTCGATCAGGGAATTAAAAGGGGCTTTGTCACCAGTGTCGTAGAGTCTTACAGCGTGGAAACAGGCCCTTCGCTCAACTTGCCCACACCGCCAACATGTCCCATCTACACTAGTCCCACCTGCCTGTGTTTGGCCTATATCCCTCCAAACCTGTCCTATGGACAATGGACAAGGGAGAGGCTAGTGGATGTAGTGTACCTGGACTTTCTGAAAGCACTTGATAAGGTCCCACATAGGAGATTAGTGGGCAAAATTAGGTCACATGGTATTGGGGGTAGAGTGCTGACACGGATAGAGAAGTGGTTGGCAGACAGGAAACAAAGAGTAGGGATTAACGGGTCCCTTTCAGAATGGCAGGCAGTGACTAGTGGGGTACCGCAAGGCTCAATGCTGGGACCGCAGCTATTCACAATATACATCAATGATTTAGATGAAGGGATTACAAGTAACATTAGCAAATTTGCAGATGACACAAAGCTGGGTGGCAGTATGAACTGTGAGGAGGATGCTTTGAGAATGCAGGGTGATCTGGACGGGTGAGTGGGCAGATGCATGGCAGATGCATTTTAAAGTGGATAAATGTGAGGTTATCCACTTTGATAGCAAAAACAGGAAGGCAGATTACTATCTAAATGGTGTCAAGTTGGGAAAAGGGGAAGTACAATGGGATCTGGGGGTCCTTGTTCATCAGTCAATTAAAGTAAGCATGTAGGTACAGCAGGCAGTGAAGAAAGCGAATGGCATGTTGGCCTTCATAACAAGAGGATTTGAATCTAGGAGCAAAGAGGTCCTTCTGCAGTTGTACAGGGCCATAGTGAGACCACACCTGGAGTATTGTGTGCAGTTTTGGTCCCCTAATTTGAGGAAGGACATTCTTGCTATTGAGGGAGTGCAGCGTAGGTTTAGAAGGTTAATTCCCGGAATGCCGGGACTGTCATATTCTGAGAGAATGGAGCGGCTGGGCTTGTATACTCTGGAATTTAGAAAGATGAGAGGGAATCTTATGAAACATACGATTATTAAGGGTTTGGACATGCTAGAAGCATGTTCCCGATGTTGGGGGAGTCCAGAACCAGGGGCCACAGTTTAAGAATAAGGGGTAACCCAATTAGAACGGAGATGAGGAAACACTTTTTCACACAGAGTTGTGAGTCTGTGGAATTCTCTGCCTCCGAGGGCGGTGGAGGCAGGTTCTCTGGAAACTTTCAAGAGAGAGCTAGATAGGGCTATTGAAGATAGCGGAGTCAGGGGATATGGGGAGAAGGCAGGAACGGGGTACTGATTGGGGATGATCAGCCATGATCACATTGAATGGCGGTGCTGGCTTGAACTGCCGCATGGCCTACTCCTGCACCTATTGTCTATTACCATTGTCTATTGTCCATCCACGTACCTGTCCAAATGTTTCTTAAACGTTGCGATATAGTTTTGACTGTCGGGAGATTTTCTAGGCAGGCTTCATTTGAAACATAGAAACATAGAAAATAGGTGCAGGAGTAGGCCGTTCGGCCCTTCGAGCCAGCACCGCCATTCAATATGATCATAGCTGAACATCCAAAATCAGTACCCCATTCCTACTTTCTCCCCATATCCCTTGATTCCATTAGCCCGAAGAGCTAAATCTAATTCTCTGTCTTTTTTTTTTTTTAATCAAAACATTTATTCAATTATTAAAAAAATAATATTTACACTGCAATAAAACAAGCCAGAACCCACTACCATAATACAATACAAACATATATCCATAATAACCTACTATACAACTATGATACAATCCTTATTGAGGATACATTCAACACCCTGCGGAGCCCAGCGGTCCCGGAACTCCCTCAGGGTGCCCATGGACAGGGCGTATTCCCTTTCTAACCCCACCCGGGCACGGACGTATCCCCGGAAAAGGGGCAGGCAGCCGGCTCGGGTAGAGCCCTCCACCGCCTGGCGCCGTGACTCGCGGATGGCCAGCTTGGCCAGGCCCAGGAGCAACCCAACCAGGACATCTTCAGCCCTACCCTCTCCCCTACGCACAGGGTGTCCAAAGATGAGGATGGTGGGTGGAAAATGCAGCCAGAAGGCAAGGAGCAGCCCCTTTAGGTATTCAAACAGTGGCTGCAACCTCACACACCCCATGTACACGTGGTACACAGACTCTTCCAGCCCGCAAGAGTGGCAGGCGGCTGGCGAGTCTGTGAACCGCGAGAGAAACAGGTTGCAGGGAACATTCTAACGCTCTTGAAAGCATCCACTGAATTGGCCCCCACTGCCGTCTGTTGCAGAGAATTCCACGGATTCCCAACTCTCTGGGTGAAAAAAGCTTTTTCTCATCTCAGTCCTGAATGGCCCACCCCTTAATTTTTAATCTTCATTCTCAGGGAAGAGCCCAACTCTCGAAGGAATCCTGAAGGTGTTAAGTGCGCTGATGTTGCAGCATGAATCTCAAACTGTTCTATTAGCTCTTGCAATAAAATCTCTTTACAACCAGGTAACGGGTGCACTGAGTATTAGGATGACAGGAATATTGCACCGGTTCCAACCACTGAACACGACATTGCTCTCAAAGCTAGTTAACTAGTTTGCTGGAGATTGTAGGAGGGATTAATGTACCTTTAACAATCAGAGGGTAATTGCTAACTGATTCCACAGAGCTGATGTGATATTCGTGCTGTTTTTTCGTGGCCTCCTAAGGATGGAATGCGGATGCTAAAATTAGCTGGAGAAAATTGGTGCAAACAGAGCAAAGAACACCATGGTGCCTCTGCCACCATTAATCCTCTTCACATTTTTTATGACATTGTTAATTCTTGTGACACTGCACTGGCCCTGTACTGAACGTGCGATTGTTTGAAATAAAAGCACCACTGGCAAGCTTTGGCTCCTGAATCTCCTGAGCGTTGGGCGACACGGTGGCGCAGCGGTAGAGCCGACGCCTCACAGCGCCAGAGACCCGGGTTCGATCCTGACCACGGGAGCTGACTGAACGGAGTTTTGTACTTTCTCCCCGTGACCTGCGTGGGCTTTCTCCGGGTGCTCCGGTTCCCTCCCGCACTCCAAAGACGCGCGGACTTGTAGGTTAATTGGCTTCGGTAAAATTGAAATTTGTCCCCAGGTTAGCGTTAGTGTGCGGGGATCTCTGGTCAGCATGGACTCGATGGGCCGATGGGCCTGCTTCTGCGCTGTATCGTTAAACTAACTGTGGTGATCATTCCTCACACCTCTGTCCACTGATGTGTTTTGTTCATCAGAGGTGGGGCAATAGGCAACTGGAGTGGAATTGCTCACGTCTGTTTGCCACAGAATGCTTCAGACATTAGACTTTAGAGATACAGCGCAAAAACAGGCCCTTTGACCCACGGAGTCTGTGCCGAACATTGATCACCACGCATAATAACCCCATCCTACACACCAAGGACAATTTACAATTTTATCAAAGCCAATTAACCTATAAAACCTGTACGTCTTTGGAGTGTGGGAGGAAACCGGAGCACCCGGAGAAAGCCCACGTGGGCCACGGGTAGAACGTACAAACTCCATACAGTGAACACCAGTAGCCAGGATCGAACCCGGGTCTCTGGCGCTCGGGTACAGCAGCGACTCGACCGCTGCGCCACCCCTTATTATTCCACCAAAGTTCATGGTCACTTTATCTGCAAGGATGGAAACCTTGCAATGACATGAACCAAAAATAAAAAAAATACTCGACAATGAAGATTCAATATTTCAGGTCAATGGTTACATTCGGATGCTACTAGTGTACGGCAACTTTTATCATCTTAAGATGTTTGATAACATTTACAGCCAATGGAATATTTTTTTGGAGACCAGTCACACATGTATTGCAGGAAATGCAGCCAATTCATTCACACCCAAGCTCTCTCTGTGGGATAATGTCCACATAATCTGTTTTCCGGACTTTGCTAAGTGAATAATTATTAGGTCAATGCGTGATCTTAACAAATGGATCTGCCACAGGCCAATGTCAAAACAGACTGGTGTCAAACAAGGCACTATCACTGCACTAGCAATCGTTTTCTGCCTTTCTCTGCTTGAAGTTGTATCCGACAGGCATTCAGCTGGAGTGAAGCGAATCAACAGGATGAATGGGAGACAGGCACAAAAAGCTGGAGTGGGACAGGCAGCGTCTCTGGCGATAAGGAATGGGTGACGTTTCCGGTCGAGACCCTTCCTCAGAATGGGAGAATACTCGACCTAAGTCATCTCGAACCGGTGCCTCCAAATTTAGCATAGGGCTGCAGTACATGGATCGCAGATGCATGTATTTGGAGGTTGAGCTCATCGACAGAGTCATAGAGTCATAGAGTGATACAGTGTGGAAACAGGCCCTTCGGTCCAACTTGCCCACACCGGCCAACATGTCCCAGCAACACTAGTCCCACCCGCCAGAGCTTGGTCCCTATCCCTCCAAAAACCTGTCCTATCCATGTATCTGTCTAACTATTTCTTAAACGTTGGGATAGTCCCAGCCTCAACTACCTCCTCTGGCAGCTTTTTCCTTACACCCACCCTGTGTGTGAAAAAGTAACCCCCTCGGATCTCTATTAAATCTTTTCACCTTCACCTTGAACCTATATCCTCTGGTCCTCGATTCCCCTACTCTGGGCAAGAGATTCTGTGCATCTACCCGATCTATTCTCAGCATTTTATACACCTCAATAAGATCACCCCTCATCCTCCTGTGCTCCAAAGAATAGAGTCCCAGTCTACTCAACTTGTCCTGAAAGCTCAGTCCCTCTAGACCTGGCAACATCCTCGTAAAATTCAGTGACGTTCACTGAAACTTACAAGATAAAGGCTCTTACAATAAACAACCATGAAATAGCACTATCCTACACACTCGGGACAATTTACAATTTTACCAAAGCCAATTAATCTTACAAACCTGTACGCCTTTGGAGTGTGGGAGAAAGCCAGAGCATCCGGAGAATGCCCACATGAAATAAAGGTCCTCACCAAACTATCCCTACTACAAAAATATAGATGTCTGGATTGCGAGCAGATTTGGGCTCCATATCTGAGGATGGACGTGCTGGCGTTAGAGAGGGTCCAGAGGAGGTTTACGAGAATGACCTGAGGAATTATTGGGTTAACGTATAGGGAGGTTGCACGGCAGTCGAGGTCACGACCCGTGACCCATACTGTTGCCACGCAACACCTTCTGGAGTACAAGCGGTGAACGTCATGTAAGCATGTACTATGGCTGCCAGTACAGCGGGCCCATCTTCTGACCCAGCGTCCGGACTTCACTGTGACTGGTTCCGCACTCGCTGACCCCGTGCCGTCTGTCCCCGCGGCCACGGGGGGGGGGGGGGGGGGAGGGTCAGGGGATCAGGGTGCCGGTGCAGCGCGGTCAGTGACTCTGGGTGGGCGGAGGGACCAATCTGTCCCCAACTGTGCTGCAGCTGACGGGGACGTTGCCGGGTGCTCGACCCCGTGTGTCTGCTGCCCGGAGCCGCGGCCCCATTCCACCCGGCCCCGTGTGTGTGGGCGCTGCCGACCCATAGCCCGTGACAGTGCGGCCGCACAGGGGGAGATGGGGCGGAGGGCGGCCGTGGCCAGACAGCGCTGACCCCTGGGTGAGAGTGGGGGCTGTCCCGAGGGATGCGCTGCTTTGGCCGCTTACACCTTGGTGCTCGGGTTAAGAGCAAAGATACTAGAGCATTTGGTTCAGAGCGCTCAGTCACCCTCCACAATTATTTACAGCGCAAAAAATTGACCATTTCGGTGGTTTTTAACAGGTAAGAAAGCAGGCGTTTCATGTGTCAACAGTGTATGCCGGAGGCTTCCATGTCCTCCAGAAGGATTGAGCTGCTCCGTGCGTCATGCCCTTTGACCCAATCACCTTACGTGCAACCCCCCCTATGATGAGCATTTGAAGGCACTAGGCCTGTACTCACTGGAGTTTAGAAGGATGAGGAGGTGGGCCAAGGAGCCTGTTTCCGTGCTGTATCTCTAAACTATAAAGACTAATCACTCCCTGGTCAACAATGAACCTACCAGGCAAAGCCCTGCCCATTTATGGCTGGCCCTGATTGATGCGTGTCTTTTCTTGCCTCCAGCTCTTCAGTCTTCCCCCTCACCCATCCCCAACTTCACCCATCCATTTTCTCCGGAGATGCTGCCTGACCCCCTGAGTTACTCCAGCACTTTGTATCTACCTTTGTTATACGCCACCACCTGCAGTTCTTTGTTTCTACTAACCCCATTGTATTGGTTTAGTATAGTTTAGAGATACAGCGTGGAAACAGGTCCTCGGCCCACCGAGTCCGCACCGACCAGCGATCCCCGCACGTTAGCACTATCCTACACACTCTAGCGAAAATTTACAATTATACCAACGCCAATTAACCTACAAACCTGCACGTCCTTGGAGTGTGGGAGGAAACCGGAGATCTCGGAGAAAACTCACACAGTCACGGGGAGAACGTACAAACTCCGTACAGACAAGCACCCGTAGGTGGTATCGAACCTGTGTCTCTGGCGCTGCAAGCGCTGTAAGGCAGCAACTCTACCGCTGCGCCACCGTGCCGCCCTTCCCTCGAACTCTCTCCCGATTCCACTGCTCACCAGCACACTCTCTCTCTATTACTTTCCCTAACCTCAGCAGCGATTCAGGTTGGTGAGTTTTGCCAGGGTCTCTACCATCTGGCTTTCAATAATACTCCCAAACTAATCTTCACCTCGTGCCAATGAGCACACTTAAGTAAGTAAGTAAGTAAGTTTATTGGCCAAGTATTCTCATACAAGGAATTTGCCTTGGTGCTCCGCCCACAAGTAACAACATGACATACAGTGACAGTTACGAATGACTCAGAAAACTCTAAACATTAATAATAATAAAACATTAATGATAAATTACCATTGATCAAGCATGTGAACCATCAAAATACCAGATCAAAGGGAGGCTACAGATTTTTGGCTGTTGAGTAGAGCAACTACTGGTGGATAAAAACTGTTTTTATGTCTGGCTGTGGCAGCTTTGACAGTCCGGAGTCGCCTTCCAGAGGGAAGTGATTCAAAGTGTTTGTGGCCAGGGTGAGAGGGGTCAGAGATGATCTTGCCCGCTCGCTTCCTGGCTCTTGCAGTGTACAGTTCATCAATGGAGGGAAGGTTGCACTTTCAAGAGAGAGCTAGATAGGGCTCTTGAAGATAGCAGAGTCAGGGGATAATAGGAGAAGGCAGGGACACAGTACTGACTGGAGCTGATCCCATGGGATAGGTATGATCCCATGGGATAGGTAAGAGCTCGCTAGAATTTAGGAGATTGAGAGGGGATCTTATAGAAACGTACAAAATTCTTATGGGGTTGGACAGGCTAGATGCAGGAAGATTGTTCCCGATGTTGGGGAAGTCCAGGACAAGGGGTCACAGCTTAAGAATAAGGGGGAAATCCTTTAAGACCGAGATGAGGAAAAACTTTTTCACACAGAGAGTGGTGAATCTCTGGAACTCTCTGCCACAGAGGGTAGTTGAGGCCAGTTCATTGGCTATATTTAAGAGGGAGTTAGATGTGGCCCTTGTGGCTAAGGGGATCAGGGGGTATGGAGAGAAGGCAGGTACGGGATTACTGAGTTGGATGATCAGCCATGATCATATTGAATGGCGGTGCAGGCTCGAAGGGCCGAATGGCCTACTCCTGCACCTATTTTCTATGTATCTATGTATCTATGATCAGCCATGACCACATTGAATGACGGTGCAGGCTCGAAGGGCTGAATGGCCTACTCCCTCACCTATTGTCTATTGTCTAGTCGAATGGAGGTCGAAGGGAGGTCGAAGGAGATCGAAGGAGGTCGTCTTCACTCTCCACTATTCGGTGTCCAGGAGGAGGAGGAGGAGGAGGAGGAGGTCTCTTGAAAGTCGAAGGAGGTCTTCAACATGTCATTTTTTAAAAACTCTTCTAAACTCGCCAATTAGGCCGCCCAAGTGGGACAGCCCCTTTAGTGTCCGGGGTGATTGGTGGTCGGCGTGGACTCGGAGGGCCGAAGGGCCTGTTTCCACCCGATACCCCTAGAGTCCAACGTAAAGTCTAAAGAGGGGATCAAATGAATTTCCGATGGGTGAAAGGAGCTAACGGGGATAGCTAGAGAGAGCATGGAGGGGAAGCAGCTGCGGAGTAGTGACTCCCATGGGATAGGTAAGAGCAAGCTGCCAGAACCGGCCAAGCCAGCAAAGCGTGCTGTCAAACAGTCAGCGGTGAAGGAGTTAACGAACGGCGCAGTAATTCCTGCTCTTTTACCAGATAACCTTAATCGCATACATTTGTGGCTTTGCAGGCGAAACCTGGCTACCCTGGGAGCCCGTGATTTCTACGGCTGCACATTATCGGCAATAACATTTCTGGTGTAATCATGCATATTATTTCCACCCCCCCCACCTCCCTCACTCTCTGACCAGCATGAAGTTGTTGCCACTAATGTATTCTGAGCCAGACCAACTGCCGCTGTGCAAAAAGACTTGCTTGAGCGACCGTAATAATTGGAAAATTATTTTGATAGCCTGAAACAATCTAATATATTACAGAATTTTATTAAAATAATATCAAATCAAATTAACTGCTATTCCATAATGAATTAAGTAACAAGGTAGGCAGATATTAATCTGCACTTGCTCCCAGGCAAGGGAGAACAAGTTCATTTATTAAGTTAGCTCTGGCAGCTTGTGAGGGCTCTGGATACGAGATGTGCATGGATGTATATTCTGTGTGTGCCTGTGTGCGTGTGTTTGTGTATGATCGTGTGTGTGTGTGTGTGTGTGTGTGTGTGTACATATACATATACACACACACAGTGGTAAAAAGGTGTCTCTAATGAGGATTGTCCCTTTAGATCTGAAGTGAGAAAACAAAAGAAAGATGGATAAATATCTTTCAAGAGTGAATTCTAAGGGATTTTGCAGGATAGCCCAAAGACTTGCTGCTAACAGCGGGTATTCGGAGAAGGAAAGCCACTGTGACTAGTTGGATAATAAGCCATAATCGACTGCAGCCCGAGTCGACTACAATTATTATGACTAATTAATCCCCGGCAAAAAAAAAGAATCTATTTTCTTTCAAATTTATTGTCACTAGACACAGGCGGACCACTCCGAGACCAGAAAGTCCCAATTCTCAGGATTTTTTTTTTGTTTCACTTTCTTCTAAATCGACAGCAACTTACGAGATCGTTTCAGTTCCTTTGTCGGGACTGCAGGTACCACGCTCGCCTCCTGGGATCATTGTTAAAAGACTGCAATTTGCGGCTCCGTTTAAAAACATGCCCCAAGATACACGCAGCATTTCCGTGCGTGTCACGGAACTTTGCTTAAAATGTAAGCCGTCACCTGTAATTTGTCCAGAAGGACTCGAGCTGCCCGATTGCATTATTATTGGTCACCTTTTCATTCCTTAATGTCCTTCCCCTCCTTTACCAATCCACCGGGCTGCGGATAGCACAGTGGGTAACTTTGCTGAACTGACATCCTGAGACCCAGACTATTGATCTGAAGGATTGAACTCAAATCCCATCACGGTACCTTGGGAGTTAAAATCCACGTAATTAGATGAATTCTGAATTCCTATCAGTAATCATGACATGTATTGACTCGTTGGGCATCTTTAAAAATAAATCCCATCTTGTTTTCTGTTGGTCCTTTATGGGAGGGAACCCTACCTATCCAACCTACCAAGGATGAGTTTCACCCCGGACACTCCCTCTTCTCACCTCTCCCATCGGGTAAGAGGTGTAGAAGTGTGAAAACGCACACCTCCAGATTCAGGGACAGTTGTTATCAGGCAGCTAAACCATCCTATCACCAATGGGATTGAGAGGGCAAGTTAGATCAGCCATGATTGAATGGTGGAGAAGGCCTGATAGGCCGAATGGCCTAATTCTGCTCCTGGAACAAATAAACTTATGAACTATCACCAACTGGAGAGCTGTCCCGGCCTCCAATTTACCTCATTGGAGACTCTTAGACTATCTTTAATCGGATTTGTCCTGACATGCAATAAACATTACACCGATCATCCTGGATACTTGATTTTAATCATGTATGGTATTTCCGCTGACTGGATAGCACGCAACAAAAACGATTTTCACTGTATCTCGGCACACGTGACACTAATAACCTAAATTAAACTGGCATCGTTTTCGTGACAGACAGGCAGAATCTGAAGAAGGGTTCCGACCCGAAATGTCACCCTATTGCTTCTCTCCAGAGAAGCTGCCTGACCCGCTGAGTTACTCCAGCAATTTGTGTCTATCTTCGGTATAAGCCAGCGCCTGCAGTTCCTACCTACACATCCAGTACAGGTGACTTCAGGCCCACACTAGTTCTCTTAACTGCACTTTTTGGTGATCCTCGGACTACCTTTGATCGGACCTTGCTGGCTTTACTTGCACTAAACGTTATGCCCCTATCATGTATCTGTATACTGTAAATGGCTCGATTGTAATCATGTATTGTCTTTCCACCGACCGGTTGGCACGCAACGATAGCAAGAGACAGGTCAGCCATGATTGAATGCCGGTAGACTTGATGGGCCGTATGGCCTAATTCTGCTCCTATCACTTATGAAAAGTTTTTCACTGTACCTCGGGACATGTGACATTAACTAAACTAAACTGCGCTCTGGTGGACTAGCATGTCGCTCAGTTCAGCAGTAATTAAGGACGGGCAGCATATGCTGGCACCAACTTCCTGCAAGGGAATAAATAAATGAAAAAGAATCTCCGAGAAGGTGTTGTGTCTTAGGGGCAACTCTCCAGATCTTGACAGAAGCGCAGCTTGAGGGGAGGGATGTGGACAATAAGCTCGCTGCGATGGATGTGATTAAAAAAACTCCAGGGATCTCCTGAACACCACAGTGTTGAAAGTCACACACTGTCTGTCCACGGAAAGGTTAGAATTAATTTGCCTTTGCTTAGCTTCAGTTCGATATCTGTCAGGACTGTGTGGAATGGAGTGTTGTGAGGGGGTGGGGGTGGGGGGGTGGGGGATGGAGGGGGCGGGGAGGTTGGTAGTTTGCTCTGAGCGCAGTCCAAGCACTCGTGTTTTGTCGCGGGGTCTGGGGTGTCAGGTCAGTGTGTCCTTGGCGTGTCCTGGTTTTCCTGGGGTCATTGCAAGAACGACGGCGAATCGGCGCGGGATGCCGACCGAGTAGCAGGATTTTCAACCGTCCAGGGTCCAATTAATTGCACACATGTGGCTCCTCAATTGGCTTCCCATAATGAGGAGGTTTCGAAAAAAAATTGGTGTTGTGCCATGAATATGCAGTAGGCCTGTGATGCCATGTGTAAAATTACACCTTCAGTTCCCTTTATGCCTTAAGCTGTGTGAGTGTAGGAGTCGTAGGTTGATGCACCACTGAAGGGGGGATCCTTGGCCCGTTAATTGCGAGGCGGCTCCTCGGTGGAGCTCTCCACCCCCTTCCCCCCCCCCCCCCGCTCTCTCCCCACAGTTTTTCTTTATCAAATACTTCCCTTCATTCAATTATGCCATTGTTCCTTATTGCATTTCGCCCACCTTTCCCCAGAAGCGCGCATATATGACTGGAAAACCACTGATGAAAGATCATTGACCTGAACCATTAACTCGGTCTTGCTGAGGCCTATATTTTCTGCGCTCGGGAACATCCCCTGTGCTTTACCTAGAGCACAGGTCCACCACCGGTGCGGCACGGTGGCGCAGCGTTAGAGTGCCAGAGACCCGGGTTCGATCCCGACTACGGGTGCTGTCTGTACGGAGTTTGTACGGGTGGGTTTTCTCTGGGTTCTCCGTTTTCCTCCCACACTCCAAAGACGTGTAGGTTGATTGGCTTGGTAAAAATTGTAAATTGCCCCTAGTGTGTGCAGGGTAGTACTAGTGTGCGGGGATCGCTGGTTGGCGCGGTCTCAGTGGGCCGAAGGGCCTGTTTCTGCGCTGTAATTCTAAGCTCTAAACATAAACTGAACTGATGGTCCAGCACCTCCATTCTAATCAAGAATTTGTCTATCTCTCGCCTTAAAAATATCCACTGACTTGGCAATGAGTTCCACAGATTAACTACTCTCCGACTAAAAAAGTTCCTCCCCACCTCTTTTCATTTAAACTAAGATATGGATGTCACTGTAGTGCCTAACGTTGCAGGGGCCAGAGCCTAACCTGATCTCTTCCTATCTTTATGTGTGTTTGTATAAGCTGACATGACAACCAATGATTTATTACAGGAGTTCCTCTTTCTACCATTTTAATCCTGCGTTGTCCTATTAAGGTTTAGAGCCTGGATCCAGAATCTCTTTTGCGTTGTTTGTGCACTTCATAGAGGCAAGCCAAAGTTTATTGCAGCTCTGCTCAATCCCAGCAGATAAGCAGTTGGCTCATGCTGAAGTCATGCATCCAGTAACACAGAAATGGTCGGGACAGGCAGCATCTCTGGAGAGAAGGAATGGGTGACGTTTCGGGTCGAGACCCTTCTTCAGACTTCAGCATCTATGGTTCCTTTCCTACACACAGAAATGTTCCTCTGGTTTGACGTCCAGCGTTTTGTAGTTTCATTTTAGTTTTAGTTTAAGTTTTTAGGGATACAGTATGGAAACAGGCCCTTCGGCCCACCGAGAGCGCGTCGACCAACGGTCACCCCGTAGACCAGTGCGATCCTGTGGGTGAGGGCCAATTTACAGAAGGCAATTAACCCTCCAAAAACCTGCACGTCTTTGGTGCGTGGGAGGAAACCGGAGCACCGTGGAAAACCCACAAGGTCACAGGGAGAACGTATAAACTCCGTACACACAGCGCCCATAGTCAGGATCGAACCTGGGTCTCTGGCACTGTAAGGCAGCAGCTCTGTGCTTCTTGGAGGATCCCAGGAGGAGATCAACCGTGGGAATATAACATTCCCTTCAAAGTGACGTTGCCGTCTCCTATTCTGAAGGTATGTATGTAATTTTCTGCCAGCAGCTTTGCGGAGTCAGGCACAAGAAGCTGGCCGCAATGCTAGGAGGCCATTCGTATCACCTATAATTACAACTAGGTCTGGGCTCACTTCAAAAATAAATCGAAGCCTGTGGTTTGGAAATGTGGTGTTAGGTGCCATGTGTCTGGTGCTCTCGACAAGGACCGAGCTAGGACTCGCCTGGCAAATTTCTGCTTGATCTCTCAATCTCTAACCAGGGATGAAAAAAGGTTTGTGTTCCAAAGATTTCTTAACTCATTCACTGCCAGAGAATGGCTGTAGACGGGCAGGGATGATGGCACAATGGTGTCTCAACTTGTCACATGGGCAGACTGCATCAAGTTGGTCGGAAGGTACCGCAGACGCTGGTTTAATACATCGAAGATAGACACAAAATGCTGGAGTAACTCAGCGGGACAGGCAGCATCTCTGGATAGAAGGAATGGGTGACGTTTCGGGTCGAGACCCTTCTTCAGACTGAGTCAGGGGAGAGGGAGATACAGAGATAAGGAATTGTAAGAGATCAACAGAGATGCAGATCAAGGAAAATGTAGAATAGACCATTGTTGGCTGGGAGAAGGTGACAACAAAGCAGATATACAGTGTGATCAGAGGGACAGTCAGACTGGTCGGGGAACTGGGAAGGGGAAGATGGGGGTGGAGAGAGAGGGAAAGCAAGGGTTACTTGAAGTTCGCGAAGTCAATGTTCATACCGCTGGGGTGTAAGCTGCCCAAGCGAACTGTGAGGTGCTGTTCCTCCAATTTGCGCTGGGCCTCACTTTGACAATGGAGGAGGCCCAGGACAGAAAGGTCAGTGTGGGAATGGGAGGGGGAGTTTAACAACTGGGAGATTAAATCGGTTTTGGCAAACTGAGCGGAGGTGTTCAGCGAAACGATCGCCAAGCCTGCGCTTGGTCTCGCCGATATATATATAGGAGCCCACACCTGGAACAGCAGATACAGTAGATGAGGTTGGAGGAGGTGCAAGTGAACCTCTGCCTCACCTGAAAAGACTGTTGGGGGTCCTTAGATGGAGCCAAGAGAGGAGGTATAGGTTAGTAACTGCATGCTGTTAACCGATTAGTTAACTAGAGTGCACTTGACCCAGCCATAAAGGCTGTAATAAACAAAAGGACATTTCTTCTAGCAGGGATGGCACAGTGGTGCAGCAGTAGAGTTGCTGCCTTACGGGCGCCAGAGTCAGGTTCAATCCTGATTATGGGTGCTGGCTGTGCGGAGTTGGCACGCTCACCCTGTGACTGTGTGTGTTTTCTCTGGGTGCTCCCGTTAATTTCACACTCCAAAAACGTGCAGGTTTGCAGGTCAATTGGCGTCTGTGAATTGTTGATAACAGGCCCTTCAGCCCAATATATCCATGCTAACCCAGATTCCCCAGGTAGTCTTAGGTAGTCGTATGTACTTGTGTTTGGACCATATCCTGCTAAACCTTTTTGATCCATGTACCTGCCCAAATGCCTTTTAAATGTTGTCATCGTATCTGCCTTAACTACTTCCACGGGTCGTCTCGTACCCACTAAAGGATTTCTGTTAAATCTTTCACCTATGTCCTCTGGTTCTTGATTTCCCTACCCTTCGAAAAACTCATTCACTCTGTCGATTCCCCTCAATGATTTTATACACCTCTATAAGATCTACAAAATCATCCCTCAGATTCCTGCGTTCCAAGGAATAGAATCCCGGACTGCCCAACCTCTTCCCTACAGCTCAGGCCCACAGGTTTTGGCAACATCCTCATAAGACTTTGCTGCACTCTTTCCAATGGCATCTTTCCTCTGACAGGGAGATGAAAACGGAACATAAAGCTGCAGGGGTGTCTTCATCAACATCTTGTACAACAGTAGCATAACAGGGATCCAGTCTGAAGAAGGGTCCCGACCCGAAACGTCAACCATTCCTTCTCTCCAGAGATGCTGCCTGTCCCGCTGAGTTACTCCAGCATTTTGTGTCTATCTTCGGTTTTAACCAGCATCTGCAGTTCCTTCCTACACATAACATCCCAGCCTCTGTACTAAATTGCATGACCGATGAAGTCCAATGTATCCAACTGATGAAGGCCAATGTACCGAATGCATTCTTGACCACCCTATCTATCTGTAACACACTTTCAGGAAACTATGTACTTGTAATCCTCGTTCCCTCTGCACCACTACACCCCTTGGTCCTGCCTTTACACATTAGACTTTGGACATACAGAGTGGAATCAGGCCCCTTCGGCCTACCAAATCAACGCCGACCAGCAATCACCTCTGTACACTAGCACTCTCCTGCACACTTGGGACAATTTAACATTTTTACCAAAGTAAATTCACCTAAAACCCTGTTCGTCTTTGGAGTGTAGGGGGAAACCAGAGCACCTGGAGGGCCCCCACATGGTCAAGGGGAAAATTTCATACAACCTCCGTACCGACAGCACCCGTAGTCATGATCGAACCCAGGACACCGGCCCCGTCTGGCTGCAAAACTACCGCTGCACCACTGAGCCGCCCTGAACTGCTATTCACGGTGAAGGACTTACCGATAGAACAGAAGGGCTCAAGTGGTTCAAGAAAATATCCCAGCGCCATCTTACAAAGGACAATTAGGAAGGGGCAATAAATACCACCCTCCCCCAAAATAAATGGGTAGATAAATTTCCTGCTGAAATGGATTTGTTATTCATTGTTTGCACTCAAATCTGGTTCCTGGAGCTCCCCGGCCCACCACAGTGTTGGAGCACCTTCACCAGATTGAGCAGACACCTCACCATCCCCTCATCAGGGGCGATGGATGACGGCCCTGTCATCAAAGGCCAGGTTACGTAGATTGAAAAATAAGCAGTGGAGCCAGAGTTGAGGCAGGGATTATCACAGGGATTATCTTTGGCCAGTCACGGTGGCGCAGCGGTAGAGTTGCTGCCTTACAGCGAATGCAGTGCCGTAGACCCGGGTTCGATCCCGACTAAGGGAGCTGTCTGTACGGAGTTTGTACGTTCTCCCCGTGACATGCGTGAGTTTTCTCTGAGATCTTCGGTTTCATCCCACACTCCAAAGACGTACAGGCACGTAGGTTAATTGGCTTGGTAAATGTAAAAATTGTCCCTAGTGTAGGATGGTGTTAATGTGCGGGGATTGCTGGTCGGCGCGGACCGAAAGGCCTGTTTCCTCGCTGTATCTCTAAACTAAACGTTTAAGAAACGATTTGACAGGTTCATGGATAGGACTGATTTAGAGGGACAAGGGCCAAGCGCAGGCAGGTGGGACTAGTGTAGGTGGGACATGTTGGTCGGTGTCGGCAAGTTGGGCCGAAGGGCTTGTTTCCACGCTGTATCACTCTATGACTCTGTGACTCTATGACTATAACTAAACTAAAAAAATCTCTATGGCAAATTAACAGGACAAAAAGTTGGCCATCGGGTCCATCGGGTCTGGTGGGCAGAGCAGGAAGCTTAAGGGCCTGTCCCACTTGGCCGTCATTTACGCGACAGGCCGGTAGTGACTGACGTGCGACGGTCGCGCGCGTCCTCATGCATCCGCACAGCCGTCTGGAGTGAGTGACGTCATTTGAAGATAGACACAAAATGCAAGAGTAACTCAGCGGGACCGGCAGCATCTCTGGAGAGAAGGAATGGATGATGTTTCGGGTCGAGAATCTTGTTCAGTCTGAAGAAGGGTCTCGACCCAAAACGTCACCCATTGCTTCTCTCCAGAGATGCTGCCGGTCCCGCTGAGTTACTCCTGCATTTTGTGTCTATCTCCAATCGTCTTGGCCCCGCTCTGGCAGTAGGAGTGGGGGCGGATCCGGATTCGCAACGGCCGTGAGCCCCAGGCCGAGCTCGGCGATTGTTTGCCTGCTTCTGCTGCTGTTGGAGGTGAGATGTTGCGCCGCGCCAGGGCCTTGGGCCTGTCCCACTTTGGCCGTCAGTTACGCGACAGGCCGGTGGCGCGCGAAGATTTCGTGCAGGACGAAGTCCACACTCCTCCACACCACTCCATGCGCCCATCCCACGCCACCCACGCGCTACCCACGCGCTACCCACACACTACCCACACGCTAGCAGGTCGCGTAAATGGCGCGCGAATGACGGCCAAGTGGGACAGGCCCTTTACCGTAGCCCGAGGAACTGCAGAAGAAGTCCACTTTCCCAAATCTCGTGAATGAAAGCCATTATTAAAACCTGGTTGTCAACGTGAGTGATCATCGCAAGCAAAGCGTGGCCGGTTTGGAGCGCAGGGACAAACATCAAGCAAAAAAAACCAAAAAACCATGGAACTGATCTGTTTATGAGGCATTTGTGGATGTCAGGAATCGGGCCAACTCGTTACAGATGCGCAAAGCCTTTTAAAGAGAAAGTGGCTGCTATATGCTTGAGATTATGCGTGGAAACTCGTTTATCAGCTGCAGCCAGTGCTCTGGAATCCTGCACTGTAAACCGGGCGGATTCTGTAGGTTTGGCAGCCTTGGCCACCTCAGAGTCTGGGTTATGTCAAGGCACATCATATTTTTCTACAATAATGGCTCAGGGGGCAGGGACAGGGGGCTGAGTATATCTTGGTGACCTAACCGTTCAAAGCAGCTTTTTAAAATGAAAACCCCAAGTGCCAATGTTCCTTCCAGCTGCTTCATTGTTGATAACATTGTGTAGGAATGTGTCTGATCTGCACTCATCCTGGGTAAGGGAATGGACAATAACCTCTGTTTTGGACCTATCGGGGTCACGCGTGAAGATATGGGATCACGTGTGAATTTCATTGACATAGACGGCTGTGGAGGCCAAGTGAATGGGTAGTTTTAAGGCAGAGATCGATAGGTTTTTGATTAGTACGGGTGTCGGGTTATGGGGAGAAGGCAGTAGAATGGGGTTGAGGGGGATAGACAAATCAGCTACGATTGAATGGCGGAGTAGACTTGATGGGCCGAATGGCCTTATTTTGTTCCTAGAACCTTTAAACTTATGTACTTCTGAAGTACGGCTATCGTCCTGAATCGTTTTTAGTTTAGTTTAGTTTAGTTTAGACATACAGCATGGAAACAGGCCCTTCGGCCCACCGAGTCCGGGCCGACCAGCGATCCCCGCACACTGACACAATCCTACACACACTAGGGACAATTTACATTTACACCGAGCCAATTAGCCTACAAACCTCTTCTACATCTTTGCAGTGTGGGAGGGAACCGGAGATCCCGGAGAAAAGCCACGCAGGTCGCGGGGATAACGTACAAACTCCGTACAGACAGCACCCGAGGTCAGGATCGAACCCGGGTCTGCGGCGCGTTAAGGCAGCAACTCTACCACTGCGCCACCGTGCCACTCGGTGCTGAGGTTAAATCGACCCAACTCTCACAAAGTATTTGCAGGGCAGATTCCAACCTTCATAAGGCCAGTCTTCCGATTTTTTCTTCCTATATAATTGATAATATTCCTGCATTATTGAGGGAGTCTAATCTTGCTAACTCCTTCCCCACTGTCAGTGTGTGTGTGCGGAGAAGGCAGGATTAGCAAGCTCTGGGGGATAGAGAGGAAACAAGAAAGAAGGGGGAGAGGGGAGGGAGGGAGGGAGGGAGGTGGTGGGGAGGGGGGGTGGGTTTGGGTCACTTGTGATCCGTGAGAGCTCCGCTGGTCATGGGCGACAGCTGTGGCAGATTTGAATATGAATCCTATCTGCCAGCACAGCCATGCAAAGACTTGGCAGGACCTGGTGGTAATCTTTCCTGCACAAATGTCTCCGCATTGTGACATTTCCTTGCAGAGATCTTGGTAATTAAAGTAAAATCGATGGCATGAAAGCTCCACACTATCACGTCTCACTAATTCCATATAAAACGGGGAGAAAGCTAAACAAACCTCTGGTGTGCTTCAGCAGGGTCCAAGGTTAACCCTCTTTAATTTCGTCAGGTTAGATGCCACCACCATGAGAATCAACGCTTCTTGTCTTTTTCCATCTGTCCGACCACCACGCAAACCAACCTCCCTCCCATTGACTCCATCCACACCTCACGCTGCCTCGGCAAGGCCAGCAGCATAATCAAGGTACCAGTCTCACCCCGGCCACTCCCTCTTCACCCCTCTCCCATCAACGAGAGGTGCAGAAGTGTGAAACCGCACACCTCCAGATTCAGGGACATCTTCTTCCCAGCTGTCATCAGCAACTGAACCATCCTATTACCAACTAGAGAGCGGTCCTGAGTTATCATCTGCCTCATTGGTGAGCCTCGCACTATCTTTAATCAGACTTTACTAGACATTGTCGTGCAGTAAACATTCATCTCTTTATCTTGTGTGTGTACGCTGTAGACGACTTGATTGCAATCATGTACTATCATTCCGCTGGCTGGATAGCATGCAACTAAACAGCTCTCACCATACCTCAATACACGGGACAATAAATTAAACTAAACTAAACTAAAAAAATGAAACTATCCACCTGCATATGTCTCTTCCTCTCTCTATCTAAATTCTCACCAGTGTGCTATCTATCTATCTATCTATCTATCTATCTATCTATCTATCTATCTATCTATCTATCTATCTATCTATCTATCTATCTATCTATCTATCTATCTATCTATCCATCTATCTATCTATCTATCTATCTATCTATCTATCTATCTATCTATCTATCTATCTATCTATCTATCTATCTATCTATCTATCTATCTATCTAAGACAAATGTGCTGGAGAAACTCAGCGGGTGCAGCAACATCTATGGAGCGAAGGAAATAGGCAACATTTCGGGTCTGAAGAAGGTTCGTCCCGAAACGTCGCCTATTTCCTTTGCTCCATAGATGCTGCTGCACTCGCTGAGTTTCTCCAGCACTTTTGTCTACCTTCGATTTTCCAGCATCTGCAGTTCCTTCTTAAACACTATCTATCTATCGATCTATCTATCTATCTATCTATCTATCTATCTATCTATCTATCTATCTATCTATCTATCTATCTATCTATCTATCTATCTATCTATCTATCTCTGTCTGTCTGTCTGTCTGTCTGTCTGTCTGTCTGTCTGTCTGTCTGTCTGTCTGTCTGTCTGTCTGTCTGTCTGACAAAATGCAGGAGTAACTCAGCGGGTCAGGCAGCATCCTTGGAGACCATGGATAGATGACGTTTTGGGTCATTTCAGACAGAAGAAGGGTCCTGCAACTCTGCCGTTGCACCACTATGCTGCCCAAATTGTGATCTTTCACATATTTACCTATCTCTCACTTAAATGCATCTACCTGAATCAGTTGAGAGATTATTGAATAGTGAATAAGGCTGGCAGATCAGGCTTTAAGCAGTTATTGAGGAGGACTACTTGGTAGGTACAAGGTAACGTACCTTAATAGGTACGTTATGGGGTCAAGTGCTCCGCAATAACCAACCTGAACTCCCGGTGGCTCAGCACTTCAACTCCCCCTCCCATTCCGTATCTGACCTCTCTGTTCTAGGTCTCCTCCATGGCCACAGCGAGCAACACCGTAAATTGGAGGAAATGCACCTCATATTCCGCTTGGGCAGTCTACATCCTGGCGGCTTGAACATTGAATTCTCCCAATTCTGCTAGCCCTTGCTGTCCCCTCCTCTTCATCAGCCATCTGGTTGTCTCCTCCCCTCCCCCAGCCCTCGGGCTCCTCCTCCGCCTTTTTCCTTTTTTCCTTTCTTCTCCCCACCCCCTATCAGTCTGAAGAAGGGTTTCGGCCCGAAACGTTACCTATTTCCTTCGCTCCATAGATGCTGCTGCACCCGCTGAGTTTCTCCAGCATTTTTGTGTACCTTTTATTTTCATTGAGCTGTTTAATGCTTGTCATTGTTGCATTTGCAAATCATGCTAATACAGTATAGGTGTGCATGACACTATTTTTGTTATTGCCAAAGCTCTTTATTCATCACAACACTGGTCTGAAGCGTTAAATGGGAAATGTTCCATTTGGTTCAAATGAGAATACAGAAGGATCATTTTCACTTCTTCCTAATTTGAATGGTCTTTGTTCTATTTATTTTGTCATTACAAGAAAGCTTCCCCATTGAAGTTAATTTGCAGTCAGTAATGGAAACTGTACACCTAAGTGTGATCGGTTTGAAAACTCATAGGTTATTTGGTTGGGATGGGGTGGACGGTGAGTTAACTGTGCCTCTGGCCAAATCTTCAGCTCATCAGTAATATCTTTACTCCTGAAGTCAGGAGTTTATACATATGTGGCCAAATTCAGATCCTTTGTCATAGTGGTGTACACCTTGGTCATAGTGGGGCTGCACGGTGGCGCAGTGGCGGAGAGGCTGCCTTCCATCGCTTACAGCGCCCGAGACCCGAGTTCGATCCCGACTGCGGGTGCTGTTTGTAAGGAGTTTGAATGTTCTACCCGTGACCTGCGTTGGTTTTCTAAGAGATCATTGGATTCCTCCCAGGTTTGTACCAAAGACCAAAGACGTACAGGTTTGTAGGTTCACAAAAATGCTGGAGAAACTCAGCGGGTGCAGCAGCATCTATGGAGCGAAGGAAATAGGCAACGTTTCGGGCCGAAACGTTGCCTATTTCCTTCGCTCCATAGATGCTGCTGCACCCGCAGAGTTTCTCCAGCATTTTTGTGTACCTTCGATTTTCCAGCATCTGCAGTTCCTTCTTTAACAGGTTTGTAGGTTAATTGGCTTGGTATAAATGTAATAAAACTATCCCTGGTGTGTGTAGGATAGTGTTAATGTGCGGGGATTGCTGGTCGGTGCGGACTCGGTGGGCCGAAGGGCCTGTGTCGCTAAACTAAACTAAACTAAACAAAATTAAACTAAACACTGAATAAGACAAAGATTTCAGCGCTGGAGTAACTCAGCGAGTCAGGCAGCTTCCCTGGAGGAAAAGGATGGGTGACGTTTCGGGTCGGGACCCTTCTTCAGACTGAAAGTAGGGGGTAGGGGGCAGGGGGGAGGGGGAGGGGGGTAGGGGGGAGAGGGGAGGGGGCGAGGAGGAGGGAGGTGACGAGCTGGAGACACAAAAAGACTAGCCATAAATGACCTCAGGATGGGCGCTGCCTGGTAGGTCCATTGTTGGTTAGGGAAGGTGTGATCTCAAGAGAAACAATGTGGAGAACTGAGGAGCTGGTAAAATGACTAGGGCGGAGGAAGAGGGCAAGATGGAAGAAGGGAGAGAAGGTGGAGTGTGTGATAAAGTTACTTAAAATTAAAAAATTCAATATTCACGCCGCTGGGTTGTAAGCCCCATGGTAAGGGAAAGTTGAAGGCAACATGCCCTTTGGTCCAATTCTTCCTCACATTACTTTCAGAGCAGCAGAGTGAGAAAACAAGACCTGTCTGCCTGCTCAGGTATCTGAGAAGTTTTCACATGACCTGAAGAGATGGTCCTGGTCAATTCTACGATGGGTAAGTAAATACCATGAGAACTTAGTTTAGTTTTTAGACACAAAATGCTGGAGTAACTCAGCGGAACAGGCAGCATCTCTGGAAAGAAGGAATGGGTGACGTTTCTGGTCGAGACCCTTCTTCAGACTGAGAGTTTCAGGCTGAGACTGACAGTATCTTCGGTTTAATCCGCCATCTACGGTTCCTTCCAACACATAGTTTAGTTGTTAGTTTGGATTAGAGATACAGCGCGGAAACAGGCCTTTCGGCCCACCAAGTCTGCACCGACAAGTGATCCCCACACATTAACACTATCCGACACACACTAGGGACAATTTTACTTTTCTACATATATACCAAGCCAATTAACCTACAAACCTGTATGTCTTTGGATGGTGGGATGAAACCGAAGATCTTGGTGAAAACCCATGGGGGTCACGGGGAGAGCGTACAAACTCCGTACAGACAGCACCCGTAGTCAGGATTTAACCCGAGTCTCTGGCGCTGCGAGGGAATAACTCCCAAGTTCACATGTTATAGGAGTAGAATTAAGCCATTCGGCCCATCGAGTCTACTCCTCCATTCAAACATGGCTGATCTCTGCATCCTAATCCCATTTTCCTGCCTTCTACCCTTGACACTCGTTCTAATCAAGAACTTGTCTATCTCTGCCTTAAAAATATCCACTGGCTTGGTCTCCACAGCCCTCTGTGGCAATGAGTTCCACAGATTAACTACCCTCTGACTAAAGACCACTGTACTGCTGTGCCACCTTGCCACTCTGAACCAGAGCTCCCATTTCAAATGAGCCTGATGCCACATGAGTGGCAGCTTGCTTTATTACAAGTTAGCAAAAAAGCCACATAATCATCAGGAACATCACAATATATTAGTGCTTACATATTTAACAGCAACACATATTTTCCAAGAGGTTCAACTGGGCCTGGCGCCGTGACTCGCGAATGGCCAGCTTGGCCAGGCCCAGGAGCAACCCAACCAGGACATCTTCGGCCCTACCCTCTCCTCTACGCACAGGGTGTCCAAAGATGAGGATGGCAGGTGCGAAGTGCAGCCGGAAGGCCCTTCGGATATCGGAACAAGGGCTCCAACCACACACTCCATGTACACGTGGAACGCAAACTCATCCAGCCCGCAAAAAGTGGCAGGCGGCTGGCGAGACAGCACGTAGCTGGCGTTTCTGATGGAAGACTGATGATGGAAAGAACGATTCGCACGCGGGAACTCCACCCACCTTGCGCGCCCGTGTATGTGAGCCAGAACCAGCAGACAAGGTGGGTGCAACGGTGGTGTAGCGGTAGAGCTACCGCCTTACAGCACCAGAGACCTGGGTTCGATCCTGACTACGGGTGCTTGTCTGTACGGACTTGTAACGTTCTCCCCGTGTGCCCTTTCATCGAGATCTTCGGTGTCCTCCCACAGTCCAAAGACGTGCAGGAATGTAGGTTAATTGGCCTGGTGTAAATGTGAAATTGTCCCTAGTGTGTGTAGGGTAGTGTTAATGTGCGGGGATCGCTGGTCGGCGAGGGCCTGATGGGCCTCCACGCTGTATCGCTAAACTAAGCTAAACTAAACTAAATTGTGGCTGTCTCTGCTGAATCAGATGCTAAGTTGCTGTCATCGCCTGATCCCCGGATTAAAGCCGATATTCCTCTGCCGTCTGTGGAATTCTCTGCCTCAGAGGGCAGTGGAGGCCGGTTCTCTGGATACTTTCAAGAGAGAGCTAGATAGGGCTCTTAAAAATAGCGGTCAGGGGATATGGGGAGAAGGCAGGAACGGGCTACTGATTGGGGATGATCAGCCATGATCACATTGAATGGCGGTGCTGGCTCGAAGGGCCAAATTCCCTACTCCTGCACCTATTGTCTATTGTCTATTGTCTATTGAGCATTCTCCTCAGGAACCGGGAAGGTTGTTGAAAATCAGCACATTTATTCTGAGCTCGGGAGGACCAAAGATCACGAGGTGGTGCTTCTTTTTTGCCATGGTGCCTGGAGTGTGATGCTGCAGTTGACTGTTCATCACCTGGGCTATTAGATGCTGCGGCTGGAAAAAAAAAGATGAGAGATTAATGGTGTTTGATTAACTTCTTGGGTCTTATTAATATTCATTAGGATGGAGTCGCTGTTATGAATGAGATGTTAGAGCACAGCGCTGCTCAGCAGAGCTGAGGATGTAAGTGTATCCATTGGGGAGATGGGTGAAGCTACCCAATCTTTAGTTTAGTTTAGTTTAGTGATACGGCGCGGAAACAGGCCCACCGAGTCCACGCCGACCAGCGAACCCCGCTCACAACCACTACCCTACACACATTAGGGACAATTTGCAATTATATCCAGCCATTCAAACTGCAAACCCGTACGCCTTTGGAGTGTGGGAGAAAACCGGCGATCCCGGAGAAAACTCACGCAGGGCACGGTGAGAACGTACAAACTCCGTACAGACAGCACCCGTAGTCAGGATCGAACTCGGGTCCCTGACGGTGGCGCAAGGCAGCATCTCCACCTCTGCGCCACCATGCAGCATCAGGATTAAACCGGTTTCTGTCAGGTTTTAAAATGTTGTATAGGTGGATTTATTCACATTTATGCCTCGTTAATTGAGGGGGAAAAGATTTAACCTCGGGTTTGAAACTCTGAAGCACATGGTGTAATTTAGCACTGTGAGACCCATAGAGTCATAGGGGAGAGCACGAAACAGGCCCTTCGGCCCAACTCGTCCAAGCCGACTAAAATGGCGCATCTCAGCTTGTCCCGATTGCCTGCATTAGGTCCATATTTTTCTAAACCTTTCCTATCCATGTACCTGTCCAATGTAACTCAGCAGGTCCGGCAGCATCACTGGAGAATATGGATAGGTGACGTTTTGGGTCGTGTCGGCAGGGTCATGACCTGGAACATCACCGGTCCATGTTCTCCAGAGATGTTGCCTGAGCTGCTGAGTTACTCCGGCACTTCGTGTCATCGTTTTTTGCATATCAGGTCTCCCAAACTAATATCATTGAGAGACAGGTTCACCTGGTTATTTTACTTCGGAGTCACATGAGTGACTACGTGAAGAAGCCCGCCAGCCCGCATGCACGTCAATTACGTCTAACGCATTGCGCAACGACTGGCTGGCAGGCGCGTCGCTCCTCCAGCGGTAAGTTTAAAAATCCTCAGGTAAGTGTTTAAAACTTATTCTGAGGTCGTTTCTTTTTGGTTCGATAATTCTTGCTTACAGAACAAGTACGAACTGCTATGGAGAAAATGTCCAAGGTGAAGTCCAGATGGGCCGCGGGGAAAGCAGCTACGGAAGACCGCGGGTGTGCGGGTAGCGGGCGGCCGTCGATTTCGTCTTCCGAGTCGCTGGCGGTGCGGCCAGCGGCTTCAGACTTGGTGCTGGTAGAGAGCACCTTGGCAACTCCGCTAGGACGGAAAGCCACACAAACGTCTGTGAGGCCCGTTGACTCAGACGAGGCGGGCCAGGAGGGTTCCCCTCCTAGGATGGATAGCGTCTTCGGACGTTTATCCCGGATGGAGCACCTGATGGAGAGGATGCACCATCATGATATGCTCCAACGAACGGAGATGTATCAGCGCGGGTCTCCTCGGGGGCTCGCGGCAGCGGCACCTGTTTCAGGGCTGCACAATGTCTCCCTCTCTGAGGAGGGGAGCATTCGGGGTCAGTTTTGGTCTGACTCGGAGTCCGGAGGTATAGCCGGGGAGCATACAAAGGGCGGGAAGCAGATGTGCCTGCTATGGCATCAAAATTTGCAATTCCATCGCAAACAGGGGAACCGCTGAATGAGGACTTGGCTACGAGCATCAATTACCTGGCCTCACACCAGCTCCAAGAACAGGCAATGGAAGAAACTTCCAGGAAGTATCACACACCTGCTAACTGCGTTTCGTTAAACGTGCCGGCTGTTAACCATTCCATCTGGGGTTACATCGGAGGGGGCATCAGAGCCCAGGAGGTGAAGCTCCAGAAAATACTGAAGTTGCTGGCCTCAGGCATCACGGCTTTTGCCAAGTCGGTGGATGTGGGTCCCCCTGTCTGATGTGCAACAGGATGCCCTGGCATTAATGTGCCATTCGTCCTACCCTGAACCCCAAATTCGCGGCACTGTGCAAGGCCAGCAACGTACAACCACCGAATTTCTTGTTCGGTGAAGATCTGCCGAAGCAGGTCAGGGAGCTGGATGACGAAGAGAAAACGGTCGGGTTAATGAAAGTCCCGTCAACTAGCAAAGCTTCATCATTCCGGCGGCAGCACCCCTACGCTCCCTTCAATAACAGACGGTTCGCTGACACTGGTGGGAAGGCCGAACACTCTGGGCAGAGGTCTTTTTTAGGCCAAGGCCCAAGCCGGCCCTCGTCAAAGATGCGCGGTTGGCGCACTCCATCAGTCCTACCCCCCAAACCTCGGGGGCGGAAATAACACCATTCATCCACCGGTAACCATGGAGGTAGGTGGGTCTGGTTCTTTCCAGAACATATTGTGTATGGATCAGTTACAAGTTGGTGGGAGATTGCACTTGTTTTTGAATGAATGGCATTGGATAATATCAGATCCATTTATACTGCACAGTATACAAGGGTTTCAAATCGAATTCCTTCTCAATTCATTTCCACCCACGCAGCATACACCGAACCAGACATTTGTTCTTTCACAACAGGAATGTTTGGATACACAAGCTGAAATTGAAGTTTTATACAAAAAAGGGGTGATTGAGAAGTTGTGTCATGAATCTCACCAATTTGTGTCTGATATATTTACAAATCAAAAGAAGGATGGAGGATGCCGAATCATCCTTGATTTCTCGACTTAACTCCTTTGTGCAGTATAAACATTTCAAAATGGAAACCTTTGTTACTGCCAAACAACTGGTTTCCAAAGGATGTTATATGGCATGCATCGATCTTAAAGATGCATACTATTCGGTACCCATTCATTGGGATCACCGGAGATATTTGAAGTTTAGCTGGATGGGGCAACTGTAGCAGTTTAAAGCATTGCCTAATGGGTTAACTTCAGCCCCCAGATTATTTACAAAATTATTTAAAATCATATTGTGATGGCGTACTTGGATGATATCCTAATCATAGGGGAAACCCTGAAATTAGCTGAATTATATGTTTCAGCTACTAAACTCATGTTTGAGAGATTGGGGTTTCTCATCCATCCAGTTAAATCCAAGTTGATACCACCTAGAGTTATTGATTATTTGGGAAATACCATTAACTCAATTCACATGTCTGTGACTCTGCCTTGGGGCAAGAGATTAGAATTAACAGAAGCCTGTAACAATCTCATTGTTAAAGAGCAACCTTCTATTCGACATGTAACTATTATAATTGGCAAATTAGTTGCTGCTTTTCCAGCTGCACAGTTTGGGCCTTTGCATTATCAAAATTTACAACGTGCAAAGGAGCAGGCACTCAAATTCCATGTAGGTCACTTCAGTAGACCCATGCGGTTGCCAGCTGAAGCCATTGCTGAGTTACAATGGTGGATGACGAATATTCGGCATTGCTCCAGTAAAACTTTGGTCGATAAACCTTCAGTTATTTTACAAACTGATGCCAGTGCTCTAGGATGGGGGGGGCTACTAATACCATCTCTAGCTGCGGTGGCAGATGGAATGTGCATGAGTCATTAATTCTTCAGTCACATGGTATTAACTACTTAGAGTTGTTGGGAGCACTCTATGGGCTGAAGGCTTATTGTGGCAATATGCATAATTTGTATGTTCAACTTCAGATTGACAACACTACAGCGGTGGCATACGTTAATCACATGGGTGGAATCAAGTCAGTATCCTGTGATAAATTGGCTAACCTTATTTGGCACTGGTGTATTACAAGAAACATTTGGGTTTCAGCCATTTACTTACCAGGTAGATTCAACATGGTGGCGGACACCAAGTCACGGAAATTCAATGACAACACAGAATGGATGTTGATTCATGAAGTGTTTAACGACATTGTCGCTTGGTATGGCATACCGGATATCGATTTGTTTGCATCCAGACTCAATCACCAGTTACCAAAATATGTTTCATGGGAACCAGATCCAGGGGCAGTGGCGGTAGATGCATTCTCGCTACACTGGGGTGGAATGTTTTTGTATGCATCCCCCCCATTTTGCTTCATCAGTTGGTGCTTGCTTAAGATCCAGCAAGACTCTGCCTCAGGCATTTTGGTAGTACCTGACTGGCCTACACAGCCATGGTTCCCACTCGTTCTGGGAATGATAACACAGCCTTTTATGGCTGTCCTCAAACGCAGAAATCTGCTGGTTCACCCTGTGACTGGGGAGAACCATCCACTACATGACCGAATTAATTTATTGGTTTGCAGATTCTGAGGAGACCGTTCCTGGGGCTCGGACTATCAGATCGTACGGTGGACGTGATCACTGCGGCCTGGAGGGATATTACCAAAAAACAGTACATCTCTCATATCAAAAAAATGGGAGGTGTTCTGTTTACAGTCGAACATATCGTATGACACGGCACGCATAACGGATGTGTTGGAATTCCTCTCAACACTATATTTTGATGAGAGACTGATTTATAGTGCCATAAATAGTGCCAGGTGTGCCTTTTCGTCGTACTTGTTGCTGGGATTGGGACACCATTCTGTTGGGTCTCACCCTTTGATATCCAGGTTCATGAAGGGTATTTTTAACTCTAATCCCCCCAGGCCCAGGTACTCGGAGATATGGGATGTGAGCGTGGTGCTCACGCTGCTTCGCCAGTGGGCTCCAGCTACATCCCTGTCTTTGCCCAAACTCACTTTCAAAGTGGTCATGCTCATGGCGCTGGTTTCAGCGCAACGGGTCCAGGCGTTGCATAAGCTGCGACTGGACAGGATGGTGTCATCTGTAAATAATATAACATTTTATGTTTATGATTTAATCAAGCAGAGCAGACCCGGGGCGTCAGGGCTCAAACTAGTTTTTATGGCATACCCCATGGACCTTCGGTTGTGTGTAGTTACACATTTACAACAGTACATCAAGGTCACCAAGAGCCTCAGAGGCTCCGAATTATCTATGTTCATTAGTTACAAAAAAACTCATAAGAAGATATCAGTACAGACCATTTCAAGGTGGTTAAAACAGGTTCTGGCTTGTGCAGGAGTGGACACTGACATTTTAAAATCTCACTCCACCAGGGCTGCATCAACGTCAGCAGCGAGGGTAATGGACGTTCCTCTCGACCACATCCTAGCGGCTGCAGGATGGTCAAATGAACTGACTTTCCAAAGGTTTTATAATAAACCCGTTGCCAATTCCATTTTAGATTCTGTTTTATAGTTTCCCCCTGGATGAGAGGCGTCACTATTATTTTCATTTGCTCATTAAAGCATCAACATGTTTAAATCTATGTCATGTCTGAATGCATTATTTATTTTCACTCATCCTTGGTCAACTGATGCAGTGTGTGACGCATGGACTCGTATCCACGGCATGAAATCACAGAGCTTTGAAATCTTCACGTAGTCACTCACGTGACTCCGAAGTAAAATAGTAAGATTAAACGAGAACTTACCAGTTTGAAGTTTGATCTTTATTTTATGAGAAGTTACGATGAGCGATTACGTGCTCTCCGCTCCCAACCCTCTTTATCATAAAGGTCACCTGGTAGTTCTAGTTCTCTCCAATCTTACTATGTTCAGTTCAACTACTGTTATCTGTGATTTCACACCGCTGCTTTGAAGATTGACGCGCATGCGGGCTGGCGGGCTTCTTCACGTAATCGCTCATCGTAACTCCTCATAAAATAAAGATCAAACTTCAAACTGGTAAGTTCTCGTTTAATCTTACTATTCTCTGGGAGAATGGATTGTCCTGCAGGAGGGATTGATGCATACTTGTCAGAGTTTAGTAGCATGAGAAGCTTTCATTGAAATGCATTTAGGGAAATGCACTGAATCTAAGGGAACTTGACTGGTTTGAGATTTTTTTTTTCCCCCCTCACACGTGTGTCTCAAAATAAAGGGTCAATCATTCAGGACTCAGATGACAAGAAATTTCTTTATTCAGATTGATTGTTTGATTGAAAAATACAGCTTGGACACAGGTCGTTTGGCCCACCGAAGAATGGTCTGAAGAAGGGTCTCGACCCAGAACGTCACCCATTCCTTCTCTCCAGAGATGCTGCCTGTCCCGCTGAGCTATCCCAGCATTTTGCGTCCATCTTCGCCCCGCCAAGTCCGCGCTGATCACCTGTTTACGTCCCACACACTGGGGGGGGGGGGGGGGGGGTACTCTACAGAGGTCAATTAACCTTGGGATGCGGGGAGGCAACCGGAGGGAATGCACGCGGTCACAGGGAGAACGTGCAAACTCCGCACAGACAGCACCCGAGGTCAGGGTCGAACCCGGATCTCTGTTGCGGTAAGGCAGCAGCTCTACCAGCTACGTGGCTTTCAGAATTCTCTACTCTCGAGGGCTTTGGCAGATCAATCTCAGGGTATCTCATGCGGTCGCGGGGAGAACGTGCAAACTCCGCACAGACAGCACCCGAGGTCAGGATCGTACTTTCAGAATTCTCTACCCTGGAGTGTTTTGGTGGATCACTCCATGGGTGTATTCCAAACAGAAACTGTAGAATTTTTGGATAATCAAGGAACAGTGGGAAACAGTGGGAGGGCAAGAAAATGGAATGACAGGTCAGGCACGATATTATTAAATGGCAGGGCAGGTCTGAAGGTACAGAATGACCTGTTGCTGCTTCTATCCCTTGCGTTTTAATGTACTTACATACTATTGGGCCACTCTTGAGTTTGTCTCTTTAATCTCTTCTTGCGGAGAGACCTAAAGTTGAAGGTTCATAAGTTCATAAGTTGTAGGGGAAGAATTAGGCCATTCGGCCCATCAAGTCTACTCCGCCATTCAATCTATCTTTCCCTCTCAACCGCATTCTCCTGCCTTCTCCCTATAACCCCTGACACCCGTACTGATCAAGAATCTATCAATCTTCACCTTAAAAATATGCATTTACCTGGCCTCCACAGCCTTCTGTGAAAATGAATTCCACAGATTCACCACCCTCTGACTGAAATCCCTCCTCATCTTCTTTCTAAAGGCACGTCCTTTAATTCTGAGGCTATGGCCTCTGGTCCTAGACTCTCCCACTAGTGGAAACATCCTCTCCACATCCGCTCTATCCAGCCTTTTCACTTTTTGGTAAGTTTCAATGACTTATCCTTCTAAACTCCAGCGACTACAGGCCCAGTGCTGTCAAGCTCCCATTGCACATTAACCCAATCATCCCTGGGATCATTCTCGTAAACCTCCTCCAGACCCTCTCCCACGCCCACACGTCCACCCTCTCCCACGCCCACACGTCCATCCCGGTTGCTTGTGTGATCTGTCTTATGTCTCCGTGGAGCAAGGCGACTCACAGACCAGTAACTAAAAAACACCACAGGCACCTGCAACTTTCTTGAGTGCTTTTGTTTAAAGGTATAAAGTCTTCCTGGGGAGAGGGGAGGGAGGGGGTGGTGGGTGAGGTAGGAAATAAGTGCACAGGTTCCCCTTTCTATTGTTATATATTCCGCTCAAGATGGTGACACGTAGAAGGCAAGGTGTTGCGTTTCGCTGCGTTTTATGTCATTGCGCAGTTCATTTGGCAACCAACGAAAGGCTTGGCAGTCAACTCTTCCTGAAGAGGTTGGCCGTTAAGATTGAATTAATAGCAGCAGCCTGCAGTGGCTGGCTCCGCACTCTTCCCTCTATTGTTGTAGGATATGTTACAGAGAGGGAGAAACTTGTCTGCCTCAGCTTTGCTTCTGTGGTGTAAAACAGACATTGCACAAAGGATGCGAGCGGAAACCCAATTTGTATTTCAGGACTGAGGTTTAGTTTACTTTTATGTGTAGGAAAAGAACTGCGGATGCTGGTTTAACTCGAAGGTAGGCACAAAATGCTGGAGTAACTCCTAGTCTGTAGAAGGGTCTCGCCCCGAAACGTCACCCATTCCTTCTCTCCCAGAGATGCTCCGTGCCCCGCTGAGTTACACCAGCTTTTTGTGTCTATCTTCAGTTTAAACCAGCATCTGCAGTTCCTTCTTACACATTATAATGAATGTTTGGTTTCATTGTGTGAAAAGAGGGCTTTTTTTCTCTTCTGACTATTTTTTTGAACGCTCTCTGAACGTAGTCTAATATTCAAGACACTCTTCAGGTTTGGATCTGATTGAAGGGGTCAATGAGTGGGATGTCTAGACTTTGTTTAGCATATTGTACCTTTTGCTTGCGTCTGCAGTTGCTTTGACTTCTGGGGTGGTCATTGTTAATTCCTTAGCATCTAAAGGTGTTTTCTTGACTGTGCGATATGCAGGCACACTTTGATGCCTTCCTCTATCAAGTTTGGCCATGTTCGGGACCCACACTAAAATATCTGTTGTCAGGGGTTACTGGATAAATTGTTGTTGATACAGGTTTCGTACTTAGGACCTTTCAAGTCCTTGTTTTCCTTATGCTAACTTGGCCGGTAATAAAAGTCCCACACTACTCATACGTGTCAGCATCTGCTGTCGACTCCCCTCGAGACTTTAGTACGAAGCTGTGCCAAACATTCCACACAAGTGTATGCCCTAACAAGTGAGTCTGTTACATGGTCAGAGGCCATACAATTATACAGTAAAATGAATGGCTTAGATTTCATTAGTGGGTGAGCTGGAGAGAGGTGATTAAAACGACTTGTCTCTATTCTCCTGCCGAAAGTTTTCATTTGAACTACCTGTGTGGTAGTTTCTTAAGTGTATTTTGTCTGCTCTTCAACATCTCCATATCTCTGTCGAAAAAGTTGAGTTGAGTTTAGTTTTTGAGATACAGTGTGTTGAAAACAGGCCCTGCGGCCCACCGAGTCCGCGCCGACCAGCGATCCCCACACATTTAACACACACTGGGGATAATTTTACATTTATACCAAGCTAATTAACCAACAGAAACCGGTACTTCCCTTGGAGTGTGGGAGGAAAACGAAGATCTCGGGGAAAAGCCACGCAGGTCATGGGGAGAAGGTACAAACTCCGTACAGGACAACACCCCGTAGTCAGGATCTCTAGCCCTCTGGTCTCTTTATTTTGAGGTGGGCTCCAGTTTGATCCAAGGAATACCATAAATAGGGTGTCAGAATACGTAGGATACCAAGACCATAATCAAAGAATTCTGAGGATCCAGGTTGTATTGAAAGATAGGTCCCACCAACTCCATGCCAACCCATCAATGCTTTCCATAGTTTTTTCCCACTTCCCTATTCATGTGTAGTTTGTTCTTTGGCTGGATCGCACGTAAACAAAAAGCTTTTCACTGCACCTCGGTGCATATGACAATAATAAACGAAACTAAACTCAGGGGAACATGGGTGGGCATTTTTCCTGGTTGGGACCCCTTCTTCTGACCTGAAACATCGCCTATCCATGTTCTTTCTCCTTAGATGCTGCCCGATCTGTTATTCCAGCACTCTGTGTCTTTTTTTGTTTCTGCGTTATTTCGGAGGCATCACAGAACTATGGAAGCCATTGATGGAATCAAAAAGCAGGAGTAAAGAAAGCCAACTCAATGCCAGCATTTATTTCAAGAGTGCTTGTATACAAAAAAACAAGGATGTAATGCTGAGGCGCTATAAGGCGCTGGTAAGGCAGCATTTGGAATATTGTGAGCAATTTTGGGCAACATATCTGAGGAAGGATGTGCTGCCTCTGGAGAGGGTCCAGAGGAGGTTTACAAGAATGATCCCGGGAATGAGCAGGTTAACCTATGATGAGCGTTTGTCGGCACTGGGCCTGCACTCACTGGAGTTTAGAAGAATGAGGGGGGGACCTAATTAAAACATACAGAATAGTGAAAGGCTTGGATAGTGTGGCTGTGGAGAGGATGTTTCCACTAGTGGGAGAGTCCGGGACCAGAGGCCATAGCCTAAGAATTAAATACATTATTTCAGGAAGGATAAGGGGTAAGCTATTTAGGACTGAGATGAGGAAAAACTTTTTCACCCGGAGAGTTGTGAATCTGTGGAATTCTCTGCCACAGAAAGCAGTGGAGGCCAATTCACTGGATGTTTTCAAGAGAGAGTTAGATATAGCTCTAGGGCTAATGGAATCAAGGGTTATGGGGGGAAATGCAGGAATGGGGTACTGATTTTGGATGCACAGCCATGATCATATACATTGAGGGTGCTGGCTCGAAGGGCCGAATGGCCTACTGTACCTATTTTTGATGTTTCTATGTTTCTAAGGAGATGAGGAGAATTTTATTTAGTCAGAGGGTGGTGAATCTGTGGAATTCTTTGCCACAGAAGGCTGTGGAATTCAAGTCTGTGGATATTTTTAAGGCAGATAGATTCTTGATTAGTACGGGTGTCTGAGGTTATGGGGAGAAGGCAGGAGAATGGGGTTAGGAGGGAGAGAGATGGATCAGCCATGATTGAATGGCGGAGTAGACTTGATGGGTGGAATGGCCCCGAATTCTACTCCTTTCACTTATGACCTTATGAGCTTATGAGCCTGTCAGCGGGTCTGGCAGCATCTCTGGAGAAAAGGACTAGGTTACGTTTCGGGTCGAGACCTTCTTCAGTCTGAGAGTCGGGGAGAGGGAAACTAAAGGCATGAAAAGGTAAAGAACAAATCAGAACCACAACCGATAACTTTGGAAAGGTGGAGCCCACAATGTTCCATTGTTGGCTGTGGACGAGGTCATTCAACCAGGGCAAACCTTTTTAATCAAAATTATTTTTGTTGTGTGCCTCAGAACCAGAGGTCAGAGCCTCAGAATTGAAGGAGGTTCCTTTCGGAAGGAGATGAGGAGGAATTTCTTTGACTAAATTAGTTTAGTTTAGCTTAGTTTAGAGATACAGTGTGGAAACAGGCCCTTCGGCCCACCAAGTCCACTCCTACCAGCAATCCCCGCACATTAACACTACCCTACACACACTGGGGACAATTTACATTTACTGGTGAATCGTAGAAATTCTCCAGAATTCAGAAGGCTGCTGAGGTCAAGTCAATGGATATTTTTAAGACAGAGATGGGTAGATTCTTGATTAGTACAGGTGTCAGGGGTGATGGGGAGAAGGCAGGGGAGGGGGTTAGGCAAGGAGGGAGAGATGGATCAGCCATGATTGAATGGCGGGGGTAGACTTGACTGTCCGAATGGCCTAATTCTGCTGCTATCACTTCTGACTTTATGAACTGACGTAGGGGGAGGAGCAGACTGAAGACGTCAGGTTGAACTGCAACTGTGCACACGTTGGTCGTCACGTGTGCAACAGCACTCTTCTGATCTCTTCATGAAACATTCCCCTGTTGCAATTGACCAACAACCCATCTCTCAGCTGCCGTTTGAAATACACACCTGAATCCAGCTGGGGGGTTGGAGGGAATCGATCGTAATGGGGGCATAGGGCTACCTGCTCATTCCCCAGTGGATGTGGGGTGGGGGTGGGGGGGGGGGGGGGGGGAGGTTGAGAAGTTTGCTGCTGCCCAGTCATTTAGTTTAAAGGTTGTTTTCTTTAGAAGAAAGGATCCAGATGGAAGATTTCATTGAGGTGTTTCAAACTCCGAGAGGCTTAAATAGGGTAGATAGTGCGGTAAAACAAAAGCTTCTAAAACATTAAGCACCACCGCTAGTGATATTGAGGGCGGCACGGTGGCGCAGGAGTCTAGTTGCTGCCTTACACCGCTTGCAGCGTTAGAGTCCCGGGTTCGATCCTGACTACGGATGCTGTCTGTACGGAGTTTGTACCTTATCTCCGGTTTCTCCGAGATCTTCGGTTTCCTCCCACACTCCAAAGACGTGCAGGTTTGTAGGTTAATTGGCTTGGTGGGAATGTAAATCGTCCCCAGTGTGTGTAGGGTTGCGTTAATGTGCGGGGATCGCTGGTAGGGGTGGAGTAGGTGGGCCGAAGGGCCTGTTTCCACGCTGTAACTAAACTAAACTAAACTGAACCATGTTGGAAACTGAAGCTGAAAATGTTGGAAACACTCAGCGGGTCAGGAAGCAACTATGGAAACAGAAATGGTTCAAGCACAAAAGGACACAAGGTGCTGGAGTAACTCAGCAGGTCAGGCAGCATCTCTAGAAATCAAAGGTGCTGCCTGTTCTGCTCAGTGTTTTCAACTTTTTCTGTTTTTCATGCAGATTTCAAGTATGTGCAGGGCTTTTTTCTATTTCCATTTTGAGATTTTAAGGTCATATTATCAGCAATTAGAGTTGCGGCCATACAGCTCCAGAGACCCGGGTTCAATCCTGACTACGGCTGTTGTCTGTAAGGAGTTTGTACGTTCTCCCCCGTGGCTTTTCTCTGGGATCCCAGGTTTCCCTCCCACACTCCAAAGACGTACAGGTTTGTAGATTAATTGGCTTGGCATAATTGGTATAAAAAGTGTCCCCAGTGTGTGTGTGAGTTAGTGTCAGCATATGGGAATCGATGGTCGACATGGACTCGATGGGCCAAAGGGCCTGTTACCGCGCTGTATCTCTAAACGAAACGAAACGAAACTCGGAACATGAACTCTGTCTCTCTTCGCAGATGCTGCCTGAACTGCTAAACAATCCAAGTGTTTGCTGTTTATCGCAAATAGATGCTGCTGAAACTCCGCATTTAAAACAAACCCTCGGGTTTGTACAGAACTTGGCACTGAAGCATTTAGTTCTGGGTGGTCCTCAGTGTACGGATTGGACCCAAGAGCCTGACTGATGTATGTTGACTACACCTACATGTGTTTTCCTGTGTTCAGTGGGGAGAGGTCTCCTGTCAGTGCTTGCATCGGAGGAGTTGGGAGCTGGCTGCCGACTCTTTGAGGAGTTTTCTCCCAGGGGATTGTATGTCACTAACTCAAGGCCGAGAGGTCCGTCTCTGCATGACTCCTGCTGGTATTGGCACAGACTTCAGAAGGAGCCGGATCTGGTCGCCAGACAAATCGCGCTAACATTTCTGTGCTGTCTTAATGAGTTAATTACCTGGCTTAACCTATTTTTTTTGGCTCTGGAAATCTAATCAATTTTGCAACTGAAAGACACCCACGCCTAAAGCACAAAGCCACATTAGGCTAGACATTAGGGCACAAAGTGGTGGAGTAACTCAGCGGGTTGGGGGCATCTCTGGAGAACATGGATAGGGAACGTTTCAGGTCGAGAGTCTGAAGAAGGGTCTTGTCCCGAAACGTCACCTATCCATGTGCTCCTGAGATGCTGCCTGACTCGCTGAGTTACTCCAGCACTTTGTGTATTTTTTAAAATAAACCAGCACCTGAAGTACAACAGGCTCCTGCTACCCCCATGTTACATTAGTGGTTCTTTGTGTATTAATCAGCATCTGCAGTTCTTTGTTTCTACATTTGGGCGACACTTTCATCTCCCTTCACAGGAGCTAAATGTCCAGTGAGGCCAAGCATGAGTTCAAAGGGCAGGATCGCATCTTCCGTTTCCTGGACTCTCCATCAGATTTCCCCGCGGTGGCGCAGCGGTAGAGTTGCTGCCTTACAGTGCCAACAATCCCGGTTCGATCCTGACTACGGGTGCTTGTCTGTACGGAGTTTGTACGTTCTCCCTGCGACCTGCGTGGGTTCGCTCCAGGTGCTCGGGTTTCCTCCCACACTCCAAAGACGTACAGGTTTACAGGTTAATTGGCTTTGGTTGAAATGGTCCCTAGCGTGTAGGTTATTACTGGTGCACGGGGCGATCACCGGTCGGCGGACTTGGTGGGCTGAAGGCCCTGATTCGGTGCTGTATCTCTGAACTAAACAAAATAATATTGGATAATCGGCAATTTACTTGCACTTCAAAAGTTCAGTTCTGTATTCTCCTGGCCGATGAAGAACACCTCCTCCACACAGGGTCTTCACGAAACATATGAATTGCCCCTTGCCCACTCACCTCATCTTTCAACTCACAGGCTTGTCCACGATTACAGTCGGCATTTTTCGGCTGACTTTATGGCATGGAACTTAGAAACCTTACAGGGAATTAGGTGACCCTGCATTTCAGTTTACTATGGATGTTCTTGCCTGACTCGCTGAGTTAGAAACATAGAAACATAGAAAATAGGCGCAGTTCCTTTGAGCCAGCACCGCTATTCAATAGGATCAAGGCTGATCATCCAAAATCAGTACCCCGTTCCCGCTTTCTCCCCATATCCCTTGATTCCGTTAGCCCTAAGAGCTAAATCTAACTCTCTCTTGTTCCCGATGTTGGGGGAATCCAGAACCAGGGGCCACAGTTTAAGAATAAGGGGTAAGCCATTTAGAACGGACACGAGGAAACACTTTTTCTCACAGAGAGTTGTGAGTCTGTGGAATTCTCTGCCTCAGAGGGCGGTGGAGGCCAGTTCTCTGGATACTTTCAAGAGAGAGCTGGATAGGGCTCTTAAAGATAGCGGAGTCAGGGGCTATGGGGAGAAGGCAGGAACGGGGTACTGATTGGGGATGATTAGTCATGATCACATTGAATGGCGGTGTTGGCTCGAAGGGCCGAATGGCCTACTCCTGCACCTATTGTCTATTGTCTATTGCCTCTTGAAAAATTTCAGTGAATTGGCCTCCACTGCCTTCTGTGGCAGAGAATTCCACAGATTCACAACTCTCTGGGTGAAAACGTTTTTCCTCATCTCAGTCCTAAATGGCCTACCCCTTATTCTTACACTGTGACCCCTGGTTCTGGACTAGCTCAACATCGGGAACATTTTTCCTGCATCTAGCCTGTCCAATCCCTTAAGAATTTTATATGTTTCTATAAGATTCCCCCTCATCCTTCGAAATGCCAGTGAAATTCCAGTTACTCCAGCACTTTGTGTCCTTTTTTTAATAAACCTGTACCTCCAGTTCCGCAGGGTGTTACATTGGTGTTTCATTGTGTATTAACCAGCATCTCCAGTTCTTTGTCTCTACAGTCCACACCTTGCTACATCTCCCCTGCTTCCCGATGGCTTTTACTGCACCTCCTTCTATCCCGAGGCCTTTGTTATCGGCCCGACAGGTCAGGTCGGGGTACCATGTAATCCTGTGCTACCTGCTCCATGGTCGGATAGTTGGCGACTAAACCGTCTCCCCCACCTGGTTTGCCAGGTGAGGAGGGGGCTGTGGACCCCCAGCAGGACCAAAAACAAGACCTGCCAAAGAGCGGATGAGCTTCTAGCGAGCCAACGGCCATCCACACTTCAGTAGAAGTTGCGATCACTGTCGTCCAAAGCATTGTAAGGAAGGATGATAAAGCACACACACCAGAATCCTATACTTCCAGCAGCGGAAGTCCGCAGGAACTGGAGGACAGAGATGTGTGGTGCGTCCGTCACCTTTCCCGTCGGAAACCAGCACCACTGCGTCGCTAATATTTTCAACGCTGATTAAAGAATGATCACCTTTGTCCCACCACCATCTCCACAAGTCCTGGGCTGGGCACGTACACATGAGTCAAACCACTGGCTCCAACCCCTCCACCCTTCATGATGAGTCAGTGAGTGTGTACATGCAAGCAGGAGGCGATCACTTCAGTAAGGCTGTGTTTTATGCTGCAGGACTGGAATAGGCATCACTTTACCCCAACTCTCCCCCTGTTCAGAGAGAGAGGGGGAGAGTTGAAAAGAGAAGGCGAGAGAGAGAGAGATAGGGTGGGATGGGCGGGGAGAGAGAGAGAGAGAGAGATTAGTTTTAGTTTAGTTTAGAGATACAGCGTGGAAACAGGCCATTCGGCCCACGTGTCTGCGCCGATTAGCGATCCCTGCACACGGGGAACAATTTACTCTTTGGAGTGTGGGAAGAAACTGGACCACCTGGAGAAAATCCACGCTGGCACAGGGAGAACGTACAAACTCCGTACAGACAGCTCCCGTAGTCAGGATCGAACCCGGGACTCTGGGCGCTGTAAGGCAGCAACTCTACCGCTGCGCTGCCATGTTGCCCAGAGAGAGAGAGAGTGAGAGTGATGGATAATCACCAACCCTGTTCAAAAGGCTTATTGACGACCTCAGTTGGGAACCTTGGAGTCCATAGTGACCTTATCAAGTTTGTGACAAGGTTCACATTAACATGGTTGAGCCAGGCCACCCACTTGGCCTTCTCAAAGTAGTCTCAAATCATAATCATAATCATAATAATACTTTACTAGCCAAGTATGTTTTGCAATGTGCAAGGAATTTCATTTGCCATATAGTCAGACCAATAAAAAGCAATAGAACACACCAACATACATGTTAACATAAACATCCACCACAGTGACTCCTCTACATTCGTCACTGTGATGGAAGGCGATAAAAAGTTCAATCTCTTCCCTTCTTTGTTCTCCCACGGTCGGGGGCCTCGAGCCCTCCATTGACGGGACAATGCAACGGAAGTGCACATGCAACTAGTAGAAAAACAGTATAGCTATAGTTTGAGGATCTGCAGATAAAAGACACAGAATCCACTCCTCAGCCCCTGTCCTCATCTGCAACTCATTGGTGCATTTTGTCCAGTATCGTAAGTATTGTACTTGCGTTTGAGAAGTCTTCTGTAAATGATAACCTCTGTCTAAATTACTTCTCAGAATTAAACATGGGTCATGGATAGAGCCATAGAGTCATACAGCGTGGAAACAGGCCCTTCTGCCCAACTTGCCCACGTTGATCAACATGTCCCATTTACACTAGTCCCATCTGCTCATGCCTGACCCATAAGCCTCTAAACCCATCCTATCCATAAACATGCTTCATTCTCTGTGGAATTCTCTGCCACAGAAGGCAGTGGAGGCCAATTCACTGGATGTTTTCAAGAGAGAATTATATACAGCTCTTAGGGCTAACGGAATCAAGGGATATGGGGAGAAAGCAGGAACGGGCTATTGATTTTGGATGATCAGCCATGATCGTATTGAATAGCTGGCTCGAAGGGCTAAATGGCCTACTCCTGCACCTATTTTCTATGTTTCTACGTTTTATTAGAAAAATGCAACTGTGTTTAATCTGCTTCGTCAGCTGGAAGTATCTTCTCCTTGGTTCGGAGGTGGGTTCCTCCCCTCGAAACAGTGATGATTGACTAATAAACCCATGCAGAAAAGTGACTACAGAAGGGAAAATAGTCCAGTCCAGTATAATCTCCCTAAAGAGAGGGTACTGGTGGACACTTATAAGAGATAGTGCCTAACGTCTTGACTTAAGCTTATGACTCTTGAAGGGCCATACTCAACATCATCACAGTTGGTAACAATGTGAATAAAATAAAGATGATTAGTTAGCAGTTGTCCAAGTCTGGGCGAGCTCTGCAAATGCCATCACACACCACCTAGTGCTATAAATGGCTGAAATCCTGGTTCCAGTAGTCGCAGAGACAAATGCTGGGAGTTACTGGTCGGCACGGTGGTGCAGCGGTAGAGTTGCCACCATACAGCGCCAAAGATTCGGGTTTAATACTGACAACGAACGCTGTCTACGAACGGAGTGTGTGCGTTCTGCCCGTGACCTGCGTGGGTTTTCTCCGGGTGTTCTGGTTCCCTCCCACACTCTAAAGGCGTGCAGAGTTCTAGGCTGATCTAGGCTTGGTAAAAATTGTAAGTTATCCCTTAGTGTGCGTGGTGTTAGGATAGTGTTAGTGTGCGGGGATTGCTGGTCGGTGCGGAAACAGACCCACCGAGTCCAGTTAGTATCTCCAAAAACAAACAAACTAAACTCACACTGCATCATGAACAGGTTAACAAGTATAGATACATAGATACATAGAAAATAGGTGCAGGAGTAGGCCATTCGGCCCTTCGAGCCTGCACCGCCATTCAATATGATCATGGCTGATCATCCAACTCAGTATCCTGTACCTGCCTTCTCTCCATACCCCCTAATCCCCTTAGCCACAAGGGCCACATCTAACTCCCTCTTAAATATAGCCAATGAACTGGCCTCAACTACCCTCTGTGGCAGAGAGTTCCAGAGATTCACCACTCTCTGTGTGAAAAAGTTTTTCCTCATCTCGGTCTTAAAGGATTTCCCCCTTATCCTTAAGCTGTGACCCCTTGTCCTGGACTTCCCCAACATCGGGAACAATCTTCCTGCATCTAGCCTGTCCAACCCCATAAGAATTTTGTATGTTTCTATAAGATCCCCTCTCAATCTCCTAAATTCTAGCGAGTATAAGCCAAGTCTATCCAGTCTTTCATCATATGAAAGTCCTGACATCTCAGGAATCAGTCTGGTGAACCCTCATTGCACTCCCTCTATGGCTATAATGTCCTTCCTCAGATTTGGAGACCAAAACTGTACGCAATACTCCAGGTGTGGTCTCACCAAGACCCTGTACAACTGCAGTAGAACCTCCCTGCTCCTATACTCAAATCCTCTTGCTATGAAGGCCAACATACCATTCGCTTTCTTCACTGCCTGCTGCACCTGCATGCCTACTTTCAATGACTGGTGTACCATGACACCCAGGTCTCGCTGCATCTCCCCATTTCCTAATCGGCCACCATTTAGATAATAGTCTGCCTTCCCGTTTTTGCCACCAAAGTGGATAACCTCACATTTATCCACATTATACTGCATCTGCCAAACATTTGCCCACTCACCCAGCCTATCCAAGTCACCTTGCAGTCTCCTAGCATCCTCCTCACAGCTAACACTGCCCCCCAGCTTAGTGTCATCCGCAAACTTAGAGATGTTGCTTTCAATTCCCTCATCCAGTTCATTAATATAAATTGTAAATAGCTGGGGTCCCAGCACTGAGCCTTGCGGTACCCCACTAGTCACTGCCTGCCATTGTGAAAAGGACCCGTTTACTCCTATTCTTTGCTTCCTGTTTGCCAGCCAGTTCTCTATCCACATCAATACTGAACCCCCAATACCATGTGATTTAAGTTTGTATCCTAATCTCTTATGTGGTACCTTGTCGAAAGCCTTCTGAAAGTCCAGATACAACACATCCACTGGTTCTCCCCTATACACTCTACTAGTTACATCCTCGAAAAATTCTATAAGATTCGTCAGACACGATTTACCTTTCGTAAATCCATGCTGACTTTGTCCAATGATTTCACCACTTTCCAAATGTGCTGCTATCCCATCTTTAATAACTGACTCTAGCAGTTTCCCCACTACCGATGTTAGACTAACTGGTCTGTAATTCCCTGTTTTCTCTCTCCCTCCCTTCTTAAAAAGTGGGGTTACGTTTGCTACCCTCCAATCCTCAGGAACTACTCCAGAATGTAAAGAGTTTTGAAAAATTATCACTAATGCATCCACTATTTCTGGAGCTACTTCCTTAAGTACTCTGGGATGCAGCCTATCTGGCCCTGGTGATTTATCGGCCTTTAATCCATTCAATTTACCCAACACCACTTCCCGACTAACCTGGATTTCACTCAGTTCCTCCATCTCCTTTGACCCGCGGCCCCCTGCTATTTCCGGCAGATTATTTATGTCTTCCTTAGTGAAGACGGAACCAAAGTAGTTATTCAATTGGTCCGCCATATCCTTGTTCCCCATGATCAATTCACCTGTTTCTGACTGCAAGGGACCTACATTTGTTTTAACTAATCTCTTTCTCTTCACATATCTATAAAAACTTTTGCAATCAGTTTTTATGTTCCCTGCCAGTTTCCTTTCATAATCTATTTTCCCTTTCCTAATTAAGCCCTTTGTCCTCCTCTGCTGGTCTCTGAATTTCTCCCAGTCCTCTGGTATGCTGCTTTTTCTGGCTAATTTGTACGCATCATCTTTTGCTTTGATACTATCCCTGATTTCCCTTGTTATCCACGGATGCACTACCTTCCCTGATTTATTCTTTTGCCAAACTGGGATGAACAATTTTTGTAGTTCATCCATGCAGTCTTTAAATGCCTTCCATTGCATATCCACCGTCAACCCTTTTAGAACTAATTGCCAGTCAATCTTGGCCAATTCACGTCTCATACCCTCAAAGTTACCTTTCTTTAAGTTCAGAACCGTTGTTTCTGAATTAACAATGTCACTCTCCATCCTAATGAAGAACTCAACCATATTATGGTCACTCTTGCCCAAGGGGGCACGCACAACAAGACTACTAACTAACCCTTCCTCATTACTCAATACCCAGTCTAGAATAACCTGCTCTCTCGTTGGTTCCTCTACATGTTGGTTTAGATAACTATCCCGCATACATTCCAAGAAATCCTCTTCCTCAGCACCCCTGCCAATTTGATTCACCCAATCTATATGTAGATTGAAGTCACCCATTATAACTGTTTTGCCTTTGTTGCACGCATTTCTAATTTCCTGTTTGATGCCATCCCCAACTTCACTACTACTGCTAGGTGGCCTGTACACGACACCCACCAGCGTTTTCTGCCCCTTAGTGTTTCTCAGCTCTACCCATACCGATTCCACATCTTCCAAGCTAATGTCCTTCCTTTCCACTGCGTTAATCTCCTCTCTAACCAGCAACGCTACCCTACCTCCTTTTCCTTTCTCTCTATCCCTCCTGAATATTGAATATACCTGGATGTTCAGCTCCCAGCCTTGGTCACCCTGGAGCCATATCTCCGTGATCCCAACTATATCATAATCATTAATTGCTATGTGCACGTTCCACTCATCCACCTTATTACGAATGCTCCTTGCATTGAGACACAAAGCCTTCAGGCTTGTTTTTACAACGCTCTTACCCCTTATACAATTATGTTGAAAAGTGGCCCTTTTTGATTTTTGCCCTGGATTTGTCTGCCTGCCACTTTTACTTTTCACCTTGCTACCTATTGCTTCCGCCCGCATTTTACACCCCTCTGTTTCTCTGCTCACCCATTTAAGAACCCCACCACCTCTTATTCTCTGTTTATTATTGTTTTCTTCTTTCCCCCCTACATGTTGGGTCTGAGTGCTTTCCTTCTCTGCCTCCTGCCTCACACACTGTCTAATAGCATTCTCTATTTGAGTCTATTTGAGTCCCTCCCCCCAACCATTCTAGTTTAAAGTCTCCCCAGTAGCTGAAATATGGGAAAATAAACCTAACACTTCACATGTTGAGCATGATGAATATTGTATTCTCCAAGTCAGAGACATGGATGATGAGGGATAGAACATCAGGTAGGATGCAAGTTAGATAGACCCAACCCGGGCCAAATACCTGCTGCACCCAGACAATCACAATTCATACCAAGAGCTAAGTGTTTTATTGCCATACGTCCCAAAACAGAACAATAAAATTCTTACTTGCAGCCGCACAACAGTCGATGCCACAATCAGGTCAACTCATCGCCTCAGAATTAAAGGACGTTCTTTTAAGAAGGAGATGAGGAGTAATTTCTTCCGTCACAGGGTGGTGAATCTGTGGAATTCTTTGCCACAGAAGGCTGTAGAGGCCAAGCCAGTGGATATCTTTAAGGCAGAGACAGATAGATTTTTGATTAGTACCAGTGTCAGAGGTTATGGGGAGAAGGCAGGAGAATGGGGTTAGGAGGGAGAGATAGATCATCCATGATTGAGTGGCAGAGTAGACTTGATGGGCCGAATGGCCTTATGCTACTCCTATCACTTATGACCTTAGGACCTTATCTCAGTATATACCATAATAAACAACAAAAATAAGTTCAATACATTAAACAAACACAATAGTGCAACTAGTGCCAAAATAAAAAAAGGCAGTTCGTAGTTCAGAGTTAAGTTGGGTGTTGGTAGAGTTCAATAGCTTGATGGTTGTTGGGAAGAAGCTGTTCCAGGTCACAATCGTGTAGCAATAATCCGTGCCTGGAGACAACAAATTGGCCAAGTTTTAGACCATGATCGAGCACCTGGGTGGTGACCGCACGCCTATGCAGTGGAACAAAGCGATCCATTTTTACATCTCAATGCATGGGAATGTCACGTATTTACTCCAGAATCAAATCAAATAGCTCTGAAACCAGCAAAGCCTGAAGGCACTAATGTGGTCTGGAGAGGAGAGGATTGGAATTAGGTAACAGACTTATTGGCAAGACTCAGCAGGACGAAGGGGAATGAAAAATGTGATGACATGTTCCTGTTCAGGGAGTCAGTGCAGCCTCCCTCGCTCCAGTTCCCCATCACGTATTTGGGTCATTAACTGTCCAAAGTTTTACACGGAGTATGTACTTCACCTCCAGCTGATGTCTGAAGGAGTATCTAACTGGTTACTTCAGCATAGCGGAAGGTTACATGCCTTCTGGAAAAAAGAAACATACTCCCCAGCAAATCCAACAATTCCCACTGATATCACTTGTTGTGTAGATAGGCAAAAAGTGCTGGAGTAACTCAACGGGACAGGCAGCATCTAGTCATAGAGCCATAGAGTGATACAGTATGGAAACAGGCCCTTCGGCCCAATTCGCCCACTTCGGCCAACAATGTCCCAGCTACCCTAGTCCCACTTGGCTGCGCTTGGTCCATAACCCTCCAAATCCTGTCCTATCCATGTACCTGTCCAACTGTGTCTTAAACGATGGGATAGTCCCAGCCTCAAGTACCTCCTCTGCCAGCTTGTTCCATACACCCACCACCCTCTGTGTGAAAAAGCTACCTCTCGGATACCTATTAAATCTTTCACCCTTCGCCTTGAAACTATGTCCTCTGGTCCTCGATTCCCCTACTCTGGAGAAAAAGGATGCGGTTTTGGACCCTTGTACCCTATCGGGACCCTATCACTTGCAGCCTTGGTTTCACCGCTGTGGAAATCATATCAAACGTGCAGCTGGATTTATGGACAAACAGAGGTGATGCCCTCAGAGGACTTTACACTGTACTGGGGAATACAGCTTGAAGCAAAGGTCTAGTAGCAACTTACAAAATAATAGAGCAAACAGGAATCGGTGATGTTTCTGATTGAGACCCTTCTTCAGAATCTTTCTTCAGATTATCGGACGGTGACGCAGCGGTAGAGTTGCTGCCTTTCAGCGCCAGAGACCCGGGTTCGATCCCGACTACGGCTGCTGTCAGGGGCGGAACACCCTGGGGGGGGGGGGGGGCAGAGGGGACACGTCCCCCCCATGTTTTGAGACGTGGGGGACATCCCCCCCAGGTTTTTGTGATCCGGATTTTAAAATCTCCGCTTTCCGCGAGACAGTGGGGGTGGGACTGATGATCGAGGGCGCTGATTGGACGAGAGAGATTTGGTCAGCAGGCAATGGGGGCGGGACATGATTCAGCGCGATGATTAGAGGAGGGAGGAGTGGGTGGGGAGGGGGTGGGACTGAGGATAGAGTGCGGCGATTGGAGGAGGGAGACGTGGCACAGACCTGCGCCTCATCCGCAGACAGGAACGATCCCAGCCGGGTCTCCGGCGCTGTCCTGTCCCCACCCGAGTATCCCACCCCCCGTGGCCAGAGAGGTCGGCAGCAAAGATCCTCCGCTATAGGATCTTTGGTCGGCAGTCAGACCGGCCAGCGCAGAGAAGCAGCGCTAAACCCAGCTAACTCTGCCTGTCCCGCCAGGTGAGCCTACAACCCTTCCTGGGCTTGCGGGAAATATGGCCAGCGCGGAGAAGCAGCGCTGGTATCCCGTCAGTCCAGGCAGGGCTGTAGTTAACCCGGTGAGGCAGGCAGATGGGCTGCATTTAGCGCTGGATTGAGCCTCCGAAGCCTCGTGCGCGTGTGTGTGTGAGTGTGCGCATGCGCGCGCGGCCGCCAAAAAATTGGGTCCCGTCCCCTCCATGTTTTGATAGCGAGTTCCGCTCTTGGCTGCTGTCTGTACGGAGTTTGTACGTTCTCCCCGTGACCTGCGTGGGTTTTCTCCGAGATCTTCGGTTTCCTCCCACATTCCAAAGATACAGATTTGTAGGTTAATTGGCTTGATATAAGTGTACAATTGTCCCGAGTATGTGTAGGTTAGTATTAATCAGCAGGGATTGCTGCTCATTGTGGGCTCGATGGGCTGAAGAGCTTTTTTTGCATTGTATCTCTCTCTTTGAGCACACACTTTGACCCACACAGACCTTCACTTGTCTCATACTCCTTTTTCCTCCCATAACACCTTCACTGAAACGTCACCCGTTCCTGTTCGCTCGTTCCCTCTCCCTTTCACAACCTCCCACCGTATCTCCTGTTTACCCAGCCTCTCACCCACCCTACTGCCTTTCTCCCGCCCTTTCCTTCTCTCCCTCTGCACCCGCGTTTCCCAGCCCTCTCTGCACCCTTTTTCCCCCCCAATTCAAACCTGTTCCTGGTTCCAGACCCACCCCCCCCCCAGTTTCCACCTTCCAAGAGCGACTCATTCATCTGCAAATCTGTTGGCTGGATCTCAACTCATACCAAGTCCTGTTCAACCCTCACCCCTTGTACTCATTGCCCTACATTGTCCCTCGCTCCAAAAAAACAATGTATTTTTAACTTTCCCACCTGTTTTCTGGTCCCTCCCATCACTATAACCTTCTCACTTTTCAGGCCTGTGAGGTATTTCTCTGATTTCGACCTCCGGCGTGCACTCGTTTTCTTTAATCAGGTCACTATTGGCAACCGCACATTAAGCTCTGGAATTTGTCCCTGAACCTTCATGTTTCTACGCGTCTCTCAACAGTTAAGGCTTCCTCAAATATTAAACGGAAACTGTTGGACCAAGTTGTTTTAGTTCGAGCATCCCTTTTATGTGGGTCAACATAACTTTTTTTTCCCACTTGTTCATGAGGCAAGGTGATTGCCAGCTTCACTTGTTCATGAGGTAAGGTGAAGGCCAATGTTTACTGCCGTTTAACTAACTGTTGGTGAAGATAAGTCTCCCTCTTCCGGCACGATGGTTCAGCAGTAGAGTTGCTGCCTTACAGCGATACAGCGCCGGCGACCCGGGCTCGATCCCGACTACGGGCGCTTGTCTGTATGGAGTTTGTACGTTCTCCTCGAGACCTGCGTGGGTTTTCTCCGAGATCTTCGGCTTCCTCCCACGCTCCAAAGACGTACAGGTTTGTAGGTTAATTGGCTTGTTTAAATTGTAAATTGTCCCTAGTGTGTGTAGGGATGATGTTAATGTGCGGGGATCGCTGATCGGCACGGACTCGATAGGCCGAAGGACCTGTTTCCGCGCTGTATCTCTAAACTAAACTAAACTAAACTAAACTAACTGTTGGTGAAGGTGACTCTCCCTCTTCTATTACTGTATTTTCTACAGGGAGGATATTTTCACAATATAAACAGAAAATAGACCAAATGCTCAGCAGGTCAGGCAGCATCTGTGGAAAGAGAAGCAGGGTTAATGTTTCAGGTTGAAGACCATTCACCATTTGATGTTGTGAATAGCTCTGAGACTAGTTCCTGAGTTTCATTAACTTTTTTCTCCCCTGTGGTAATACTATAAAAAACACAAAAGCATAGTTTTAGGGAGATGCAGGATATTTAAATGGGATTATAGGGGGTAGGTTTTTATTTTACACAGAGAGTGGTTAATACCTGGAAAGTGCTGTCAGAGGAAGTGTCAACGAGTCATAGTCAAACAGAATGGAAAGAGGCCCTTTGGCCCAACTTGTCCATGATGACCAAGATGCCCCATCTAAGTGAGTCCCACCTGCCAGTGCTTGGCCAATATCCCTCTAAACTTTTCCTATCCATGTACCTGTCCAAATGTCTTTTAAATTTTGTGATTGTACCTGCCTCTAGCAGCTCGTTCCGTATACCCACCACTCTCTGTGTGAAAAGGTTGCCCCTCAGATTCATTTTAAATCGTTCTTCTTTCACATGAAACCTATGTCCTCTGGTTCTTGATTCCCCAACTCTGGTGGAATCAAGAATAATTGCAATGTTTAAGAGCCGTTTTGACAGGCACTTAAATAGGCAAGCTGTAGCAGGATACGGTCCTAACGCGGGTTAATGGGATTAGCAAACAGGTTGGCATTGGTGTGATGGGCTGAAGGGCCTGTTTCAGATCTTTGCCACCTGACAGCAGAAGGTCAGACTGCTACCTTGTGGAGACTGTCGCACCTACTGATATTCCAAGGGCCTTGCCACAAGTCAGCACTGCGTAACAATCAATACCAGCAAGGAAGGAAAACAGCCGAGATTATTGATCACAATTCACCCTAACATTCACCTATGTTTTATTTCTGACTTTCAAGTCTCACAATAAAGGCACAGCAGGCAGTGAAGAAAACAAATGGCATGTTGGCCTTCATAGCGAGGGGATTTGAGTTTAGGAGCAAGGAGGTCCTACTGCAGTTGCACAGGGCCCTGGTGAGACCACACCTGGAATATTGTGTGCAGTTTTGGTCCCCTAATTTGAGGAAGGACATTCATGCTATTGAGGGAGTGCAGTGTAGGTTCACCAGATTAATTCCCGGGACGGCGGGACTGATATATGATGAAAGAACTGATCGACTGGGCTTATATTCACTGGGATTTAGAAGGAAGAGAGGGGATCTTATAGGAACATATAAAATTCTTGGACAGGAAAAATGTTCCCGATTTTGTGGGAGTCCAGAACTAGGAGTCACACAGTTTAAGAATAAGGGGTAGGCCATTTAGGACTGAGATGAGGAAAAACGTTTTCACTCAGAGAGTTATGAATCTGTGGAATTCTCTGCCACAGAAAGCAGTGGAGACCCACTCACTGGATGTTTTCAAGAGAGAGTTAGATAAAGCTCTTAGAACTAGCGGAATCAGGGATATGGGGAGAAAGCAGGAACGGGGTACCAGTTTTGGATGATCAGCCATGATCATATTGAATGGCGGTGCTGTCTCGAAGGCATGAATGGCTTACTCCTGCACCTATTTTCTACATTTCTATGTTTCTAAAGAAAGTTCCAGGATTTGGACTCAGTGGCAATGAAGGAATGACCTGCGATGCCATGAGTGAGGTGGGCTGCCGAGAGTAACTCGTGAAGGGGGAGGCACCGTGAACGTTGGGGGGAGCTACAGCAGGGCCGCTGAGAACAAAGAGGGGACCTGGCGGGGAGGCTGTTGCCAAGTGCAGTGGAAGGCCTGGTTCACCGCTGCGATCAGAAGATAAGACTGTTCGATTAACGTTTTGTAACTTTGTCAGCACCTTTGTGTATTACCCAGGTGAGGTCTGCTGTGTGATTTTACCGGGCTGTATGCAAAACAAAGCATTTCACTGAACCTAGGTACATGCAACAATAAAGTATCATTGAATTGCCCATTGAATTGAATCAAATGCTGATATATTTACAATTTAGACAATAGACAATAGGTGCAGGAGTAGGCCATTCGGCCCTTTGAGTCAGCACCACCATTCAATGTGATCATGGCTGATCACAATAATCAGTACCCCGTTCCTGCCTTCTCCCCATATCCCTTGACTCCGCTATCTTTTAAAGCTCTATCTAACTCACTCTTGAAAGCATCCAGAGAATTGGCCTCCACTGCCTTCTGAGGCAGAAAATTCAACAGATTCACAATTCTCTGGGTGAAAAGGTATTTCCTCATCTCCATTCTAAATGGCCTACCCCTTATTCTTAAACTGTGGCCCCCTGGTTCTGGACTGCCCCAACATCGGGAACATGTTTCCTGCCTCTCGCGTGTCCAATCCCTTAATAGTCTTATATGTTTCAAAAAGATATCCTCTCATCCTTCTAAACTCCAGAGTGTACAAGCCCAGCCGCTCCATTCTATCAACAGGATGGTCTTTGCCTAACAAGCCAACCTACAGTTGGTAGTTTTACTGAATCAGTGCGGCTTCCGTAACACTCAATAAGCTTGACACATATAGGACATAGAAGCCTGCTCGATAGCCCCATCCATAGGAATTCACTCCCTTTACCACCAACACACATTAACAGCAGTCTATAGCATCTATGAGACGCACTGTAGCAACTCACAATGACTCCTTAAGCAGATCTTCCAATCTCCCGAAATCGACCAGCTAGAAGGACCAGGGCAGCAAAGGTATAGCCACACCACCATCTGAAAGTTGCCTTACGAGTCACCTTGACGTTCAAATTTATCACTGCAACTTCACCGTAACTTGGTCGAGACTCTCCTTACCAGCATTGTGGGTGTACCCACACCTCAAGGACTGCAGAGGTTCAAGAAAGCTGCTCATCATCTCCTTCCCATAGACGCAAAGTGTTCGAGTAACTCAGCGGGACAGGCAGCTTCTCCGGAGAAAAAGGATGGATGACATTTCAGGTTGGGACCCTTCTTCGGACTGACCCAACACTAAACGTAACCCACCCTTTTTCTCCACAGATGCTGTTACTCCAACACTTTGTGTCTATCTTTGGATTGGTTTTAACCGGATTCTTCTCCGACCGCAACTCACACTTGATGAGGAGCACAGTGAAATCGGGAAGAAAATTCCTCTTCTGAAGGGTTCTTATCCTGATGTTCCTGCAGTTGGATAGAGAGAATGCAGCTCAGAGCCTCGACAGCATGTGGTGCCAAAGCTAACCCCAATTGGATTGGGGTTTGGATAGAGTGGATGTGGAGAGGATGTTTCCACGAGTGGGAAAGTCTCGGACTTGAGATCATAGCCTCGGAATTAAAGGACATTCCTTTAGGAAGGAGATGAGGAGGTGTTTCTTCAGTCAGAGGGTGGTGAATCTGTGAAATCCATTGCCACAGAAGGCTGTGGACGCCAAGTCAGTTTTAAGGCAGAGATAGATAGATTCTTGATTAGTACGGGTGTCAGGGGTCATGGGGAGAAGGCAGGAGAATGGGGTTAGGAGGGAGAGATAGATCAGCCACGATTGAATGGCGGAGTAGACTTACGATATGATAGAACTTTATTTATCCCAGGAGGGAAATTGATGAGCCGAATGGCCTAATTCTGTTCCTCTCACTTGTGAAACTTCTGAACGTATGACCCAATGCAACCATGATCATCTCGATGAATCACAGACTACTGACCCAAAGGCTGGATGGCAAAACGCTCAACTCCCGTCTCCCGGTGAAAAGCTATGAAGTTAGCAATTTGCATCCTCCATGGCCCAGGGGGTGCACCCCTCATCCCATCTGGAGGTAACGCCGCCCAGGTTGTCCTGTACGGCAGACGTTCACTCCGTCGTCAATCGGGATGGACCTGAGCCGCTCGCAGTGTGTTTTAATCATGAGAGTGAGTTACCGGGGAAGGGAATGAAATGTGAAGAAGGCCTACCTACCTGCAGCGCACCGGACCACGGTGGCGAGTCTTCCATGGTGAATAATACATAAAAGCAGTGCAGGTGAACTGTTTAAAGTGCAACCCAAATACTGAAAATAGAACAGCATCAGCCTAGGGCAAGCACCAGCTGTAAATCATGCATTAACAAGGTGGCATCGTTATATAATAACTCCTTGTACAAGCCACGTTATTTGTTGCAGATATTTTCATCAGATTTTTATCACGTTTGTCGCTGCTCGAGATGAGCACTCTGATACCGAAACGAAAGTTCCAGATTTTTCATTGATCAAATTTTAACACTACACTTTAATACAATTTAAAATTTTACATAGATTATATTATTCGAAAACTAAAATTCATAAAATTTTCTCAAATGTATTATCTATTTGTGATAAATGTCAATCCCAAGAAGCTACTATAGCGCACTCATTCGTTTTCTGTACAAAAATTCAAAAATTTTGGAATGAAATTTTTGAAATCTTTACAAAGTTATTTAAAATAAGACTGATACCCAAAGCAGAATGGATTATCTTCGGAATAACGGAAGATGGTCCAGAACTAAATGTGTTTCAAAATAAACTAATAGACTATGGGTTAATAACTGGAAAAAAGCTAATTCTAAAATTTTGGAAGAAGGCTCCAATACCAACTATAAACATGTGGATTTCAAATATGTTCGAAACATTACACCTAGAAGAGATAAGACTCCTCCTAGCAGGTAAACCACATCACTTCCACCTGACGTGGTCTGCATTTATAGAATTATTACAAATATAGAGTGCAAAGGTACCTTTAAAAAAAAAAATTGAGGTCAGGTAAGGGGGGATGATAGTTGAAGAGTTGGTATGTCCCATTTGCGTAATGCTCATAAAAATATTTGTTTCTCTCTTTTTCCTCTTTCTCTTTCTCTTTTCTTTTCTAGGGTCTATTTCTTAACTCTTTTTCTTTTGTTTTTAATTTTGTTCTTATAGGGTCCTTTTTTGTTGTCACATTTTCTACACTCACTTTTTCCTTCACTTTCTTCTTTCTTTCAATCTTTTCCTTTTCTAGTGTAAAAATTAAATGGAGTACATTAATTGTAAGAAGACATAAGTGACGAGTACTAATGTATGTGGTTGTAATGTAATGTACTTCTAATAAATAAAAAATTAAAAACAAAATTTGAATCTTGAACACAACGCAAAGTGTAGGGAATAGAACTACAGACGCTGGTTTAAACCGAAGATGGGCACAAAATGCAGGAGTAAAACTCAGCGGGTCGGGCAGCATCCCTGGGGAGAAGGAACAGGTGACGTTTCGGGTCGAGAGACTCTTCTTCAGGCTGAAGACTGAAGTCTGCTGAAGGGTCTCAATAGACAATACACAATAGACAATAGGTGCAAGAGTAGGCCATTCGGCCCTTCGAGCCAGCACCGCCAATCACTGGCTGATTATCCACAGTATCCCGTTCCTGCCTTCTCCACATATCCCTTGACTCCGGTACCTTTAAGAACTCCATCAAACTCTCTCTTGAAAGCATCCAGAGAATTGGCCTCCACTGCCTTCTGAGGCAGAGAATTCCACAGATTCACAACTCTCTGGGTGAAGCAGTGTTTCCTCGTGTCCGTTCTAAATGGCCTACCCCTTATTCTTAAACTGTGGCCCCTGGTTCTGGACTCCCCCAACATCGGGGACATGTTTCCTGCCTCTAGCGTGTCCAATCCCTTAATAATCCTATCTTTCAATAGGATGCCCTCTCATCCTTCTAAACATCACCGATTCCTTTTCTCCACAGATGCTGCCCGACCGGCTGAGTTACTCCAGCTTTTTGTGCCTTGCACCTTAACAAAGTTCGTGCTAGGCTAGGAGTAAATCTGTAATGGTGAATTTTTTTTTACACCTTGCATTTCAGCCGGCCTGCGATGTGACTGCTGTGATTAAAAGGTGGGTGGTGGCAGCGTGAGGAAGCACGGGAGAGGGAAACATTGGACCGCGTCATCCTGTCAGGAAGCTGAAACCAAACTGCCCACTGGCACACATAACTCTAAAAGCCCCACAGATGGTTTGTTTTTCCCGGAGAGTCCCTCGGCGTTCCTTCTCTTTGAACCATGGGTCCTTGATGATCGTTTTAATAAGAAGAGAACAAGGTGCTTGTCAGCCGAGAAGATTCCAGCGGAGGGTACACAGATGGTGGGCCGGTCCCCGGTCGAAGTAGCTAGTTAAAGGAAGGCCCCCGCTCTCTCTCTCTCTCTCAACCGGTGTCTCGCGTCTGAGCGGCCTGCAAAGATGTGACACAAATTGTACCATGGAGATCTGGGGCGTGACAGCAATTTCGGCATCTTGTACCCTACTGATTTCAATCTCATTACAGCCTGCACCTGCCCAAGGCCAGTAATATCCCTGGTAGGTGGAAACAAGAAAAGCGACAAGGCCTTATACGATTATTAAGGGCTAGGACACGCTAGAGGCAGGAAACATGTTCCCGATGTTGGGGGAGTCAGTTTAAGAATAAGGGGGAAGGCATTTTGAACGGAGACGAGGAAACACTTTTTTCACACAGAGAGTGGTGAGTCTGTGGAATTCTCTGCCTCAGAGGGCAGTGGAGGCAGGTTCTCTGGATGCTTTCAAGAGAGAGCTAGACAGGGCTCTTAAAGATAGTGGAGTCAGGGGATAGGGGGAGAAGGCAGGAACGGGGTACTGATTGTGGATGATCAGCCATGATCACAATGAATGGCGGTACTGCCTCAAAGGGCCGAATGACCTACTCCTGCACCTATTGTCTATTGTCTACTTTCTATTGCCTCTTCTCCCCACACTGCACCTATCTACACAGCTATCTCATGGCACAGGGGAAGGTGTGGTCTGCAGGGCCTCGGTCTAAGGCTGACAAGTGGGATTAGTCTGAGTAGTGCAGGAAGGAAAGGCAGGTGCTTGTTTAAACCGAAGATAGTCACAACATGCTGGAGAAACTCTGCGGGACAGGCAGCATCTCTGGAGAGATGAGGAATGGATAATGTTTTGGGTCAAGAAGAAGGGGCTGAAGAAAGGTCTCGACCCAAAACATCACCCATTCCTTCTGTTCAGAGATGCTGCCCGTCCCGCTGAGTTACTCCAGTATTTTTGCGTCTATCAACCATGTAATAGCATTATCCTACACGCTGGGGACAATTTACAATTTTATCGAAGCCAGCGGGATAGGCAGCATCTCTGGATGGATGGAATGGGTGACATTTCGGGTCGAGAACCTTCTTCAGACTTAAAAGCTTGGTTTCAGCTGGCGTGGACACATTGGTCTGATTAACACCATCTGTGTCGTACAATTGCTGAGATTTCATGGCCACGGTTGTGTAATGTACCTGAAAGCGGGTCTAAGGACCTGCACTTGTTCGTTTGGGCTCTATTAGACCTTAGTAGCAGGTAGAATAGGCTTTATGCAGGCAGCCAAGATGGATTATTCTGCACGTACCTGCCTTAACTACTTCCATTAGCAACTCGTTCCATATACCCACTATCACCTGTGTGAAATGGTTGCTCCTCAGATCCCTATTAAATCTTTTCTCTCTCATCTTAAACACATACCCCCTTAACACCTTAAACATTCACATGTTTAAATTATAATGTTTCATTATTAATGTTGAATGTTTTATGTGTCATTCTTAATTGTTACTGTATGTCGTGTTGTTACTTGTGAGAAGAGCGCCAAGGCAAATTCCTTGTATGTGAATACTTGGCCAATAAACTCATTTATTCATTCATTCATTCATTCATTCATTCAACCATTAATTAATTCATTCATTCAATCATTCATTCATACTTGTCAAACCGCTTCTTAAATGGTGGGATAGTCCCAGCGCCAACTACCTCCTCTGGCAGCTTATTCCACACACCCACCACCCTTTGTGTGAAACCTGGGAAAACACCCTGGGAAAAAGACTGTGCATTCACCCAAGCTGTTCCCCTCGGGATTTTATACAGCTCCGTCGGAGCACCCCTCAAACTCCTGTGCTCCAGGGACTAATTCCTTCTGTCGGGAAGTGGAGATCACAAGACAAGTGTGGTGGGAAGCGGATTGGGAATTGGAAGGAACCAAAGGGAAGGCTGTGAGTGTTGGCTGAAGGTGATGGGCCATAAGTGAAGGCTGGCCTGGTTAGGGAAGGTGGGAGTGGAGACAGTATAGGAGAGTTAGGATCATAGTTGGAAGTTAAGGGGTGATAGTACCAGGGAGATAATTAACGGGGTGAACAATGATCACAGGGAGGATTCGGGGAAATGATACACCTGTGGACTGGATGGGTGGTATGTACCAAACTGCTCACTCAATCTACCTCTGAGTTGTTGAGTCTAATTAATTGTGCACTGAAGTACAGTGAAAGCTTTTGTTGCATGCTAACCAGTCAGTGGAAATACAATACTTGATTACAATTGAGCCATCCACAGTATACAGATACATGATAAAGGGAATAAAGTGAATAACGTTATTGCAAGATAAAGCCAGTAAAGTCCAATCAAAGATAGTCCAGTGAGCAGAGCGCCAAGGCAAATTCCTTGTATGTGAATACTTGGCCAATAAACTTATTTATTCCTTCATTCATTCATTCATTCATTCATTCATTCATTCATTCAATCAGGCTTCTCCAATGAAATCGATAGTAGCTCAGGGCTTGTAGTTTAGTTTAGTTTAAAGATACAGCATGGAAACAGGCCCTTCAGCCCAACGGGTCCGCGCCGACCAGTGATCCTACACCCATTAGGGCCAATCTTTACATTTACCAAGCCAATTAACCTACAAACCTGCACGTCTTGGGAGTGTGGGAGGAAACCGAAGATCTCGGAGAAAACCCACGCAGGTCACGGAGAGAATGTACAAACTCCGTACAGACAGTACCCATAGTCGGGATCGAACCCGGGTCTCCGGCACTGCATTCGCTGTAAGGCAGCAACTCTACCGCTGCACCACCGTGCAGCTTGGTAGAATGTTGGTAGAATGGTGCAGTTGCCTGATAGAGAGGGAATTTCTTGTGCTCCAAGGAATAATTCCTTCTGTCAGGAAGTGGAGATCAAGACAAATATGGTGGGAACCAGATTGAAAATTGGAAGGAACCAAAGGGTCCGAGTGAACAGCAATAGTGTTTGTAGCTGCCAGGACACGAGGGCCTGAGCTCTTAGGAGAGGTCAGGGCTTTATTCCCTGGAACACAGGAGGCTGAGGGGTGATCCTTTAGAGGTGTATAAAATCACAAGGGGGATAGATAGGGCGAATGCACCTGGGAATCTTTTTCCCATAGATAGGGGAATCAAGAACTAGAGGACATAGGTTTAAGGTAAGAGAGGAAAGATATAATAGGGATCCTAGAGGCAACGTTTTCACACAGGGGATAGTGGGTATATGGAACGAGTTACTAAAGGAAATAGTTGATGCAGATACAATCTATATTACTAAAAGTCTGATCTTGACCACTTCCTGTTTTTCTGTTTCATGATTTTAGAAAAAACGCTGCCACTTACAGCTGTGATTTTTGGCCACCTTACTCAGAGTCCCCCTCCGCTGCGCAGGACAAGAGGATTTTTTCCCATCGATGAAAAATAAAAGAGTTAATAATGTTTTAAAAATGTTGAGATTCTCTCTGCTGCCTCTGATGGTGGGAGGGGGGAGGGACTATAAAACCCAGAAGTGTTGTGCCTCAGTCAGTCTCTGCAAGATGGGGGAAGTGAGACGGTCACGTCTCTCAGTCTGAGCTGTGAATAACACTGAACACATGTCTACTAAACTGTGAATGTGGTTTTACTGACCTTGAGTGCCCTTAATGTGGTTTGAAAATGAAAATGGGGTTGGGTTGAAGTAAAAGCACTGCAAATGGTTGGTGGAGGTTTGGGTTGAAACAAAAGCACTACAAATGGTTGGTGGGGGTTTGGGTTGAAGTAAAAGCACTGCAAATGGTTGGTGGGGGTTTGGGTTGAAGTAAAAGCACTCCAAATGGTTGGTGGGGGTTTGGGTTGAAGTAAAAGCACTGCAAATGGTTGGTGGGGGTTTGGGTTGAAATAAAAGCACTGCAAATGGTTGGTGGGGGTTTGGGTTGAAGTAAAAGCATTGCAAATGGTTGGTGGGGGTTTGGGTTGTAGGAAAAGCACTGCAAATGGTTGGTGATCTAAACTTGACAACTTCCTGTTTGCACTGTATATTGATTGAAGATAAAACACTACCACTTATGGCTGTGATTTTTGGCCATCTTACTCAGCCCCCCTCCACTCATCAGGTGCAGAGGATTCTTCCCATCAATGAAAAATAAAAGTGTTATTAGTGTTTAAAAAATGTTGAGAATCTCTCTCCTGTCAATCACGCCATGAAGGCCACACCTTTTCCGGTGGGAGGGGGGGAGGGATTATAAATCCCAGAAGTGTGGGAGTGGCTCAGTCTCTGCATGATGAGGGAGGGAGAGGTCACGACTCTGTCTGAGCTGTCAATCAACTGAACACACTGAATGTCTACTGAACTGTGAGTATGGTGTTTTGTGTGGTTTTATGATGGTTTCACCCTGCTTGAAATGGTATGAAACTGCATTTGAATGTGGTGGCCTTGCACCCTGCATGAAATGGTATGAAACTGCATTTGAATGTGGTGGCCTTGCACCCTGCATGAAATGGTATGAAACTGCATTTGAATTTGGTGGCCTTGCACCCTGCTTGAAATGGTATGAAACTGCACTTGAATTTGGTGGCCTTGCACCCTGCTTGAAATGGTATGAAACTGTACTTGAATTTGGTGGCCTTGCACCCTGCTTGAATGGGTATGAAACTGCACTTGAATTTGGTGGCCTTGCACCCTGCTTGAAGTGGTATGAAACTGCACTTGAATTTGGTGGCCTTGCACCCTGCTTGAAGTGGTATGAAACTGCACTTGAATTTGGTGGCCTTGCACCCTGCTTGAAGTGGTATGAAACTGCACTTGAGTTTGGTGGACTTGGATCCTGCTTGAAGTGATATGAAACTGCACTTGAATTTGGTGGCCTTGCACCCTGCTTGAAGAGGTATGAAACTGCGCTTTAATTCGGTGGCCATGCACCCTGCTTGAAGTGGTCGGAAACTGCACTTGAATTCGGTGACCTTGCACCCTGCTTGAAGTGGTAGGAAGCTGGACGAATTTGGTGGCCTTGCACCCTGCTTGAAGTGGTAGGAAACTGCACCTGAATTTGGTGGCCTTGCACCCTGCTTGAAGTGGTATGAAACTGCACTTGAATTTGGTGGGCTTGCACCCTGCTTGAAGAGGTAAGAAACTGCACTTGAATTTGGTGGCTTTGCACCCTGCTTGAAATGGAATTTCAAGGATTAGCCGTGAGTCAACTGCCAGCCCACCAGCCGTGAGTGAGTGAGCTGCCAGCACAACAGGCTTGAGGGACTGAGCTGCCACCCCAAGAATCCATTTGGCCCACAATGTCCATACTAGCCCTCTGGAGACCAGTCCCTTCAGCCCACAACACCCATACCAGCACTCCAAAAAGCACCCCCCCCCCCCCGCACTGGCCACCAATATTGGAATTGGTGGAGAGGTGGAATATTGCGTTGGGGGACCAGCCATCCCGTGTGACCCAACGGGTCCCACTTAGTCTAGTAACATATAAAAGACATTTGGACAGGTTCGTGGATAGGAAAGGTTTAGAGAGATATAGGCCGAATGCAGACAAATGGGACTAGCATAGATTGGGCATCTTGGTTGGTATGGACGTTGGATTGAAGGGCCCATTTCTGTACTGTACGACTTTAAAACTCTAGAAGAGGGGATTTCATTTTCCTAACGTGCACAGTATTTTGCCTTTGGCTGCCGGATGCCCGTTGATTTCACTAATGGTATTCATTGCTTGTGAGCACTATTTTCAGTAGCCTGTTTTACAAGTTTAAACAAATAAAACCAGGCAGCTAAAAATGGCTTCTCAGACCTAAATGGATAATGAAATACTTAAAATAGACACAAAGTGCTGGAGTAACTCAACAGGACAGGCAGCATCTCTGGAGAAAAGGATGTGTAGGCCAGAAGGTTGTGGAGGCCGTCAACGGATATTTTTAAGGCAGAGATTGATAGATTCTTGATTAAACACAGAAACATGGAAAATAGGTGCAGGAGGAGGCCATTCGGCCCTTTGAGCCAGCACCACTGGTATTAGTACTGGTATCAGGGGTTATGGGAAGGCAGGAGAATGGGGTTAAGAGGGAAAGATTGAATGGCGGAGTAGACTTGATGGGCTGAATGGCCTAATTCTGTTCCTATCACCAATGAACATATGAACTTATGACAATCGACGTTTCCAATATGGACCCTTCTTCTATCTGTATTGAGTCTGAATTAAGGTCGCAACCTGAAATGCCACTCATCCTTTTTGTCCAGAGATGCTGCCTGACCTGTTGAGTTACTCCAACATTTTGTGTCCATCTTTGGTATAAACCCGCATCTGCAGTTCTTTGTTTCGAACGAATAACTCATTTGGTATTGCGGAAGTACAGCGTTTAAATACATTAGGTGCCGATGTTCCCCATTGATAGTTTATCAGCTGGTAACCCAACAAGAATCATTTCAAAACCTGAAAAACATAACTAGACATCAACTAATTTATTATTGATTCAACATTTTGCCGAACTATGCATCTGGTCAATAAATCTTGTGACGAGAAGGCAGAAGAATTAACTTAACGTTTAAGGAATAGCCTCGTTAAAGGTGCCTTTGCATGGGGAAGCTATGGCTTAGGTTTTGCAAACTAGTTTAAGTATAGCATTACCATTGTCTCTAATGACTTGGACCAATTTCGACAGATGCACCATTGAAAGCATCCTATTTGCATGCATCGCAGCTCGACTTAGCAACTGGTTTGCCCAAGAACGCAAGAAATTGCAGAGATAAGTGAATGCAAACCAGTCCCTCAGGCAAAAACATGCTTCCCCACCCATCCCTACTCCCCCACCATCGACTCTATCTACACCTCACATTGCCTCCAGAAAGCAGCCAACATAATCAAGAACCGCTTACACCCTGGACATGGACGGCACAGTGCCACAGCAGTAGAATTGCTTCCTCACAGCGCCAGGGACCCGGGTTCGATCCTGACTACGGGTGCTGTCTGTACGTAGTTTGTAAGTTCTCCCCGTGACCTGGGAGCTCCGGTTTCCTCCCACACTCCAAAGACGCACAGGTATGTAGGTTAATTGGCTTGGTATCATGTTAAATTGTCCGTGGGGTGTGTAGGATAATGTTAGTGTCGCTGGTCGGCGCAGACTCGGTGGGTCAAAAGGCCTGTTCTGCGCTGCATCTCTAAACTCTAAACTACAGTCTCTCCTCCTCTCTCCCATTAGGCAGACCATACAATAGCACTTACCACCAGATTCAAGAAACAATTCTTCCCCGCTGTTACCAGACCGTTGAATGGACCTCTCTTGCGGTAAGACAGAATTCCCAATCTTCCAATCTACCTCCAATGCCCACTTTGGACTTTTTTTCTGTCTGCATTTTCTCCATTAATGTAGCGCTTCTCACTTCCTGAGAAGATTACGGAGAGTCGGCATGTCAAAGAGGATTCTCTTGAACTTCTACAGGTGCACAGTAGAGAGCATCCTGACTGGCTGCATCGTGGCCTGGTTCGGCAACTTGAACGTCCAGGAGCGGAAAAGACTGCTAAAAGTTGTGACCACTGCCCAGGCCATCACCGGCTCTGACCTCCCCACCGTCGAAGGGATCTATCAAAAAGGCAGCCAGCATCATCAAAGACCCACACCATCCTGGCCACACACTCATCTCACCACTGCCATCGGGAAGAAGGTACAGGAGCCTGAGAACTGTAATGTCCAGGTTCAGGAACAGCTTCTTCCCTACAGCAATCAGGCTATTAAACACTACAACCTCATAAGCTAAGAACTACAATAGACTATTATTATTATTATTATTATTATTAATATTATTATTATTGCACTGTTACTGCTTGTTCTTTTTTCCAGAGTTTTTGTTATATTAGTTATTATGATTACATATTCTGTGTGCTGCAGCATTGTTCTATCTGGGACAAATGACAGTAAAACAACTCATGATTCTTGACTATATTCTGCACTCTTTATTTTCTCTGTTTCACCAGCTGACGTATTCATGATTTGCCTGCATACCCAAAACAAAGATTTTCACTCTACCTCAATCCACATGGCAACAGTAATCTAACACCTATACCGATACTATTGATGTGAGGACGGGACGGCTGAAGAAGGGTCTCGCCACCTATACCTTTTCTACAGAGGTGCTGCCTGACCTGCTGAGTTACTCCAGCATTTTGTGTCTGTCTTCCCTTGATGTGAGGGATGTTCGTTGATCCAGTGTATTGAGATTAGTGCCTGAGTACCTAACACTTTATGAGGTATTATCTTTTATTCTTGGGACTACGAAGAAGCCCTAATTATTGATCCCTTCTATTTATATATAAGAAGTGTCGGAACAGCAGTTATTAGTAACATCAAGGGACACATGCATTTTCCAGTCATGTTGCCTATAGCCTTCGGAGACAGTTTTATAATTGCTCCTTGGTTTGGGGCTTAATTAGATACTAGATTTTAAGATTCCAGAATTAGACTGCATTTGATAGAAAAATAATTTAAAAATTACTTAATAATCTAGATAATGCCTGTAAATGGAAATGATTAGTGCACAATTCACATTCGCCAAAGAGACTTTTAACAATTCTCTAATTCACATTCTCCACATTTTTTTCTTTGGTAAGTTCATTTAATAGTAACTCAGGAGCTAAGAAGTAAAGATTAATCCTTGGAAGTGCAAATATTCCTTTGGGAATTGACCGCATGATCCTATAGCAGCAAATAGGTTATATAACTTAGGTCACAAGAAGAACAGCTTCCGAATGATTTTATGGTGTTCCACTTTACACTGTGGAAAACTGGAGCCACTGATCATAGTTTCCTCTTCTTTCAATTTTAACTTCATATATTCTTAAGTCGTAGGAGCGGAATTAGGCCATTCGGCCCATCTAAGCCATTCAATCACGGCTGATCTATCTTTCCATCTCAACCCCATTCTCCTGCCTTCTCCTCGTAACCCGACACCCACACTATTCAAGAATCTATCGATCTCTGCCGTAGATATATCCATTGACTTGACCTCCATTGCGTTCTGGTTGTGGACGATAGAAAATTGGAGGTAATCAGAGAGGAGGTAGATACATTTTTGAAGAGCGGGCAATTGGGGCAATGAGGAACAGGCGCAGGCCTGGAGCAGATTATCCACGATCATATTGAATGGCATCGCATACATGTAGCCACAGGGCAAAATTCATACGCACACACACAGTGCATGTGTGTGAACGCACACACACAAATATACCATCGCAACATTTAAGAAATGTTTAGACAGGTACATGGATAGGACATGATTAGAGGGATCACAATCACAATCACAATAATACTTTATTAGCCAAGTATGTTTTGCAAAAATACGAGGAATTTCATTTGCCAAGTCAGTCATACAAATAAAAAGCAACGGAACAAGCAAAACACATTTAAACATGAACATCCACCACAGTGACTCCTCCACATTCCTCACTGTGATGGAAGGCGAAAAAAAGTTCAATCTCTTCCCTTCATTGGGCTGATATGGCCAAATACAGGCAGGTGGGACTAGTGCAGATGGGACATGTTGGGCTGAAGAGCCTGTTTCCACACTATAAAGGGCGGCATCATTGACTGACGTACCAGGTCACCGAAAAATACGCGGCATGACGCGACGTGATGATGTATGACGCGCGGTGTTTTTTCAAGTGTCGCGATTTTTTTTTTGTGTCCGCTGAATTAAAAAATGTTCAAAATCTTGTGGCGACACTGATATGACGCCAGCAAAATCGTCAAGTGAAAAAGGCCCTTAACACTCTAAGACTCAGTTTAGTTTATTGTCACGTGTACCGAGGTACAATGAAAAGCCTTTGTTACATGCTAACCAGCTCTATAAGATGACTCTATATAGAGGACAAAGCACATATTTTGATATTCCCAAAAAGCTGGAGTAACTGAACGGGTCAGACAGCATCTCTGGAGAAAAGGAATAGGTGACGTTTCGGGACCCGAAACGTGAGTCTGAAGCAGGGTCTTGACCCGAAACGTCACCTATTCCTTTTCTCCAGAGATGCTGCCTGCCCCGTTGAGTTACTCCAGCTTTTTGTGTTTAAACCAGCATCTGCAGTTCCTTCCTGCACATATTTAATTTCATACAGTTTTTTCTTGCGCAATCCATGCGTCTGACCAGTTGGATCTGTTCCTTTAAAAAGCAGTGTGGGGAAACGGTTGGATTGAAGGGCAGAGGTGCCCTTGTCTTTAAAGCTGCCTCCATCAGAGGGCTGAAAAACAGGCGCACACTCCCAGCATGGCTTCCGTCGCCGTTTTGTGAGTGCACAGCCAGTATCGTTTCGCCTGCAGGGCAAAACAAAATTATAAGCAAGCTCCTCTGGTACCCTGCGCCCTGAGAGTCAGTAATAAACCACAGACCATTTAACTGCATGGCTGAGCACTGGCAGTGTTCGCTCACATCGATACTGGCAACTGCCAGTCAAACTGGAGATGAGAGAGCGAGAGATCTCATCTTCCAAAGCCCAGGGAATGTCTTACTTGTGGAAGTGTGTGTAATAGCTGCCAAGGCGAAGGGCAGCCACATCAAGAATGACATGGGGAGGGAGGGGAGGGGGGGGGGGGGGGAAACAATCTAACCTTATTATCGTTAATGACCAGATCATTGACCTTCATTTTACCTTGCACCTACATCTCTCTGCTCCTCCATTTTAAACGCACAAACTTTACACTCCTTCTAATACCCATAGAGTGATAGAGTGATACAGTGTGGAGACAGGCCCTTTGGCCCAACTCGCCCACACCGGCCAACATGTCCCAGTTACCCTAGTCCCACTTGCCTGCTCTTGGTCCATATCCCTCCAAACCTGTCATGTCCATGTACCTGTCCAACTGTTTCTTAAACGACGGGAGAGTCCCAGCCTCAACTACCTCCTCTGGCAGCTTGTCCCATACACCCACTGTGATGGGTGTCTGATGTTCATCTGCTGTTCCCTGACCAAATCTGCTCCTGCGTCTTCGAAGGATAGGATCCAAGTGCACAGACATGAGACATGAGCCATCCAGTCCAGTTTAGTCTATTGTCACGTGTACCGAGGTACGGTGAAAAGCTTTTGTTGCGTGCTAACTGGTCAGCGGAATAACTCAGCGGGTCAGGCAGCACCCCCAGGGGACATGGATAGACAACCTTTTGGGTTGGCGTCCGTCGATGTGGATGGGCAAAATTATAGTTCAGCATGGTGGCGCAGCGCTAGAGTTACTGTCTTACAGCACCAGAGACCCGGGTTTGATTCTGACTATGGGTGCTGACTGTACGGAGTTTGTAACGTTCTCCCTGTGACCTGCATGGGTTTCCCCCGGATGCTCTGGTTTCCTCCCACGTTCCAAAGACGTACGGGATTGTCGGCTTTGCTAAACATTTTAAATTGTCCCCAGTATGTAGGATAGCACTGGTGTACAGGGATCGCTGGTCGGTGCGGACTCGGTGGGCCGAAGGGCCTGTTTCCGCCCTGCGTCTCTAAACTAACTAAAGTCCCTTCCCGATCCAAAACGTCACCTATCCATGTTCTCCAGAGATGCTGCCTGACCTGCTGAGTTACTCCAGCACAGTGATCTCCCTGTTGTTCCCACTACAGAGCTTTTAGCAATGCCTGTGGCCCTCGCTTATATCGGAGACCTTGGCTTAGTTTGCAAATTAGGGTAGCATGTGTTCTCAATTTCAAGCTTCGCACAAGCACATAAATTATTTGTTTCAACCGTAAACTCTTGGTAGGCAAATTTTGCAAAGTAGTATTTTCCATGAAGTGATATCATCAACTAACACTGACAGGATTTACACTGCCAAATACCAGCACTCAACTATACAGCCACTGGTTTACCACCAAATTTATTTGCAATTGAAAAAACGCTGAGGAAGTAAAACGTATAACCCCTAATTACTTCTTTCCTTCAATCTCTCTCTATAACCGTGTATATCTCTTGTTTCCCTTTCCCTTGACTCTCAGTCTGAAGAAGGGTCTCAGCCCGAAACACCACCTATTCCTTTTCTCTAGAGATGCTGCCTGACCCGCTGAGTTACTCCAGCTTTTTGTACGTATCTTCGGTTTAGACCAGCATCTGCAGTTCCTTCCTACTCAATACTTTGTATCTTATTCTGTGCACCCATCTCCTATGTGGAGATGGAGGGTTAGGATATGTGTAAGACAGGGCACGGGTGTTTAACATTTCAGTGTTGAATTAATCGTCTGTAGTTTTCTTTACTGCGTGGATATTTATACAGTTAAGGGCCTGTCCTACTTAGGCGATTTTTTAGGCGACTACAGGCGACTAGGCTGTCGCCACATGGTCGTCGGGGTGTCGCCTGTTCGGTCGTGAGTAGTCTCCTCTGTCGCCCAAAGAGTCGTAGCGTCATTCTGGTCACGGCTGGATTTTCAACATGTTCAAACATTTTCGCCGACAGTCGGCGACATTTGACTTGACGCCAATGAGCGTAGCTTGACTTCTCCTGACGTAAGTGCTGTCGTAGATTGTCGCCAGCTGACGTAGTTAACGATTGTCGCCAGCTGACGTAGTTAACGCCGGTGCTGGCTTTGGTGAATTCCATTGGCGACTACCTACGTCAACCTACGTCAACTGGCGACAGGTAACGGCGACTGAATTGTCTTCAGTTGTCACCGACAGGGTCGTAGCTTGTCGTAGGGTGGACGTAGTTTGACTTCGGTTATCGTAGGTTGTCGCTTGTGTGGTCGTGGGTTGTCATAGGTGTGGTCGTAGGTGGACGTCCTAATGGGTCGCCGGTTGTCGGTAGCTTGCCATAGCTTGACGTCGACTAGGTGGTAGGTTGTTGTAGCTTGCCGTAGACATTGTCGGAGGGAGGTCTAGTCGCCGTTTTTACGGCGACCTGCTACAACTATGACAGTCACCGGCAGTCGCCTAATAAGTCGCCTAAGTGGGACAGGCCCTTTCGTTGCTTAGTAGTCCATACTGGTAGCATAGATGGTGAGAGCAGGTATTGAGAGGGATGGTTCTCGGACGCCAGAACTAACTGTTGAGCCTTCCCGAGGTGTTGTGGGCCTAACTTAAATGAAACACCAGAGAAGGGAGGTGCCCATTTGTTAACCCCAATGATACACTGGCATCCATATGCCTAGTTTTTGTTGTCCCATAGTTTAACTGTGCAAAGAAATTTTGGAGTCTCACGTGGGATTGGGTCAGGGTTTTTTTGTTAAACATTTAGCTTGTGTGTTTGTTAACATGTAGACAGCTTATCATTGACTATGAAGTTAGTTATTGTCCTCTAGCATTAGTGTGTATAGGCAGTAGATACTACTTTGACATTCATAAGTTCAGAAGTGATGGGAGCAGAATTAGGCCATTCGGCCCATCAAGTCTACTCCACCATTCAATCATGGCTGATCTATCTCTCCCTCCTAACCCCATTCTCATGCCTTCTCTCCATAACCCCTGACACCTGTACTAATCAAGAATCTATTTATGCCTTAAAAATATCAATTGACTTGGCCTCCACAACCTTCTGTGGCAAAGAATTCCTCAGATTCACCACCCTCTGACTAAATAGATTCCTCCTCATCTCCTTCCTAAAGAAACGTCCTTTAATTCTGAGGCTAGGATGTCTGGTCCTAGACTCCCCCACTAGTGGTTGCAGGAGAATCGGGCCTGGGAACTTAATATTCAGGGTTATTCATCCTATAGAAAGGACAGGCAGGTGGGCAGAGGAGGGGGTAGCTCTGCTGGCGAGGGATGGAATTCAGTCTCTTGCGAGGGAAGACATAGGGACTGACGAGGTAGAGTCACTGTGGATTGAGTTGAGGAATTGTAAAGGCAAGAAGACACTAATTGGTGTTTTCTACAGACCACAAATAGTAGCCCGGATGTAGGGTGTAAGTTGCAGCAGGAGTTAAAACGGGAATGTAACAAAGGTAATGCCACTGTGGTGATGGGGGATTTCAATATGCAGGTAGACTGGGAAAATCAGGTTGGTTCAGGACCCCAAGAAAGAGAGTTTGTAGAATGCCTCCGAGATGGATTCTTAGCGCAGCTTGTAATGGAGCCGACCAGAGAAAAGGCAATTCTGGATTTAGTGTTGTCTAATGAACCAAATTTGATAAGAGAACTCGAGGTAAAGGAACCACTTGGAGGTAGTGATCATAATATGATTAGTTTTAATCTGCAATTTGAGAAGGAGAAGGTTAAATTGGAAGTGTCAGCGATGCAGTTGGACAAAGGGGACTATGAAGGCATGAGAGGGGAGCTGGCAAAGGTAGACTGGAAAGGGATCCTAGCAGGAATGATGGTGGAACAGCAATGGCAGGAATGTCTGGGCATAATCCGGAAGACGCAGGATCATTTCATTCCAAAAAGGAAGAAAGATTCAAAGGGGAGTAGGAGGCAACCGTGGCTGACAAGAGAAGTTCGGGATAGAATAAAACTAAAAGAAAAGATGTATAACACAGCAAAGAGTAACCGGAAGCCAGAGGATTGGGAAACTTTCATAGGACAACAGAAGGAAACAAAACGGGCAATACGGGCTGAAAAGATGAAGTACGAAGGGAAACTGACCAGGAATATAAAGAAGGACAGTAAAGCTTCTTTAAATATGTTAAGGGAAAAAGAGTAGCAAAGTCAAATGTGGGTCCCTTGAAGGCAGACACGGGTGAAATTATTATGGGCAACAAGGAAATGGCAGAAGAGTTGAATAGGTACTTCGGATCTGTCTTCACTAAGGAAGACACAAACAATCTCCCAGATGTACTGGAGGACAGAGGATGTAAGGGGGTAGAGGAACTGAAAGAAATTTTCATTAGGCGAGAAATAGTATTGGGTAGGCTAATGGGACTGAAGGATGATAAATCCCCTGGACCTGATGGTCTGCATCCCAGGGTCCTCAGGTAGGTGGCTCTAGAAATAGTGGATGCATTGGTGATCATTTTCCAATGTTCAATAGATTCAAGATCAGTTCCTGTGGATTGGAGGATAGCTAATGTTATCCCACTTTTCAAGAAAGGAGCGAGAGAGAAAACAGGGAATTACAGACCAGTTAGCCTGACTTCACTGGTGGGAAAGATGCTGGAGTCAATTATTAAAGAGGTAATAATGGAGCATTTGGATAGCGGTAAAAGGATTAGTCCAAGTCAACATGGATTTATGAAAGGGAAATCATGCTTGACTAATCTTCTGGAATTTTTTGAGGATGTGACAAGTAAAATGGATGAAGGGGTGCCAGTGGATGTAGTGTACCTAGACTTTCAGAAAGCCTTTAATAAGGTCCCGCACGGGAGACTGGTGACTAAAATGAGAGCACATGGTATTGGGGGTAGGGTGTTGACATGGATAGAAAATTGGTTGGCAGACAGGAAGCAAAGAGTCCTTTTCAGAATGGCAGGCAGTGGCGAGTGGAGTGCCACAAGGCTCGGTGTTGGGGCCACAACTGTTTACCATATATATTAATGATTTGGAAGAGGGAATTAGGAGCAACACCAGCAAGTTTGCGGATGACACAAAGCTGGGTGGCAGTGTGAACTGTGAAGAGGATGTTAGGAAGTTGCAGAGTGACCTGGACAGGTTGAGTGAGTGGGCAGATGCGTGGCAGGTGCAGTATAATATAGATAAATGTGAGGTTATCCACTTTGGTGGCAAAAACAAGGGGGCAGATTATTATCTCAATGGGGATAGGTTAAGTAAGGGGGAAGTGCAGCGAGACCTGGGCGTCCTTGTATACCGGTCACTGAAAGTTGGCGTGCAGGTACAGCAGGCAGCGAAGAAAGCTAATGGAATGTTGGCCTTCATAACAGGAGGATTTCAGTATAGGAGTAAAGAGGTTCTTCTGCAGTTGTATAGGGCTCTGGTAAGACCACATCTGGAGTATTGTGTACAATTTTGGTCTCCTAATTTGAGGAAGGACATCCTTGTGATTGAGGCAGTGCAGCATAGGTTCACGAGATTGATCCCTGGGATGGCGGGACTGTCATATGAGGAAAGATTGAAAAGACCAGGCTTGTATTCACTGGAGTTTAGAAGGATGATGGGGGATCTTATGGAAAAATATAGAATTATAAAAGGACTGGACAAGCTAGATGCAGGAAAAATGTTCATAATTTTGGGCGAGTCCAGAGCCAGGGGCCACAGTCTTAGAATAAAGGGGAGGCCATTTAAGACTGAGGTGAGAAAAAAAATGTTCACTCAGAGAGATGTGAATATGTGGAATTCCCTGCCACAGAAGGCAGTGGAGGCCAAATCACTGGATGGGTTTAAGAGAGAGTTAGATAGAACTCTAGGGGCTAGTGGAGTCAAGGGATAATGGGAAGAAGGCAGGCACGGGTTATTGATTGGGGACAATCAGCCATGATCACAATGAATGGCGGTGCTGGTTCATAGGGCCAAATGGCCTCCTCCTGCACCTATTTTCTATGTTTCTATGTTTCTATGTTAGTGGAAACTTCCTCCCACATCCATTCTTTCCAAGCCTTTCACTATTTGATGAAATTCGGTTTCAATGAGGTCCCCCCTCATTCTTCTAAACTCCAGTGGGTAGAGGCCCAGTGTTGTCAAACGCTCATCATATGTTAACCAACTCATTGCTGGACTTGGCTTTGAGCTTGGTTTTCTTTGTTGAGTACTTACCCTTGTATTACAGCACAATGACTTTTCACAGTTTAATCAGTGATTCCATGCAGTCACTGGTTTACCACCAAAAGTATTTGCAATTGAAAAGAATATGCTAAAGAAGTAAAAGTTATAGCCATAATTACTTGTTGAAGGGAAGACTCAATATACTTTGTATCTTTATCTGCGCACCCATCTTTGATGTGGCATTTTGGCGATTGCCTTCTGGCTATGCACATGCACTACATCTACAGGTTCCATCGACCTTACATCCTTGTAGAACTCTAACAAATGTATCAGATGCCGTTTACTTTTCATAAAACTGGGGCTCACCTTGCTGTGCCTTTTAATGACTTTTAAGGCGGAGATTGACAGATTCTTGATCAGTCCGCGTGTTACGGGCTATGGGGAGAAGGCAGGAGAATGGGGTTGATAGGGAAAGATCGATCAGCCGTGGATGAGTGGCGGAGTAGACTCGATGGGCCGAATGGCTTAATTCTGCTCCTATAACGTGTGAACATGCATTACTCAATCGATCCTCCCCCGCCTGCCCATCTAAGGATTGGAAGAGTGGCACACTTGACTTGGGGGCATGGGGTGTGATTTCTGTACCTCAATCAGCACTTTACATGCAAACACTCTGTATCTCATCGAACCTTCCTCACTCCCTCCACCCAAACTAGTGCTAATCTACACCCCTCCTCCTTACTCAGCGTGGCAAAGGTCAGGAACATGCTACATGATCACTTGGTGCTGGAGACCCAAGTTCCTGACATTCATCAGCAAGGCACTCTCACACGGTTAATCACACAGACTGCTGCTATGCATCTGACATCCATTTATGCCTTTATCCTCTTCTTCCCACAGTATCTTCCCATATAACCCCAGGAGCTGAAAACACCTGCCCCACTGCCCAGAAGAACTGTGCCGGAGTAGCCCAGTGGGTCAGGCAGCATCTCAGGAGAACATGGAGAGGTCACCTTTCAGTCTGAAACATCTCCTTTTTTGTTCTATCTTCCCCTCACCCATCCTCTCCTCCATCAAACCTTTTCTTCTCAGTCTGAAGAAGGGTCCCTACCTAAAACGTCACCAATCCACGTTCTCCTGAGATACTGCCTGACCCACTGAGTTACTCCAGCACTCTGTGTCCCTCTTTTGTAAACCAGCATCTGCAGTTCCTTGTTTCTACATGTCCCACTATCAAGATGCCCAAACATGGTCATTCACTTAGACTTCTTTCAATCCACTGCAGCTTAATCAACGTGTACAGTATGCTTTCCTCAAATGGAGCTATACATAGATTGATTGATCGATTGAAAGATACAGCATGGAAATAGACTCTTCTGCCCACTGAGTCCATGCTGACCATCGATCAGCTGTTCATGCTAGTTCTACATTATTCCACCTTGCCGTCCATGACAGAGATAAGAACAATAGGTGTGAGGGAGGTTTGAGGAGCGGTGGATTGCGTTCCCAGGGGGATTTATATTGTTCCCCCTTGTCTAGAGAAGAAAGACGTTGTATTGGACACATGCTGAACAGGTAGATGAGGGGAAAGGTTGCCATTCAATAACATCAAGAGCATTGGGGAGCATGGATGATGGTGACAGGTAGCTAATGCAAAGTAGGGCGGTATGGTGGCGTAGCGTTAGATCTACTGCCTTACTGTGTTGGGGACCCAGGTTCGATCCTGACTACCGGTGCTGTCTGTACGGAGTGTGTACGTTCTCCCCGTGACCTGGGTGCGTTTTCTCTGAGATCTTCAGTTTCCACCCGCACTACAAAGACGTGCAGGTTTGTAGGTTAATTGCCTTGGTATGAACATTAAACTGTCCCAAGTGTGTGTAGGATAGTTTTTGTGCGCGGGGATCGCTAGACGGTACGGACTCGTTGGGGCCGAAGTGCCTGTTTCCGCGCTGTATCTCAAAATTAAACTAAACTAAATCGGAGATGACTTTCTGTCTTTGGCCTCTCTGTTTAAAATCTAATTTGTCAAAGGAATAGCAGAGTCCTGAGTGCATGCTTGGTAAGATCAGTCTGAGTCTCGTACGCATAGCTCAGCTGACTTTCCAATTTGTGCTTTCAGTGAGGGAGTTTTCCTTCGAAGCAGCATTCTGAAAAATTATCCTTGACCGCAATGCGAATTTAATTGTTGGATATTGTGGTGTCAAAATTGAAAGTTGGCCTGTCATTTTATTTGAAGAATTAATTATCTTTCTTTTTGAATCGAGACGTTTGCATCGTCTTGGCGTTCAGAATGACCCGCGCTCGAAAAGTTTTTCACAGGATCATCAGATGTTGCCGATTCTCTTGAGTATTAAGTTATTATTTGCATTATTTATATACATCCATGATGTTTTATTCACATGACCCCTGACCTGGAAGAGGATACATCAGGAATAATCCAGCTTTTGTTGACGGAGCAAGGGAAGTTTCATTCAACTGATTTTAATGAAGCTGCTAGATCAATAGCTATAGTTTTGGGCATGATGACATTGTGGTTATGTTACAGGGTTAGTGCGACTCATTGATCAAAAAAGCATGAGCTCCAGTCCCATTAAGACAGCGGTGGAAGTTAAATTCGGTAATTAAAAATGAATCTGAGATTCCAACAAAACGTTGTCATGTCGGTGGTGGCCACGAAACTAGACGCAAAGTGCTGGAGTAACTCAGCGAGTTAGGCAGCAACTCTGGAGAAAAAAGGATGGGTGACGTTTCGAGTTGGGCTGAAAGCAGGGGGTGGGGAGGGGGGGGAAGGTAAAGAGCTGGAGGTGAGAAAAGATCAGGACCATTCAGGGCCAGCCACAAATAACCTTAGGCAGAGCGTTGCCTGGTAGGTCCAAAGCTGGCCGGAGAAGGTGAAGTCTTGGGATAAACGATGTGGAGAACTGTGGAACTGGTAAAACGGCTAGGGAGGAGGAAGAAACTGATGGTTCACTAATGTGGTCTGACAACTTTACAAGACTTTGGAGTATTTTGTGTAGTTCTGGTCGTCCCATTACAGGAAGGATGGGGCGGCTTTGGGGAAAACGCAGAAGATGTTTACCAGAATGGCAGGTAGACAAAAGAAACTCAGCGGGTGCGGCAGCATCTATGGGGCGAAGGAAATAGGCAACATTTCGGGCCAAAACCCTTCTTCAGAATGGCGCCTGGATTAGAAGGTTTTAGCCAAAATGAAATGTCAGACCAACTTGGATGGGAAGCTGAGTGGAGACCAGATAGAAGTATATAAAATGATGACAGGCATAGATAGGGTAGACAGTCACAACTTTCTTCCTAAGGAGGAACAGGAGAGCATAGCTGGAAGTTGAGAGGGGCAAAGTTCAAATGAAATGTGTGGGATGGGTTTTTAATTATAATTGTAATTTATTAGCCAAGTATGTAAAAACATGCAAAGAATTTGATTTCCCACACAGTCATGCCAAAAATGGAACAAGACACACATCTACATAAAAATTAACATAAACAGCCACTGTGATGGAAGGCAACAACGTATTATCTTCTTCCCTCCTTGTCTCCCGCGGCCAGGGCAGTCGAACCATCCGCGATCGGGGCGATCGAAGCTCCCGCAGTCGGGACGATCAAAGGTTCCGCGATCGGCGCGGTCAAAACCCCTTGGAGCTCCCGAAGTCAATCGCTAACTAAGGGACCGCGAGCACCACAATGTTAAGTCCACGGGCTCCCGCGGTTGGAGCTCCCGAAGTCGATCCCCAGCAAAGGAACCGCCAGCTCCACGATGTTCGGCCGAAGTGCGGACGGATGTACGATACGGAAAAAGTCGCAGAGAGTAGCTGGTGCTTGGAACGCGCTGCCGGGGATGGTGGCGGAGGCAGATACAAGAGTGGCATTTAAGAAGCTTTTGGTGTTGGCACATGGATTTGCAGGGAATGAAAGGATATGGATCATGTGCAGGCAGAAGAGATCCGTTTAACTTGGCATCATGTATAGCATGGACATCGTGGGCCGAAGGGCCTGTTCCTGTGGTCTACTGTTCCCTTTCTATCAATGGACAAAATAGTGCCGATCCTTAAAGCCAAAGAATCATATAGCAAGAAAAACAGGCCATTCAGCCCATCAAATCCGTGCTGACCACCAAGCACTCATTTACATTTATCTTTCCATCTTCTCCTCAAACTCTTCGTCCCCCCCCCCACTCCTCCCCTCCCCCCCTCCCCCCCGCCCTCGCCCCCCATCCCACCCAGATTCTACCACTCACCTGCACATTGGGATAATATATGGTGACTGATTAACCTGATTGACCAGAACGTCTTTGGGATGTGGGAGGAAACCGGAGCACCCGGACTTCACAGACCCCACATGGTCACAGAGAGAATCTTCAAACTTTGCATTGACGACTCTGGAGGTGAGGAGTGAAGCTGATTCACTGGAGCTGTGAGACAGCAGATCTACCATCCGTGCCTCTGTCTTGACCCGAAACGTCACCTGTCCATTCATTCCCTCCAGAGACGCTGCTGTTTCGGGTCATGGCCCTTCTTCTCACTGGCTCCTCTGAAGAAGCATCCCAACCTGAAACATCGCCCCTCTATTCCCTCCGCAGGTGCTGCCTGACTTGCTGAGTACCTCCAGGTTCAAGAGAAGCTTTGAAGGGGGAATTGGAAATATATTTGAAGAATAAAAAATTGTAGGGCTCTGAGGCAGGAGCCTTCGAATGGACAATGGGCGAATTGACTTCTTTCTGTGCTGGGTCTTTAGAAAGGAGCTTTAGAATGGAGGTGAGGAGGAATTTCTTTAGCCAGAGGGTGATGAATCTGTGGAATCATTGCCACAGACGGCTGTGGAGGCCAAGTCATTGCCACAGACGGCTGTGGAGGCCAAGTCATAAAACAGAGAGTGATAGGCTCTTGATTGGTAAGGGCGTCAAATGTTACGGGGAGAAGGCAGGAGAGAGAAAGGGGTTGGGAGAGAAAAATCGATCGGCCATGATCGTATGGCAGAGAAGGCTCGATGGTCCGATCGGCCTAATTTTGGCCCGATGTCTAATGTTTGAGGGGGTCAAAGTACCCTCCAAACCATAGGCCAGCAAAGGGATTAGCACTGTTAGGAGAGGAGAGCTCGCAGGTACACGAGAACAAACTGTACAAATAACATTAAACATTCTAACCAATGCATTGACTGTGGCCTGTACACACAGTGTGAATATTCCTGTGTCCACAGTGATGTCCAATTATGTGGAATCTCATTTTCTATAATTTGTGTATACATGTCAATTGTATATGGTTTTAAAAAACAAAGTGCAGATTAAGAATATTGCATTATGAAAACTAATTTATTTAGAAACCGTTTCCTATTTACGAAAACAGGATAGTTTATTGGAGATTAACAGGCTTACCGGCTGATATTTACACTGGATGTATTCGAGCAAATTCATGAATAATTAAGGGAATAACATAATACCACAGTGCAAAAGCATCTGCAGAATGGAACAGGAAACCTCGGGAAAATTACTCTCATTTTAAGGGGACTGGTGGGAAAACGGATAGCGTTTAGGGTTGATTCTACGACGAGGCTTTGCGTTTTAGTTTAGTTTGGAGATACAGCCCGGAAACAGGCCCTTTGGCCCACCGGGTCTGCACCGACCAGCGACCCCTGCATATTAACACTCTCCTGCACACACTAGGAACAATGCTTACATTTACACCAAGCTGATTAACCTACAAACCTGCACGTCTTTGGAGTGGGGGAGGAAACCGAAGACCTCGGAGAAAACCCACGCGGACACGGGGAGAACGTACAAACTCCGTACAGACAGCACCCGTAGTCAGGATCGAACCCGGGTCTCCGGCGCTGCATGCGCTGTAACGGAGGCAACTCTACTCGCTGCGCCACCGTGACCGCCCAAAGCGATCCTGATCGGAATCAGTACAGGCAGGGACAATAGGTTACTCTCTCTCTTTCTTTCTGTATTCAAGAGAGTTAGTTATAGCTCTTCGGGCTAACGGAACCAAGGGATATGGGGAGAAAGCAGGGGTGAATAATCATGAACTCAGCCCTTTGACCTTTAACACAGGTAGAAATGACGCAGGGTGGTCCGAGGGATCACGTGTTTGTACCTGTCTTCACTTTCAATCCACTTGTGCGGCACGGTGGCGCAGCGGTAGAGTTGCTGCCTCACAGCGCCAGAGACCCGGGTTCGACCCTGACCACGGGTGCTTGTCTGTACGGAGTTTGTTCATTCTCCCCGTGTCCTGCGTGGGTTTTCTCCGGGTGCTCCGGATTCCTCCCCACACTCCAAAGACGTGTACGTTAATTGGCTCAGTAAACATTCTACCTTGTCCCTAGTGTGTGTGTGTGTGTAGGATAGTGCTAGCGTGCGGGGATCGCTGGTCGGTGCCCACTCGGTGGGCCGAAGGGCCTGTTTCCGTGCTGTATCTCTAAACTAAACTAAACTCAGATGTACAAACCTCTGCTGCCTGAGTAAGTCTGAGGAGATTTGTCCCCAAACTCGTCCTTTGTGCTTTGCAGTTTACATCCCAGTGGTACGAATGTTGATTCCTCTAACTTCAGGTGGCCCCGACATTCCCTCTCTCTCCATCCCTCCCCCACCCAAGTCGCACCAGCTTCTTGTTTTCACCCAACAAACAGCTATCAATGGCCTGTTTCCTTTATCTCGTAACTTTTTTGCATATCTTTCATTCATTGTTCTTTATCTCTCTAAATCATCGCCTATATCTCTCGTTTCCCTTAACCCTAACCCGTCCGAAGAAGGGGTCTCGACCTGAAACGTCACCCATTCCTTCTCTCCAGAGATGCCTCCTGTCCCGCTGAGTTACTCCAGCTTTTGTGTTGATCTCCCTTTGTTCTCCATTGCTTGATGCTTTCTGCCTTTGAGTCAGAAGTTCTGGGTACAAGTTCTAGTTCAAGAGACACGACCATAAAAGTAGAGAGTATTAATAGAGATACTGGAAGAACTTTACGAGTGTAGTTTATGATGTACGATTTATTTTTTTACCCCTATTTCAATGCGCAGGCTCCTCAAGCTCTGGAAGGGCAGACTTAGAAATCAGACAGAAATCAGTCTTCACACAAGTGCTCCCACAAATTCTTAAGAAGTTTTCAATCAAGTAACGACAATAATAAAATGTGCAGGAAAGATGCTGGTTTACACCGAAGATAGACCCAAACGTGCTGAAGCAACTCAACGGGTCAGGCAACGTCTCTGGAGAAAAGGAAGCAGACTGAAGAAAGGTTTCAACCCGAGACGTCGCCTATTCCTTTTCACTGCCTCAGAGGGCGGTGGAGGCCGGTTCTCTGGATGCTTTCAAGAGAGAGCTAGATAGGTCTCTTCAAGATAGCAGAATCAGGGCATATGGGGAGAAGGCAGGAACGGGGCACTGATTGGGGATGATCAGCCATGATCACATTGAATGGCGGTGCTGGCTCGAAGGGCCGAATGGCCTACTCCTGCACCTATTGTCTATTGTCTATTGTCACCAGAGATGTTGCCTGACCCACTGAGTTATGCCCAGCTTGGCTGTAGGAAATATAGGTTTCTGACTTTGGAAAAGTCGGCTTACTGATTGGTCTCAGGGATCGACCCCCTTACATCACTGCCTGTACTGTGTCATAGAAAATCATACGACACGATACGATAGAACTTTATTTATCCCAGGAGGGAAATTGATCTGCCAACAGTCATAATAACACAAGATACATGAAACATGAAATTGAAGTGACGAGTGGAAAGGATTGGGGAAGTGCAAAGATTGGGAGGGGAGGGGGGGGGGGGGGCGGCAAGAGTGGTGGAGGGAGGGGGGGGGAAGGAGAGTCAGTCTACCCCATGACAGAAGGGGGAAGAGTTGTACAGTTTGATAGCCACAGGGAAGAAGGAACTCCTGTGGCGTTCTGTGCTGCATCTTGATGGAACCAACCTGTTGCTGAAGGTGCTCCTCAGTTTGACCGGTGCGTCATGGAGGGGGTGAGCTGTATGGTCCAATATACCTGTTAACTTGTGCAGAGTCAGGTGTCTTAGACTCCAGTACTGAAGGAGGGCTTCCATGTTGGAGGCGCCATTTCTTCACGATAAAATGTTAAACTGGGACTTCTGATGCCACAACATATTTCAAAGAAGTAAATGGGAATTATTTTGCTGTTCTCCCTGATCTTTTTCCCTCAACCAAAATCAATGAAAGAAATGATCGGGTCATTATCGCACTGCTTGTCATGGGCCTTATGCTGTATGCAGACTGACTACCGATTCCCAGATTACAATGGTATTGTAGGGGGACAGATTTAAAAAATGGCATAAGAAACTATAAAATACAGCGCAGTGGTGCAGCTGGTAGAGCTGCTGCCTCACAGCATCAGAGACCCGGGGATCCTGACCACGGGTCCTGTCATTAAGCCATACCGTCATAGAGCATCATAGAGTCCCAGAGTCATGCCCGACCAATTCCTCTCATGATTTTTTACACCTCTATAAGATCACCCTCTCATCCTCCTGTGCTCCAAGGAATAAAGTCCTAGCCTGCTCAACCTCTCCCTATAACGAGTCCTGACTATATCTTCATAAATCCTCTCTGCACCCCTTCCAGTTTGAAGCTCGACAACGTCTTTCCTGTAATTATGGCGACCAAAACCGAACACAGTACTCCAAGTATGGCCTCACCAATGTCCTCTACTGTCTGTGTGCAGTTGTGCTATGTTTGCATCCGACACACTAGGGGCAGTTTACAGAAAACCAATTTACCTACAAACCTGCATGGCTTTGGAATGCGGGAGGAAACCAGGGCACCCGGAGTAAACCCACACTGTCACAGGGAGAACGTGTAGGATTCTTTATCTCTCTACATCATCGTCTATATCTCTCGTTGCCACACCAGTAGTCAGGATCGAAGCCGGGGGCTCCGGCGCGGTGAGGCAGCTGCTCTACCACTGCGATTCGGCCCATTGAATTCATGCCAGCTATCGATCAGCTGTTTACCCTAGTTCTGTCTTTCCACACCCTATGCACTAAGGTTGTAAGGTCATAAGTGATAGGAGCAGAATTGGGCCATTTGGCCCATCGTCTACTCCGCCATTCAATCGTGGATGATCTATCACTCCCCCTAACCCCATTCACCTGCCTTCTCCCCATGACCCCTGACACCCGTACTAATCAAGAACCTATCTATCTCTGCCTTAAATATATCCATTGACTTGGCCTCCACAGCCTTCTGTGGCAAAGAATTTGCACAGATTCACCACCCTCTGACTAAAAGAATTCTGGCTCATCTCCTTCCTAAAGGAAAGTCTTGGGGCAATACAGAGGCCAATCAACCTACAAACCCATATGTCTCTGAGATGTGAGGAAAAACCTGGAGTTTACTTAAAATCAGTGGTGGAGGAGAGCGATGCAGCATGGAAAAAGACCTTTCGGCCCAACTTACCCACACCGGCCAACATTTCCCAGCTACACTAGTCCCACCTGCCTGCGCTTGGTCCATATCCCTCCAAACCTGTCCTATCCCTGTACCTGTCTAACTGTTTCTTAAACGTTGGGATAGTCCCTGCCTCAACTACCTCCTCTGGCAGCTTGATCCATACACCCACCACCCTTTGTGCGAAAAAGTTACCCCTCAGATTTTTATTAAATCTTTTTCCCTTCATCTTAAACCTATGTCCTCTGGTCCTCAATTCAACTACTCTCTGGGCATCTACCTGCTCTATTCCTCTCATGATTTTACACACCTCAATAAGATCACTCCTTATCCTCCTGCGCTTCAAGGAATAGAGTCCCAGTCTACTCAACCTATCCCTATAGCTCAGACCCTCTCGCTCTGGCAACATCCTTATGAATCTTCTCTGCACCCTTTCTAGCTTCTATACTCTAGACAACATCTTTCCTATAACATGGTGCCCAGAACTGAACACAATATTCTAAATGCGGTCTCACCAACGTCTTATACAACTGCAACATGACCTCCCAGCTTCTATACTCAATACTCTGACTGAAGAAGGCCAATGTACCCAACAACTTTTTTACCACCCAATCTATCTGCGCCCACCTTCAAGGAGCCATGCACCTGCACTCCTAGATCCCTCTGCTCTACAACACCCCCCAGAGCCACACCATTCACTGTGTAGGTCCTGCCCATGTTACGCTTCCCAAAATGCAACCCCTCACATTTTTCTGTATTAAATTCCATCAACCATTCATCAGTCCACCTGGCAAATCGATCCAGATCCTGCTGGAATTTTTCACAACCAGCAAAGCCACTCAATATTGTATCATCTGTGGGTGAGTTAAAGAGGAAAAAAGGAACGAGCAGGACATACTGACTCACCAGGCCCATTATGGCACAGGCCACTATTCTTCAACTAGACTGTTTAGTTTAGTTTAGTTCAGAGATACAGCGTGGAAACAGGCCTTTCAACCCACCGAGTCCTGCACACACTTGGGGCAATTTACAATCACACCAAGCCAATTAACCTCCGTCTTTGGAATGTCTGAGGAACCCAGAGATCCCGGACAAAACCCAAGCAGGTCATGGGGGAGAATGTACAAAACTCCATAGTCAGGATCGAACCCGGGTCTCTGGCGCTGCAAAGCTGCAACTCTGGTGGTGAATCTATGAAATTCATTCATTGCCACAGTGAATGGATATTTTTTAAGGCAGAGATAGATAGATTGTCGATTAGTATGCGTGTCAGGGGTAATGGGGAGAAGGGGTTGAGAGGGAAAGATAGATCAGCCTTGAATGAATGGCGGAGTAGTAGACTTGATGGGCCGAATGGCTTAATTCTGCTCCTATCTCTTATGAACATATGAGCTCCACTGCAACGCCACCGTGCCGGCCCTGTGTTCAGTGTAGAAGCAGACTGAACTGCTGTGTTAAATTAGCGGTTTGTCTGCACTGCCATTGAACGGAGCAGTAGCTTCCAGTCCGCTCCAGGTAGATGGGAGCAGACACTTCTAACCCTGTCACCCAGCTCAACGTGCCCACCTCCTCCCTATTCCTCCTCCAATTGCATTGACTTAATTAATGGCAGGTTAATGAATTTGCGACGCTGCGATTTGTTATTTTATAGAGGGATGGGGGGGGAGGGGGGGGGGTGGAGAGAGGGGAGGGATTTATTGCCTGAGTAATAAATGTCACAACAAATGCACAACAAAGTGATGTAGATGGGATCCGCCAAGTGCAGTATCTATCACCCTATTGATTTTCTGGCACTTGTGTCATGAATCCTTTGTCATGAGCTCAAGTACACCATGCTGGAACCACTATCGATCGATGCGAGAACTAGTGTCACAGCCTTTCTCAGAGTACATTCCTTTTTGTCAGTAGCATTAGCTGCGCGCAGCATTTCAGATGACTGAAGTGAAGACGTTCTCCCATCCCCCCCTCCAACCCCCACCCCGCCCACCCCCCCGCCCATCTTTTTTCTCCCATTTCCTCCTCTCTTTTGCCGGTTCTCGTAAGGTCATAAGTGATAGGATCAGAAATAGGCCATTTGGCCCACCGAGTCTACATCGCCATTCAATTGTGGCTGATCTATCTCTCCCTCCTAACCCCATTCTCCTGCCTTCTCCCCATAACCCCTGACACTTGTACTAATCAAGAATCTATCTATCTCTGCCTTAAAAAATATATCCGCTGACTCGGCCTCCACAGCCTTCAGTGGCAAAGAATTCCACAGATTCACCACCCTCTGACTAATGTAATTCCACCTCATCTCCTTTCTAAAGGAACGTCCTTTAAATTCTGAGGTTATGACCTCTGCTTGTAGACTCTTCCACTAGTGGAAACATCCTCTCCACATCCACTCTATCCAGGCCTTTCACTATTCTGTATGTTTCAATGAAATCTTCCTTCTTTTTTACATCTTTCTAAACTCCAGCGAGTAGAGGCCCAGCAACGTCAAACGTTCATCACATGGTAACCCACTCATTCCTGGGATCATTCTCGTAAACCTCCTCTGGAGCCTCTCCAGAGCCAGTACATACATCCTTTCCTCAGATATGGGGCCCAAAATTGCTCAAGATACACCAAAGGCGGCCTGACCAGCGCCTTATAGAGCCTGCCTTACAGGGCATTACACCCCTGTTTTTGTCTTTTTAGTTTAGTTTAGTTTAGTTTAGAGATACAGCGCTGAAACAGGCCCTTCGGCCCCACCGAATCGGCACCCGCCAGCGATCCCTGCACACTAACACTATCCTACACACACTAGGGGCAATTTACACTTATCCCAAACCAAGTTACCTACATACCTGCACGTCTTTGGAGTGTGGGAGGCAACCGAAGGTCTCGGAGAAAACCCACGCGGTCACGGGGAGAACGTTCAAACTCGTACAGACAGCAACTGTAGTCGGGATCGAACCAGCGCTGCAAGAGCTGAAAGGCAGCAAGTCTACCACTGCGCCACCCTGTCTTCTAATCTTAAAATTGTTTGCAGATTTTGTTCACCGTTCCCCTCCCCTCCCTTCACCTCCCCTCCCTCCTTCCCTCTCTCCCTCCCCCCCGCCAACCCTCCAAGCACCCTTCCCTCTGACGCAGAGCCTTGTTATCAACTGGCACCATACCAAGTGACCCAGCTGAGAACTGCCAAAAACTCACCCAACTGAGGCAACAGAGTCTGAATGACAGGTGCCCCTGGGATTCAATCACAAGACCATCTGGTTGGGAATTGCATGTACAACCTCTCGGGCCACCATGCTGCCTTACTGTTCTATTTATAATTTGCCATTTCCCACTATTTATTCCTCTATTTCCCTCCGCCGCCTAGCTCCCCCACCCCCTCCACCCTCCTCCTTACACCGAATGTGTAAAGTTATGTCCGGTTAGTGGTGGGTGTGGGGGGGTGGGGGGGGGGTGGGATCTGGAGAGCCAGATTCTTGCACACAGTTCGCAAGGACTTCAGTTTTTTTTAATTGTGTTTATGCCTGAACGGAAAGATTACAAGCAAACCTTATCGAAACCGCTGGCTTGCTTCAATCTCGAGTCGGCTTTTTTCTTAAATGGAATTGACTACATTTGTGTTCATCGAAGCTGGGGAAGTTGTCGTTGTTTTTATGGAACTAATTAGAGAGTTACTGTGTTTGGTGCTTTGCTGATGTCCTTTGCTACTGCGTTTGGTCCTTTGGAGGCCATTCTCATCGTGACTTAACCCTCATAGCTGTGAGACATGTTTTAAACACTCACGACACACTTTCTGACTGCTCTCTGAAAACATGAACTTGCCGTGTATTGAGATCAACTAAAATAGATGATAATCTTCTTCTGGTTTGGGAGCAGTATTACTTTGAAAACTTCTTGCCACGGATTATAGAATCTTTGCAGTCCGGCTATCAAATCATTTTGCTGATGACTTGTACCACAGCATGTGTCTGAGCACTTTCCTCTCTATGTTCGGGTAACGGCACAGAGTCTCTTGCGAAGAACAGGGGATTCGGACACCAGGGGACATAGTGTGTGTGTGTGGGGGGGGGGGGGGGGGGGAAGATTTAATAGGAACCAGAGAGGTACCTTTATTTACACTAACGATGGTGGGTATATAGAACGAGCTGCGGATGAGGTAGTTGAGATAGGTACCATCGCAATGTTTAAGAAACATTTAGACGCAATACGTGTATACGGTAGGCTGCAGTGACTCGCTAGAATTTAGGAGATTGAGAGGGGTTCTTATAGAAACGTACAAAATTCTTATGGGGGTTGGACAGGCTAGATGCAGGAAGATTGTTCCCGATGTTGGGGAAGTCCAGGACAAGGGGTCACAGCTTAAGGATAAGGGGAAATCCTTTAAGACCGAGATGAGGAAAAACTTTTTCACACAGAGAGTGGTGAATCTCTGGAACTCTCTGCCACAGAGGGTAGTTGAGGCCAGTTCATTGGCTATATTTAAGAGGGAGTTAGATGTGGCCCTTGTGGCTAAAGGGATCAGGGGGTATGGAGAGAAGGCCGGTACGGGATACTGAGTTGGATGATCAGCCATGATCATATTGAATGGCGGTGCAGGCTCGAAGGGCCGAATGGCCTACTCCTGCACCTATTTTCTATGTATCTATTAACCTTTTTGGCATAAGTACGCGCGTATGCAAACAAAATACTGTGTGTGATATGTACCTTTTTTAGGTTCCTAAAAATGGGCTCAACAAATGGATATGTTATTTATGACCTCTTCATGTCCCCCCGGTAAAGCCTCAAACGACCCCCATGGGGGTCCCGACCCCCAGGTTAAGAACCACTGGTTTAGAGGGATGTGGGCCAAACGCTTGCAGGTGGGACTAGTATAGATGGGATGGGCAAGTTGGGCTGAAGGGCCTGCTTCCACACTGTATAACTCTACAACTATAACTTATACTTTGCGAAACTGCATGGCAATCTACACCTGAAAAAAAATCAAAGATACTGTATCAGTCGGAACAATCAATGATGCAGAAACTGCATGGGCTTTTATAAAAAGGACAATGCACTCGTTCACAAAGCACCACTCATGACAGCTGATATTAAATATTAGAGAGCAAAATATGTACAGTATTTTTATTGCAATCTGTGTGCGGATTCTTAAGGGCATGTCCCACTTTCCCGAGTTACTCCCGAATTCTCCCGAGATTTCCCCTTGATTCAAACTCGGAGAATGTCTGTAGCGAGTCCGTAGGAGTCCGTAGATATATCGTAGCGGCTCGTTATGCCAGCCGTAGGTACTCGGGGCATCAGGTAAGTTGGGACGTTTTTTCCAGCATGACAAAAAATTCCACGAGTAAAAAGATAGTCGGGAGGAGAAAAATTGCAACTTTCGTAGATCACAAAAAAACGTGATTTTTTTTTTAAGGTCCTTTCAACTCGGCAGAGAACTCGGGAAAGTGGGACAGGCCCTTTAAAATGTCAGGTACATATAAAGGGAAGTGCTCAGACGCATGCATCTAACAACACTCTACATTATATTTACACTCTTTGTGTATGTCACATATTCATAAAGGTACATTGCCTTACCCATTTAGAAAGGATATGGGGCGACACGGTGGCGCAGCGGTAAGAGTTGCTGCAGTAGAGTTGCAGCGGTAGATTTGCTGCCTTACAGCGCTTGCAGCGCCGGAGACCCGGGTTCGATCCCGACTACAGGCGCAGTCTGTACGGAGTTTGTACGTTCTCCTCGTGACCGCGTGGGTTTTCTCCGAGACCTTCGTTTTCCTCCCACACTCCAAAGACGTACAGGTTTGTAGCTTAATTGGCTTGGTGTATGTGTAAATTCTCCATAGTGTGTGTAGGATATTGCTAATGTGCGGGGATCGCTGGTCGGCGTGGACCCGGTGGGCCGAAGGGGCAGTTTCCATGCTGTATCTCTAAAACTAAAATTAAAAGATAGAGTGACTCACATAATCAAATTATTTGAAATGTTACCTTTCGACAGGTCGTCTTTGACCTTCGTAATTTACTTATTTGATGGCACGGTATTTAGCCCGTGTTTAGAGGAACGTTTGTGGTTTTGGTCAGAACAACATTGAGTCACTTTTTCCATTACCTCCGTAGGACCAACTTCCAAAATATGCTTGTGATCATGTAACTCTTTGACATTCCCTGTTATATCGCTCATAAGAATGAGGTGCTTTATATGCATTATTCCAAATTAATCTCCCGTTGTATCTCCTAATAAAAGGCTTGGATAGAGTTGATGTGGAGTGGATGTTTCCACCAGTGGGAGAGTCTAGAACCAGAGGCCACAGCCACAGAATTAAAGGACGTTCCTTTAGGAAGGAAACAAGATGGAATTTCTTTAGTCAGAGGGTGATGAATCTGTGGAATTATTTGCCACCAAAGGCTGTGGAGGCCAAGTCAATGGATATTTTTAAGGCAGGGATTGATAGATTCTTGAATAGTACGGGGTGTCGGGGGTTACGGGGAGAAGGCAGGAGAACGGGGTTAGGAGGGAAAGATAGATCAGCCATGATTGAATGACGGAGTAGACTTGATGGGCCGAATGGCCTAATTCTGCTCCTATCACTTATGACCTTTTGACCTAATACCACATAGCTCCAGCAGCACTCCAGTATCCCATTGCTGAGTAACACACTTGTGAGATAGTTCTAACCCACACATTCTACCATGTTGCTTCAACTATTTCATCTCTTCAGCTTGAATCATGATTTGTATCAGTCAAGGATGCTTCATTTCAGTTTTCCACTCAAGATTCAGTTGAAGTAAACACCAATCTTCTTGGTAAAAATGTCTCTGCTGGCTTACATCTGCAGTCTTCCACATTTTCAGTTTGCATTGCCACCACAATTGCTTTCACATTCTTTTTCTGACTGGTTGCAATCTACTTTCTTCCACTTTAGATCCATGATAAACTCTTCCTATGATAAGGCATACCTATTTCTTCTGAAGAAGGGTTTCCGACCCCAAACCTCACCCACGCGTTTTCTCCAGAGATGCTGCCTGACCCGGTGAGCTATTTCAGCATTTTGTGTCTTCCGAGTTATATCTTTTCATTTTGTATCCATTTGAACACTTTTGGTTTAGTTTGATTTGGAGATACAGTGTGGGAACAGTCCATTCGGCCCATCGATCAGCGATCCCCACACACTCACGCTATCCTACAGGCTCAGAACAAATTACAATTTCACCAACAAATTTACCTACAAACCTGGACATCTTTGGAGTGTGGGGGGAATCCGGAGCACCCGGAGAAAACTCACGTAGGTCACACGGAGGACGTACAGACTCTGTACAGATAGCACCTGTATTCAGGATCGAACCCGGGTCTCTGGCACGCAACTCTACCGCTGCGCCACCGTGCCGCCCTCATAATCAAAGATTTTCTTCTTTGGTACGTGGTTTTTATCCCAATATTCTTCAGAAAAGGTTGCATCGTACTGTGGTTTCTAGTCCAATCGAGCTTGAAAATTCCTTAGTGATGAGTCCACGCCATGAGATAATTTATTGCATGCCTGGAGATCTCTGTGTGTACTATCCGCAAGCATTGTTGACTTACTTTATCTGTAATCAGCTGAGTAAATACATGTGACAGGCTTTTAGATTGGTGAAAGCTCTGGCTTCTGCCAACACTTCCTCTAAAATCCTGTGTGATGGGTAAAGGGAACTATTCATCATCAATTGTCTAGTAATCACCACACACTTGAATAGCTTTGCCCATTTCAGGCACTGCAGAGCCAGAGAGTCATACAGCATGGAAACAGCCTCTTTGACCCAAGTTGCCCATACTGGCTAAGATACCCCATCGACACTAGTCCCACCAGCCCAAATCCCTCTAAATCCATGTACCTGTCCAAATGTCTTTTGAATGTTGTCATAGTCCCTGCCTCAACTACTTCCTCTGGCAGCTCGTTCCATACATTTTTTTTTTTTTTTTTTTTTTTTAATTTAATTTATTCCGATTATGTGTTTTTTTTTGTTTTGTTGTGATTCTATGCATTGTAAGGTGTCCTTGGGTTTTAGAAAGGCGCCAGTAAATAAAATGATTATTATTATTATTATTATTATACATTCACCACCCTCCGTGTGAAAAAGTTGCCCCTTATGTTCCTGTTAAATCTCTCCCCTCTCACCTTATCCTCTGGTTGTTGATTCCCCTACTCCGGGTTAAAGGACTCTGTGCATCCACTCCCCTCATGATTTTATACACCTCGATAAGATCATCCTTCATCCTCCTGCGCTCCAAGGAATAAAGTCCCAGCCTACCCAACCTCTGCTTATGGCTCAGGCCCTCAAGTCCCCAGCAACATCCTCGTAAATCTTCTCAGCACTCTTTCCAGCTTAATGCCAACCTTCCTGTGGCAGATCGACCAAAGCTGAACACAATGCTCCAAATGCGGCCTCACCAATTACCTGTAAAGATTTCATCGTAATCTCCCAATTTCAATATGTAATACTCTAACTGATGAAGATCAATTTACAGTACCAGAGGCCTTCCTGACCACCTTATCTATCCGTGACTACTACATTTGGTGTGCATAGTTAAGGGCCTGTCCCACTTGGCGATTTTTTCGGCGACTGCCTGCATCATTGACTGACGCATCAGGTCACCGAAAAAATCGCGGCGTGATGACGCATTGACGCACGGTGTTTCCTCAAGTGTCGCAACATTTTTTTGGGTCGCCGCTGGATTTTGAAATGTTCAAAATCTTTTGGCGACCCTAATAGGACGCCGGCAGTCGCCGAAAAAAAAAATCACCAAGTGGAACAGGCCCTTTACTCTTCCTCATCTTTACAGGATCTCTATTTCATTCTAATGTACTTAACCCTTCTTTAAACTAGTTTTTCAAGAGCCAGATCCAAAGCTAACACTAGACACACCGTACACAAACGGAATGAAAACACATGCAAAAGTATTATTAAATATTCCTCAGAGGTGTGACTAGGCATCATTTTGAAGCACATCTTTTCAGACTAGCTGCGGTTTTCCGAGCCATTTTTTTTTAACCCTTTCTTGCTCCTAAATCCATTCACAAAATAAAATGGTCTCACAGTGTATGGTCTAAAAAGATGCAGTAATGTTAGGATAGGCCATTCGATGAGTCAATATATTCAATAGATAGACACAAAATGCAAGAGTAACTCAGCGGGACAGGCAGCATCTCTGGAGAGAAGGGATGGGTTTGAGTTTTGAGTCGAGACCCTTCTTCAGAATGAGTGTCGGGGAAGAAGGAGACTAGAGATGTGGAAGGGTAAGGTGTGAAAACGACAGATCAAAGCTTACCCTTCCTTCCATATCTCTAGTCTCCCTCTCCCCTAACTCTCAGTATGAAGAAGGGTCTCGACTCGAAACGTCACCCATTGCTTCTCTCCAGAGATGCTGCCTGACCCGCCGAGTTACTCCAGCATTTTGTGTGTATCTTTGATGTCAACCAGCATCTGCAGTTCCTTCCTACACAATATATCCGATAGACTGTCTCACCTGAGCTCTGAGTCAAGGTTCCAAATCGCCTCGTGCAGTTATCCTATAACTTCAGCGGGACTTCACCAAAGTAAACATCTTTGCATGGGATTAGAAGATTGAATCCATTTCAGGTCGGAGAATATTGTTTTTTTTGCATAGCTGCAAAGCATCATTTTGCACAAACATATTCTCACCATTGCCATCAGTTTCCACGATGCTGTTTGCTTTAAAAAACATTTCCATGTGTTCCACTCATGAGCGGAGTGGCTCACACAGTCGATCATATCCAGCAGAACTTGACAAGCAATCACTTCTATTGACACTTGTGAAACCCGTACTCTATTAAACAACGTAGTTTGCAGCCCTTAATAATTTTAGCTTGCAGAAACAAAAATAAACTTAAAGCTATTAAAAATCCTGCAGGGAAAAAAAGGTTGTTATTGCGAGTCTGAGTCTCTAGCCCCTTAGCTCCCCTTTTCCCCATTGATACGATTGTTTTTCTAAGGCGGTTTTCCATAACACAACATGGCGGCACGATGGCGCAGCGGTAGAGTTGCTGTCTTACAGCGCCAGAGACTCAGGTTCGATCTTGACTATGGGCGCTCTCTGTACGGAGTTTGTACGTTCTCCCTGTGATCTGCGTGGATTTTCTCCGGGCGCTCCGGTTTCCTCCCACATTCCAAAGACGTGCAGGTTTGTGGGTTAATTGGCTCCTGTAAACTATCCCTCGCGTGCAGGATAGAACTATTGTACGGGTGGACATTGGTCGGTTGCGGATTCGGTGGGCCGAAGGATCTGTTTCCATGCTGTGTCTCCAAACGAAAAGACACAGCATGAACACAGGCCCTTCAGCCCACCGGGTCCACACTGACCACTGATAAACCATTCACACTAGTTCCATATTATCGCACTTAATCACCCACTCCTTACAGACACAGTGGACGGCTCGATTGTAATGGTGTATTGCCTTTCCGCTGACTGGTTAGCATAAAACAAAGACGTGAGAATAAACTAAACTAAACTAAACAATGTTGCACAACACACTAGGATCACCAGCAATGAGACTTACAATGAGAATATATTTTGTTACTCGAGAAGAGTCGTATTTTTTTCTAATCCCAATTCCCTGAAACATTCACAATGCACTCCTTGCCCTCACTGTTGTACGTGACTTCCTGTGACCTTAAATGCAGCCTCACATATGTGTGTCTTGACTTCTATGCCTGCGCAGGTCAGGGTCACTGTCATTCTCAGCTTCCTAGCCTCAGGTTCCATCCTAGATGTTATCTTTGACCTCAGCTGCATCTCGCGTTTCGTTCCGTATGCCTGTATTAGGGACACCAAACAAACATTGGACTTTATTTCAGACTTTAGCGCGGAAACAGGCCTCTCAGCCCACCGGGTCCCCGCCGGTCAGCGATCACCCCGTACACCAGCACTATTCTACACATTAAGGACCAGTTGACCTACAAACCTGCACGTCTTTGGAATGTGGGAGGAAACCGGAGCAGTCCAGAGAAAACCCTAACCAGGTCACGAGGAGAAGGTACAAACTCCGTACAGACAGCACCCGTGGTCAGGATTGAACCTGGGGTCTCTGGCGCTGTAAGGCAGCAACTCTACCGCTGCGGCACCGTGCCGCCCATTGATGTACACAAGTATTGGAACAGGCGGTTAAAAACTTGGTTAAAACTGAGTCTGTTATTAGATTAGATTAGATTAGATTTTATTACTTGTCATTTGAACCTCAGAGAGGCTCAAACGAAACCCCGTTTCCACAGCCATACAAACAAAACAATTCCTACACGACACACAAACAATTCAATTTACAGAAAACAGAAAACATCCATCACAGTGAATCTCCTCCTCACTGTGATGGAAGGCAAAGTCTTTTCTCTCCCCTGCACCATTTTTCTCCCGATGTTGAAGCCCCAGGCGGGCAATGTTAAGTCCCACGGCCGTTGAGGCCGCGCCGGGCGATGTACGGCCCCGCTCCGGGTCGTTCCAACCCCGCGACTCGGGCTGGAGAAGTTGCGTTGCGGGAGCTCCGGAAAGCGGTCTCCCACCCGGACCCGCGAGCTCCCGATATCACAGTCCACAGGTCTGCAGCTGCAAAAGGCATCCTAAAGGAGAAAGGAGTAAATCCACGCAGGTCAAGAGGAGAAGGTGGAAACTCTGTAAAAGGCAACAACCATAGTCAGGATCGAACCCGGTTCTCTGGTGCTGTGAAGAAGAAACTCTGCTTCTGCGCCACCGTGCCACCCGGTGGAGACGAGTCTTCATTCAGCTTTTCCATCAAGCTGTAGGCCTGGGTAAAGGGAGCAGGGGTACTTACATTCAGGCAGTGAACTCAAGTCCCTGCTCGGATCTCCCTGGCAACTGCATGCTGAGAGTTCAGGGCCTGAAACCCTGGAAGCACAAAGTTCAGGTGTGAAGTTTACAGACCAGTGTTGCTGGGGTTCCCGGAGTAGCACTGAACTGTCAGGAACAGTGAGGTATTCCCTGGTGATGTGTTGCAATTTTTACACAGTGGTCAGCATGCAGCTCAGCTGGAACGGTCTTTGTCTCTTCAAGGAACAAACCATTATCATTCGTTCATAAGTTCTGGGAGCAGAATTAGGCCATTCGGCCCATCAAGTCTACTCTGCCATTCAATCATGGCTGATCTATCTTTCCCTCCTAACCCCATTCTCCTGCCTCTGACCCATAATAACCAAAAACCTGTCCACATCTGCCTTAAAAAATCCATTGACTTGGCCTCCACAGCTGTTTGTGGCAATGAATTCCACAGATTCACCACCACACACAGGTTTGCAATGAGTTATAGAGGTGTATAAAATCATGAGTGGAATAGATTGGGTAAACGCACAGAGTCTCTTACCCAGAGTAGGGGAATTGAGAACCAGATGACATAAGGTGAGGGTGAGGGGGGGAAGATGTAATAGGAACATGAGGTGTAATTTTTATCACAAAGGATGGTGGGTACATTCCACAAATTCCACCCTCTGGCTATAGAACTTACTTCTCCTCTCCTTTCTAAAGGTACGTCCTTTTATTGTGAGATTATGGTCTCTGGTCCAAGACTCAACCACTAGTGGAAACATCCTCCCCACATCCTCCCCACATCCACTCTATCCAGGCCTTTCTCTATTCGGCAATTTTCAATGAGGTCCCCCCCCCCCCTCATCCTTAGAAACTCCAGCGAGTACAGGCCCAGTGCCGTTCACAGGAAGAAGGTGCAAAATCCAACTAGACGGCAGCAGAGATCAGGATTGAACCTGGGTCGCCGTAGCTTTTAGGCGGCAGCTCTATCGGCCGTGCCACTGTGCCGCAAGCACTTGAAACAAGTGCTTGTGGGTCAGGTAGTATTTTACACCAGCACTGACGAGGTTAACGGGAATAACGTTGTAATGACGAGTGAATAATGGGCTTAGTAGAAAATGTTATTCTTGGACTGGAACCGCTGTCCAATTGGAATGAAAGGGAATGGCATGGAGTTATGTTCTGCATGAGCCAAACCTTGTTTTTTCAGATGGTGCTGCACTACACATTGGAATGAGGAAAGGCAATTACTCCAAGTAAACCCTGCCCCGGTGTTAGTGATTCATCTTAATCCTCAGCGTGAAATTCAGAGTAAAATTAAGATGGGAAATGAGTGCTGAGGTAATTCAATAATAAAGATCAGGGAACTCGAGTGATTTCATTCTGTATGTACTTTAGTTTAGTTTAGTTTAGTTTAGTTGAGAGATACAGCGCGGAAACAGGCCCTTCGGCCCACCTAGAGTGCACCGACCAGCGATCCCCGCACACTAACACTGCCCTACACACACTAGGGACAATTTACATCTATACCAAGAAAATTAACCTATAAACCTCTACTTCTTTGGAGTGTGGGAGGAAACCGGAGCATCCGGAGAAAGCCCATGCGGGTCACGGGGAGAATGTACAAAATCCATGCAGACAGCACTGGTACAGGATCGAATGAGGTCTCTGGCACTGTAAGGGAGCAACCCTTCTGCAGTGCGCCTGTGCCGCCCCTGATTGTGGTTTTATAAATGTTCGTGGATTGTCACCATGTCGTGGTGGAGAAGCTTGTGTGGTCCTGTGGTCCTGAGATCCTGAGAGCGATGCCGTCTGGAGCTATGCTCCTGGTAGGGCCACCCATGGCGGTAAGGTCGAGGGGGAGGTCTCTGTCAAAGAGCAATCCAACCAAGACTTCAACGATGGAACAGGCGGAGGATGAAGGCTGACCTTAGTGGAGCGTCACAACGGCTGGGAAGGCGGATGAAGGCTGCAGCAGAAAAGGGTCTCCGGTCGTCTTGGACTCCATGCCACAGGATCCTGACCCAGAGCTGTCAAGGACCATGGGGTGGCTGTCTGTGCACCAGTCTCCCCACGTTAAATAAAGTCACGCACAGGCATCCTCCATATAGGGAATAGCACCCTGGAGACACCCATGGTCAGCCATGACCGAAGGGGGCCTAAGAAGTAAGAAATGTTAGAAAGTTGAAGGTTGTTAAGTTGAATATAGGGAATAAAGGCCGATAAATCCCCAGGGCCAGATAGGCTGCATCCCAGAGTACTTAAGGAAGTAGCTCCAGAAATAGTGGATGCATTAGTAATAATCTTTCAAAATTCTTTAGATTCTGGAGTAGTTCCTGAGGATTGGCGGGTAGCAAACGTAACCCCACTTTTTAAGAAGGGAGGGAGAGAGAAAACGGGGAATTACAGACCAGTTAGTCTAACATCGGTAGTGGGGAAACTGCTAGAGTCAGTTATTAAAGATGGGATAGCAGCACATTTGGAAAGTGGTGAAATCATTGGACAAAGTCAGCATGGATTTACGAAAGGTAAATCATGTCTGACGAATCTTATAGAATTTTTCGAGGATGTAACTAGTAGCGTGGATAGGGGAGAACCAGTGGATGTGGTGTATCTGGACTTCCAGAAGGCTTTCGACAAGGTCCCACATAAGAGATTAGTATACAAACTTAAAGCACATGGCATTGGGGGTTCAGTATTGATGTGGATAGAGAACTGGCTGGCAAACAGGAAGCAAAGAGTAGGAGTAAACGGGTCCTTTTCACAATGGCAGGCAGTGACTAGTGGGGTACCGCAAGGCTCAGTGCTGGGACCCCAGCTATTTACAATATATATTAATGACCTGGATGAGGGAATTGAAGGAAATATCTCCAAGTTTGCGGATGACACTAAGCTGGGGGGCAGTGTTAGCTGTGAGGAGGATGCTAGGAGACTGCAAGGTGACTTGGATAGGCTGGGTGAGTGGGCAAATGTGTGGCAGATGCAGTATAATGTGGATAAATGTGAGGTTATCCATTTTGGTGGCAAAAACAGGAAAGCAGACTATTTTCTAAATGGTGGCCGACTAGGAAAAGGGGAGATGCAGCGAGACCTGGGTGTCATGGTACACCAGTCATTGAAAGTAGGCATGCAGGTGCAGCAGGCAGTGAAGAAAGCGAATGGTATGTTAGCTTTCATAGCAAAAGGATTTGAGTATAGGAGCAGGGAGGTTCTACTGCAGTTGTACAGGGTCTTGGTGAGACCACACCTGGAGTATTGCGTACAGTTTTGGTCTCCAAATCTGAGGAAGGACATTATTGCCATAGAGGGAGTGCAGAGAAGGTTCACCAGACTGATTCCTGGGATGTCAGGACTTTCATATGAAGAAAGACTGGATAGACTTGGCTTATACTCGCTAGAATTTAGGAGATTGAGAGGGGATCTTATAGAAACTTACAAAATTCTTAAGGGGTTGGACAGGCTAGATGCAGGAAGATTGCTCCCGATGTTGGGGAAGTCCAGGACAAGGGGTCACAGCTTAAGGATAAGGGGGAAATCCTTTAAAACCGAGATGAGAAGAACTTTTTTCACACAGAGAGTGGTGAATCTCTGGAACTCTCTGCCACAGAGGGTAGTCGAGGCCAGTTCATTGGCTATATTTAAGAGGGAGCTAGATGTGGCCCTTGTGGCTAAAGGGATCAGAGGGTATGGAGAGAAGGCAGGTACGGGATACTGAGTTGGATGATCAGCCATGATCATATTGAATGGCGGTGCAGGCTCGAAGGGCCGAATGGCCTACTCCTGCACCTAATTTCTATGTTTCTATGTTTCTATGAAAGTTATAAAGTTTTAGAGGGTTGAAGGGAACTGTTAGATCATCAATTCACTGTGTGGTGCCAACACTGGGAGCTTGTACAGGTATCAAGACCTCTTCACACCATGACACAAAATAGAGAAGATCTGTTTGAGATGTCCATGTTCTTTCTCACTGTGACCATGTGGATTTCCACCAGGAGCTCCAGTTTCCTCCCACATCCCAACGTTTGTAGGTTAATTTGCCTCTTTAAATTGCCCTGAGTGTGCAGGGACTGGGAGAGAAAGTGGGTTAACATATAACTAGTGTGTAGAAAGGATATGCAGATAGATACAAAATGCTGGAGTAACTCAGTGGGATAGGCAGCATTTCTGGTTAGAAGGAATGGGTGAAGTTTCGGGTCGAGACCCTTCTTCAGACCTTCCCACACAAGGAACTGCAGATGCTGGTATATACCAAAGGTAGATACAAAGTGCTGGAGTAACTCAGCGGGCAAGGCAGCATCTCTAGATAGAAGGAATGGGTGATCGATGACTGGCATGTACTCGGTGAGCTGAAGCGCCTGTTCCCTTGCTGACTTTACCTTGCACTAAACGTTATTCCCTTATCAAGTATAAAATCATGAGAGGAATAGATCGGGTAGATGCACAGAGGCTCTTGCCCAGAGTAGGTGAATCGAGGATCAGAGGAGATAGGTTTGAGGTGAAGGGGAGAAGATTTAATAAGAATCTGAGGGGTAACTTTTTCAAGCAAAGGGTGGTGGGTGTATGGAACAAGCTGTCAGAGGAAGTAGTTGAGGCAGGAACTATCCCAAATTTAAGAAACAGTTAGACAGGTACATGGATAGGACAGGTTTGGAGGGATATGGGTCAAATGCAGGCAGGTGGGACTAGTGTAGCTGGGGCATGTTGGCCGGTGTGGGCAAGTTGGGCCGAAGGGCCTGTTTCCACACTGTATGACTCTCCGTCTCTATGACTCTAAGTATCTATACACTATAAATGGCTGGATTGTAATCATGTATTGTCTTTCCGGTGACTGGATAGCACGCAACAAAAGCTTTTCACTGTACCTCGGTACACGTGACAATAAACTAAACTGTAACTGCATCTCCAGCCTAAACAAAATCTGGCTCAACTTTCCAGCCAGAAAGCACTTTCCTTTAACAAGTTAGAATTTTACAGCAAAAGGTAAAATGTTGATACTTCCCAGATCTATAAAGATCAGAGTCAAACATGTTATTTGTTTTGCTTCCTGGATTTCTGCAAGTCACAGTAAGTAACTTACAAAAGAAATTCAGACTTAATCAGTTAAATCAGTTTAGTTTATTGTCACATGTACCGAGGTAACTCGTTTCATTCTGATAATTCGTGTAAGTGTGACGGTAAGGACGTTCAGATTAATAAATGCCTTGAAAGACATCTACTGTTTTTTTGCCTCTGACAGGGGAAAAAAAATAATGTGACATGGCAATAGGTATTTGCTTAACAAGGAGCTACAGTTCAAGTGATTTGGTTAACAAGAATGGTTACAATGACAAGACACAGAATGGTTTAGAATTTGTGCTTTAAAAGACTCGGTGGAAGTATTAACTTCTATCTAGGTGTTTGCCTCACTGGGATTGATTCACTCATATGGGCAATGCACTTCATAAAAGAGAATTAGTGATAATGCCGTATCCCTGGGACACACATCCCCAGTAAATAGGCTGCATGCTAAATAAGAATGGACACTGCAATGATGGTGGAGCATTTTGCTGAAAAATCAATTGGATCCGCTTTACCGCTGTGAGCAGAGGATTTTGAGTATCCAGGCATGCAGAGTAGCTTGTGTTACTGATATGGATTGTTGGGAGCTGAAGCAAGCTGGGGAAGGGAGGGAGAGTGGTGCTGATTACCCATCGCAACAGGAAGCACCAGGGGTCAGGTTGCAGTGCTGTGGACCTGACCATGACCCCCCCCCCTCCCTCCACCCCCCCCCCCCCCACCCACCCCCAACCCTTCACGACAGATGCATTCCAACAGGAAGCCAAGTCTGGGTTGTCTGCTGTCAGCTGCCGCCCTGTGATAGACCTATTGCTGCTGTCAGTGACCCTGACCTTCAGTGGCAACCAAGGTCTCCAGCCCGGGTCGCCCTTTCCCGGGAAACAATTAACCCTTTAACATCCACATAATGCAGTGGATGTAACATGATCGGTGCCAGGCCCGGGTACACCATTACCATATGGTCCTTACAAATTAGTATTGATCTGTTGGGAAATGATTTAAACAACAATGATATGTCAATCTTGCCTGTGGCTTTCGGGTGGCTATGAACCTTTCGCAGTTTTGTTTTCCGATTATGAAAGACAGACCCTCATTACGGCAAAAAAAACGCCTCACCGCAATATGACACAAAAGCTTGCCAGAGTAATAAACCCCCTTAAAAGTAACAGGAGCTTGGAAAACACACTGTGGAAAGGATAGACATATCCTAACAATACTTGTTGCACTTCTTCACTCTTCCCTCTCCATTCATATCCAAAGTAAAATACGTCATGAAATGTATTGGTGGCGCAGTGGGTAGAGCTGCTTCCTTACAGCACTTACAGCGCCGGAGACCCGAGTTCGATCCCGACTACGGGTGCTTGCCTGTACGGAGTTTGTACGTTCTCTCAGTGGGTTTTCTCCGAGATCTTCGGTTTCCTCCCACACTCCAAAGACGTGCAGGTTTTTAAGTTTACTGGACAGGTATAAGTGTAAATTGTCTCTGGGTTGTGTCGGATAGCGTTAATGTGCGGGGATCGCTGGTCGGCGCGGACTCGGTGGGCCGAAGGGGCCTGCTTCCGCGCTGTACCTCCGAACTAAACTAAAAAGTGGCAGCATTAGCATCTTCTTATTTTAAGAAACGTCGTGCTAAAACTATTTCTAGAATACAGCTGTTTAGGGTTTAATCACAACTTAAACGATTCTGTTTCAATAATACAGAATAGCAACCAATAAGTCCCTGAAATTTATTTTTCGAGAATGGAAGCTATTCAGAGGGGATGTTCTGCATGATTTGCACACCACAGACATGTGCGAATGGGGCAATTCCTGGCTACCACACCCAACCCCTGCATAAAGGGACTTTACCTCTTTGTGCTATCGTTGGAGCTTGAAGATTTTTAAATATAATTTCACGACGAAGAAATTGTTGCATGGGTTTCAGTCTCGGTTCGGGTCACTGTTGACCCCAACCTCTCCCACCATCACCTTTCCTTAATTTCACTCACTCAGCTTTGACCCAAACCTTGCCCTCACCCCCCCAAGGAGGAGGATGGGGCCACGAACTGCCCCCTGACCCCACTGTCAGTGTTGCTTCAGGGAGTAACTCAGTAACAAGGCGCAAGTCACAAGAGTCCATGAGAAAGGGTTATTTCGGTTGGGTGCTGAAACTTGAGAGTGAATTAATCATTGGAGTTGGGCTTGTTAGAATGACAGGGCCTGACTCCATCATTGGCTTTCGAAAGAAAAATCCAATTGATGGGAAGAAAAATGGTTGACCCCAGAGCCCCGGAAAAGCACTTTTCTGCCACTGAGTCACAGGTTGAACCGTGGTCACTGCTGCAATATGGAAGACATTGTCTAGAAAATGGATTGCACAAACCTTCTGGTGCATAAACCGGTTTCTGTCCACAGTCTGCCACCTTGTGTCCCGGCACCTTTTAGATATTAGAGATACAAAGTGGAAACAAGCCCGGCCCTCCGAGTCTGTGCCGGCCAGCGATTACCCCGTGCATTAGCACTATCTTCAACTCGAGGGACAATTTACAATTAACCAACAAAACCTATAGGTCTTTGCACCCGGAGAGCACCAAGAGAACACCCAGGCGGTCACGGGGAGAATGTTCAAACTCTGTACACACAGCACGAGTAGTCAGTATCGAACCTAGTTCTTTGGCGCTGTAAAACAGCAACTCTAACGTTGCACCACCGTGCCGCTCCATTACCATCTTTCTGTCCGTTGCTGTCAAGAACAAAACGTGTTGCTTTCTCCCGCATTATCTTGAAGCTTAATCTCCCAGGAATCCTTTAAGAACATAGAACATAGAAGAATACAAGAACATGCCCTTTGGCCTATGTATATATATAGAAGAGAGAGGGAATAGGTGACGTTTCGGGTCGAGACCCTCTTCAGACTGAAAGTCACAGGAAAGGGAAACGAGAGATATAGACGATGATGTAGAGAGATAAATATATGCATATATATACACGCATATATATATATATATATGTGTGTGTGTGTGTGTGTGTGTGTGTGTGTGTGTGTGTGTGTGTAAGAAAGAACTGCAGATGCTGGTTTAAATCAAAGGTAGACACAAAATGCTGGAGTAACTCAGCGGGTGAGGCAGCATCTCTGGAGAGAAGGAATAGGCGATGTTTCTGGTCGAGACCCTTCTTCAGTGAAGAGGATCTCGACCCGAAACGTCGCCTATTCCTTCTCTCCAGAGAGTCTGCCTCAACCGCTGAGTTATTCCAGCATTTTATATATATACTAGACTAAGTGGGAGCTGTTGGGTCCCAGCATCACACAGGAGGGCTGGTCCCCCAACGCAATATTCCACCTCTCCACCAATTTCAATATTGGTGGCCAGTGGGAGGGGGGGGGGGGGATTTCTGGAGCGCTAGTATGGGTGTTGTGGGCTGAAGGGACTGATTTCCAGAGGGCTAGTATGGACATTGGGGCCGAATGGATTCTTGGGCTGGCGGCTCAGTCACTCAAGCCTGTTGTGCTGGCAGCTCACTCACTCACGGCTGGTAGGCTGGCAGTTGACTCATGGCTATTCCTTGAAATTCCATTTCAAGCAGGGTGCAAGGCCACCAAATTCAAGTGCAGTTTCATAGCACTTCAAGCAGGGTGCAAGGCCACTAAATTCAAGTGCAGTTTCATACCATTTCAAGCAGGGTGCAAGGCCACTGAAGACAGCGAGTCGTGACCTCTCCCTCCTCCATCTTGCAGAGACTGAGCCACGCCCACACTTCTGGGTTTTATAGTCCCTCCCCCCTCCCACCAGAAGGGGCGTGGCCTTCATGGCGAGATTTGCAGGAGAGAGAATCTCAACTTTTTTAAAACACTACTAACTCTTTTATTTTTCATCGATGGGAAATGTCCTCGGCACCTGATGAGTGGAGGGGGACTGAGCAAGATGGTCAAAAATCACAGCCATACGTGGTAACGTTTTTTCTAAAATCAATATAAAGTGCAAACGGGAAGTGGTCAAGATTAGACTTTTAATTATATAGAAGGCAAGGCAACTTTATTTGGCAAGGCAACTTTAATTAGGCAAGGCAACTTTAATTAGGCAAGGCAACTTTAATTAGGCAACACAGCTTTAGCATTTTCAAACCAAACGCAACCCAGCTTTAGCATTTCCAAACCAAAGGCAACACAGCTTTAGCATTTCCAAACCAAAGGCAACACAGCTTTAGCATTTCCAAACCAAAGGCAACACAGCTTTAGCATTTCCAAACCAAAGGCAACACAGCTTTAGCATTTCCAAACTATATTTTCAAACCACATTAAGGGCACTGACAGGTCAGTAAAGCCACTCACAGTTTAGTAGACATGTGTTCAGTGTTATTCACAGCTCAGACTGAGAGGCGTGACCCTCTCACTCCCCCATCTTGCAGCGACTGACTGAGGCACTCAGCACTTCTGGGTTTTATAGTCCCTCCGGAAGGGGCGTTGCCTTCAGGAGAGAGAATCTCAACATTTTTTAAACACTAATAATTCTTTTATTTTTCATCGATGGGAAAAATCCTCTTGTCCTGCGCAGCGGAGGGGGACTCTGAGTAAGATGGCCAGAAAGCACAGCCGTAAGTGGCAGCGTTTTTTCTAAAATCAATATACAGAACAACAGGAAGTGGTCAAGATCAGACTTTTAGTAATATAGATATATGTGTTTGTGAGTATGTGTATCTACTTACACAGATTTTTTCTGGTTTATTATATTGTTTACAGCGTACTGTATTTACATATGCTGTTGTGCTGCTGCAGTCTGAAGTCTTGAAGTCGTGTCCATCTTCGATTTAAACCAGCATCTGCAGTTCTTTCCTGCACACTTTTAGATTGGCACATGGATATGCAGAAAATGGAAAGGATATTGATCACCTGCAGCCAGAGGAGACTGGTTTAACCTGACATTATGTTCAGCACAGACATTGTGGGCAGAAGGGCCTGTTCCTGTGCTTTAAGGCCAGAGTGGCAAATTTTAAATGAGATGTGCGGAGCATGTTTTTTTACACAGAGGGTGGTGAATGCCTGGAACATGCTGCCAGGGGTGGGAGTAGAAGCAGATACGATGGTGGCGTTTAAGAGGCTTTTAGATGGGCACGTGGATGTGCAAGGAATGAAGGGATATGGATCATGTGAATACTTGGCCAATAAACTTATTTATTCATTCATTCATTCATTCATGTGCAGGTCGAGGACATTAGTTTAACTTGGCATCATGTTCAGCACAGACATTGTAGGGTCTACGGCCTGTTTCTGTCCTGTACTGTTATAGGTTCTAGGGTCTAAGATGCCCTAAAACTCGGTCAGAGATAAGACGAAAGGTGAGGAAGGAACTGCCGATGCTGGTTTACACCGAAGATGGACACAAAATGCTGGAGTAACTCAGCGGGTCAGACAGCATCTCTGGAGAAAAGGAATAGACAGGTAGATGGATGGGACAGGTTTGGAGGGATATGGACCAAGCACAGGAAGGTGGGACTAGTGTAGCTGGGACATGTTGGCCGGTGTGGGCAAGGAGGGTTGAAGGGCCTGTTTTCACACTTTATCTCTCTATGACTCTATTGCTGAGAGAATGGAGCAGCTGGGGTTGTACACTCTGGAGTTTAGAAGGATGAGAGGGTATCTCATTGAAACATATAAGATTGTTAAGGGCTTGGACACGCTAGAGGCAGGAAACATGTTCCCGATGTTGGGGGAGTCCAGAACCAAGGGCCACAGTTTAAGAATAAGGGGTAAGCCATTTAGAACGGAGACGAGGAAACACTTTTTCTCACAGAGAGCGTTGAGTCTGTGGAATTCTCTGCCTCAGAGGGCGGTGGAGGCCGGTTCTCTGGATGCTTTCAAGAGAGAGCTAGATAGGGCTCTTAAAAATAGCGGAGTCAGGGGATATGGGGAGAAGGCAGGAACGGGGTACTGATTGGGGATGATCAGCCATGATCACATTGAATGGCGGTGCTGGCTCGAAGGGCCAAATGGCCTGCTCCTGCACCTATTGTCTATTGTCTATTGACTCTAATACGTGACGTTTCGGGTCGAGATGGTCTGAAGAAGGGTCTCGACCCGAAACGTCACCCGTTCCTTTTCTCCAGAGATGCTGCCTGTCCCGCTGAGTCACTCCTGGGCGCTTTGCACCTATCTAAACCAGCACCTGCAGTTCCTTCCTACACGTTTTGCCCGCTCCATTGCGAAATCTCCTGGAGATGAGAGGGGCAGTCTCGAAGGCGGGAGCTCGCAGAAGTGAACGTTCTGAGCCTGGAAGACTGAAGGCGTCAAGAGCGGACGGACGGACGGACGGCGCGCCAAATGTCAGGCGGCCCAAATCAGAGGGGGTCCTGAGAGGAGACGGAGAGGCTGGTTATTGTACCTGGGCCTCGGCAGCTCTGCATTGCTGCCACGGATCTGTCAGGAGCACGTTGAACGGCAGCTCCCGTGCATGTCTGGTATTCGTTGAAGGGAAACAAAGCACCCATCTGTTCGATGGGAAGGGAAACCTGGGAAGTGCACTTCAACATGTTCGGTGTCACACCGTTGAATCTGTCGGGGTGTACTAATCACATAACTATTCCCCGATGGGCACACTGGCACGACTCCAAGATTCCTGCAACTATTTCCCCCCCCCCCCTCTCCCCCTCCCCTCCCCCCCCTCCTCCTTCCCTCAGTAAATCAAAACCGAAGAGATCTGCAGTGTCCCGAAAGGGAAGATTTATGACGGGAATGGTTTCTGAACATTATTATAAATCACGAGGCAAGGGTTGCATACACCACCGGCCCGGCAGTTGAACGCAAACATCAGAAAGCCAGTAATTAAAAACAAAACATGGGGAGCTGTAGGTGTAGTCTGGTTCATCCTGTATTAACCTGCAGAGTAGAGAGAGGTTTTTGTTTCTGGAAAGGGGAGAGGCTGGGGTGTCGGGCAGGCAGTTGTCTGGAAAAGTCGGCTGGTAGAAAGTCAGACTGCAGTATCGTCGGTGTAGGATTAGGCTCCTCGGCCCATGCTGTCGTTTTGAATGAGTCATAGAGTCACACAGCACAGAAACAGGCCCTTTGGCCCATCAGGTCCGTTCCAACCATTAGCTACCCAACTTAAAATGCCAAATCGTTATTCACCTGGTAAACATATGGACAGGGTGCACCCAAAATGTTTAACTCCCTTCAGTGTTTCTCCCCCTTGATTCCAATTTTATGGCACTCATGAGAACTTTGTCATGGATAGGAAAGGTATGGAGGGAACTGGCGCGATAAGGCAGCATCTCTAACGCCGCGCCACCATGTCGCCCCTTGGTAAGAAAGGATATGTGACAATAGTGTGCACATGAAGTTGTATCTCTAGGTAAGACCTAATACGACAGCAGAGGTAGAGCTATCAACAAAACATCCTATATTGGAGGTCGTCAGTGCCCAGCTAACGTTAATGGCAAAGTACCAAGCATCGTATCCCATGTACACACAGTTTTTAAAGGCACACTCACACTTATATGCACGACATATGGTGTCATGGGTCACAGGTATGCCATAATATCACTGATTGTTAAAACACACGAGGGACTAAGTGGCCTCAGAGTCATAGGGTGTGGAAACAGGCCATTTGGCCCTTATTTATTTTTATTTATTTATTCCGAACAAGTAAAGACATTAAAGACATTAATATTTAAAAAATCGAAATTATCAAACAATTGGACATTACAATCAATATTTACAAAGCAATGAGAAGAACAAAATCAAAGTTCCAATGTCCAACTCTGTGTCTGTACAAGCTCGAAAAGGAGTGAGAAGAAGAATAACTTATTAAATCTCACCCCTTTTCCCCAACACTTCTATCATATTTAAAAATCAATTCATTACTAATAATAATTAGTAATAATTGGGCCCTTGCCCAACATGTCCCTGTTACACTAGTCCCACCTGCCCGTATTTGGCCCATATCCCTCCAAACCTGTCCTATCCAACTGTTTTATAAACGTTGCGATAGGCCCTGCCTCAACTACCTCCTCTGGCAGCCTGTTCCATACACCCACCACCCTTTGCATGAAAAAGTTACCCATCAGATTCCTAATAAATCTTTTCACCTTCACCTTAAACCTATGGCCTCTTTCTGTTCTCCTGTTCCAGCTTTCCTGTGCGCTGCAAGGGATCGTGTTACCTAGGGTTGCCAACTGTCCTGTATTAGCCGGGACATCCCGTATATTGGACTAAATTGGTTTGTCCCATACGGGACTGCCTTTGTCCCATACGGGACTGCCTTTGTCCCATACGGGACTGCATTTGACTGCTACTACTACAAGGGGACTGTCGGGTCGGGGCGCCGCATCCGGTCCCGCCTCACCCAATCCGACGTAGTGCAGCCCATGGAGTGCAGCAGCAGCGCCTCGCCCGTGGCCCCGTCGGTCGGCAGCCCGGCCAGCCGTCTGACCTTCGGACCTTCGCTTACCGCCGACACCACCACGCCTCCTTCTCATGGCCGATCATCGGTTCATGAGTTGGATGGGGTGCCGGACTTTGCGTGCAGCAGAACTCAAAGCCCAGCCGGCGGGCCAGCTGAGGGGTTTTGGACTGGGCAGCGTGACGTTGCGCGCAAAGTTCGGCGCCCGGGCCAAAACTCCTCAGCTGGCCCGCCGGCTGGGCTTTGTGTGCAGTCCAGCACTCGGGCCAACTCATCATTCACCCAGCCACGGCCGAGTCGGTCAACGAATTGCCGTCGGGAATTTGTCCCTTATTTTGACCTTTTGTCTCTTATTTGGGAGTGAGAAAGTTGGCAACCCTAGTGTTATCTGCTGGCAGAGAGTTTGGAGGGTGTGGAAATGGGATAAACTGCAGAAGAAGGGAAGGGCCAGTTTATGTTCCTATGGATGAGCATTTTGATGATATCAATTTGTCTGAAACCTTAGACAGGCAACCATTTTTCCCCTGCTTTCCTGTACAGCTGACACACATGCTCCCCTTTTAGCGTTTGCTATGTGGTTACAAGCTCTGTTTTATGATGTGCTTATTCTTTATATCTCCAGGCCTATAATTTTATTTTCAGGAAGTCCATCATATTTTATTCCTCCTTCTTTCTCCCCTCCTGTCACTTCACAGCTGCAGTGTGTCAATTTCTTTTTATGAGCTATTGCCTTAACAAAGAGGCGTAGTAAAATTTGAGTGGTACTGGGATGTTTAAGAATCATTACTGATTGTCTTTGTGTACCAGTAGGCCTCGATTTAAGCCTGAGGGTTATTTTCTTTCACTAATTCTGTTCCTCTAGATTTATACGAGACTCTCAAAAACGTGCAATCAGTCCGAGAAAAGAAACCATTTGCAAAGGAATAGCTGGAAAGGCAAGAGAAAAATAATTAAAGAAGAAATCTATAAATATTTATCTGTACAGGAAATCTTAGGAGTAAACTTCTCAGCAGGGCCTGACCTATAGTTCTCTATGAAAGTGCATTTTGGAATGCCAGCTTTATCTGGTGTAATCTTTTGCCTCACAAAGGTGAATAAAAGCTACCAGAAAAGGAAATGACCAATGAAATGTGGTATCTAGGGGCTTTTTATGAAATGGTTTGATGAAAAATGTAGCAAGACTCGTTGAACGGCTTTTCAATCGAGCATACAATGTGGCAACAAAACATCTCACAGCTATGGATTGGAGTTTTGGATTTAATAAAATCTGTCATGATTAACCCTGTGCGGGCTGAATGTTGCATAGTTTAGCTTAGTTTAGTTTAGAAATACAGCGCGCGGAAAAAGGCCCTTCGGCCCCACCGGGTCCGCGCCGACCAGTGATCCCAGCACACTGACACTATCCTATGCACATTATGGACAATTTACAATTATACCGAAACCTCTATGTGTTTGGAGTGTGGGAGGGAACGGAAGATCCTGAAGAAAACCCACGCAGGTCATGGGGAGAACATACAAACTCCGTACGGACGGCACCTGCAGTCAGTATCGAACCCAGGTCTCTGGCACTGTAAGGCAGCAACTCCTTTGCATTAACAACAAGTATTACATTGGATTTTATAATGCGGTAAAATGCCTTAAAACACTTAACAGGATGACACAGTGGTGCAGTGGTAGAGTTGCTGCCTTACAGCGTCAGAGACCCGGGTTCAATCCTGACTATGGGCGCTGACTGTTCGGAGTTTGGATGTTCTCCTTGCGACCGCGTGGGTAATCTCCGGGTGCTCCAGTTCCCTCCCACATTCCAAAGCCGTGCAGGTTAATTGGCTTCTGTAAATTGTCCCTCGTGTGTGTAGGATAGTGCTCGTGATCACTGGTTGGCGCGGACTCGGTGGGCCGATGGGCCGATGCTGTATCTCTAAAGTCTAAAGTCTAAAGGCGTGTAATCGGGGAAAAAAATACAGCACAGGCAGTACGGGTGGAATGGCCTCCCTTCGTGGTGTAAATTCTATAATTGCCCGTGCCGACTAAGATACCCCATCAACACTGGACCCACTTGCCTGTGCTTGGCCCATATCCCTCAAAACCTTTCCTATCCATGTACCTGTCCAAATATCTTTTACATGCGGTTATAATACCTGCCTCAACTACCTCCTCTAGCAGCACTGCCTTGGACTTTTGGCTTCTGTTTTATTTTAGTTGCACTAGGGAATTTGGGCTTTTTGCTTTGTTTTACACTGATATTGTTATTTTTCAATCAAACTCTTCTTTGTTTTTATAATTGTATCTATTAAATATTGCATTTACAGACCTGTTCTGTTGCTGCAAGTATGAATTTTATTGTTCCGTTTCGGTGCGGACTCTTGACTCTTGAATCTTGGATTCCACTGCCCAGATACACACACGGGACAGTTTACAGTATCCAATCAAACTTCCAACCGGCATGTCGTTGTTGGGATCTGGAAGGGAACTGGAGGACTGGGAAGAAACCCATGCGGTTAGAGGGTGGGGATAGATACAAAAAGCTGGAGCAACTCAGCGGGTCAGACAGCATCTCTGGAGAGAAGGAATGGGTGACGTTTCGGGTTGAGACCCTTCTTCAGACTGGTCTCGACCCCAAACGTCACCTATTCCTTCGCTCCATAGATGCTGTCTCACCCACTGAGGTTCTCCAGCATTTTTGTCTTCCTTCTTCAGACTTCGGTCAGAAGCTGAATATCCATACTCCACACAGACATCACCGGAGGTGAGCATTGAACCTTGGTCACTGGAGCCTGAGGTAGATTAGTGCGAGTGTGCGTGGGCACGGAGATACATCAAGGCAATCTGGCCTCTCGGCCTCTGTCTTCTTTGCATTGAATTGGAGGAATTCTCTGCTCATGCAGTGCTGGATATCAGATAAATGTTCTGACAATGTAGATGGCACGAAGTGGCTGATAGAGGTGATGGTGAGGTGCAGCTGGGACCCCGACGTTGTCCTTTTGGTGAAGATAGGCACAAAATGCTGGAGTAACTCAGTGGGGCAGGCAGCATCTCTGGAGAAAAGGAACGGGGTTGAGAGGGAAAGATAGATCAGCCATGATTGAATAGCGGAGTAGACTTGATGGGCCGATTCTGCTCCTAATTCTGCTCCTATCACTTATGAAGGTATGAACTTATGAATAGGTGACGTTTCGGGTCGAGACCCTTCATCAGACCCAGCAGAAGGAATCGCAGAGGGGGAGCAGCGAGAGAGGGTGTCGCAGAACTCATGTCGGAGAGAGGCGGAGAACTTCTTCAGTCGGCACACCTTGAGGAGATTTCTCAGTGTTGTTTTGGTTCCTGTTGAAGAGATCAGGTTTGTAGATGTGGAGACTGATCCTTGTGGCTGAAAGAGGTTAAGTTGCATAATTGAGAGGCGAATCTAATGCAGAAGAGTATGGCCTTTAATTACTTGTGTTCTAGTCTCTAAACACAACCTCTATGCATTCAGCACACCCGAGTGCAGTTGACTCTCCAAGAATCTTCAGTATTAACCTCTTCTCTGCCATTCACAAAAAGGTACACAGGTGTCACGGCAGAGCCTTAAAGCGCCAGAGACCCAGCTTCAATCCTGACCCTGGGTGCTGCCTGTGCAGAGTTTGTACGTTCTCCCCGTGACCCGCGTGGGTTTTCTCCGGGTTCTCCGGTTTCCTCCCACACTCCAAAGACATACAGATTTGTAGATTAGGTGAATTGTCCCTAGTGTGTGTAGGATAGCGTTAGTGTGCGGGGATCGCTGGTCGGCGCGGACTCGGTGGGACGAAGGGCCTGTTTCCGCGCTGTATCTCTAAACTAAACTAAACTAACTACATCTACTTGTAGATACAAAATGCTGGCAGCGGGACAGGCAGCATCTCTGGAGAGAAGGAATGGGTGACGTTTCGGGTCGAGACCCTTCTTCAGACTGAATGCACCTACTGCCCCCCGCTTACATTTTTTTTCCAGCATATTACAATATTTCAATGAAAAGATTCAAAGCACCTCGGCTGCAGTGGAATGCGGTGTCAATCAGTGAAGGGCATGCTCCACGACCTCGAAAAGAATGAGTATTGTTTTGAGTTTGTCTGCAAGGGATAATTTTTCAAGCACCATGGGAATCCTCTTGCATGCCCCCTGCTCTGTAAAGCCTTTTATGCAGCTCCCTGCTAAGCATAAGATGTATTGTGGCTGCATCACAAATGTGAAATATATGCACAAAAGGCTGTGTCTGAATCCTGACTTTTGCATAGGATTTGAAAGAATAAAGAACTTGCAACAATATACCACATCTTAGAGCTCTAATACAGTTCTAACGCACGGAAACAGGCGCTTCGGCCCATCATGTCCACGCCAACCTTCGTACCTATTGAGACACAAAAAGCTGGAGTAACTCAGCGGGTCAGACAGCATCTGCCCCTGAGATGCTGACTGAGTTACTCCAGCCTTTTGTGTCTATCTTTGGTGTAAACCAGCATCTGCAGTTCCTAGGTAGGAAGGAACTGCAGATGCTGGTTTAAACCAGAGATATATATGTGTTTGTATGTATGTCTGTATGTATGTATGTATGTATGTATGTATGTATGTATGTATGTATGTATGTATGTATGTATGTATGTATGTATGTGTGTATAAATGCATATATGCACACACTGAATTTTTTCCTCATTTATTATATTCTTGCAAGCAAGAATGTCATTGTTCTATCTGGGACATATGACAATAAAACACTCTTGACCCTTGACATTCCCTGTTGCCTGGCCATTTCTTTCTAAAGATGGTTTACTAATGGGCCATGGGTGTCGTTGGGAAGGCCAGCATTTACTGCTCGTGACTAATTGCCTCTGAGAAGATAGAAGCATAGAAACACAGAAAAATAGGTGCAGGAGTAGGCCATTCGGCCCTTCAGCACCGCCATTCAATATGATCGTGGCTGATCATCTAAAATCAGTACCCTGTTCCTGCTTTTTCCCCATATCCCTTGATTCCTTTAGCCCTAAGAGCTAAATCTAACTCTCTCTTGAAAACATCCAGTGAATTGGCTTGCACTGCCTTCTGTGGCAGATAATTCCACAGATTCACAACTCTCTGGGTGAAGAGTCGTAATCCTTAAGGGCCTGTCCCACGGGCATGCGACTCCATGCGGCAAGCGCGACCTAACCGCAAGCGGGGGCCGTGCGGAGGTCGAGTGATCCCCGTACAGGGCCGGTCCCACCGGCAGGCAGCTGCATGCGGCAAGCGCTACCAAATCGGAAGCGGGGGCCGCGCGGAGGTCGAGTGACGTCAAGACGGTGCGTACGGCGGTGAGGTGGTGCACATGGCCGTCGAGGCGGTGCGCACGGCCTTGAAGCGGCTGCGGGCCGGCAGGCCGTTGCCGCACAGAATTTTTGAACAGTGTCAGTTTCTCGGAGCCCCGCGCGATGTCGGGACCAACTCCGCACATCTCCATACGGCTCCGGTGATCGAAGTGGGAACGGCCCCGCGACCTCCGCGCGGCCCCCGCACGGCCTCCGCTTGCGGTTAGGTCGCGCTTGCCGCATGGAGTCGCATGCCCGTGGGACAGGCCCTTAACAGTGAAGGTACTCCCACTTTCAGGGTTCTGACCATCATCAACAAAATATTTCCAAGTCAGAATTATTGAAAACAAAAAGAGTTTTGATTGAGAATTTTACCAGATATTTCAAGGAGCATAATCACGGACGACTCACTCTTCTCCCCTCTCCCATCGGGCAAAAGGTTGAGAAAGTGTGAAAACGCACACCTCCAGATTCAGGGACTGTTTCTTCCCAGCTGTTATCAGGCAACGGAATCACCCTACCACAACCAGAGAGCCGTCCTGAACTACTACCAACCTCATTGGTGACCCTCGGACGATCTTTCTTTGGACTCTACTGGCTTTACCTTGCACTAAACGTTGTTCCCTTATCATGTATCTGTACACTGTAAATGGCTCGATTGTAATCATGTATTGTCTTTCCGCTGACTGGTTAGCACGTGACAAAAGCTTTTGAACTGCTCTCACCCCAACCACAGACTGTTTACCCTCCTACCATCCGGGAGCCGCTACAGGTCTCTCCGTTGCCGGACCAGCAGGTCCAGGAACAGCTTCTTCCCTGCGGCTGTTACACTAATCAACACTGTACCTCGGTGACTGCCAATCACACCCCCCCCCCCCCCCCCCGGACACTCCTCCCACCAGGAAAAAATACTCTGACTGTATGCACGTAAATAGATTTATTTATTGCTCATATTTATGTCGCTCTTCTAGGGAGATGCTAACTGCATTTCGTTGTCTCTGTACTGTACACTGCACAATGACAATAAAGTTGAATCTGAATCTGATCACTGTTCCGCAGTACACGTGAAAATAAACTAAACTAAAACTAAACTAAGATATTTGGCACGGATATCTGGTACAGCAGACGAGGTGTGTATTTTCCTGTCCGTTCTGTTTAATGGAATTAAACACAACAAGATTTGGTAACACCTTCTCACCAGTGATACCATTTTTGTATAGATGTACGGGAAAGACAGAAAAGATATCACAACATGCAAATTATGGTCGAAGCTTACACGTTCGTAGTCGCCATCATGCACAGACTCGTGAAGTAGTCCCACCCTGTCTGGCCTTCCAATTACGTTGGAGGCCAGACTGCCGCCCACTCGCCGACTTACTGTCCACATTTCCACCCACTCACACATCTATTAGACCTGATTATCTGGAGACGTATGGGATGAGAATCATTAATTTGATTTGGAATGTACGACATGCGAACCGTCCCTGGGACATTGTGCAAGACTGGAGAAGTTGCGAAATAAATATACACAGGTTACTAGAGCCATTGTAAAGATAGGTAAATGGTAGAAGGGATGAATGGCCTCAAGCTAGGGCAAGCCAAGGTACAGTCCCAATGCTGGAATTGCTGGATCTGTGGAATTCTCTGCCACAGAAGGCAGTGGAGGCCAATTCACTGGATGTATTCAAGAGAGAGTTAGATTTAGCTCTTAGGGCTAACGGAATCAAGGGATATGGGGAGAAAACAGGAACGGGGTACTGATTTTGGATGATCAGCCATGATCGTATTGAATGGCGGTGCTGGCTCGAAGGGCCAAATGGCCTACTCCTGCACCTATTTTCTATGTTTCTGTGTTTCTAAAACTACAGTATTTTCTGCCACTTTGGAATTTTTCTCTTCACACTACCTGTTTCTTACTTGTTTTGTCTTGACTTGATTGTATTTGTATATAGCATCATTTGGTTTGTTTGGATAGCTCGCAAACTAAAGCTTTTCACTCTACAGTACACATGGTAATAAGCTCAAACCTAAATGATTATGATTTTCTGTTCAGTTATAAGCAAGTAAGCAGACAGTGGGAACTCATTAGTTAGAATTAAGAAAGAGAAATAGGTGTGCTGAGGGAGGGAGGGAGGTAGAGTGGGAGGGGGGAGGGAGGGTAGAGAGGGAGAGGGCGAGGGCGGGAGAGGGAGGGGGTAGAGTGGGAGAGGGAGGGAGGGTAGAGAGGGAGAGGGCGGGAGAGGGGAGGGGGGTAGAGAGGGAGGGGGCTAAAGAGGGTGGGAGTAAGGGTAGATGGGGAGGGGGCATTTCCCTGCTCCACCCCTCCCCATCTCCTTCCTCCACACCCTCCCCCCATCTCCAGCTACCACCCTACTCCCCAACCCCATCTCCCTCCTCCTCATTTCTCTCATCCTCCTCCCCTCACTCCCATTCCCTGCCCCAGGACCTACCCAGGTCGCAGAGCAGTGCCAGGGCCTGGAACTCGGCCTGGTTCTCGTACTCGGGCCGGCCATGGCTGGAGACTCCATGTGTCAGCTCGGCCGCCGCCTGGGCTCCAGTGGGCTCGTCCCTGACCCCGGACCCAGGCTCGTCCTTGGTTCCAGCGGCGGCTTCTTTGTCAGCCCCGGTCACGGCCCCATCCCAAGCCCTCGGCTCGGCCCACACTCCAGCTCCAGCACCAGGCTCGGCTCCAGCCCAGGCCCAGTCCCCGGGCTCGGCCCGCGGCACCACCCTCCCCACCAGATAGTCGGGCGTCAGGCGTCGGGCGCCGGCAGCCGCCGCCACTCCTCGTTCATCGCGAGCGCTGGAGTGCCCCTCCCTCCCGGAGTGTCCTGTCCTGCCTTGCGAGTGCATTGTGACGTCACTCGCGATTTTTTTTTCTCAAAATGGGTAGGTTTTTGGGGCTGTTTTTAAAATTTAAAGGATTAATAACTTCGGAAATATAGGTAGACGGGAAGATGTTTATCGCCACGACGGGAAATATGTCAGTAGGATATGTGAGTAGGGCAGGCTGTGGCCTAGCGTTTGGAAGAAGATAGGAATACCAGATTGACACATCGTGGGCACAAACACACAAACAAGACGAAAACCTTTAGTTATATAGAGATTCCACTTGAACCTAATGTCCAGCTTATTACTAAAGTATTCATTACTAAAGTATTTTGGGGGTTTTTCTAGTTGTGATTCAGTCTATAATCGTCAAAATCTTACCAGCAACAAATTGTAGATGTAACACCTCTACTTGCACCGCATGTGTTAGCTGAATGTCAAGAAACAGTACTAGAATGTATGGTTTTCAAGGACGGAATGGTGGCGCAGTGGTAGAGTTGCACATTTTTCCCCCTGACCTGCGTATTTTCAGCAGGAGCTCCGGTTTCCTCCCAGGTTTGTAGGTTAATTGGCTTCGGTGAAAATTGTAAGTCGTCTCTAGGTTAGTGTTAGTGTACGGTTATCGCTAGTTGTTGTGGACTAGGTGGGCCGAAGGGCCTGTTACCGCGCATATTTCGAAACTAAATTAAACCAAACACAGCCTGAAGAAGGGTCCAGACCTGAAACATCACCTATTCATGTTCTCCACGGATGCTGCCTGACTCGCTGATTTACTCCAGCACTGTGTGCCTTTTTTTTGTAAACCAGCACCTCCAGTTCTTTGTTTCTACATATGGATTTTTTCCCATTGTTACGTCCAGACATTATTAACAACTGGAGTTAACTAACTCATAATGGCATGAAAAATGTGATTAATGGCGTGTTAATGACATTTTCATCTATCCACATCTTTCTTTGCAGGAGGAGGGTGTGAGTTGAGGATAAATATTTAGGCCAATAAGATCTACAAGAAGAGATAATGAAAATGCACTTGCATGGGATGTTGATGTGTACGGAAGAAATGTGCTTCCTTGAAAACTGATAATAGTGATATGTGATTGAAAATAAGGAAATGGAGGAGATATCGAACAATTACTTTGCATCAGTTTTTGGAGTGGAGGCAAAAGGCAGCATGATGTATGATCTAAAGACACTAACATCAAATCAGGTACCAAAGGACTTGCCTGCACTAACATAAGAAAAGTTCAGTTCAGTTTAGTTCATTGTCGCGTGTACCGAGGTACAGTGAAAAGCTTTTGTTGCGTGCTAACCCGTCAGCAGAAAGACAACACATGATTTTACTTCGGAGTCACGTGAGTGACTACGTGAAGACCCCGTTCAGCACGCATGCGCGACCAGGAGCAGCACGGCAAAGGAAGAAAACCGCCCCCCGTTCGACTCCAACAGAACGGGAGTGTTCCATCAGTGGGGGGCGAGAGGCGGCACCTGGACCGCATATGCGGCGGTCCACCCTCATCGAGACCGAGCCGAGCCCAGTCCCGCTAGCGCAGCCTGATGAGCGGCAGCGGGCTGGTGGAAAAGTTAAAAAAAAAAAATACCGGCCGGTTATGTCTGACTCCGATGAGGAGGGTCCGCCTTAGAGCGGCAGAGCAAGCCGCCTGAGCCGAATGAAAAGGCTCATGGAGCAACTGCTCCAGCGAGACTTGCTTCAGGAGCTGGAGCAGTCTCGCCAGGGGGATCAGGCACTCCCACAGCAGTGCTCTACAATGCACTGGCCATCGCTTTCCCCTCAAAGCAGGGCAGTGTTGGCGACCAGGGCTGGGCTGGTCAGGAAGAGGGGTCATTGGCTGAAGATGTCGGGAGTACGCTTGGGGTACAGGATCAGGAAGAGCTGCTGGGTGTGGAGATTCGCTACGTGGTTTCACCACGAGCAGGGCGGCCATTGGAGCCAAAACTGGCGGCCAGCATCAACCACCTGTCCCTCAAACCCCTACAAGACAGGTACTTAATGAGGCACTAGAGCTGGAAAACTGCAGTTCGCTCAATGTACCGGGGGGGGGACAGAGTATCCGGAACCAGGAGCTAAAATCCTCAAGCTCCTAACGACAGGGATAACAGCCTATGCTCGTTCCGTGGATGGGGTGGATATGACCACAAAGCAGCAAGACACTCTGGCTCTGCTGTGCTACACCCAATATGAGATAAATAACCTCCGCAAGGAGAGAATAAGACCTGCCCTCAATCCCAGGTTTGCAGGACTGTGTAAAACACCGGCCTCAGAGCCGCAGATCCTGTTATTTGGAAGGACAAGTGAAAGACCTGGAGGAAGAGTCCAAAGCATTTGGCCTCATGAGGGCAGGCCCCGGAACGAGCAGACCCACACAAAAAACCAGACGGCAGTACCCCACCGCGTCCACCAGTCAAGGTCAAATTTATGTCACTGGTGAAAGCTCGGGGTCCGCATACTATCCCCGAAAGCCTTTTTAGGCCAGGGCCCAGAGCGGACCCCATAGAAAATGCGCCACCCCATATCAGCAGTACATCAGCAGTACATCCAGCAGTATAACGACGGATGAACAAACGGAAGAAAGGAACACTACCATAACTATGGAGGTAGGTGGGTCTGGTTCCTACCAGCATGTAAATGGGGAACTGTACTAACAGGAGGTGTCTCACGAATGATAGTTATATACTTAACAGTATTCGGGGATACAAAATAGAGTTCATTCACGAAAACATGCCACCAGTTCAGCACGTACCCAAAGGGTCTTTACCCTCTCAGTCAAAGAGAACTAGAGGCTCAAGCAGAACTGGTGAGGTTACTTACAAAGGGTGTCATTGAGAAATCCAAACATGATCCTTTGGAATTTGTCTCAAATATATTTACCAAAAGTAAAAAAGATGGTGGATGTCGCATCATCATTGACTTAACCTCACTAAATACCTTTGTTAAGTATGTACATTTCAAAATGGAAACATTTGTAACTGCTAAACAACTGATTTCCAAGGATACTTTATGGCAAGCATTGATTTAAAAGATGCCTACTATTCAGTACCCATTCACAAGGGTCATCGCAGATACCTGAAAATTTACCTGGATGGGGCAACTATGGCAGTATAAAGTATTGCCTAATGGGTTGACATCAGCCTTAGACTATTTACCAAGATATTAAAACCAGCCTTGGCAACATTAGCGAAACAAAGACATATTGTCATGGCGTATCTTGATGATATCCTAATAGTAGGCAAAACCATGGAGTTGGCTAAATCAGCTGTATTAGCTACCAAATAATTGTTTGAAACCCTGGGTTTGTCATACATCCAGATAAATCTAAGTTGACGCCATCCACAACTATGGACTATCTGGGATTCAATTAACTCAATCCACATGTCTGTAACGTTGCCAAAAGGTAAAGCAGCAGAATTGGCACAGATGTGCAACAATTTAATGGTAAGCAATCGACCAACCATCCGACAAGTGGCAAGAGTAATTGGCAAAATGGTAGCAGCATTTTCAGCTACACAATTTGGACTCCTGCACTATCAGCACCTACAAAGGGCAAAAGTACAGGCGTTGAAACGACATGCAGGTCACTTTGACAGATCCATGAAACTACCCATTGAAGCAATATCAGAGTTACAATGGTGGATATAACACATTTGGCATAGTTCCAGCCCTATCATCATCAATAACCCAACGTTAACTATACAAACAGATGCCAGTGCTCAAGGCTGGGGAGCAACTAATACCATATCCAGCACAGGTGGTAGATGGACTAACCTAGACTCGTCTTTACTACAAACACTGGGCATAAATTATTTGGAAATGTTGGGTGCGTTTTATGGTTTTAAAGCATATTCTAGGAATATGCACAACTTGCATGTTCATTTACAAATTGATAATATCACGGTGGTGGCCTATATTAACCATATGGCCGGAATAAAATCGATATCATGTGACAATTGGGTCAATGGGTCAACAATCTGGTAGATGGTGGGGTCGATAGACATATTTCTAGGCAGGCATAACTTACCTACCAGGTAAGCTAATACAGTGCAGTGCCAGGCATCAAATTCAATGATAACACCGAATGGATGTTAAATCCTAGAGCTTTGCTAAAATTACAAACCAATATGGCACACCAGATATCGATCTCTTTGCATCCAGACTAAATCACCACATACCAATGTATGTCCCTTGGGAACCACACCCTGAGGCAGCAGCGATAGATGCATTCGCGCTGAACTAGGGGACAGATTTCTTCTATGCTTTTTCCCCTTCTGCCTTAATCTGTAGGGTACTACGCAAAATACAGATGGACTCTGCTTCAGGTATTTTGATAGTACCAACTGGCCTACACAGCCATGATTCCCAGTGGTCCTCGACATGGTCATCGAAACTCCTATGACCTTTCCCAGTAGCCAGACCTATTGACGCACCCTGTATCAGGCATAAGTCATCCATGCCATGCCAAAATTAACCTACTGGGTTGCAGATTATCAAAAGACCACTGCTGGGACTGGGATTGTCTGACAGGACCATCAACATGATGACACCGTATGTCCACCAGGAAACAATACCTATCGAGCATCAGGAAGTGGGAAAGATACTGCTCGACTACTGGGACAACGTACTCATCTGCAACCATAACCAATGTACTGGAGTTCCTGGGGGGCCTTCACCATAATGAAGGATTGAGCTACAGCGCCATCAATACTGCCAGACGTGCGCTGTCAGCCTACTTAAAACAGGTGCCAGGACAACAGGCCATAGGGTCTCACCCGCTGGTGATCAAACTCATGAGGAGTATCGTCAACTCCAACCCTCTTAGACCTAGGTATACACAAATCTGGGATGTCAGTGTGGTCCTGACATACCTAAGGGGATGGTCCCCAGCCAGGTCTCTCACCCTGGAAAAGCTAACCCTGCAAAACGGTCATGCTGATGCCACTAGTCTCAGCACATAGAGTCCAGTCCCTCCACTTACTGCGACTGGACAACATGGTTATAACACCAGACCGGGTCTCATTCACCATTCAGGAGCTGCTAAAGCAGAGCAAGCCAGGAACTTGAGTCCTAGTTATGGATTTCCGGGCATACCCACCTGACCTACGGTTGTGTGTCATGACTCACTTATTCACTTACATCAACACAACAAGAGATTCTCGAGGGAGAAGGAGAAAAAAAATAAAAAATATATAAATAAATAAATAAATAAATAAATAAAAAAGCCTTATGGGTCAGCCACAAGAAACCTCATGGTTGGGTGTCGAGCCAAACCACCTCGAGATGGCTCAAGCAGGCACTGGGAGCTGCTGGAGTAGATACTGATGTATATACATCTCACTCCACCAGGGCAGCATCCACATCGGCGGCTAAAAGAATGAACATGGAGAAAACGTTCCAAACGTTCTCCCACAAGCCGCTAGCAGAACCTGTGTTATTTGCAGAAAGAGTTTTAAAATCTGCAAAATTATATAATTTAAGCCCGGGGGAGCATTTTGTCTTTGTTATTGTTTAATAGATACCATTATTGTTTACAAACAGATTATGGTTGATTACGATAACATACTTCCTCCCTTGAATGACTTCGGCAGCGAGTGAGTATGAACTGTTACACGGTTTGAAATCACAGAGCTTTGAAGTCTTCACGTAGTCACTCACGTGACTCCGAAGTAAAATAGTAAGATTAAACGAGAACTTACCAGTTTGAAGTTTGATCTGTATTTTATGAGGAGTTACGATGAGGGATTACGTGCCCTCCGCTCCCACCCTCAAATATATAGATCAACAGGTATCTTAGTTCTCCTTTTCTTTACTATGTTTATTTCAATTATTGTGTTTCCTGTGATTCCACACCGCTGCTTTGAAGAATGTCGCGCATGCGTGCTGAACGGGGTCTTCACGTAATCCCTCATCGTAACTCCTCATAAAATACAGATCAAACTTCAAACTGGTAAGTTCTCGTTTAATCTTACTATTATAATTGATCCTTTTGCAGTGTATAGATACAAGACAAGGGAATAACGTTTAGTGCAAGGTAAAGCCAGCAAGTCCGATCAAGGATAGTCCGAGGGTGAGTAACAAAGTCCCAGACCAGATTACTTCCATTCCAGGAATTTAAGAGAAGTAGGAACAAATGTTTTTGATGCACCAACTATATTTTTGCAAATTGTCTAGATTTGGGAATCATTCCTTAGATCGGGATATAGTACATGACACTCCATTATAAGTTGACAAGTTCATGAGTGATAGGAGCAGTATTAGGCCATTCGGCCCATCAAGTCTGCCCGTCATTCATTCACGGCTGATCTATCTCTCCCTCCTAACCCATTCTCCTGCCTTCTCCCCACAACCCCTCACACCCGTACTAATCAAGAAGCTATTTGCAGTATCTCTGACTTGAAAACAACCATTGACTTGGCCTCCACAGCCTTCTGTAAATGGAGAGAGAGAGAGAGAGAGAGAGAGAGAGAAAAACCCATTTTAGACCAAATTGAGAATTTACTCGTCTACAATAAGGACAGAGTGACTGAGCACCTTGAACATTTCCAGTCCACCAGCTATAGACAATGTAGAATTATAAAGGGCCTGACAAACCAGATTGATTTTACTTGAAGGGATAACTAAAATAGTGGACAGCAGAATGTCAATGAAAGTTATTTATTCTCAAAGGGAATTGATAAAGTTTCTCAGAAAAAAAAAATAACTGTTTGAATTGAAAGCAGATTATTGACCAGGTTAGAAAATTGGTTGCACAGCAGGAGAGATAGTGTAGCGGTAATGGCCAAGTACTCTAATTGGCAGGATGTGACTAGTGATGTCCCGGAAGGATGTGAAAAGGCACCTCAGTTAATCACATAGAAACATAGAAACATATAAACATAGAAAAAAGGTGCAGGAGTAGGCCATTCGGCCTTCGAGCCTGCACCGCCATTCAATATGATCATGGCTGATCATCCAACTCAGTATCCCGTACCTGCCTTCTCTCCATACCCCCTGATCCCTTTAGCCACAAGCGCCACATCTAACTCCTTCTTAAATATAGCCAATGAACTGGCCTCAACTACATTCTGTGGCAGAGAATTCCACAGATTCACCACTCTCTGTGTGAAAAATGTTTTTCTCATCTCAGTCCTAAAAGATTTCCCCTTTATCCTTAAACTGTGACCCCTTGTTCTGGACTCCCCCAACATCGGGAACAATCTTCCTGCATCTAGCCTGTCCAACCCCTTAAGAATTTTGTAAGTTTCTATAAGATCCCCCCTCAGTCTTCTAAATTCTAGCGAGTACAAGCCGAGTCTATCCAGTCTTTCCTCATATGAAAGTCCTGACATCCCAGGAATCAGTCTGGTGAACCTTCTCTGTACTCCCTCTATGGCAAGAATGTCCTTCCTCAGATTAGGAGACCAAAACTGTACGCAATACTCCAGGTGTGGTCTCACCAAGACCCTGTACAAATGTAGTAGAACCTCCCTGCACCTATACTCAAATCCTTTTGCTATGAATGCTAACATACCATTCGCTTTCTTACTGCCTGCTGCACCTGCATGCCCACTTTCAATGACTGGTGTACCATGACACCCAGGTCTCGTTGCACCTCCCCTTTTCCTAATCGGCCACCATTCAGGTAATAGTCTACTTTCCTGTTTTTGCCACCAAAGTGGATAACCTCACATTTATCCACATTATACTGCATCTGCCATGCATTTGCCCACTCACCCAGCCTATCCAAGTCATCTTGCAGCCTCCTAGCACCCTGCTCACAGCTAACACTGCCCCCAGCTTCGTGTCATCCACAAACTTGGAGATGTTGCATTCAATTCCCTCGTCCAGATCATTAATATATATTGTAAATAGCTGAGGTCCCAGCACTGAGCCTTGCGGTACCCCACTAGTCACTGCCTGCCATTCTGAAAAGGACCCGTTTACTCCTACTCTTTGCTTCCTGTCTGCCAGCCAGTTCTCTATCCACATCAATACTGAACCCCCAATACCGTGTGCTTTAAGTTTGTATATTAATCTCTTATGTGGGACCTTGTCGAAAGCCTTCTGAAAGTCCAGATATAACACATCCACTGGTTCTCCCTTATCCACTCTACTAGTTACATCCTCGAAAAATTCTATAAGATTCGTCAGACATGATTTACCTTTCATAAATCCATGCTGACTTTGTCCATTGATTTCACCATTTTCCAATTGTGTTACTATCCCATCTTTAATAACTGACTCTAGCAGTTTCCCCACTACCGATGTTAGACTAACTGGTCTGTAATTCCCCATTTTCTCTCTCTCCCTCCCTTTTTAAAAAGTGGGGTTACATTAGCTACCCTCCAATCATCAGGAACTACTCCAGAATCTAAAGAGTTTTGAAAAATTATCACTAATACATCCACTATTTCTGGGGCTACTTCCTTAAGTACTCTGGGATGCCCTGGGGATTTATCAGCCTTTAATCCATTCAATTTACCTAACACACTTCCCGGCTAACCTGGATTTCCTCAGTTCCTCCATCTCATTTGACCCCCGGTCCCCTGCTATTTCCGGCAGATTAATTAAGTCTTCCTTAGTGAAGACAGAACCAAAGTAGTTATTCAATTGGTCTGCCATGTCCTTGTTCCCCATGATCAGTTCACCTGTTTCTAACTGCAAGGGACCTACATTTGTTTTAACTAATCTTTTTCTCTTGACATATCTATACAAACTTTTGCAGTCAGTTTTTATGTTCCCTGCCAGTTTTCTTTCATAATCTATTTTTCCTTTCCTAATTAAACCCTTTGTCCTCCTCTGCTAGTCTCTGAATTTCTCCCAGTCCTCTGGTAGGCTGCTTTTTCTGGCTAATTTGTATGCTTCATCTTTGGTTTTGATACTATCCCTGATTTCCCTTGTTATCCACGGATGCACTACCTTCCCTGATTTATTCTTTTGCCAAACTGGGATGAACAATTGTTGTAGTTCATCCTTGCAGCCTTAAATGCCTTCCATTGCATAACCACCGTCAACCCTTTAAGAATCAATTGCCAGTCTATCTTGGCCAATTCACGTCTCATACCCTCAAAGTTACCTTTCTTTAAGTTCAGAACCCTTGTTTCTGAATTAATTATGTCACTCTCCATCTTAATGAAGAACTCAACCATATTATGTCACTCTTGCCCAAGGGGCCACACACAACAAGCCTGCTAACTAACCCTTCCTCATTACTCAACATGTTGATTTAGATGTTGATTTAGAAAACTATCCCGCATACATTCCAAGAAATCCTCTTCCTCAGCACCCCTGCCAATTTGATTCACCAATCTATATGTAGATTGAAGTCACCCATTATAACTGTTTTACCTTGTTGCACGCATTTCTAATTTCATGTTTGATGCCATCCCCAACTCCACTACTACTGTTAGGTGGCCTGTACACAACTTCCACTAGCGTTTTCTGCCCCTTAGTGTTTCGCAGCTCTACCCATATCGATTCCACATCCTCCAAGCTAATATCCTTCCTTTCTATTGCGTTAATCTCCTCTCTAACCAGCAACGCTACCCCACCTCCTTTTCCTTTCTGTCTATCCCTCCTGAATATTGAATATCCCTGGATGTTCAGCTCCAGCCTTGGTCACCCTGGAGCCATGTCTCCGTGATCCAACTATATCATAGTCATTAATAGCTATCTGCACATTCAACTCATCCACCTTATTACGAATGCTCCTTGCATTGAGACACAAAACCTTCAGGCTTGTTTTTACAACACCCTTACCCCTTATACAAATATGTTGAAAAATGGCCATTTTTGATTTTTGCCCTGGATTTGTCTGCCTACCACTTTTACTTTTCACCTTGCTACCTATTGCTTCTACCCTCATTTTACACCCCTCTGTCTCTCTGCTCACACATTTAAGAAACCCGCAACCTCTTATTCTCTGTTTATTATTGTTTTCTTCTTTCCCCCCTACATGTTGGGTCTGAGTGCTTCCCTTCTCTGCTCCTGCCTCACACCTTGTCTACTAGCTTTCTCTATTTGAGTCCCTCCCCCCAACTGTTCTAGTTTAAAGTCTCCCCAGTAGCCTTTGCAAATCTCCCGCCAGGATATTGGTCCCCCTCGGGTTCAAGTGCAACCCGTCCTTTTTGTACAGGTCACACCTTCCCCAAAAGAGGTCGCAATGATCCAGAAATTTGAATCCCTGCCCACTGCACCAGTCCTTCAGCCACGCATTTATCCTCCACCTCACTCCATTCCTACTCTCACTGTCGCGTGGCACAGGCAGTAATCCTGAGATTGTTACCTTTGCAGTCCTTTTCCTTAACTCTCTTCCTAACTCCCTAAATTCTCCTTTCAGGACCTCTTCCCTT
>CM075978.1:8513578-8600818 GCA_038087875.1 Malacoraja senta
TGAGTAAATCTTAGTCCTAAGAACTTCTCCGATAATTTCCCTAGCACTGGTGTAAGATTCATCAGCCTACAATTTCCCGGTATAAGTTTCCTGTTTCGTTTCTGAAACAAAGAATCGACAATTAGCCGTTCTCTAGTCCTCTGGGACCTTGGTTGTGGTTGTGGATGCAACGATCTTCCGAACGCCAGCAATTTCTTCTCTCTGGCTGTCTCAATGAACTGGGATGGATCATGTTGTCCACGTGAGCTTCCGGAACAGCGCGGTGGCGCAGCGGTAGAGTTGCTGCCTTACAGCTCCAGACACTCCAGACACCAGACGTGCTTGTCTTTACGGAGTTTGTACGTTCTCCCTAGGTTTTCTCCGGTTTCCTCCCACACTCCAAAGACATGCAAGTTTGTAGGTTAATTGGATTCAGTAATAATTGTAAATGGTGTAGTATAGTGTTAGTGTACGGGGATCGCTGGTAGGCGCGGACTCAGTGGGCCTAAAAGCCTGTTTCCGCGCTGTATCTACGAACTGAACTGAACTAAGACCTCATCAGGCCCTGCGACTTATTCACCTTAATGTTCTTCAAAAGACCCAACACCTCCTCATTCTTGACATCAACGTGCCCGAGAATATCAGCATCCTGATCTCACTTTCTTCCATGTCCTTCTCCTTGGTGAATACTGATGTGAAATATTCATTTAGTATCTCACCACTTCCTCTGTCTCCAGGCATATATATTCTTCCTTTGTCCTTGAATGGACTTACCCTCTCCCTTGCCACCCTCTTGTTTTTAACGTTTGCATAAAATGCCTTGGGATTCTCCTTATCTTACTCGCCAAGGACATTTCATGGTCCCTTTTAACCCTCCCGATTCCTTGTTTAAGGTCTCACCTTCTGCCTTAATATTCCTCAAGGGCCCTGTTAAATTTCAGCATCCAAAGGCATGGTAGCGCAGCGGTAGATCGACTGCCTTACAGCGCCAGAGACCCGGGTTCGATCCTGGCATCTCAGTACGGAGTTTGTACGTTTTCCCCCGTGACCTGCGTGGGTTTTCTCCGAGATCTTTGGTTTCCTCCCACACTCCAAAGACGTACAGATTTGCAGATTAACTGTTTAAGAAGGAACTGCAGATGCTGGAAAATCGAAGGTAGACAAAAATGCTGGAGAAACTCAGAGGGTAAGGCACTCAGCTCTCCCTCAGCTCGCTGGCTCACCTCTTCCTTTCTTCTTCCCGCCCCCCCCACCCTCACATCAGTCTGAAGAGGGTTTCGGCACAAAACGTTGCCTATTCCTTCGCTCCATAGATGCTGCCTCACCCGCTGAGTTTCTCAGCATTTCTGTCTACCTGTAGGTTAACTGGCTTGGTATAAATGTAAAATTGTCCCTCGTGTGTGTAGGGTAGTGTTAATGTGCGGGGACCGCTGGTCGGTGCAAACCCGGTGGGCCGAAGGGCCTGTTTCCACACTATTTCTTGAAACTAAACTAAACCTTACATTAGCTCGCTTTTACTTTTTTGACTAAACATGCAACATCTCTTGTTATCCAAGGTTCCCAAGCCTTATCACCCTTCTCTTCCTCACTGCAAACCAATTGGTTCTGAATTCTGACCAACTGGCCTTTAATCAAAGTGGTACAGCGGTAGAGGTTGCTGCATCACAGCTCCAGAGACCCGGGTTCAATCCTGTCTACGGGTGCTGTCTGTATTGTGTTTTTTACATTCTCCCTCTGACCTGCGTGGGTTTTCTCCGAGACCTTCGGTTTCCTCCCACGCTCCAAAGACGTGCAGGTTCGTAGGTTAATTGTCTTCCGTAAAATTGTAAATGGTTCCTAGTGTGTGTAGGAAAGTGCTAGTGTACGAGGTGATTGGTGGTCGGTGCGGACTTGGTGGACCAAAGGGCCGGTTTCCACACTGCATCTCTAAAGTCCAAATTATTGTCTAAACCCTCACATCTCAGGTGATGATTCACTCCCAGCCACTCCCAGTCTGTTCTCCTCAGCTCCTGCCTAATACTTTTTAGTTTGGATTAGAGATACAGCACAGAAACAGGCCTTCGGCCCACCGAGTCTGCGATCCCCGCACATTAAACATTACCCTACACACACTAGGGACATTTTTTTCCATTTATATCAAGCCAATTAACCTACAAGCCTGTACGTCTTTGGGGTGTGGGAGGAAACCGAAGATCCTGGAGAAAACCCACGCAGGTCACGGGGAGAACGTGCAAACTCCCTACAGACAGCACCCGTTGTCATCTACTGTTGTCATCAGCCTTCCCCCTATTTAGCACTTCTCTCTTCCTGCCTTTGTCGTTAGTACCAGTCTGAAACACAACCTCAAGAGTGTTTTATTGCCATACGTCACAGATAGAACAATGAAATTCCTACTTGCAGCAGCACAACAGAATGTGTAAATATAGTACTGTAAACAAGTTAATAAACGAGAGAGAGAGAGAAAAAAATAATGGTTTAACATGACTGTCCACTCTCTCCCCTCTTGGGATGCCCTCTGCCCACTCAATGACATCCTTGACTCAGGCACCAGGGGGACAGCCCACCATGCAGGAGTTTAGCTCGTGGCTACAGAAACACCTCTCTGTGCCCCTGACTAATGACCCACCCCCCCCCCCCCCCTCCCCTAACACTTTGATAGAGACAAAAAGCTGGAGTAACATAGCGGGTCAGGCAGCATCTCTGGAGAAAAGGAATAGGTGATATTTCAGGTCGAGACCCTTCTTCAGCCCTGAAGACCTTCTTCAAGAAAGAACTGGGTCCCTCCCAGAAGAAAGTCTACAGGTCTGAGGAAGGGTCTTGACCCGAAATGCCACCTATTCCTTTTCTCCAGAGATGCCGCCTGATCCGCTGAGTTACTCTGGCATTTTGTACCGATCTTCAGTGTGAACCAGCATCTGCAGTTCCTTCCTACACAACCCAATTATTTGGGCTTGGCTGGTCTTTGATCTACCCACCCTGAGCTATAGTCAGTCAGGGAGCCACAGTTATGGGTATTTTCCATCGTATCTGTCTCCACCCCCACCCCCAGCCAGCACATCCCAGGCACCCACCCCTCTCCGTGTAAAAAAACGTGCCCCTTTAAATTTTTGCCCCTCTCACCTTAAAGCAATGTCCTCTCATTTTTGACGTGCTCACTTTGGGGAAATAAAGTTCTGGCTCTCTACCCTAGGTTCACGTGTTTATTGTGTACTGAGGTACAGTGAAAAGCTTTTGTTGCGTGCTAACCAGTCAGCGGAAAGGCAATACATGATTACAATCGAGCCGTCCACGTGCACAGATACAGGGAATAACGTGAATAAAGTGATTAACGTTGAACAACAGCGAAGTATAAAAGCGAAGAAAAACGAGTCACTAGATTCAGAACGCACAGATTAAATCGAGTCGCCAGATTCTCTATCAGGTCTCCCCACAATCTTCGACTAGCTGGGATGAAACGAATCTGGAATTCACATCACGGTAATCCTGTTGAATCTTAGGCACCTTCCCCAGCGTGAGGTGATTCAGAAGTCTGAAGATCATGCCAAATGGTGGCTTGCTGACGCTGAAATTCAGGAAGGTGAAACGTGCTGAGAGAGGTTCTCCAGACCTGTCGGAGTATAAACAATAATTTTCTGTGTAAAAGGTCACAGTCTCACCCAGTTGCACGCAAACCCTCATAATGCACACATGAATTCCCGACACCGGGAAGGGAAATTTCACCTTGTGTCGATTTGTTCATTGCTTCCACCTTTGTACAGACACATTGGCGCGTCAGCAAACAAAACAACTGTTTGTGCAAACTCAACGCTGGGTTCAAAGCCTTATGAACGGGGTTCTTTGTCAGTCTTGCAGCATCCACTCTCGTCTCTCCCTGAGCTTTCTTACCCAACAAGTAACGGCTTGAAGTGATGTAACGCTGGCAAACAATAACTAGTTGCAGGTTTATGCTATTGTAGCAAAAGGTTCCTAAGGTGTTTCCCAGAAGCACTGTCGGACAGAATTTGCCATTCAACCACACAGGGGGGATTTTAAGGTGGGGTGGGAAACTATTGTAAAAGGGGAAAAAGAGACACAGTGACAAATCTGTTATATCTAAGATAGACACAAAATGGTGGAGGAACTCAGTGGGACAGGCAGCATCACTGGGTAGAAGGAATGGGTGATGTTTTGGGTTGAGACCCTTCGTCAAAAGAAGGGACTTGACCCGAAACATCGCCCATTCCGTCTCTCCAGTGATGCTGCCTGTCCCGCTGAGTTACTCCAGCATTTTGAGTCTATCTTCAGTTTAAGCCAGCATTTGCAGTTCCTTCCTACACAATCTATTATATCTGTTACCTCACAGCCTCTGTTCAATTCTGATTTCTGGTGCCGCCTGTGTGGAGTTTGCATGCTCTCCCTGTGACATATGTAACTTGCCCCCCAGTATAATGGTGAGAGGTAGAATTTGGGGTGAGTTGGTAGTTCATATGTTCATAAGTCATGGGAGCAGAATTAGGCCTTTGGCCCATCAAGTCTACTTTGCCATTCAATCATGGCTGATCTATCTTTCCCTCTCAATCCCATTCTCCTGCCTTCTCCCCATAACCCCTGTCACCCTTACTAATCAAGAATCTGTTAACCTCCACCTTAAAAATGTCCATTGACTTTGACTCTAAAGCCGTCTGTGGCAATCAATTCCACAGATTCACCACCATCTGACTGAAGAAAGTTCTCCTCAACTTCTTTTTAAAGATGCATCTTTTTATCCTGAGGCTGTGCCCTCTGGTCCTAGACTCTCCCACTAGTGGAAACATCCTCTCCACATCCACTCTATCCAGGTCTATGACAGGACTATGAGGGGAATATCATGGGATTAGTTGTAAATAGGTGCATGATGGCCGGCATGGACTTGATGGGCTGAAAAGCCTCTTTTTGCGTTATATGACTTGGAGTCATTATACAATAGACAATAAACAATAGACAATAGGTGCAGGAGTAGGCAATTTGGCCCTTCGAGCCAGCACCGTCATTCACTGTGATGATCATCCACAATCAGTACCCCGTTCCTGCCTTCTCCTCATATCCCTTGATTGTACACTCTGGAATTTAGAAGGATGAGAGGGATCTTATTGAAACATATAAGATTATTAAGGGTTTGGAGACGCTAGAGTCAGGAAACATGTTTCTGATGTTGGGGCAGTCCAGAACCAGGGGACACATTTTAAGAATAAGGGGTAAGCCATTTAGAATGGTGATGAGGAAAAACTTTTTCACCCAGAGAGTTGTGAATCTGTGAAATTCTCTGCCTCAGAAGGCAGTGGAGGCCGATTCTCTGGATGCTTTCAAGAGAGAGTTAGATAGAGCTCTTAAAGATAGTGGAGGCAGGGGAAATGGAGAGAAGGCAGGAACGGGGTATTGATCATTGATGATCAGCCATGATCACAGTGAATGGTGGTACTGGCTCAAAGGGCCAATTGGCCTGCCTCTGCACCTATTGTCTATTGTCTATCTATTGTCTTTTCAACGCTGCTATAGTGCCTGGCTCAACTACCACCTCTGGCTGCCCGTTCCATGTACCCACACCACCCCCTGAGTAAAAAGGTTGCCCCTCAGGTTTGTATTAAATCTTGCTCCTGTCAAATATGTCCTCTTATTTTTGATCCACCACACTGGGTAAAAGAATGTGCATTCACCCTATCTATTGATGATCAGCCATGATCATATTGAATGGCGGTGCAGGCTCGAAGGGCCGAATGGCCTACTCCTGCACCTATTTTCTATGTATCTATGTATTCACCTCATGATTTTATACACCTCTATAAGATCACACCCTCAACCTCTATATGGCTCTTATCAGTTTATTTAGCTTTTGGGTGCAGGGTGGTGTTGGCTTCTAGGTATTTTTAATTTTTTTTAACTTTTAGATTTAGAGATACAAAGCGACAACAGGCCCTTCGGCCCACCTTCGGCCCACCAGCGATCCCCGCACATTAATACTATCCTACACACTAGGGACAATTTTACATTTCTACCAAGCCGATCAACCTACAAAGCTGTGGGCCTTTGGAGTGTGGGAGGGAACCAAAGATCTCGGAGAAAACCCACGCAGGTCGCGGGGAGAACGTACAAAGTCCGTGCAGACGTGCAAAGTCCCAAGTCAGGATCGAACCCGGGTCTCTGGCGCTGTAAGGCAGCAGCTCTACCGCTGCGCCACCGTGCCGCCCTGGGTCGGAAGAAATCAAAATGCATAAGCAGCCAGAGTAATGAGTAGTGTCAAATAGTGTACAAATGTTGGTAAGTTGTCAGTCAGGATGGAGGAGGGGGTTGTAAGAAGGGTCGGGCCATTTAGGGATCTCAATTCAAGGGCTTAAAGAAGGAACTGCAGATGCTGGAAAATCGAAGGTACACAAAAGTACTGGAGGGTTTCGGCCCGAAACGTTGCCTGTTTCCTTCGCTCCATAGATGCTGCTGCACCCGCTGAGTTTCTCCAGTACTTTTGTGTACCTTCAATTCAAGGGCAACAGCTCTGAATGTGAAGCATTGCACAACAGGAGACAACCACAAGCTACATGGGGTCATCTCTATCCCTTGGGGTTAGGGGGATATAACATTTGATACTGTATGATACGATATGATACGATAGAGCTTTATTCATCCCAGGAGGGAAATTGGTCTGCCAACAGTCATAGAACACAACAAGATCGTACATGAAACATGAAATTAAAATGACGAGTGTAGAGTCCAGGGTTGGGGATGTGCAAAGATTGGGGAGGGTGGGGTGAGGGGGGGGGGGGGGGGTAGTCAGACTACTCCATGACAGAAGGGGGAGGAGTTGTACAGTTAGCTAGCCACAGGGAAGCAGGATCTCCTGTGGCGTTCTGTCCTGCATCTTGGTGGAACCAGTCTGTTGCTGGAGGCACTCCTCAGGTTGACCAGCGTGTCACGGAGGGGGTGAGCTCTTTTGTCCAAGACGCTCCGCAGTTCGAGGAGCATCCTCCCGTCCAAGACCATCCCCAGTGAATCCAACTCCGCCAGCCTTCACGATGAACTCCGAAGGCTCTGGAAACTGGAGACAAACTCAACGTGTGTCCACTGGCTTTCGAATGCCCGCTAACACGTATCACGGTGCAGAGCTGGCCTAAGGCTGGCCTTTGTTATGATTGAAAAGGTTAAACACTTACTCTTTCGAACACAAAAACATAATCCATTGGTTGCACTCATTCTGCAGTTAGTGCCAAGATGGAACAGAGTGTGATTTTACGCTCAATTACCCTGTAGTTTTTGTGTTGATGGAAAGACTTAATTTATTTAGCATCGTTATCAAGTGCACCACATAGGGAATCTGCCATTCCTGACTGGTGTTCCCACACTTGAATCCAGGCCCATTGTCGACTTTGATTTACTCTAGCGTGGCACGTTAAGGTGCAAGGTACAACAGTCTTCGGGAAAAGGGGTTTCGATCACCTCTCAGTGTAATAAGGGCAGAGCGGTTAATGTACCACAACTTCCTGACAATCCCAAAGAAATCCAACTAAATACACCCCAGGAAATTCATTCTTGATCCGTAGCCTAAAATGTGTTATACTGTGACAACAACACATGTTGTGGCATGGTGGCGCAGCGGTTGAATTGCTGCCTTACGTTTATGGCGCTTACAACGCCAGAGACCCGGGTTCCATCCCGACGATGGGTGCTGTCTGTATGGAGTTTGTGTGTTCTCCCCGTGACCGCGTGGGTTTCTCTGAGATCTTTGGTTTCCTCCCACACTCCAAAGACGCACAGGGTGTAAATGTAAATTGTCCCCAGTGTGTGTGGGATAGTGTTCGTGTGCGGGGATCGCTGGTCGGTGCGGACTTGGTGGGCCGAAGGGCCTGTTTCCGCCCTGTATCTCTAAACTAAGCTGAACACATGCATGCTGCTTGTGGGAGTTAACTGAATTAATTTTCAGAGGTTGAATGGGATTCACAGTTGCCAATTGTCCATTTAACCACCAACCAGGCAAAAATAAAATCACAGTTAATAAAGGATATAGGCAGATCTTTCTAATAATTGGAAATCTCTCTGCATGCGACCTTTTAGACGCACTGCGACAATAACAAGATATAATAAAAATGAACCGCAAATGTTGGTTAATGCCAAAGAAAGACACAAATTGCTGGAGTATCTCAGCGGGTCAGGCAGCATCTCTGGAGAAGATGGATAGGGGATGTTTCGGGTCGGGATCCTTCTTCAGACTGATTGTGGACGGGACCATAGTTCATTTTTAACCTTTAATTGAACAGAACGGCAGAGTGGCTTAGCTGGTAGAGCAGCTGCCTCACAGCGCCAGAGACCCGGGTTTGATCCTGACCTCGGGTGCTGTCTGTGTGGAGTTTGCACGTTCTCCCTGTGACCGCGTGGTTCTCCCGCAACCTTCGGTGTTCCAGGGAAAACAATCCAAGACTGGCCAACCATTCCCGGTTGCTAAAAGCCACTAAGCCAGGCATCATTCTGGAACACCACCTATGCACCCTTTCCAAAGTCTCCACATCCATCCTGTGAGGGGCAGATTAGAACTGCGCGCAATACTCTGAATATGGCCTAACCAAAGCCCTATGAAACTGCATCATGACTCATACTCAATGCAGGCACACTGAATGCCTTCTTTATAACTCTATCTACTTGTCTTGTCACTTTCAGGGAGTTATGGACTTGCGACATAAGATACCTCTGTATATCAATGCTGTTAAAGATCATGCCATTAATTGTATATTTTCCCCTTCATACCTGACTTCCCGAAGCGCAACAACTCGCACTTGCTCAGATTACATTCCATCAGCCATTTCTCTTGCCCATTTCTGTAGCTTATCTGTATTCGTTGACGGCCTTCCTCACAGTCTGCAACTCCAGCAATCTTGGTGTTACCTGCCACGTTACTAACCAACCCAGCCGATGTTTACATCCGAATCATTTATGTATATGTATACATATATCGGCTCGGTAGCGCAGCGGTAGAGTTGCTGCCTTACAGTGCGTGTGGCGCCGGAGACCCAGGTTCGATCCCGACTACGGCCCGGGAGCCGTTGGAGCTGTTGGTGTGGGAGGAGTAAAGTCCGGGCGGTGAGTACAAAACCCCATCGCGGGGCTTCGATCCACAGAGGCCCGGGGGCCGTTGGAGCCGTTGGTGCGGGAGGAGCGGAACCCAAATCGGTAACGTTCCATTCGCAGTTTACAGTCCAAAACAAGTGGGCTTGAGGAAGCCGCTGATTGGTGGAAGCGGACTAGAGGAAGTAGCTGATTGGGAGTCAGATACCTGCTGATTTCTTCCAGCAGATTGTGCTTTGTATTGTATTGTACTTGTATTGTATCCTAGGTACAGGAGGAGTATGAGGGCCAGGGCAGTTTACTGTTCTGGATGTCAGATGTATTGTATCCTAGGTACAGGAGGAGTATGAGGGCCAGGGCAGTTTACTGTTCTGGATGTCAGATGTGGGAGGTCCAGGAATCTGATAGCCTTCCAGACGTCCACATCTGCGCCAGGTGCATTGAGATGGGGCTCCTAAGGGACCGTATTAGGAACCTGGAGCAGCAGCTCGATGACCTCCGTCTGGTCAGGGAGAGCGAGGAAGTCATAGAGAGGAGTTACAGAGAGGTGGCCATTCCAAGACCACAGGAGGCAGGCAAGTGGGTCACGGTTAGGAGGGGCAAGGGGCAGAGGCAGGCACTAGAGAGTACCCCGGTGGCTGTACACCTTGACAATAAGTACTCCTGTTTGAGTACTGTTGGGGGGGGGGCAGCCTATCTGGGGGTAGCGACAGCAGCCGGGCCTCCGGTACAGAGACCGACCCTGTTGCTCAGAAGGGTAAGGAAAAGAAGAGGAGGGCAGTAGTAATAGGGGACTCTATAGTTAGGGGGTCAGGTAGGCGATTCTGTGGACGCAGTCAGGAGACCCGGATGGTAGTTTGCCTCCCGGGTGCCAGGGTCCGGGATGTATCTGAACGTATCCAAGATATCCTGAAATGGGAGGGAGAGGAGCCTGAGGCCGTGGTACATATAGGTAGAAAAAGGGAAGAGGTCCTGAAAGGAGAATTTAGGGAGTTAGGAGGAGAGTTAAGGAGAAGGACCGCAAAGGTAACAATCTCGGGATTACTGCCTGTACCACGCGACAGTGAGAGTAGGAATGGAGTGAGGTGGAGGATAAATGAGTGGCTGAAGGACTGGTGCAGTGGGCAGGGATTCAAATTTCTGGATCATTGCGACCTCTTTTGGGGAAGGTGTGACTTGTACAAAAAGGACAGGTTGCACTTGAACCCGAGGGGGACCAATATCCTGGCGGGGAGATTTGGAAAGGCTACTGCAGAGACTTTAAACTAGAACGGTTGGGGGGAGGGACTCAAATAGAGGAAGCTTGTAGATGGTGTGTGAGGCAGGAGGCAGAGAAAGGAAGCACTCAGACCCAACATGTAGGGAAGAAAGAAGAAAAAAAAATAAACAGAGAATAAGAGGTTGTGGGTTTCTTAAATGTGTGAGCAGAGAGACAGATGGGTGTAAAATGAGGGTAGAAGCAATAGGTAACAAGGTGAAAGGTAAAAGTGGTAGGCAGACAAATCCAGGGCAAAAATCAAAAAGGGCCACTTTTCAACATAATTGTATAAGGGGTAAGAGCGTTGTAAAAACAAGCCTGAAGGCTTTGTGTCTCAATGCAAGGAGCATTCGTAATAAGGTGGATGAGTTGAATGTGCAGATAGCTATTAATGATTATGATATAGGTGGGATCACGGAGACATGGTTCCAGGGTGACCAAGACTGGGAACTGAACATCCAGGGATATTCAATATTCAGGAGGGATAGACAGAAAGGAAAAGGATGTGGGGTAACGTTGCTGGTTAGAGAGGAGATTAACGCAATGGAAAGGAAGGACATCAGCTTGGAGGATGTGGAATCGGTATGGGTAGAGCTGCGAAACACTAAGGGGCAGAAAACGCTGGTGGGCGTTGTGTACAGGCCACCTAGCAGTAGTAGTGAAGTTGGGGATGGCATCAAACAGGAAATTAGAAATGCGTGCAACAAAGGTAAAACAGTTATAATGGGTGACTTCAATCTACATATAGATTGGGTGAATCAAATTGGCAGGGGTGCTGAGGAAGAGGATTTCTTGGAATGTATGCCGGATAGTTTTCTAAACCAACATGTAGAGGAACCAACGAGAGAGCAGGCTATTCTAGACTGGGTATTGAGTAATGAGGAAGGGTTAGTTAGCAGACTTGTTGTGCGTGCCCCCTTGGGCAAGAGTGATCATAATATGGTTGAGTTCTTCATTAGGATGGAGAGTGACATTGTTAATTCAGAAACAACGGTTCTGAACTTAAAGAAAGGTAACTTTGAGGGTATGAGACGTGAATTGGCCAAGATTGACTGGCAATTAGTTCTAAAAGGGTTGACGGTGGATATGCAATGGAAGGCATTTAAAGACTGCATGGATGAACTACAAAAATTGTTCATCCCAGTTTGGCAAAAGAATAAATCAAGGAAGGTAGTGCATCCGTGGATAACAAGGGAAATCAGGGATAGTATCAAAGCAAAAGATGATGCGTACAAATTAGCCAGAAAAAGCAGCATACCAGAGGACTGGGAGAAATTCAGAGACCAGCAGAGGAGGACAAAGGGCTTAATTAGGAAAGGGAAAATAGATTATGAAAGGAAACTGGCAGGGAACATAAAAACTGACTGCAAAAGTTTTTATAGATATGTGAAGAGAAAGAGATTAGTTAAATCAAATGTAGGTCCCTTGCAGTCAGAAACAGGTGAATTGATCATGGGGAACAAGGATATGGCAGACCAATTGAATAACTACTTTGGTTCCGTCTTCACTAAGGAAGACATAAATAATCTGCCGGAAATAGCAGGGGGCTGCGGGTCAAAGGAGATGGAGGAACTGAGTGAAATCCAGGTTAGTCGGGAAGTGGTGTTGGGTAAATTGAATGGATTAAAGGCCGATAAATCACCAGGGCCAGATAGGCTGCATCCCAGAGTACTTAAGGAAGTAGCTCCAGAAATAGTGGATGCATTAGTGATAATTTTTCAAAACTCTTTAGATTCTGGAGTAGTTCCTGAGGATTGGAGGGTAGCAAACGTAACCCCACTTTTTAAGAAGGGAGGGAGAGAGAAAACGGGGAATTACAGACCAGTTAGTCTAACATCGGTAGTGGGGAAACTGCTAGAGTCAGTTATTAAAGATGGGATAGCAGCACATTTGGAAAGTGGTGAAATCATTGGACAAAGTCAGCATGGATTTACGAAAGGTAAATCGTGTCTGACGAATCTTATAGAATTTTTCGAGGATGTAACTAGTAGAGTGGATAGGGGAGAACCAGTGGATGTGTTGTATCTGGACTTTCAGAAGGCTTTCGACAAGGTACCACATAAGAGATTAGGATACAAACTTAAATCACACGGTATTGGGGGTTCAGTATTGATGTGGATAGAGAACTGGCTGGCAAACAGGAAGCAAAGAGTAGGAGTAAACGGGTCCTTTTCACAATGGCAGGCAGTGACTAGTGGGGTACCACAAGGCTCAGTGCTGGGACCCCAGCTATTTACAATTTATATTAATGATCTGGACGAGGGAATTGAAAGCAACATCTCCAAGTTTGCGGATGACACTAAGCTGGGGGGCAGTGTTAGCTGTGAGGAGGATGCTAGGAGACTGCAAGGTGACTTGGATAGGCTGGGTGAGTGGGCAAATGTTTGGCAGATGCAGTATAATGTGGATAAATGTGAGGTTATCCACTTTGGTAGCAAAAACGGGAAGGCAGACTATTATCTAAATGGTGGCCGATTAGGAAATGGGGAGATGCAGCGAGACCTGGGTGTCATGGTACACCAGTCATTGAAAGTAGGCATGCAGGTGCAGCAGGCAGTGAAGAAAGCGAATGGTATGTTGGCCTTCATAGCAAGAGGATTTGAGTATAGGAGCAGTGAGGTTCTACTGCAGTTGTACAGGGTCTTGGTGAGACCACACCTGGAGTATTGCGTACAGTTTTGGTCTCCAAATCTGAGGAAGGACATTATAGCCATAGAGGGAGTGCAGAGAAGGTTCACCAGACTGATTCCTGGGATGTCAGGACTTTCATATGAAGAAAGACTGGATAGACTTGGCTTATACTCGCTAGAATTTAGGAGATTGAGAGGGGATCTTATAGAAACGTACAAGATTCTTATGGGGTTGGACAGGCTAGATGCAGGAAGATTGTTCCCGATGTTGGGGAAGTCCAGGACAAGGGGTCACAGCTTAAGGATAAGGGGAAAATCCTTTAAGACCGAGATGAGGAAAAACTTTTTCACACAGAGAGTGGTGAATCTCTGGAACTCTCTGCCACAGAGGGTAGTTGAGGCCAGTTCATTGGCTATATTTAAGAGGGAATTAGATGTGGCCCTTGTGGCTAAAGGGATCAGGGGGTATGGAGAGAAGGCAGGTACGGGATACTGAGTTGGATGATCAGCCATGATCGTATTGAATGGCGGTGCAGGCTCGAAGGGCCGAATGGCCTACTCCTGCACCTAATTTCTATGTATCTATGTATCTATGCCAGATAGTTTTCAAAACCAACATGTAGAGGAACCAACGAGAGAGCAGGCTATTCTAGACTGGGTATTGAGTATTGAGGAAGGGTTAGTTAGCAGTCTTGTTGTGCGTGGCCCCTTGGGCAAGAGTGACCATAATATGGTTGAGTTCTTCATTAGGATGGAGAGTGACATTGTTAATTCAGAAACAAGGGTTCTGAACTTAAAGAAAGGTAACTTTGAGGGTATGAAATGTGAATTGGCCAAGATTGACTGGCAATTGATTCTTAAAGGGTTGACGGTGGTTATGCAATGGAAGGCATTTAAAGACTGCATGGATGAACTACAAAAATTGTTCATCCCAGTTTGGCAAAAGAATAAATCAGGGAAGGTAGTGCATCCGTGGATAACAAGGGAAATCAGGGATAGTATCAAAACAAAAGATGAAGCGTACAAATTATCCAGAAAAAGCAGCCTACCAGAGGACTGGGAGAAATTCAGAGTCCCGCAGAGGAGGACAAAGGGCTTAATTAGGAAAGGGAAAATAGACTATGAAAGAAAACTGTCAGGGAACATAAAAACTGACTGCAAAAGTTTTTATAGATATGTGAAGAGAAAGAGATTAGTTAAAACAAATGTAGGTCCCTTGCAGTCAGAAACAGGTGAACTGATCATGGGGAACAAGGACATGGCAGACCAATTGAATAACTACTTTGGTTCTGTCTTCACTTAGGAAGATAAATAATCTTCCGGAAATAGCAGGGGTCAAATGAGATAGAGGAACTGAGTGAAATCCAGGTTAGCCGGGAAGTGGTGTTAGGTAATTTGAATGGATTAAAGGCCGATAAATCCCCAGGGCCAGATAGGCTGCATCCCAGAGTACTTAAGGAAGTAGCCCCAGAAATAGTGAATGCATTAGTGATAATTTTTCAAAACTCCTTAGATTCTGGAGTAGTTCCTGAGGATTGGAGGGTAGCTAATGTAGCCCCCCTTTTTAAAAAGGGAGGGAGAGAGAAAATGGGGAATTACAGACCAGTTAGTCTAACATCGGTAGTGGGGAAACTGCTAGAGTCAGTTATTAAAGATGCGATAGCAGCACATTTGGAAAGTGGTGAAATCATTGGTCAAAGTCAGCATAGATTTATGAAAGGTAAATCGTGTCTGGCGAATCTTATAGAATTTTTCGAGGATGTAACTAGTAGAGTGGATAAGGGAGAACCAGTGCATGTGTTATATCTGGACTTTCAGAAGGCTTTCGACAAGGTCCCACATAAGAGATTAGTACACAAACTTAAAGCACACGGTATTGGGGGTTCAGTATTGATGTGGATAGAGAACTGGCTGGCAAACAGGAAGCAAAGAGTAGGAGTAAACGGGTCCTTTTCAGAATGGCAGGCAGTGACTAGTGGGGTACCGCAAGGCTCAGTGCTGGGACCCCAGCTATTTACAATATATATTAATGATTTGGACGAGGGAATTGAATGCAACATCTCCAAGTTTGCAGATGACATGAAGCTGGGAGGCAGTGTTAGCTGTGAGGAGGATGCTAGGAGGCTGCAGGGTGACTTGGATAGGCTGGGTGAGTGGGCAAATGCATGGCAGATGCAGTATAATGTGGATAAATGTGAGGTTATCCACTTTGGTGGCAAAAACAGGAAAGTAGACTATTATCTAAATGGTGGCCGATTAGAAAAAGGGGAGATGCAACGAGACCTGGGTGTCATGGTACACCATTCATTGAAAGTAGGCATGCAGGTGCAGCAGGCAGTGAAGAAAGCGAATGGTATGTTAGCATTCATAGCAAAATGATTTGAGTATAGGAGCAGGGAGGTTCTACTGCAGATGTACAGGGTCTTGGTGAGACCAAACCTGGAGTATTGCGTACAGTTTTGGTCTCCAAATCTGAGGAAAGACATTCTTACCATAGAGGGAGTACAGAGAAGGTTCACCAGATTGATTCCTGGGATGTCAGGACTTTCATATGAAGAAAGACTGGATAGACTCGGCTTGTACTCGCTAGAATTTAGAAGATTGAGGGGGGAATCTTATAGAAACTTACAAAATTCTTAAGGGGTTGGACAGGCTAGATGCAGGAAGATTGTTCCCGATGTTGGGGAAGTCCAGGACAAGGGGTCACAGTTTAAGGATTAAGGGGAAATCCTTTAGGACCGAGTTGAGAAATACATTTTTCACACAGAGTGGTGAATCTCTGGAACTCTCTGCCACAGAAGGTAGTCGAGGCCAGTTCATTGGCCATATTTAAGAGGGAGTTAGATGTGGCCCTTGTGGCTAAAGGGATCAGGGGTATGGAGAGAAGGCAGGTACAGGATACTGAGTTGGATGATCAGCCATGATCATATTGAATGGCGGTGCAGGCTCGAAGGGCCGAATGGCCTTCTCCTGCACCTATTTTCTATGTTTCTATGTTTACGGGTGCTGTCTGTACAGAGTTTCTACCTTCTCCACAGGTATGTAGGTTAATTGGCTTGGTATAAGTGTAAAATGTCCCTAGTGTGTGTAGGATAGCGTTAATGTGCGGGGATCGCTGGTCAGCGCAGACTCGGTGGGCCGAAGGGCCTGTTTCCACGCTGTATCTCTAAACGAAACTAAACCAGAGATACCAACACAGATCCCTGCAGAACCCCATTGATCACAGACCTACAGCCTGAATATTTTCCTTCCACCACAACCCTCTTCTTCCATCGATAAGTCAGTTCTGAATCCGTATGAGCAAGTCACTCTTAAACCCGTGCATCTCAATCTTCTTGATCAGCCTACCATTGGGGACTTTAGCAAGCCATGCTTGCTGTCCTAATTAAACTATTCTCTTCCAAATGAGCGTAAATCCTATCCTGAAGAATCCTCTGCAATAACTCAGTAGATTCCCTACCACTAGTTTATAATTCCCTGGATTCTCTCTACTTCACATCTTACATAAAGGAGTATATATATATATGTATGTATGTACATATATATATATGAAGATATTATAAGCTTGGTTTGCAAACTTACCAATAAGTAATTACTCATACCTGCCACTACTACACTCCCACTTTGGAGTGGGTGGTCGGTGTAACCAGAGCAAAGCAAGATGAACAAAAAAAATCATCTCCTGTTATAAACGAGGATGCACGGAAAGTTATAATTGAAAATGTTGTCCAGAATTGCACACAGTCGCACATCTGTGGAATGTCAACCCCATTCAATAGCACAAGTCATTCTAAATAGTAATATCTCCGTATTGGATATTTAGACTGCTGACTTCAATGGAATGAATTTCAGAGGCAGAGAACAAGGTGCAGATACCAGGGATGGATTTCTCGGCAAAACTGTTTAATGTATTCTGCAGTACGTGTAACGTGTTGGAATTTTTATGACAGAACAAAACTGTTGTCACACTTACTTGCTGCGTCATGTTTTGCTACAATCGGTAATCTTTTGTGACAATTAGTGATGGCTGCTTCCATTACTATTAATGCATAATGCTTTTAAGTCTGTGTTAGCTGCTACCCACCGAGTACTAACTTTAAAACAGACACAACATTCTGGAGTAACTCAGCGGGACAGGCAGCATCTCTGGAGAGAAGGAATGGGTGACGTTTCGGGTTGAGAGCCTTCTTTAGTCTTTCAATAGTCTGAAGAAGGGTCTCGACCCGAAACGTCACCCATTCCTTCTCTCCAGAGATGCTGCCTGTCCCGCTGAGTTACTCCAGCTTTTTGTGTCTACCTCCTTTGGTGATGTTTAATTACTCCATTCATTTTTATTTCTTTTCACCTGATCCAAGAGTTATTTTTACCATTCCTAGTCCAGGTAGGTTTCCGCCAGCTACACCAGGTTTAATAATAATAATAATAATAATAATAATAATAATAATAATAATAATAATAATAAATACTTTTATACTTAAATTCAGATGTCCTTGCAGCACACTAATAAAAATACAACATAGCATTAAAGAAGAAGTTTAACATTAAACATAAAAACATCCCCCCACAATGGTTCCCACTGTGGGGGAAGGCACAAAGTCCAGTCCCCATCCTCTTGTCCACCCATGGTCGGGCCTATTGAGGCCTCCACAGTCGCCTCTAGGGGGCCCGATGTTTCAGGCCCTTCTTCGCCGGGTGATGGTGCTCCGGCGTCGGGAGAACCCTCTCAGCGGCTTGGGGTGCCTGGAACGGCCGCTTCCTTACCGGAGACCGCGGCTTCCAAGGTTTATCCCCTCCCTTCCCCGCTAGCCCCCTTGCATTCCTTTGGTGTTCCATCTTTCTCTGGAGAACCACACATATCAGCGTGGTGGTGCAGTGGGAGAGTGGTTGACTCACAGCGCCAGGGACCCCGGTTCGGTCCAGACTATGGGTGCTGTCTGTACGGAGATTGTACGTTCTCCCTGTGACCGCGTGGGTTTTCTCCAGGTGCTCTGGCTTCTACCCACATTCCGAAGACATGCGGGTTTGTAGGTCGATTGCCTTCTGTAGAATTGTACCTATGTGCAGTAGGATAGTGCTCGTGCCCGAGTGATCGCTGGTCGGCCTGGACTCGGTGGGCTGAAGGACCTGTTTCCGCGCTGTATCTCTAAATTTATCATACCTCACGCTGTCTCGGCAAGGCCAGCAGCATAATTAAGGACAAGTCGCACCCTGCCCACTCCCTCTTCTCCCCATTACCATTGGGGAAAAGGTATAGAAGTGGGAAAACGCACACCTCCAGATTCAGGGACAGTTTCTTCCCTGCTGTTATCAGGCAACTGAATCATCCTACCACAACCAGAGAGCAGTGCTGAACTACCATCAAACTCTGATGTCCCTCGGACTATCCTTGACTGGACTTTGCTGGCTTTACCTTGCACTAAATGTTATTCCCTTATCATGTTTCTATACACTGTAAATGGATTGATTATTGTCTTTCTGCGACTGGTTAGCGTGCAACAAAAAGCTTTTCACTGTACCTCGGTACACGTGACGAGAAACTAAATTATACTAAACTAAACGAAACGAGACCACACGTCTTTCCGTTCGGAACTCTACTCTAAGAAATCATCAATGAACTTTGTCCACTGCTCGTTTTCTGTCACCGCCATAACTTTGTCACTGGTGTTTAATAAAGCTTCAAACTCCCCCCTTCCACCTCCTGACAATACTTTGTTCCTCCTACTGATCTGTTCTCTGTGTCGGTGGCACATAGATTCTCACCCGATCCCCCACATTGATTGTGCGAGCTATTCTCAGAAAGAATACTTACTCGTCTGGCTCTCCTCCCTTTTTTAAAGAAAATAATCATTCTGTTCTTTTACTATCAAGGAACTTTGGCAATTGTTACCATTCGGCCCAATCGGGTCCCTGCCATACGACTTAGTTTTAGTTCAGTTTAGTTCAGTTTAGTTTAGTTTAGTTTAGAGAAGGGGTCAAGGAAAGAGCGTTCACGTCGCGGCCCTGTTTCCACCACCACGCACAAGAAGCACATGAAGCGACAAGACAGACACCATTGTATGCAGATGCCGAGAAGTGTGTTCAGCTCTGGCTGAACAACTTCTAATCTTGTGTGTGGACTCGATAAGAAGAAGAAGAAGTCTAGAGAAACAGCGTTTAGAGGATAGGCCCATCGGCCCACCGAGTCCACGCCGACCAGCGATCCCCGCGTACACTAACACTATCCAACACACACTGGGGACAATTTACAAATTTAGCAAGCCAATTAACCTACACAACCGTACGTCTTTGGCGTGTGGGAGGAAACCGGAGCACCCGGAGAAAATCCTCGTGTTCACAGGTAGAACGTACAAACTCCGTACAGACAGCACCCGTAGTCAGGGTCAAACTCCGGGTCTCTGGCGCTGTAAGGCAGCAACTTTATCGCTGTTTATGGTTATTTATCTGTTGTGCTGCTGTAAATAAGAATTTCGGTTTTACGTTTCGGGACGTATATGACAGTAAAACCCTGTGGAATCTTGATTTGTAACTCACAGTACACTGCACCTTTAGTTTGCTTTAGTTTAGAGATACAGCATGGAAACCGAGTCCGCGCCGACCAGCGCACATTAACTCTATCTTACACACACGAGGGACAATTTACAAATTTACCAGCTACAAACCTGTATGTCTTGGGAGAGTGGGAGGAAACCAGAGCTGCCAGAAAAAAACCACCACGAAGGTCATGGGGAGAACGTACAAATCCCGTACACACAGCACCAGTAGTCAGGATCGAACCCGGGTCTTTGGCGCTGTAAGGCAACAGCTCTTCTGCTGTGCCACCGTGATTTTCATTTCTATTGCTAATGCCCGGTCTGAATATTGAACGGTTTGGATGACATTTAACTGATTTGATTCCACCTGTTTTGCATTATTGGCATTGTCTAATTGCAACTCCTACCTCCTCCCACCCTTACCCCACCCCACCTCACCAAAAACAGACTGACAACTCCTATGTCTAGAGGAGTGATGCAACATCCCCTGCTCCACGTTTAAGTTGGAGTTTAGTCTATTGTCAGGTGTACCGAGGTACAGTGAAAAGCTATTGTTGCATGCTGACCGGTCAGCGGAAAGACAATACATGATTACATTCAAGCAATCCACAGTGTACGGACACATAATACAGTGAACAACGTTTAGTAAACAGTGAAGTCCAAAAGCAAATGAATGAAGTCACTGATGCCTTTGAATGAATGGAGGAACACTTCAATTTTAACATTAGCTTATTTTGCAGATTGGGTGAGAACCTCTTTTTAAAAAAAAATATTTCTAATATTTTCATATTCTTCCACCTTGATTAACTAGATTCCAACCTTAACAAGATCCAACTGTTTTGTGCACTCTAGGCCTTTCACTGTACCCCAGTACACCTGACAATAAACTAATATCGAACTCGTAAGAATCAAAGACACAAAATGCTGGAGTAACTCAGCGGGATAGGTAACGTCTCTGGATAGAAGGAACGGGCGACGTTTCGGGTCGAGACCCTTCTTCAGACCCATTCCTTCTATCCAGAGATGCTGCCTGTCCCGTTCAGTTACTCCAGCATTTTGTGTCTATCTTCGGTGTAAACCAGCGTCTGCAGTTCCTTCCTACTGCTAAGAATCATAGATGACCCTATGAAATTTCTCCTCAAATCTTTTGTGTTCCTTCCCTTCGCAGTCCAGTTCTTGACATGTATTTCAATTAGCCCCCCCTTCAACCCCCCCTCCTCCCCACCCCCCTCACCCCCCTCAGCCCTACAAATGCACTACACCCACCAAATGGGGCACAGGACCCTGGATAAAGCATTCGCAATCAACTGTTTACATTCTGAGATGCACTACAAGTGCAAGTCACCATTGTTAGCTCATTAAATACAGGGTTAGTGCTCTGCTCTCCCCTCCCCTCTCTCCTAAGATCCTTGTATATGGATATTTACAATGCTCTAATTACAAGGGCATTGGAGAGGGCCGTGACTCAGTGCCATCATCTCATGCCTTTAATAGTCACTTATCATTCAAGAATGACAGTGATTTGATTTTTGTTTCATAGACAATTACACTTCCGCGATCATTTGGCGGCAATGAGAGCACTGGAGATAGTAGCGGCTATTAAAATGAAGGGGTGTGCTATTAATTCTGCATTAGCAGTGAAATTAAAAATAAAAACTACACTGGAGTAGACGTGGAACTGGGAAAATGAGAGGAGCACATCGCTGGAGGGCAGGAGTTTAAAAAAAAAGTCAGATATTCAGAACACTGCTCCCAGATCGTCTTTTGTTTATCTGTCCCAGTGTCCCTCATTCTTTTATGCTTCTGGCATGAACAGATGTTTATTAGGAATCTCTAGTTACAACGCACCATTTTATTCACTGGTACTGGCTCAGATAATCAGATTATAATAGACTTATATCAACTTGTGCTGAGATTGGAGACGTAAAAGGCTCAGCGCAGTTTCACGCGCTAACAGAGGCAAGGTTTGATGAGACAAACGCAAGTCAATTACTTTCTGTAATATACACAAGCTGCTGAATAACTCCACACAATCTCGCGGAGAACAAAAGAAAGATGACCCTGGCAACGTTGACCTGCCGATCACGTGATAAATGTCCCCCCTCTTGCTTTTATCATTTGCGAAAGCCTGTAACCCGTTGATCCTTCCAAAACTGTTTGGGATGGGAATAAAAACTCTAAATGAACCGTCAATTACCGAGAGAGAAAAAAAAAAAGATTTTTTTTGTTTTCAGTGCTCGGGCTCTGAAGAAAAAAATACTCTGATGAAAACTGAATTTTCCATCGCTTGGTAAAATCTTCGAAGGCGCAAAACATTCATGGATCTTGAAGTCACAAGTAAGGAGTACCCACTTACAGATAATAAAGACATTGAACGATGCTGGTGTGAACATGGCATCACTGACACGCCGTGGCAAATTATGCGCACAGTATACATGTTCTAGTTTATTATGACAGCGATGCATTTTATTGCCGTTGACTTTCGACAGTCTTCTTCTGAGGAGGACGACGATGCAGGCCACACCACACCATTCCCAAGCAGCCTTTGACCCAAAGTGATGAGAGGTGATAGAGAACAGGGGTGATTTTGTGCTCCCCATATCATTCACACCACATTATACTCATCACGGTAGAATCGCTAAACCCACGAAACTGCCTCCGCAGCAGTTTGCCTGCGCACAACCACCGGGTTCCTGTTTGCCAGGCTTGACAACTGTAACAACTAGGGGGAGGTCACCTTTGGGGAGTCATTATCTATCATCACTGCCTCAGCCATTCATCACCCGTGATGCCATTTTATGTACCGTGCATGTAAAATAAGATTATCAATCCCGCGCTCATTTCTTAAAGAATCTGATCAAACTAATGATGCCAAGATCTCGGCCGCGGGTTATGACAGAGTGGCTGATGCCACTAATGCTGGATGGCTGTGGTTGTTTGTTTAATGTGCAGGGTTATAGGGGGACAGGGGGGGTGGGAGAGGGGGTGGGTGGAGGAGAGAGGTGGCAGGCTTTCTTTCCCCTGGTTCTTATCCGCGAGATGAATTTTTTTTCTCTCACATTCACATTTTAAAACCAGGACACCTGTGACCGAAAGGATGATACGATCAGATACGCGCCGAATGAAAGGTAAAAGATCTTGAAGAGAGATAAACACACAGCGACACCACCCAGCTGTGAAAGGTCACAAATCTACAGCAGGATACACAGTTGCCACAAGGGTGTAAAGCCACTAACATAATATGTTGTCCGATCTCCGAGCCGGGTTAGCTAGGGCCATGAATTTCTGCGAATCTGGGGACATTAGGCCTATGAGAGAGAAAAATGGATGGGATCGAGGTGTAGATGGGGTGAAATGTTTGCGTGGTTGCGGCGTTGAAACCCCAGATGTTTATTCAGTTAGAACCACTAGTTTCCTTCGTCCTTGATTGATCCAGTTGGGATTCATTTGTTGAGGGCAAAGGCAGAAATTACTCAGCAGAACATGGGCGGCACGGTGGCGCAGCGGTAGAGTTGCTGCCTTACAGCGCCAGATACCCAGGGTTCAATCCTGACCACGGATGCTCGTCTGTATGGAGTTTCAACGTTCTCCCCGTGACCTGCGTGGGTTTTCTCCGGGTGCTCTGGTTTCCTCCCACACTCCAAAGACGAACAGGTTTGTAAGTTAATTGGCTTGGTAAAATAGTAAATTGTCCCAAGTGTGTGTAGTATAGTGTTAATATGCAGGGATCGCTGGTCAGCGTGGACTTGGGAGGCCGAAGGGCCTGTTTCCATGCTATATCTCTAAACTACAGGTCAGGCTGCAGATGTGGATGAAGAATCTCTGACCTGAACTCTGCTTCTCTTCCCACAGATGCAACCTGACCTGCTGAGTTTTTCCACCATTTTCAAGTTTGGTTTTAGATTTCCAGCATCTGCTGTCACCTATTCCTTTTCTCCAGAAATGCTGCCTGACCCGCTGAGTTACTCCAGCCCTTTGTGTTTGTTTTCGATTTAAACCAGCGTCTGCAGTTCCTCCCTACACAAAGTCTAAAAACAAATTGATTTTCATTCATTTATTTTGGGTGCCATTTGTTAAGGTGCCATTCTTTGTTCTGACTGGACCACGTGAAGTGCAAAGCACCGTGAAGATATTGTGTAGGAAGGAACTGCAGATGCTGGTTAAAACCGAAGTTAGACACAGAAAGTTGGAGTAACTCAGCGGGACGGGCAGCATCTCTGGAGAGAAGGAATGGGCGACGATTCGGGTCGAGACCCTTCTTTGGACCACAGAATATAGTTTAAATTCTTTTCCACTTTCAACCAACCATTTCCCCCCTCTCCCCTTCCCTTCCCTGATGACATTGACTCTTTGCCCAGCTACAGTTCATGTATCCCCAATGCAAGATTTACTCTGGGTGTTATTGGCTTTAACAACTGTGGAAATCTCGACCCGAAACGTCACCCATTCCTTCTCTCCAGAGACGCTGCCTGTCCCGCTGAGTTATTCCAGCTTTTAGTGTCTATCTACTGTGAAGATATTCATCTGACATGCCAGTTCTTTGCTTTGCTTGAACTGTTACGGGCTCCTGAAAGTGTCCCACCCATGTCTGTGCTGAACTGTAACCGAGTTACGTTCGACCTCCCACCACATCCTGCGTGGCACATCCTCACTTTCATTACCGCACTCAGTCCTCATCCTCCCCTGCATCGGAGTGGCGGCACCACACATTGTTTTTTTATTGTACACATCATCATAACATAGATACAGATACAATAGGTGCAGGAGTAGGCCATTCGGCTGATCACCCACAATCAGTACCTCGTTCCTGACCATACCCCTTCATTCCGCTAGCCCTAAGAGCTCTATCTAACTCTCTTTTGAATGCATCCAGTGAATCGGCCTCCACTGTGTTCTGCGGCAGAGAATTCCACAAATTCACAACTCTCTGTGCGAGAACGTTTTTCCTCATCTCAGTTCTAAATGGCCTACCCCTTATTCTTAAACTGTGGCCCCTCATCATTTCACTTGCACAATCAACAGTTATCTGAATGGTGGCCGACTAGGAAAAGGGGAGATGCAGCGAGACCTGGGTGTCATGGTACACCAGTCATTGAAAGTAGGCATGCAGGTGCAGCAGGCAGTGAAGAAAGCGAATGGTATGTTAGCTTTCATAGCAAAAGGATTTGAGTATAGGAGCAGGGAGGTTCTACTGCAGTTGTACAGGGTCTTGGTGAGACCACACCTGGAGTATTGCGTACAGTTTTGGTCTCCAAATCTGAGGAAGGACATTATTGCCATAGAGGGAGTGCAGAGAAGGTTCACCAGACTGATTCCTGGGATGTCAGGACTGTCTTATGAAGAAAGACTGGATAGACTTGGTTTATACTCTCTAGAATTTAGGAGATTGAGAGGGGATCTTATAGAAACTTACAAAATTCTTAAGGGGTTGGACAGGCTAGATGCAGGAAGATTGCTCCCGATGTTGGGGAAGTCCAGGACAAGGGGTCACAGCTTAAGGATAAGGGGGAAATCCTTTAAAACCGAGATGAGAAGAACTTTTTTCACACAGAGAGTGGTGAATCTCTGGAACTCTCTGCCACAGAGGGTGGTCGAGGCCAGTTCATTGGCTATATTTAAGAGGGAGTTAGATGTGGCCCTTGTGGCTAAAGGGATCAGAGGGTATGGAGAGAAGGCAGGTACGGGATACTGAGTTGGATGATCAGCCATGATCATATTGAATGGCGGTGCAGGCTCGAAGGGCCGAATGGCCTACTCCTGCACCTAATTTCTATGTTTCTATGTTTCTAACAGTTGCCCATGTTCACAAGTTCATAGGTGATAGGAGCAGAATTATGTATCGTCTTTCCACTGACTGGTTAGCACAATACAAAGCTTTTTTTGTGTCATCTTACAGTTAGCTTTTCACTGTACCTCAGTACACAGGGGGAATAAACTAAAACTGAACCTGAAACTGAAACTGAAACTGAAAGGTCCCGACCCAAAACATCACCTATCCATGTTCTCCAGAGATAATACGTTCATAGTTCATAAGTGATAGGAGAAGATTTAGGCCATTCGGCCCATCGAGTCTACTCCGCCCTTCAATCGTGGCTGATCTATCCTTCCCTCGTAACCCCATTCTCCTGCCTTCTCCCCATAACCCCTGACAACCGTACTAATCAAGAGTCCATCTATCCCTGCCTTAAAAATATCCATTAACTTGGCCTTCACAGCCTTCTGTGGCAAAGAATTCCACAGATTCACCATCTTCTTACAAAATAAATTCCTCCTCATCTCCTTCCTAAAGTGGAACATTGATGGCTCTCAATGCTGGCATTACATTCACATACATTCAAAGATCAAACATGTTGCTTTTTACAATATTGTTTGGTTAATTCAGGTGGGAAAAGGCAGATACTGTATGCTACTTTAGTTTAGTTCAGTTTAGAGAATCAACGCGGAAACAGGCCCTTCGGCCCACCGAGTCCGCGCCGACCAGTGATCCCCGCACACTAACAATATCCTACACACACTAGGGACAATTTACAATTTTACCAAAGCCATTTAGCCAACAAACCTGTACGTCTTTAGAGTGCGGGAGGAAGCCGGAGCTTCCCGGAGAAAACCCACGCAGGTAATGGGGAGAACGCGCAAACTCCGTACAGACAGCACCCCTGGTAGCCAGGATCGAGCCCGGGTCTCTGTGGATCTATGGGTGTGTGGGTGGATGAATGGAACAAAGGGATGAGGGATAGAAGAAGGAGAGAGGAAAAAGAAAGAGAGGATGGACAACAGACAGAAGGAAGGGAGCAAGACTGGGAAGACTTTCACCTGCATTGTGCGTTTTGCAACAGCAGGATAACCCCATATGCCCTACAGCCTGGGAAGCGCTCTTCTGTGAGAACCAATTTGTGACAAGCAAAGACAGACACAAAAAGCTGGAGTAACTCAGCGGGTCAGGCAGCATCTCTGGAGAGAAGGAATAGGTGGCGTTTCAGGTCGAGACCCTTCTTCAGACTCTTGGTGCTAATCATTGCACTACAAGCTCACACAAAATTGCAATGTTATGTGAACAGCTCCAATGTTATCAATATTTGATGAGATCTCAGCTTTAAGGTGAGACGGGGCAAATTTGAAAGCAGAGATGTGGGGCAAGATTTTTTACCGTGGGTGCAGTGACCATCCAGCGTGGTGGTGGTGGAAGCAGATACCATCAGTGGCCTTTGTTCCAACCATCTGCCTATCAGAAAAACCCTTTGCCCGGGCCCACCTATTGCCGACCACGTTATTCATGTTATTCCCTTTATCCTGTATCTGTACTCTGTGAATGGCTCGATTGTCACCATGTCGAGGGTGTCGGGGGTTAATGGGGAGAAGGCAGGAGAATGGGGTTGAGAAGGAAAGATAGATCAACCGTGATTGAATGGCGGAGTAGACTCGATGGCCTAATTGTGCTCCTATAACCTATGAACTTATGAACTTAGGTATTGTTTTTCGCCGACTGGTTAGAATACAACACAGGCTTTTCCCTGTACCTCGGTACACGTGATAATTAATTAAATTAAATTCAAACTAAAATTTAAAAAACGACCACGTTTTGTCCTGCTCTCCCAGCTTTCTCCCCCTCTCTCATCGGTTCGAAGAAGGGTCCTGTCCCGAAACATCAACTATCCATGTTCTCCAGAGATGCTGCCTGACCCATTGAGTTACACCGGCAGTTAGTGTCCTTTCGTGTAAACCGGCATCCGCAGTTCCTTGTTCCATGCGTGTTATTGTCTCTCAACCTCCACGTTGTTTACAAGTCACGCACTCACGCTCGCTTGTGAAATAGATTCCGGTTCCAACAATAGACAATAGGTGCAGGAGTAGGCCATTCGGCCCTTCGAGCCAGCACCGCCATTCATTGTGATCATGCCTGATCATCCACAATCAGCACCCCGTTCCTGCCCTCTCCCCTTATTCCTCCACTCCTCTATCTTTACGAGATCTACCTAACTCTCTCTTGAAAGCCTCCAGAGAATTGGCCTCCGCTGCCTTCTGAGGCAGAGATTTCCGCAGATTCACAACTCTCTGTGTGGGAATGTTTTTCCTCATCTCCGTTCTAATTGGCCTACCCCTTATATCTGTCGCCCCTGGTTCTGGATTCCTCCAACATCGGGAACACGTTTCCTGCCTCTAGTGTGTCCTAGACATTGTATTGCACCCCAGGATGGCGTGTCCTAAACGCCATTGCATGGCACCCCCAGGAACAAACTTGAGTTCAACCAGCACCACTGTGACATTCATCCTCTCTGTCTGGCGATTGATGCATCACTCCCCTGAATGCTCAGGTCTAATTACCCACAGACCGTGCTGCTACGGAGCTGTCTACTTCATCCCGTACTCACCTGGTAGCCCTGGGATAACGAGAAAATGGAATCAGCAATAAGAGGAGAGCAATGATAACAGATAAAGAGGGTACATAGAACAGAGATACATCTTCGGAAGGGCAAGCCAAGGAAAGGCACAATAAGAGAGAGATCAAGAAATTAAAGAGAAGGGGGGGAGGGAGGGGGGGATGTATCCAGACCCTCAGAAGCAGATTGCAATCCAATTAGAGGCAGGTAGACTTGTTTGATTAATCTACGTGAAGCAGAAAGCTCACATAAGTCACGGTATCAGGAGGCACCGAGGTACATTGTAATCCCCAGGGCCCTGGAGGCACCGTGCATTAATGTGATCAGGTGTGGCTGCATAGTCATTTTCCGGGACGATTGTCTGGTGTGAATTATTGCAGCTAATTGTGCAAACCTGCTCCTGGTGTTGGGAGGGAGCAGACTGAGGCCCCTGACGGACAATATGCCAGCATCGTCCATGCTCGGCCATCAAAGTCCCACCGCGGGACCCTATTCCCTGGAAGGCAGGAGGTTGAGGGGTGATCTTATGGAGGTGTGTACAATCGTGAGAGGAATGGATCGGGTAGATGCATCGATTCTCGTGCCCAGAGTACGGGAAATCAAGGACAAGAGGACATAGGTTCAAGGTGAAGGGGAAAAGATTTAACAGGAATCGGAGGGGTAAACCTTTCACACAAAGGGCGGTGGGTGTATGGAACGAGCTCCCAGAGGAGGCTGTTGAGGCTGGGACTATCCCAACGTTTTAAGATACAGCTGGACAGGTACATAGTAGGTTTCGGCCCGAAACGTTACCTATTTCCTTCGCTCCATAGATGCTGCTGCACCCGCTGAGTTTCTCCAGCATTTTTGTGTACCTAGGTACATAGATAGGACAGGTTTGGAGGGATATGGGCCAAACGCAGGCAGGTGGGACTAGTGCAGCTGGGACATGTTTGCCAGTGTGGGCAAGTTGGCCGAAGGGCCTGTTTCCACACTGGATCATTCTATGACTTGATGGTCAGTGCTCTCACCTCTCTTTTAAGGCACCTCCTTGCATTTACTTAGGAGAATCGTCCTGGGCAATACATGATTAGAACTGAGCCATTGACACATGATAAGAGTATGACGTTTAGTGCAAGGTAAAGCTAGCAAAGTCTGACCAAGGTAGACAAAAATGCTGGAGGACATGGATTGGCGATGGGGACGGTCGGGACCCTTCTTCAGACACTTGGGCATAGCCTGAGATGGAGAAGGGGTGTCTCAGTAGCTCAATAGAATGGATAGGTTCGCCATGCTAATCTGGTTATACTACAAGAGGAGTCAAACGCCGTAGATCTGCAAATGAACACCCAGTTCACCCCAATGTCCTTACCATACTATCAGATGTATTCAAGAGAGAGTTAGATTTAACTCTTAGGGCTAACAGAATCAAGGGATATGCAGGGAGAAAGCAGGAACGGGTACTGATCTTGGATGATCAGTCATGATCAAATTGAACGGCTGTGCTGGCTCGAAGGGCCGAATGGCCTATTCCTGCACCTATTTTCCATGTTTCTATAGCATTGGAGAAGTTAATGCATAGGAGGAGGGCATTCGGCCCATCGTTCCCGGAAGAACTCACCCCAGGTGCACCCTGCCTTTGGTCACAGCAATAAGTTCATGTCTTTTTGGAGGCAGAATTAGGCCATCGGCCCATCAGGTCTACTCCACCATTCAATCATGGCTGATCTATCTTTCCCTCTCAACCCTATTCTCCAGCCTTCTCCCCATAACCCCTGACACCCGTACTAATCAAGAATCTGTCTATCTCCACCTTAAAAATATCCATTCTTGGCCTCCACAGCTGTCTATGGCAATGAATTCCACAGATTCACCACCCTCTGCCTAAAGAAATTCCTCCTACTCTCCTTTCTAAAGGTACGTCCTTTTATTCTGAGGCTGTGGCCTCTGGCCCTGGATTCTCCCAGTAGTAGAAACAGAGTCTCCATATCTACTCTATCCAGGCCTTTCACTATTCAGCAAGATTCAATGAGGTCCCCCGTCATCTTCTTAACTCCAGCGAGTACTGGCCCAGTGCCGACAAACACTCATCACACGTTATTGAGGGCTACTCATTCACTGTGATTCCTGCCCGTTTTGCAAAGGTGTCCGATTTCGACCCCAACTGAATTTCCACCAAAATTGACGCTGTTATTTAGTCTAGCAAATCAATGCATATTTAAGCTGAGCTAGTTATTGACTGTCAAGAGTTATGGCACCAGCATAGATTGCCAGTGTAATGCAGTGAGCTCATTCCAATGAGGGTGTCTTGGGCAGAATAAGTTAGATGAGCTAATATTGAACTGAATACCCAAGCATTCTCAAGCAGTGTTCTAGCCAATATTTGACCCTGAACTAACAACGTAATATATATATCTGGTCATTTAATCTCATTGCTCTTGTGTGGAACGGCAAAACCACTGGCTTGTGACTTAAGTACAACTTTACCAACTGTAAAACTCCGATGGGAATCGTGAATGATGAATGAATGAATGAATAAGTTTATGAATGAATGAATATGTTTACTTGCCAAGTATTCACATACAAGGAATTTGCCTTGGTGCTCCGCCCGCAAGTGGCAACATGACATACAGTGACAGTTAGGAATGACACATAAAACATTAAACATGTTATATAAGGCAATTTATTTCTTCCCCCATGGTTTTCGTGCTCCGCCACAAGCTGCTTCAGTGGTTTGGTGATCTCTGATTTCTTTGATGTTCCAGTACGATTCAGGAGACTGAAGCGCAGAGGTGCCATAAGCCTTTGCTGACACTTGCAGTCAAAGGAATATGAGCGCAAGTGTAAATGTATCGGGTGAGCACTGTCAGGAATGCACAATGTATGCCAAGACGACATGTAGTGGGTGGGATGGAACCCACTCATGAATCCCGTTACAGAAGAAAATTAGTATTGACCAAGAATAAACCAAGAATAATTGACCAAGAACCAAGCCGAGGCTCCATAAGGTGCTGGTCAGGCCTGATTTGGAATATTGTGAGCAGTTTTGGCCACCATATCTGAGGAAGGATGTGCTGGCTCTGGAGAGGGTCCAGAGGAGGTTCACAAGAATGATCTCAGGAACGTGTAGGTTAAATTATGATGAGTTTTTCACGGCACTGGGCTGGAATTTAGAAGAATGAGGGGGGACCTCATTGAGACGTACAGAAGAGTGAAAGGCTTGGATAGAGTGGATGTGGCGAGGAAGTGTCCACTAGTGGGAGAGTCTAGGACGAGAGGTCATTGCCTCAGAATTAAAGGGTGTTCTTTTCGGAAGGAGATGAGGAGGAATTTCTTTCGTCAGAAGGTTGTGAATCTGTGGAATTATTTGCCACAGAAGGCTGTGGAGGGCATGTCAGTGGATATATTTAAGGCAGAGATAGATAGATTATTGATTAGTACGGGTGTCAGAGGTAATGGGGAAAAGGCAGGAGAATGGGGTTAGGAGGGAGAGATAGGTCAGCCATGATTGAATGGTGTAGACTTGATGGGCTGAATGGCCTAATTCTACTCCTATCACTAACGATCTTATGAATGAATGTAATTTTTACCATTTCCACTCCATAATTATTGCCAGTTTTTTGCTCAACCGAATTGGTTGAGGCCCACAGTTTTACCCCGACCAGGCAACGCAATGAATGTGGACTTCCCAAGGGTGTGGTGAGTTGGAGAGGTCTTAGTAAATGAGTCACAGTTTTGAGGTGAAGGTGCACACATGGGATTGGGGAGGAGAAAGGCACAATCCCGATTCCTAGTTGCTTGGACGGCTTCTATGGATCAACTATTTCACCTTCAGATGTGAAACAAGGACATGACAATGACGAGATGAATGACGTTCCACTGTTAATCTGTCAGGGGTTATGGGGAGAAGGCAGGAGAATGGGATTAGGAGGGAGAGATAGATCAGCCATGATTGAATGGCAGAGGAGACTTGATGGGCCGAATATCCTAATTCTGCTCCTATCACTCATGAACTTGTGAATTTATGAATCTAGACTTGCTGGAGTTGATCCCTTTAGTTTGGTTTCGTTCAGAGAAATAGCGAGGAAACAGGCCCTTCGGCCCACCGAGTCCGCACTGACCAGCGACCCACTCACACTAACGCTATCCTACGCACACTAAGGACAATTTACAATTATACCAAGCCATTTAACCTACCAACCTGTACGTCTTTGGAGTGTGGGAGGAAACTGGAGATCCTGGAGAAAACCCACGTGGTCACAGGGAGAAGGTACAAACTCCGTACAGACCGAAACCGGGTCTCTGGAGCTGTAAGGCAGCAACTCTACCGCTGTGCCACCGTGCCGCCCACGTTCTCCTGGCAAATTTGTAGGCATTTGGCTATTCCGTAATTCATAAACTCCCAGGTAGACAAAAATGCTGGAGAAACTCAGCGGGTGCGGCAGCATCTATGGAGTGAAGGAAATAGGCAACGTTTCGGGCCGAAACCCTTCTTCATACACTCCCCATGTTTTCTGCAAGGGAAAGAGTCAGAGAATAAGAAGCAAAGCATAAGCAAACACAAATAGATTGGAAGGACAAAAAAACCACCAGTAGGAGATCTCCAATTTAATAACTCCTTTGGGAATAAGATCACCTATTTCATTTTGAGGGGTGATGCATGGTTCGCGCAGTCCTTGGAGGTGGGGAAAATGCTTTACTGGGGAGGATTTGCTGGGAAATGCCCACAGTTTCAAACCAAACCGTGTGAGTGGTGGCAGGTTCGGTACATGAGAGCCAACTGCTTTTCCACTGGGAAATGTTTTGCTGACTGCATTCTGACTGTGGACTCTGCATGGAGTCCGACATAGCAGGGAGTGAACTTGTTGCGATTCCCCAGCACCTACACTGTTGACACTGCTTTCTGAACCAATGCCAGTTAGATCTTGTTCAAGAACAGCATGCCCATCCATTTTAACGGAGGCTCAGCTGTGAGGAAGAAGTGTAAGCACCAGTACATTTACATTTTTTTTTAATTCATCGAGCTTCACTCAATGTTTTAATTCATTTTTATGTTTATACTTGTTTTGCTTTAGTTAATTTTTTAAAGTTTTTTATTTAGGTTTTATTTGTTGTTTCGTGAAATTTTAATTCTCCGAAATTTTTCCACGTGTTTGGGACTTTGAGAAACATTTAGTGCGCCTAACAACTTTGACAGCCAGCAAAGATTGGTGTGGCTTTGCCTCTAGCCCAGATTTTTTATCAACTCTTTAGTGAAGTGTAAAAACGCACAGGGACAGTTTCTTCCCAGCTGTTATCATGCAACTGAATCATCCTACCACAACCAGAGAGCAGCCCTGAACTACTCTCTACCTTATTGGTGACCCTCGGACTATACTTGATCGGACTTTGCTGGCTTTACCTTGCACTAAACTTTATTCCCTTGTCATATATCTGTACACTGTGAATGGGTCGATTGTAATCATGTATTGTCTTTCTGCTGGTACACAAAAATGCTGGAGAAACTCAGCGGGTTCAGCAGCATCTATGGAGCGAAGGAAATAGGTAACGTTTCGGGCCGAAACCCTTCTTCATGTATTGTCTTTCTGCTGACTGGATAGCACACAACAAAAGCTTTTCACTGTACCTCAGTACATGTGACAATAAACTAAACTGTAAACTGAAGGAAACTCAATCCAAGATGGGATATATCTTGCTGCTGCACCCGCTGAGTTTCTCCAGCATTTTTGTGTACCATGGGATATATGTGCAGTGAACACCATCATTGTCATAAGGAATAGTAGAATTAGGCCATTAGGCCCACCAAGTCTACTCCACCATTTAATCATGGCTGATCTATCTCTCCCTACTAACCCATTTCTCCTGCCTTCTCCCCATAACCTCTGACACTAATCAAGAATCTGTCTATCTCTGCCTTAAAAATATCCACTGAGTTGGCCACTACAGCCTTCTGTGGCAAAGAATTCCACACCACCGTCTGATTAAAGAAAGTTCTCATCTCCTTCCTAAAATAACGTCCTTTAATTCTGAGGCTATAGCCTCTAGTCTGAGCCTCTCCCACTAGTGGAAACATCCTGCAGAGCCTCATGGGCAGCATCACTAATTAGCATCAAGGTGGTCACTTCCTGAGCTAGTCCCTGAGGATCAAGTTTGGCTTGTTTGTGATTGTTATGGTTTTTAAAGTGTTCAATGAGGCTACTTTGGGAACTGTGTATTTCTCCATAGGTGCGGGGAAGGCTTTGCTTAATATGGCAATGGGTGAGTAGACTGCGAGTTCGTCTGCACCTTCCGGTATTTATGTTGAGACAGGTACATGGAGAAATGGAACGTAAGATGCCACACCTGTCTCTATACCTCCTCCCTCGACTCTGCCCAGGGACCCAGACGGTCCTTTCAGGTTAGGCAGAGGTTCACTTGCACCTCCTCCAACCTCATCTACTGTATCCGTTGTTCGAGATGTGGACTCCTATACATCGGCGAGACCAAACGTAAACAGGGCGATCATTTTGCGGAACACCTTCGCTCAGCCCGCGTGAACCAACCCGATCTCCCGGTTGCTGGACACTTTAATTCTCCTTCCCATTCCTACACTGGCCTTTCTGTCCTCGGTCTAGCTCCATCGTCAGAGTGAGGCTAAACGCAAATTGGAGGAACAGCATCTCATATTTCGCTTGGGCAGCTCACAGCCCAGTGGTGAGAATTTGATTTCTCTCACCTCAGGTAGCCCCGGCATTCCTTCTCTCTCTATCCCTTCTCCGTCCAATTGCCGCTAGCTTCTCATTTTCACCCAACAAACAGCTAACAACGGCTTGTTTCCTTTATCATCATTACTTTTTTTTGCGTATCTTTCATTCATTGTTCTTCATCTCTCCACATCACCATCCATATCTCCCGTTTCCCTTATCCCTAACCTGTCTGACGAAGGGTCTCGACCCAAAACGTCACCCATTCCTTCTCTCCAGAGATGCTGCCTGTCCCGCTGAGTTACTCCAGCTTCTTGTGTCTATCTTCGGTTTAAACCAGCATCTGCAGTTCCTTCTTACACAAACGTGGGCAAATGGGACTAGCGTAGCTTGGGCATCTTGCTCGGCATGGGCAAGTTGTGCCAAAGGGCTTGTTTCTGTGCTGATGCTATGCTATGACCTTATTCTGTGTCCTCCTCAAACATGCAGGGCATCAAAGTTCTGAGTAGAAGCGTGAATGCTCCTTCTCCACGTTTGAGTTGCTCTGGCTCAGGAACCCCCCAGGAGTCAAAGTTTTCAAAGCAGCTTTGAGAACGTCCTTGAATTTATTCCTCTGTTCACCTGGTAGTTTCTTCCCATCACAGACCTTGGAATAGAGAGTCTGCTCCAGGTATCTAATGCTGGGTTCTTTCACAGCGAGAACTTGTTTAGGATCACCAGCAAACCAGCACCAGCAGAAAGGAGAAAGTAAGCAAGAAGAACAGCAAGAAAAACAGTCAGCGTTTCAATCAGAAAACAGTGCTGGAGGAACTCAGCAGGTCAGACAGCATCTATGGAGGGAGATGGACTCTCAAGTGATATTTCGGGTCAGGATGCTTCTTCAGACTTGAACAAGTTAGGCGTGAAGACCTTCAGGGTCCTTCAGTCCAATTTATGCATGCCGACCGAGGTGCCTACCTGAGCTTGTCCAATTTGATTGAGTTTGGCCCAGATCCATCCAAACTTTCCTATCCACATACCAGTCAAAATGTTCAAGAAGGAACTGCAGATGCTGGAAAATCGATGGTAGACAAAATTGCTGGAGAAACTCAGCTGGTGCGGCAGCATCTATGGAGCGAAGGAAATAGGCAACGTTTCGGGCTGAAACCCTTCTTCAGACTGATGCAGGGTGGGGGGGGGGGGGGGGCAGGAAGAAGAAAGGAAGAGGAGGAGCCAGAGGGTTGAGGGAGAGCTGAGAAGGGGAGGAGACAGCAAGGGCTACCGGAAATTGGAGAAGTAAATGTTCATGCCACCAGGGTGCAGACTGCCCAAGCGGAATATGAGGTGCTGCTCCTCCAGTTTCCGGTGGTGCTCACTCTGGCAATGGAGGAGGCCCAGGACAGAGAGGTCAGATACGGAATGGGAGGGGGAGTTGAAGTGCTGAGCCACAGGGAGGTCAGGTTGGTTAATGCGGACCGAGCGGAGGTGTTCGGCGAAACGATCGCCAAGCCTGCGCTTGGTCTCACCGATGTAGATCAGCTGACATCAAGAGCAGCGGATGCAATAGATGAGGTTGGAGGAGGTGCAGGTGAACCTCTGTCGCACGAGGAACGATTGCTTGGGCCGTCCTCTGAAGTTCTTGGCTTGGCCATCTTTGGATCCGACTGGTCCATCATCACTTCCTCAGAACAACGAGAAACCAACACCAAGTGCGGTCTTGGCAGTGAAGTGCACATCCTGAGCTCGAATAAGAAAAATATCGACTGCTGGATCCATGTAAGTTTACGCTGATCCCACCGGATGGTGAAGGGCCCGGATAGAGTGGATGTGGAGAGGATGTTTCCACTAGTGGGAGAGTCTAGGACCAGAGGTCACAGCCTCAGAATTAAAGGATGATCCTTTAGGAAGGTGATGAGGAGGAATTTCTTTAATCAGAGGGAGGTGAATCTATGGAATCCAGTGCCACAGAAGGCTGTGGAGGCCAAGTCAATGGATATTTTTAAGACAGAGATAGATTTTTGATTTGTATTGGGGGCAAGGGTTATGGGGAGAAGGCAGGAGAATGTGGTTAGGAGGGAGAGATAAAGCCCTGTCCCACTTTACGAGTTCATTCAAGAGTCCTCCCGAGTTTGCCGTGATTCGAACTCGGAGATTTACGGTAATGGCCGCTTATAGGTACTCGGGGCTCTCGTGGACATTTTTCAACATGTGAAAAATCTTCACGAGTCTTCCCGAGTTTACCGCGTTTCCCGAGTACCTGCCGTTAGCGTTACGAGCCACTAAGAGACGTCCCCGAGCTCCGACGTACCCACTATGTACATTCTACGTGCTTCCACGAGTTTGATATTCTTTTTTAAACTCGGGAGAGCTCTTGAATGAACTCGTACAATGTGACAGGGCTTTTAGATCAGCCGTGATTGAATGGCATCGTAGATTTGATGGGCCGAATGGCCTAATTTTGCTCCTATCACTTATGTTAGCATTCATAGCAAAAGGATTTGAGTATAGGAGCAGTGAGATTCTACTGCAGTTGTACAGGGTCTTGGTGAGACCACACCTGGAGTATTGCGTACAGTTTTGGTCTCATAATCTGAGGAAAGACATTCTTGCCATAGAGGGAGTACAGAGAAGGTTCACCAGACTGATTCCTGGGATGTCAGGACTTTCATATGAAGAAAGACTGGATAGACTTGGCTTGTACTCGCTAGAATTTAGAAGATTGAGGGGGGATCTTTATGGAAACGTACAAAATTCTTAAGGGGTTGGACAGGCTAGATGCAGGAAGATTGTTCCCGATGTTGGGGAAGTCCAGATGTTGGGAGTCCAGAACAAGGGGTCACAGTTTAAGGATGATAAGGGGGAAATATTTTAGGACCGAGATGAGAAAAACATTTTCTCACACAGAGAGTGGTGAATCTCTGGAATTCTCTGCCACAGAAGGTAGTTGAGGCCAGTTCATTGGCTATATTTAAGAGGGAGTTAGATGTGGCCCTTGTGGCTAAAGGTATCAGGGGTTATGGAGAGAAGGCAGGTACAGGATACGGAGTTGGATGATCAGCCATGATCATATTGAATGGCGGGGCAGGCTCGAAGGGCCGAACGGCCTACTCCTGCACCTATTTTCTATGTTTCTATGTTTCTATGAACTTATAGAAAATGCATCTTTTCCCAATCACTTGCTACAGTACCTCAGTGGTGATAATTCATGGTTTGTGTAGGAAGGAACAGCAGATGCTGGATTAAACCGAAGATAGACACAAAATGCAGGACTAGCTCAGCGGGACAGGCAGCATCTCTGTAGTGAAGGAATGGGTGACGCCTATTCCTTCTCTCCAGAGATGCTGCCTGTCCCGTCCCGCTGAGCTAGTCCAGCATTTTGTGTCTATCTTCTAATTTGTGGTTTGATGGATTCGGAGATGCTGCATCCCTTCAGCTGTTAGATGAAAAGTAATTCCATGACCTAGCCCATGTCTCATTAATGCCGGGTGTCAGTAAGATCAGAGCTGAGTTGACAGGTTTCCACTTGAGTTTAAACACGATGCGAATATTCTTCCAATAATCCAATGAAAGGTAGGGGTAAGAATGCCTCAGTTCAATAAGAACGAACAATGCTGTACTTCACAACGCAATCCTTCCGGGTATTCCCTCAAGAGTCATCTCTAATATTATTAATAGTTTGATTTCAGCACATTCTCCTTAGGGTCATAGATCATTACAGCGTGGAGACGCGCCTTTCGCCCCAACTTGCCCACACCAGCCAACATGTCCCATCTTACACTAGTCCCACCTGCCTGCGTATGGCCCATATCCCTCCAAATCTGTCCTATCCATGTACTTGTCCAACTGTTTCTTAAACGTTGGAATAGTCACCACATCAACAACCTCCTCTGGCAGCTCATTCCAGACACCCACCACCCTCTGTGTGAAAAAGTTACCTATTAAATAAATTCCCCTTCACCTTAAACCTATGTCCTCTGGTCCTCGATTCGCCTACCCGATCTATTCCTCTCGTGATTTTATACACCTCTATAAGGTCCTTGCTAAACTTTCTCCACCGTGGAGACAGCCAGCCTCCTCCACAGATGCACGCCTGCCAAGTGTGGATATGAGCGATCCTTTATCTCGGTTGTTGACATGACTTTGCTGTTTAGGGGCATCAATTCATTACAGCAAAATGCATGACAGCCATGGTCGCTTGTTCAGAGTTGCAGTAACAACACTGCTCCAGCTATGCCATCTCTCTCTGTCACACGAATGATGCCTTTGAAAGATTTAGACATAACTGCGACTAAACCTCGCCTGCCGTCCCCTAAGTTGTTGCACGGTGGAAGAGGGCGATGTTGTGATGGTCGCTTGTTGGGAGGGAAATGCTGTCCATCCATGTGTAGGAAGGGACCGCAGATACTGGTTTACACAGAAGATGGGCGCAAACTGCTGGAGTAATTCAGCGGGTCAGGCAGCATCTTTAGTTTTAGTTTTAGTTTTAGAGATACAGCGGGGAAACCGGCCCTTCGGCCCACTGGGACCGCGCTGACCAGCGATCCCCGCACATTAACACTATCCTACACACATTAGGGACAATTTTTACATTTACCAGGCCAAATAACCTACAAACCTGTACGTCTTTGGAGTGTGCGAGGAAACCGAAGATCTCTGAGAAAGCCCACGCAGGCCACGGGGAGAACGTACAAACTCCGTACAGACAGCACCCGTAGTCGGGATGGAACCTGGGTCTCCGGCGCTGCATTCGCTGTAAGACAGCAACTCTAACGCTGCGCCACCTTGGAGAAATAGGTGACATTTCAGCCAAACTAATATTTATTAATAATATTATTATTATTCATAGTAATATCTATGGTAATAGAAACGTACAAAATTCTTAAGGGGTTGGACAGGCTAGATGCAGGAAGATTGTTCCCGATGTTGGGGAAGTCCAGATGTTGGGGAAGTCTGGGGATGTTTGACTTGCCATAGTAATATGGCAAGTCAAATTTCACTGCACCAATTGGTGTATGTGAATGTGTATGTCTATCTATCTATCTATCTAATATCTGTGCCGTGGCATCATGGTGGCACTGCGGTAGAGTTGCTGCCTCACAGCGCCAGAGACCCGGGTTCGATCATGACTATGGTTGCTGTCTGTTTGTTCGTTCTTCCTGTGACCATGTGGGTTTTCTCCGGTTGCTCCAGTTTCCTCCCACATTCCAAAGACGTGCGGGTTTGTAGGCTAATTGACTTCTGTAAATTGTCCCTAGTGTGCAGGATAGTGCTGGTGTATGGGTGATCATTGGTAGCAGTGTGGTCTTAGTGGGCCGAAGGGCCTCTTTCGACGCTGTTCCTCTAAACTAAAAAAGGTTACCTGCAGGGTATTCGGTAAGAAGTATCCTCAATTTTGTTTTTTTTGGTTGAAAGATGAATTTCAGTCTTCAGGAATCTCAGGTTCCCCTGCGATCCTGCTCAGAATTAGGCAGGTTTGATGACAGAGGGAGCATTCAGACTCTGGGGTCAAACAACACCAGAAACACCAACACACTTCCATTAGTACAGGTGTCAGGGGTTATGGGGAGAAGGCAGGGGAGAGATAGATCAGCCATGATTGAATGGCAGAGTAGACCTGATGGGCCGAATGGCCTAATTTTACTCCTATCACTTATGACCTTATGACCTTATGACACTTGAATTGGCCCATGTCTACTGATGGCGTAGTCCAGAGCGGCACAAACAGGAACAAGATAAATCCATGCGGTGGATGGTGGGGCTTTCCCTAAGAAGGGGTGGGTGGAAATTTCTGAAGATGCATCGGCCTCCAGTCAAATCGGTAAGACCACAAATGTCTTAAGTTCATAAGTTTAATTTAGTTTAGAGATACAGTGCGGAAACAGGCCCTTCGGCCCACCGGATCCGCGCCGACCAGCGATCCCCGCACATTAACACCATCCTACACACACCAGGGACAATTTACAATTTTACCAAGCCAATTAACCTACAAACCTTGTACGTCTTTGGAGTGTGGGAGGAAACCGAAGATCCCGGAGAAAACCCACGCAGGTCACGGGGAGAACGTACAAACTCCGTACAGACAGCACCCGTGGTCGGGAACCCGGGTCTCCGGTGCTGCAATCGCTGTAAGGCAGCAACTCTACCGCTGTGACCGCCATGTTCATAAGTGACAGGAGCAGGATTAGGCCATTCGGCCCATCAAGTCTACTCCGCCACTCAATCATGGCTGATCTATATCTCCCTCTTCTTAACCCCATTCTCCTGCCTTCTCGCCTTAACCCCTGACACCCATACTAATCAAGAATCTATCTATCTCTGCCTTGAAATTATCCATTGATTTTGTTGGTGGTGATTCGGGTCGAGAACCTTCTTCAGACTCTTTGGGTCTCGACCTGAAACGCCACCCATTCCATCTCTCCAGTGATGCTGCTTGTCCCGCTGAGTTACTCCAGCATTTTGGTGTCTATCTTCAGTGTAAACCAGCATCTGCAGTTCCTTCCTACACATCCATTATGACCTTTGTGCCTATCTACACTTATCCATTTTGCCTGTACTAGTCTGTGCCCTGCTATTCATTGGCTATTTAAGTGCCTGTCTAAATGTCTCTTAAATGTAGTGATTGTATCTGACTGCACCACATCCTCCGGCAGTGAGCTCCGGATATCAGTCGTTCTCTGTGTGAAAAGCTTTCCCTTCTTATACCCTTTAAAATCCTTGCCTTAAACCTACTTCCTCTTGTTTTGCTACCCCTACCGTGGGAAAAAGATTCTGCCCATCTACCCTACCTATGCCTCACATATACTTTCATCAGGTCATTGATCCTGACTAAGGGGGCTGTCTGTACCCAGTTTGTACGTTCTCCCCATGACTTTATAACAAACTCCAGTATTTACAGTAAGTCTTTGCTGTGTTGTTGTACCTTTCCATATACATTTTTAGACGGGTAAAAATGTTTTCTTTCTTTGCATATCATTGGACAAATTGAATCCAAAATAGATGGCTACAATGGCGTAGCGGTAGAGTTGCTGCCTTACAGAGGGCCGGGTCCGATCCTGACTATGCGTGCTGCCTGCTGTGGAGATTGTAAGTTCTCCCTGTGACCTGCGTGGGTTTTCTCCGGGTGCTCCGGCTTCCTCCCACATACCAATGACCTACAGGTCTGCAGGTTAATTGGCTTTGGTGAAAAAGATCGTAAATTGTCCCTAGTGTGTAGGATAGTGCTACTGCACGGGAATCACCGGTCGGCATGGGCACGGTGGGCTGAAGGACCTGTTTCCGTGCTGTATCTCTAAATGCTAAACTAAGAGGGAGCTTCTTTTTTTTTTAATGGGTGTCAGGGGCTATAGGGAGAAGGCAGGAGAATGGGGTTAGGAGGGAGAGATAGATCAGGCATGATTGAATGGCGGAGTAGATGGGCCGAATGGCCTAATTCTGCTCCTATCACCTTTGACCTTATGACTTTTGACCTTATATCACCCCAGTTTATTTATTTTTAAGGAATGAAACAGATACTATAGTGGTATTTTGGAGACTTCTAGTGGCCACAGGAAGAAGTAGGGAATGGAGGGATATGGACCACATGCAGGCAGAAAGGAGGGATTTAATTTGCCATGATATCAGGCACATACACCTTGGGCCAAAGGGCCTGTTCCAATGATGTGAACCTCTCTAAACCTCCCTGAGCTGTGTTATGTTCTCAACTGCTCTCTGTTCTACACTTCTGTTCTGTGAGGATTGACTACAAGAAATCACTTTGTTACCTAAGTGTAAAAACAATGTTATCAGCAAATCATGTTTGTAGCACAACAGCATGATGACATTGCAGCCTTCCCAGCATTATTATGTTTTTTGTGAGTTTTAATCTTCAGTGTGAGTTTTGTCCAGTCTGGGTGTTTTCAGTATCTCGAATCACCACAGTAAAAGGTTTAAAATGTACATTTTCCAAATCGTTCTATCTATCTATCTCTCTATCATCTATCTATCTATCTATCTATCTATCTATCTATCTATCTATCTATCTATCTATCTATCTATCTATCTATCTATCTATCTATCTATCATCTATCTATCTATCTATCTATCTATCTATCTATCTCTATCTATCTATCTATCTATCTATCATCTATCTATCTATCTATCTATCTATCTATCTATCTATCTATCTATCTATCTATCTATCTATCTATCATCTATCTATCTATCTATCTATCTATCTATCATCTATCTATCTATCTATCTATCTATCTATCTATCTATCTATCTATCTATCTATCTATCTATCTATCTATCTATCATCTATCTATCTATCTATCTATCTATCTATCTATCTATCTATCTATCTATCTATCTATCTATCTATCTATCTATCATCTATCTATCTATCTATCTATCTATCTATCTATCTATCTATATCTATCTATCATCTATCTATCTATCTATCTATCTATCTATCTATCATCTATCTATCTATTTATCTATCTATCTATCTATCTATCTATCTATCTATCTATCTATCTATCTATCTATCTATCTATCTATCTATCTATCTATCTATCTATCTATTCTTTCAAGCAATCAACACATCACCATGTTTGATATTGTTCCTGTAACAGCAATGCTTTGCCCATCCTAATGGGCCGGCTTGGTGGTCTTCAACGTTGCCGAATCTTCGCAGGAAGCCAGGCTCTGCGTTTAGAAGGACACTCTGTCTTACGCTCTTCCCGATGCTCCTTGGCCACCTTGTGTGATTCATCCCCATGCAAAGTCTTTGTCTCATGGCTCAATGGATCTGAGCAGCAAATCAGTTCAAAACAAGCCACCACCGACAGTGATCGATGGCCCTTGCAAAGTCCTGATTTGCTGATCGGATGCATCAATCAAGATGCAAATGTGAAAAATAGCATGTCATGAATATGCACAAGCTGTCCGAAGCATAAAGGAAGGGGGGGGGGGGGGGGGGGCAGGAGAAGGGCAAGCTAATATTTGCCGCTGTACCCCTCATAGAAAACATGCTTGCTCCCCTTAAGCCAATTCAGATTTTGAACCAAACTAATTAAGTAACAAAGGCAGTTGTCATAGGAACTATGCTACTAATTTATCATTGCAAATAGTCCGTGCGATTTGCCAGTTGCCTGGCAACAACCAATGGGTATGAAGACAATTGATGACAAATTCTTCCATCTACAGATGTAAGAATGACATTACGTTCTGAGTCTTGATTCCACCCTTTCTGCAATCCCAATGTCACACTTCAGCTGAGTGGCGGATAAAGTCGTCCGAGCTGTCTCCGACTACACCATCCATGAAGGCCAGAGACAGAGGGGGTTAACCGGTGCCCTTCCCACTCACCTTTTAATCTTTATTAACATTGCCCGAGTTATATACAGGGCCTTTGAGTGAAATCTGTGAGCATCATAAAACGTATGGCAAAGCTGACTGTATAACTTGTGGGATACAAGGGAAAGCAATGATTCCAAATTCTGAAAATTGATAAAGTACCAAGTCAAATATTTTATAACAAACTCCAATATTTAAGTCTTTGCTGTGTTGTTGTGTCTTTCCATATACTTTTTTTAATGCGGGAAAAAATGTTTTATTTCCTTGCATATCATTGGACAAATTGAATCCAAAATAGATCGGCACAGCGGTAGAGTTGCTGTCTGACAGCATTAGAGACCTGGGCTCGATCCTAACTATACGAGCTTTTTACGCGGAGTTTGCACGTACTCCCCGTGACCTGTGTGGGTTTTCTCCGGGTGCTCCGGTTTCCTCCCACACACCAAAGGCGTACAGGTTTGTAGGCCAATTGGCTTTGGTCAAATTGTGAATTGTCCCCAGTGTGTGTGTGTAGGATAGCATTATTGTACGTGGATCGCTGGTCGTCGCTGAGCCAGCGGGCCGAAGGGCCTGTTTCCCTGCTGTATCTCTAAACAAAGTCAAAGAGATCAATGGCGCGAAATGCGTCATTTTCGTTGAGAATGGAAACAATTAAGTGCTATGGTTCAATATTATGGGATCGCAATTAATTGCAAAATGCGGTCGTGTGCAACTGAAAGCATTTTTATAAGCAGATGTCTGTTGTAACAATGAACGTCTTATGTGAGGTGGAAGTCCATAGGCTTCAGCAAGACTTCATCTGGAATCACTGAAACATTTATCATAACTAAGTTTATTGTAACGTGATTTGACTGCTTATCCCCTACAGGACACCAAACAATCTGGACTGTTTATGACCTCTGTGTGATCTGCATTATTTGATTCTAATGATGTTACTTTGGGTTTTATATCTATATATATATATATATATCTATGTTTATGTGTTAATGTGACTCTAAATGCTGTACAGAACCAAGTTGCTCTGCCGAATTGAGTAAATGCTGTCATATTGTGCCAGGGATGGGATAACCATTTAATCAATGCTACGAGGGTGGAATTTTGTTCCACATGATGGGGAACTCCTGATTCTTCCCCAGACAGTGTTGCAGGATCTTCAATATATGTCTGAAGCTGCAGCAGTAAACAAGTGGAGCTTTACCTTCAAACTGTATCGTAAGGATGGTACATCTGACAATGCCGTACCCACTCGGCTCTTCACTGGCAATCAGACAGGATGATATGCTGAAATAGTTATATGGAGTTATAGAGTCATACAGCACAGTAAAAGGCCCTTCAGCCCAACTCATTTATGCTGACCAGGATGTCCCATCCAAGTTAGTGCCGTTCCCCCATGCCAAGCACATAGAGTGTTGAGTCATAGAGTCTTACAGCGTGGAATCAGGCCCTTCAGCCCAACTGCGGGGGCTTTGATCGCCCCGACTGTGGACGGTTTGACTGCCCCGACCACGGGAGAATGAAGAGGAAGAAGATTGAACTTTATTGCCTTCCATCACAGCGAGGAATGTGGAATCCACTGTGGTGGATGTTGATGTTAACTTTTATGTGGTGGTGTGTCTGGTTGCTGTTCACTTAGTATGGCTGTATGGTAACTCAAATGTCACTGTACCTTAACTGGTACGTGTGACAATAAACTGACCTTGAAACCCTTGAAACCTAGAACTTGCCAACACCGACCAACATAGTCCCACCTGCCTGCATTTAGCCCATATCCCTCCAAACCTGTCCCATCCATGTACCTGTCTAGTTGCTTCTTAAATGTTGCGAGTATCTCTGCCTCCACTACCTCCGCCAGCTGCTCGTTCCATGCACCCACCACCCTTTGTGTGAAAAAGTTACCCCTCAGATTCCTATAAACCCTTTCCCCCCCTTCACCTTAACATTCCCCCTTCACCTTGAATATCCCTCTAAATCTCTAAATCCCTCTACATCCCTCCAAATCTTTCCTATCCATGTGCCCGTCTAAATGTAATGACAAAGAACAGCTGATGCTGGTTTATACCAAGGATAGACACAAAATGCTGGAGGAACTCAACGGGTCAGGTGACATCTCTGGCGAACATGGACAGGTGACATTTCGAGTGGGGACGTTTCCGTCTGTAGAAGTACTAAAATTCCACAAATCCCCCCCCCCTACTAATACCCCAGTCATTTCCTCTGTCGCATTTCCTCACAGGAGTTCAAGCTATGACCCTCTCCCTACAATTCCAACAAGGTCACGATCGAACCCATGCCTCTGGCTCTGTGAGGCAGCAGCTCTACCAGCTGCCCCACTGCAGTTGACCCTCTGTATTAACTTCCACTCTCAGTTAACTTCCAGCCACTCTTCTGCACGACTACTACTTTGGATTCCACCGTCCTCTCAATCTAGATCAAACTCCCCCCTCCCACCAGAAGCCCTTGCAAACCTGCCCACCATGGTCCCCCCTCCAGTTCAGGTGTCACCTGTCCCTCTTGTACAGGTCACCTGTGGCTCAGACGGTATCTGATTCGCCCAACTTTTCAGCCACATACTGATCTGCCTACTTCCCTATTCATAACCTCACTGGCACGTGGTACTGGGAGTAATCTAGAGATTTCTACCCTAGAGCTGCTGCTTTCTGACCTTTTGCTTAACTCCCTTATATTCACTCCATGGGACCTCATCCTTTTTTCTATCTCTGTCATTTCTGTTAATGTGCACAGCAGCTTCTGGCTGCTCACTCTCCCTCTCTGAGAATGTTCTGCAACCGCTCAGTGACATCCTTGACCCTGGCACTAGGGGAGGCCACACACCATCCTGGAGTCCTGGAGTCAGATGGAGTATTCTCCACTGTCCCATATGTAAGGGGACTACTGTTATATTCTAAATAACTTGCACTTGGTTCAAACTTGATTCGAATGGATGGCAGCAGTGAACCAAGGGCAGCCTAGTGGCGCAGCGGTAGAGTTGCTGCCTCACGGCGCCAGAGACCTGGATTCGACCCTGACCTCGGCCGCTGTCTGCATGGATTTTGCACCTTCTCCCTGTGACCGCGTGGCTTTTCTCCGGGTTCTCCGGTTTCCTCCCACGTCCCAAAGACATGCAGGTTTGTCGGTTAATTGGCTTCTGTAAATTATCACTTATGTATAGGATAGATCTAGTGTACGGGGTGATCGTTGGCCGGCGTGGACGCTGTGGGCCACACTGTGGGTGGGCCATTTGGTTTCCACGCTGTATCTCTGAACTAAACTGAACTAAAGTAATGCTAAACTACAGGGACGTAGGACTATCTGCATACTCAAGTTGGTTCTACCATTTAAATACTTCATGGGCTGATATGTGAGTAAACTCTAAGTTGTTGCTTCCTTTGAGGTCTTTACTAATTATGTATATGGGAATTTATACTCACACGATGCAAAAGAATAGACACAAATACAACGACATTCCAGATACATTGTTATTGGTTTTATGATTTGGTTTATGAAAATTATCCGCTGTGTAACATTACTTCTACCAAAACATGGACAGTCAACGTTATTTATGCCTTTCAAAAGTTTATCAGAGCTCCTCTCAACCTTAAACTTCATGTGAGTTCAAGCAAAAAAACTGTTCACATTTCTTTTTGAGATAGGTACACCTTCATTAATTGATTATAATTCATTCCTATGAGTTTGTCTTTGCATTAAGTCCATGTTTTAATTTGTCGGTGACTGCCAAATCAGTGGAAAGTCCATGTTTTGGTGCAAATAATATTGCCGTGCCTTCCTATATTTGAGGTGCATGTATATCTGTGTCTGCTCTTATGCATCTGTGTGATTATTGAATAGTGAAAGGCCCGGATAGTGTGGATGTGGAGAGGATGGTTCCACTCATGGGAGAGTCCAGGAACAGAGGCCATAGCCTCAGAAAAAAGGACATACCTTTAGAAAGGAGATTTCTGGAATTCATTGCCACAGACGGCTGTGGAGGCAAAGTCAATGTAATATTGTTAAGGCTGAGATTGACAGATTCTTGATTAGTACTCGGAGAAGGCAGGAGAATTGGGTTGAGAGGGAAAGATGGATCAGCCATGATTGAGACTAATTCTGGCTAATTCTGCACCTTGGACATATGAACTTCTGATTATAAATTTCTGTATGTATAATTTGTTCTTGTATATGTATCTGTTTTTTTGTGACTTTTTTTTCCTGTGCCTTTGTGCTTCTGCTTGGTATACTAGGGTGTGTGAGAGTGTTTGTGTGCGTATATAATTGGGTTTGGCTATTTCCACTCATGTCTCTGCACCAATCTTTGTTTTTGTGCAGGGGCGGAAAACCGGGGGGGCCAGAGGGGACACGTCCCCCCCCATGTTTTGAGAGGTGGGGGACATCCCCCCCAAGTTTTTGTGATCCGTATTTTAAATCTCCGCTTTCCGCGAGACAGTGGGGGTGGGACTGCTGATCGAGGGCGCGATGATTGGAGGAGTGAGGAGTGGGGGGGCGGGGGGGTGAGACTTAGGATAGAGTGCGGTGATTGGAGGAGGGAGGACGTGGCACAGACCTGCGCCTCATCCGCAGGCAGGATCGATCCCGGCCGGGTCTCCGCCGCTGTCCCGAGTGCCCCCCCCCCCCCACGGGTGGCCAGAGAGGTCGGGAGTCAGACACGAGCGGTGCCCCCAGGCCCACAGCCAGCGCAGAGAAACAGCGCTAAACCCAGCTCAACTCTGCCTGTCCCGCCAGGTTAATCTGCCTGGGCTTGCGGGAAATATGGCCAGCGCGGAGAAGCAGCGCTGGTATCCTGTCAGTCCAGGCAGGGCTGTAGTTAACCTGGCGAGACAGGCAGTGTTGAGCTGCATTTAGCGCTGGATTGAGCCTCCGTAGCCTCGCGCGTGTGTGTGTGAGTGTGCGCATGCGAGCGAGGCCGCCAAAAAATTGTGTTCCCCTCCCCTCCATGTCTTGATAGTGAGCTCTGCTCTTGGTTTTGTGTGACTGTGTGTGTATCTATCGGTCTGCATTGGTTGATGTATCTGTTTGTAGGTGTCCATGGGTCTATGTGTCCATGGGTATATGTGTGTGTCAGTCCCTGTGCACTTACATTAGCCTCTTTATTATGCGAGGACGGTGTGTGCATTCATTCTATGTACACACGTCAAATAGTTTGCAGAGAATCAATCTTCTGTTCAATCCCTCCCAATGTCTTTATGAAGAGACACAAGAGACCGTGCTGATGCAGGGTCTCAACCCAAAACATTGCATTGCCTCCACAGATGCTGCTTGACCTATTGAGTTCATCCAGCAACATGTTTTTTGACTTTACAAAGTAACCTGCCCTTGTGTTAATTTTCTATCTTCTATCTTCCTGTCTTGTCATAGGTCGGTCTTGTCCAAATTAACTTCTCGTCAGATAAGCAGAACTCATCCAAATTTGCATTACCTTTTTGTCATATTTAACAATTAAGATGGTAATTCCTGCTTGGAATTAAATTTTGGAAGCAGGATCTGGGTTTACATAGAAACATAGAAAATAAGTGCAGAAGTAGGCCATTCGGCCCTTCGAGCCAGCACCGCCATTCAATATGGTCAAGGGCTGATCACCCAAAATCAGTACCCGTTCTGGCCTTTTTCCCCCATATCCCTTGATTCCCTGGATGTTTTCAAGAGAGAGTTAGATTTGGCTCTTAGGGCTAAGAGCTAAATCCAACTCTCTCTTGAAAACAGCCAGTGAATTGGCCTCCACTGCCTTCTGTGGCGGAGAATTCCACGGATTCACAACTCTCTGGGTGAAAAAGTTTTCCTCTTCTCAGTCCTAAATGGCCTACCCGTTATTCTTAAACTGTGACCCCTAGTTCTGGACTCCCCCAACATCGGGAACATTTTTTCTGCAACTACCCTGTCCAATCCTCTAAGAATTTTATATGTTTAGAAGTCAATGAGTAAAAGTTGGAATTTAGTTTTAGTTTAGTTTAGAGAAACAACATGGAAACAGGCCCTTCAGCCCATCGAGTCCATGTAACAATGTCCTATGCACACTAGGAACAATTAAACATTTTCTCAAGCCAATCTGCCTATGTCTTTGGAGTGTGGAAGGAAACCGGAGCACCCGGAGGAAACCAACGCAGGTCACGAGGAGAACGTACAAACTCATACAGACAGCACCCATAGTCAGTATCGAAATAGGTCTCTGGCACTGTAAGGCAGCAACTCTACTGCTGTGCCACTGTGATTCTGAATAAGAAGCTAGATGGGGTAGGAGGTTAAACAATCAGAGGGCAAAAGTATCTTAGCATTTACCTGCTTGCGTTTGGCCCATATCCCTCCAAACCTGTCCATGTATCCATGCACCTGTCCAACTGTTTCTTAAACGTTGGGTTAGTCCCTGCCTCCACTACCTCCTCTGGTAGCTTGTTCATACACCCACCACCCTTTGTGTGAAAACGTCACCCTTCAGATTCCTATTAAATCTATTCCCCTTCACCCTGAACCCATGTTGTTGAACAAAGATGCTCTGGTTCCACACCTTCCCTTATTGGGGATTTGCCCCCAGAATTCACGGCGGAAAATTTAGATTATGAAAGAAAAGTTTGGAAATCTCCACCATTCCTGACCTCAGCCACTTACCCATCCTCCCCTCCTCCCCTGTGAAGACACCTCAGCCAATAAAAAAAGTCGAGCAAATGAAAGATATCCATCATAGCTGAGGGATAATAATTATTTTGCTGTCAAAATTAATTGCCAAGAGTCTTTTGTAATTGTGACACCTTTAGTAAAAGCTAGTTGATGTTTTTTTTTTTTTTTCCCGCTTCTCCTTCCTCTGGAAGTTCCTACTTCAAATGAATTCATAAAAGCCCAATACAGCTGTTTCCCTTCGAGGCAAAGACAAAAAACACATTTTCTCATTTAAAAGACGGAATAATTCCTTTTGAGATGCAATGGATTGGCGGGAGAGGGTGGGGGGAGATTGAGGAGTGGGGGGGGAGGGGGGTGGAGTGGGGGCGGTCACAGTGAAGAGATATAAAGAAAATCTGAATTTCAAAAATATATATAACAAGATCCCACTTATGCAGCGAGTACGAGGCCTCATTTCATCGGTCGCATCAGAATCGGTTAGAGTGATTTTTTTCACATCATGCAAATGCCGGCATAATGCCTGCTCATAGAAATGTAAAATCGAATCAGCATTCTAATCCTGCAAGTTGCTGATGGGCTGGGGAATAAATATGCAGAGCGGCTAAGAAAAAAAATCAAGGCAATCAAAAGGAGCACTATCCCGGTTCCCTCTATAAATCTCTGTCTGTTTCAATCGCGTACTCGGCCGAATCAGTGTAAAAGCCGAGCAGGGATGTCATCAATTTCTGTTAACCTCTCAATTCCTCGTTGTGTTCATGCATACGTGATGGATTGTTTTTTGTCACTTCTGCTCAGTTCACAGTATGTTAACATCGGAGGGAGCATTTCAGGTTATGAGGAAGGGCTATTACTGTCCTGGCTCTGACTGACTTCCCATCACTGACAAAATCCCGAACACTAAACAACAACAAAAAAGCACTGATTACACACTGCTATTTAAATAGACGGCAGCTCCCCCCCCCCCCCCCCCCCCCCCCCCCCCCTCCCTCAATTTTGCTTTGTATTTCGTATTTTGACGTTCGGCCGCTCTTTGCAGAGGGAAAGGTTTCTGCGTGTAGGCAAAAATGAAATTATAATCCCTTGAACTCTACCATCCTAACAAGTATCCTTGTGACAATCCGTTCTCAGATGCCGGTTGAATTTGTTGTTGAAGATCTGTGTTCTTTTAGACGGAGGCTATAGAGGACTTGCTGCCCCTGTTAGAAGGACGAGCAGTAGGTGATCCAACCCTTCAAGATGACCTGGTTATTTAATTAGATCCTGTAGCCTGTATCAGGAACAGTTTCTTTCCCCTCTGTTACCAGGCTGCTGAATGGTCCTTCCATAAACTAGCGTACAGTCAGGTTCTCCTCCACCTCATTGCAGACATTGGACTTTGTCTGTGGAACTGGTGCGCCACAATGCTGAGAACTATATTCCGCACTCTGTATTGTTCCCTTTGCTCAACCTATTGTACTTGAACTTGGCTTGATTGTATTGATGTATAGTATCATTTGGTTTAATTGGGAAGCATGCGAAAGAAAGCTTTTCACTATACCTCAGTAAATGTGACATTAATAAAGCTAAACCTAATCTTATCTCCAGTTAGTTTCACATCTCTGAATGACTTTGCCAAATAAGTATTAATTTTATATTTGAATGTTTAGTTGACTCCTTGCCTTTGTTTGGTGAACACTGTTCATTAAACAGGACGGCACTGTGGCGCAGTGGTAGAGTTGCAGCCTAACAGTGCTTGAAGCGCCAGAGACCCGGGTTCGATCCCGACTATGGGTGCTGTCCGTACGGAGTTTGTGTACGTTCTTCCCGTGACTGCGTGGGTTTTCTCCGAGATCTTCGGTTTCCTCCCACCCTCCAAAGACGTACAGGTTTGTAGGTAAATTGGCTTGGTAAATGTAAACAAAAAAATGTCCCTAGTTTGTAGGATGGTGTTAATACGTGGGGATCACTGGTTGGCGCGGACCCAGTGGGTCGAAGGGCCTGTTTCTGCGCTGCATCTCTAAACTAAACTAAACTAAACTCCCTCTAATTTTACGGATATCCTCTTGGTATCCCCAGCAGAGGAAATAATTCATCACAAACCATCCTCTCTATTCCTTTAATCACAAATATTTCAGTTAGAAGATCCCTCATATGATCGGTGTTTCGGTGAAATCGGGCCCAGTCCATATATCTGGGTGTGAGTCATAAGGTCCTAAGGTCATAAGTGATAGGAGCAGAATTAGGTCATTTGGCCCATCAAGTCTATTCTGCCATTCAATCATGGCTGATCTATCTCTCCCTCCTAACCCCAATCTCCTGCCTTCTCCCCATAACCCCTGACACCCGTACTAATCAAGAATCTGTCTATCTCTGCCTTAAAAATATCCACTGACTTGGTCTCCAAATCCTTCTGTGACAAAGAATCCCACCCTCTGACTAAAGAAATCCCTCCTAATCTCCTTCCTAAAGGAACGTCCTTTAATTCTGAGGCGATGACCTCTGGTCCTAGACTCTTCCACTAGTGGAAATATCATCTCCACATCCACTCTATCAAGGCCTTTCACTATTCAGTAAGTTTCAATGAAGTCCCCTGATCCTTCTAAACTCCAGTGAGTACAAGCCCACTGCCATCAAACGCAGTCCAGAAATGGCATGTGCTTCCAGCTACATCTGAAATTTGGCACATTCACAGAAGGATACACAGGAGAAGATAAGCTGAGCTTCAGTGTCGGGATGCAAAGCGAGCAACCTAGAGATATCAGTTTGCTCCCATCTGCTAGAGCTGTGCAAATTATGTGCACATCAGTGTCAACTCATGTACTGATGCTCATGCCAAGCCTTGCAACCCCGAGGGCATTCCTTGAGGGTGAAGATCGGGCCAAAGGTGGCAGATATGTGAGGTGGAGCCAAACCTACTCTTGGCAGCTGTGGGACCACAAGCAAGGGGAGGAGGAGGGAAGCGAATTACATTGAAGTTATGGCACAGAAACAGGCCATTTGGCCCAACTGGTCCTGAATGGTGCTGTTACACTCTTCACAAATCTTGTCCCATGCTTTGCCAACTAGTCTAGTTTAGTTTAGTTTAGTTTAGAGATATAGCGCAGAAACGGGCCCTTCGGCCCACCGGATCTGTGCCGACCAGCGATCCCCATGCACTAACACTATCCTACACAAACTAGGGACAATTTTTACATTTACCAAGCCAATTAACCTACATACCTGTACGTCTTTGGAGTGTGGGAGGAAACCGAACATCTCGGAGAAAACTCACGCAGGTCACAGGGAGAACATACAAACTTTGTACAGACAGCACCCGTGGTCAGGATCGAACCCAGTTGCCCGGCGCAGCGTTCGCTGCAAGGCAGCAACTCTATCGCTGCGCCACCGTGCCACCCAAGCAGATCAAGTCCTATCAGCAGATCCTATTTCTTTCTCCCTCACTTTCATCCTACCTGCTGTAGATTATCAGGCAACTGAATCATCCAGCCACAACTATCAGGCAACTGAATCATCCGGTCCCAACCCGAGAGCAGCGCTGAACTACTATCTACCTCGTTGGGGACCCTTGGACTATCTTTGATCAGACAAGGTGCGAAAACTTGCACTAAACGTTATTCCCTTATCATGTATCTGTCTGTACACGGCAAATGGCTCGATTGTAATCATGTATTGTCTTTCTGCTGACTGGATAGCAGGCAAGAAATGTTTTTCACTGTACCTCGCTACACGTGACAGTAAACTAAACTGTAAACTTTACCTGCATCTGGGCTCTTCGTCCCAATCGTTCCTTGCAGTGGCTCGTTACGCCCCTCAACCACTCTCCCTGAATGTCTTATTGAGTTTATTAATGATCATTTTGCTTTGACTGCTGCCAGGTTTAGACTTCTCTGAAGATGGTCTTGTTTCACACCTGCTCCGTTGTAAAAACATCGAGGTGGATCTCGCTGAATTCTGCTCCGGTTCCCATCAGGGCTGCAGATGTTCGGACTTGTTCGAGGCTGAATGTCTTGGATTTCCATGTGTGTGCTATCAGGCACGGAGGTCAGCAGCCTAGTGAATGATGTTGCATCGTGCATGATGTTGCATCTGATGGTTTGCCTCCTAGCCGGGCCCTATATGGACCTATATGGCCTTCCTTTAATTCCCCCGGATTGATGGCGAGGAATTGATATAAGAACACTGCACTATCAGTCTGGTGAAGGACTAAAGACATCAGGTCTGTCTTGAGATCAGAAATAGGAAGGTAGATTCACAGAGTCACAGTTATCCAGCATAGAAACAGCTTCATCTCTGTTTCTCCCCCTCCCCTGACAGTCTGAAGAAGGGTCGCGACCCAAAATGTCACCCATTCCTGCTATCCAGAGATGCGGCCTGTCCCGCTGAGTTACTCCAGCATTTTGTGTCTATCTATGGAAACAGGCCCTTCAGCCCACTGAGTTCACGCCAACTATCGATTACCCATTCATTACTAGTTTTATGTATTCCCGCGTTGGCATCTGATTGGCCCTGGTCTTTTCTCGCCTGCATCTCTTCACCTCCCCCCTTCCGACCCCCTACGTTCAGTCTGAAGAACGGACCTGACCCCGAAACATCACCCATCCCCTTTACTCCAGAGACGCTGCCTAACCCGTGGAGTTACTCCAGCACTTGTGCATCTATCTTTACTAATATTCTGCCGTTCCACATAGCTGCTGCTCGACTATAACGGGGTGTGCAACTATCCCTTGGCAAGTATGTCCTGCCAGCTCTCTTCATCTGATCCAAAGGCCGGCTGTTGATGTGAAAGACATCCAGCCTTGGCAATCTACATTAGACTAACCAGCCATCACCCCATACACTGGCACAATCCTACACACTAGGGACGATTTAGAATTTTTTACTGAAGCCAAATACCCTACTTTAATCTGTTGTTTTCAAAACTTACTCTTCCATATCTCTAGACCCCCTCTCCCCTCAGTCTCAGTCAGAAGAAGAATCTCAACCCGGCCCTTCTCTCCAGAGATGCTGTCTGTACCGCTGAGTTACTCCAGCACTTTGTGTCTATCTTCAGTGTAAACCACCCTCTGCAGTTCCTTCCTACACCTACAAACCTGTACGTCTTTGGAGAGCGGGAGGAAACCGGAGCACCCGGCGAAAACCCCACGGAGAGAACGCACAAACTCCGTACAGACAGCACCCACGGTCAGGATCGAACCCGGGTCTCTGGCGCTGTAAGGGAGCAACTCTACAGCAACTCTGGCGCTGTAAGGCAGCAACACTGCGGCGCCCAGCTGAAATTTATACTCTATCATTGTAAGTGCGGTCAGGCCGCCAGAAATTGACCACTACTCGCTCCTTCAATGTCACAAACTAACATTCGCCTCCCTGAGAGCAAAAGCCTAAGTGTAATAGGTGATCCCGGAGACCAAGTTCTTTAACAGATTCCAGTGCCATTGAGCTGTGAGACTTTGCTTCCAAGTGGTAATTTGGAGACTTTTACAATCAAAGGATCAAACAGAGAAAGCAGCCAAGGACTCTGATCAGAATGTAGTGAACACAGAATGTCTGCTTTACCAAGCATGAAATTATTGTTTTTGTATACTTATACCTTTCAATAAGCCAAGTATATTTTTATAGCCTGAAATGTATGCTCTTTATATTAGATAGACCAGAGGTGCAGTACATGTAAATAAGTATAACTTCACGTATTAAGTATATTATGCTAAGAAAGAACTTCAAAATAAAACCTTTTAGTGTTCTCAGTTGTAGAGTCATAGTCTTACAGCATGGAAACAGCCCTTCGGCCCAACTTGCCCATACCAGCCAACGTGTCCCATCCACACTAGCCCCACCTCTTGGTCCCTACCCCTCTAAACCTGTCCTATCCGTGTACCTGTCTAGATGTTTCTTTAACGTCGCGATAGTACCTTGCCACAAATACCCCCTCTGGCAGCCCGTTGCATACACCCACACCTTTGTGTGAAAAAGTCCCATGCAAATTATTCCATATGCTTTGCATGTTAGCAGAACCTACTGAATACATGCACTACAATGAGTTGACAAAACTGCTCTGGGAGAATTTACAATTTTACCAAACCCAATTAACCTACAAATCTGCACGTCTTTGGAGTGTGGGAGGAAACCGGAGCACCTGGGGAAAACCCATGTGGTCACGGGGGGAAACGTACAAACTCCAGACAGACGGCGCCTGAGGTCAGGATTGAACCCGGGTCACCGGCGCTGTAAGGCAGCAACTCTACCGCTGCACCGCCGTGCCGCCCTAAAATCTTTATGCAATAATTTCATGCTTGTTTAAAAGCTTTAAACAAAATTCCCAGTTCCGATGACTTGGTTAGCAAACTAAATCCAGGTTATAACGACCATAGAGAAGATGTCTATCCATGCCTTCCAGAGATGCTGCCTGACCCACTGAGTTACTCCAGCATTTACTGTTCTCTGCAAGATTCCAGCATCTGTAGTTTTTGTGTCCCCTTTACAATGACAAATATTTGGAGGGAATGGAAGAAAAAAAAAGTCCCTTTAGAAATAGCAGACCAAACAATTGTAATTTGAAAAAAAAATCAGGTTGAATTGAACGGTTTACAAGACCTTGACATCACTGTCACAATGTCATCCCATTGTGGTTGCTCCTATTGTATTTATTGTACGTATTTGGTAGCAACAATACTGCATTTTGCTACTTTGAGACCGAACATGACACGTACAAAGATGCAAGAAAATGGTTTCTGGTTCACAAAAAAAGACACAGTGCTGGAGTAACTCAGCGGGTCAGGTAGCATCTCCAGAGAACATGGATGGGTGATGTTTCGGGTTTAGACCCTTCTTCAGACCCATATGAGTATGGGGTTACAATATTGCTCTCTGTAAACAGAGTCATAATTCAGAAATAATTTGCCATTTCATTTCTCACTGTTGGAAAAAAACCTTTTAACCTAAATACGGGTGGCACGGTGGAGCAGCGGTAGAGTGGCTGCCTTACAGCGCCAGAGACCCGGATTTGATCCTGCTGCCAGTACGGAGTTTGTATGTTCTCCCCGTGACCTGCATGGATTTTCTCCGAGATCTTCAGTTTCCTCCCACACTCCAAAGACGTACAGGTGTTTGGGTTAATTAGCTTGGTATAAATGTAAATTGTCCCTAGTGTGTAGGATTGTGTTAGTGTGCGGGAATTGCTTGTCGGCGCGGACTCGGTGGGCCAAAGGGCCTGTTTCCGTGCTGTATCTTTAAACTAAACTAAACTAAATTTATATTTGACCTGTGTGTGTGTGTGTGTGCATGAGCATGTCCATTGAGAGTAGGGAAGATTCAAACAAGGGGACATGACTTGAGAATTAAGGGACAGAAGTTTAGGGGTAACATTAGGGGGAACTTCTTTACTCAGAGAGTGGTAACTGTGTGGAATGAGCTTCCAGTGGAAGTGGTGGAGGCTGGTTCGATTTTATCCTTTAAAAATAGATTGGATGGGTATATGGACGGGAAAGGAATGGAGGGTTATGGTCTGAGTGCAGGTAGATGGGACTAGGGGGAAGTATTTATTTAAAAAAAAATAAAAAAAAATAAAAAAAAAAAGTTCGGCACAGACTTGAAGGGCCAAGATGGCCTGTTTCCGTGCTGTAATGGTTATATGGTTATATGGTTATGTGTGTGTGTCTGACTGTGCCTGCAAGAGTGTATGTGTGTGTGTGTGCACACACGTGTGTGTGTGTGTGTGGCTGTCTGTACGTATGTGTGTCAGTGTGTGCGAGCGTGTGCATGTGTGTGTTGAATATGTGTGCATGGTTGGAGGTTCGGTTGTTTCAGTATATAGGAACAAAGTGCAGCACAGTGGCGCAGCGGTAGAGTTGCTGCCTTACAGCGCTTGCAGCCCTGGAGACACGAGCTCAATCCCGACTACAGGTGCTGTCTGTAGAGAGTTTGTACGTTCTCCCCATGACCGCGTGGGTTTTCTCCGAGATCTTCGGTTTACTCCCTCACTCCAAAAATGTATACGTTTGTAGGTTAATTGGCTTGGTAGAAGTGTGAATTTTCCCTAGTGTGTGTGTAGGATAGTTTTAATGTGCGGGGGTCGCTGGTCGGTGCGAACTCGGTGGGCCGAAGGGCCTGTTTCCGCGCTGTATCTTTAAAGTAAACTGAACTAAACTAAACATATATTCATACACACACCACACAAGCGCGCGCACACACACACACGCACACACAACGCACACACACAACACAACACGCACACATTCATTCTTGCACACACAGACACGCACACTCACATGCTCGCACACTGGTTTTTGCTCACTTTCACTGGAACAAATGCAGCCACAGAATTACCATGAGCAAGCAACTGATCGTTTATTTTTGCAAGCATTCCTGCTCATTAAGGATACTGTCATCAAATTAATGAAAATTCAGTGACCCCCTCCCAATTTTTTTTTGCATAATTTTTTTTAATTACTTGAAGTACTTAAATAATAAGTTGACTTACATCAAAATATCTAGGTCAGAACAAGGTGATACGCAGGAAACTGTGAGCATTAGTTTCCGCTTATTTTATATGGAACATTTATTGTTTCTTATCACATTTGCTGGTTTTTAATACAAAAATGAATAGAGAGATTTCTACTGGACTTCCCCAAATTTTAAAAGAGGATGGGGTGAACGGAATACTCAGTAAATTAACTGTTCTCCAGCCTCTTAAAGCCACATATTAATTTATTGAGGTGGTGAACATAATTTGTTTTTCAAAGATATAACATTTCCCAATTTTAGTTTTTCTCTCTATTTCCTATACAGGTCCACCATCGATTTTCCGGAAACCTCGGTTCCAGAGCCTTTCAGGATTATCCGTTTCGCTGGACCAACAGTGTTCACGGCCTCCGAGAGGAGTCCAACGGTAATGGAGCCAGTACGTTGCGCCTAGTCCACCTGGGGGCTGAGATACCGGCCCGCATAGTCAGCCTCAGACGTTGGCCATGGGAACAGATATAATGAATATATATATATATATATATGTAATATTATATATGTAATGTGATATATAATGTCATTAATATTATTATTAACATTAATATATAATGTAATATATATAAATGTATATAATATATACTGCTTAGATAATGTTATATGATGTTATTTATATATATAACATGTTATATATGTGTGTTATATATCCCTGTTATGTATGTTATACATAGATTATACCTAGGGTTGCCAACTTTCTCACTCCCAAATAAGGGAAAAAAAGGTCAAAATAAGGGACAAATTCCCGACGGCAATTCGTTGACCGATTCGGCCGTGGCTGGGTGAATGATGAGTTGGCCCGGGTGCTGGACTGCACACAAAGCCCAGCCGGCGGGCCAGCTGAGGAGTTTTGGCCCGGGCGCCGGACTTTGCGCGCAACGTCTCATGGCCTGGACCAAAACTCCTCAGCTGGCCCGCCGGCTGGGCTTTGAGTTCTGCTGCATGCAAAGTCCGGCACCCCATCCAACTCATGAACCAATGATCGGCCATGAGAAGGAGGCGTGTTGGTGTCGGCGGTAAGCGAAGGTCCGAAGGTCGGACAGCTGGCCGGGCTGCCGACCGACGGGGCCACGGGCGAGGCGCTGCTGCTGCACTCCATGGGCTGCACTACGTCGGGACGGGTGAGGTGGGGCCGGACGCGATGCTCGAACACGACAGTCCCCTCGACCCGAGTAGTAGCAGTCAAATACGGGACAAGGGCGGTCCCTTATGGGACAAACCAATTTTGTCCAATGTACAGATGTATATACATGTGTGTGTATGCATGTATGTGTGTACGTGTGTGTGTGTGCGTGTGCATGTGTGTGCATGTGTGTGTGCGTGCGTGTGCATGTGTGTGCGTGTGTGTGTGCGTGTGTGTGTGTGTGTGTGTGTGGGCGTGTGTGTGTGCGCGCGTGTGTGCATGTGTGCGTGTGTGTGTGTGTGCATGTGTGTGTGTGCGCGTGTGTGTGTGTATGTGTGTGCATGTGTGTGTGTACGTGTGTGTGTATGTGTGTGCGTGTGTGTGTGTGCATGTGTGTGTGTATGTGTGTGTGTTTGTGTGTGTGTGTGCGTGCATGTGTGAGTGTGTGTGTGTGTGTGTGTGTGTGTGTGTACGTACGTGTGTGTGTGTGCATGTGCGTGCATGTGCGTGTGCGTGTGCGTGTGTGTGCGTGAGCGTGCGTGTGCGTGCGTGTGTGCATGTGTGCGTGTGTGTGTGTGTATGTAACATTGTATTTATATACTGCTGGGCTGGTGTAGCAGAAACCCAGTGCTGGTAATCTGAAATCTGTTTTGATGGGAGGTCATTGACCTGACTCGTTAATTCTGTTTCTCTCTCCACACATGCTGCCTGACCAGCTGAGCATTTCCAGCACTGCATCTCTTTGTTAATAACCTGGCGATTTTGGTTTGAGACCCACACACCGGCTGGGGAATTGGATTAGCTCAGTTTAAGTGAGTAATGGTGGAATATAAAAATCCAGTGTCAGTAACAGCCGATGGCGAAACTGCTGGATTGTTCTAAAACCCATTTGGTTTACTATTAACTTATAGGGAGTGGAGTCTGTCATCCTTTCTCATCTACGTGTGACTTCAGATCGACAGTAATGTGGCTGACACGGCTCATGGGCAATTAGAGATGGGCAATAAATAACGGGTCTCCCCTGCGATGTCAGCACCCACGAATGAATAAAATAAGCAGTGAAAACGAAATGTACAAAATTCAACCTCAACCCGGAGAATAGTCAGTAAAAAAATTGGGCATTTCTTGAAGAGGGAATTGGATGCAAACCTGTACAAACTGAGCCACGGAAGAGACAATGACCCATTCCCACAGGGAAAAAACAACCACTTCAGATTAATGGATAGAATTCTTGAATGATCGAAGCTCTATACAAGAGAGGTAGTCTGAAAGTCAACTAGCCCTGAAGGAATTGAAAAGGGATATGGGTCTAGTCCTATTGAATCAAACCAGAGTATGATTACACTTTTTATTCTTGGTGTCAAGCTATGTATTCTGCTGTCTGTCATCGTTGCTTTGCTGAGTGAAAATGCCCAGCCCAAGCTTGGCAGTTTAAAATGAATCTCCGAACATTATTGTGGGATGGTGTTTGCGGCCCAAGCTCAACTTCGATTAGAATCATCAGGGGAACAAAAGGAATATAATCGACCTTTTTAATTTAGTTTAGTTTAGAGATGCAGCGCGGAAACAGTCCCCTTCAGCTCACCAAGTCCGCGCCGACCAGCGATCATCAACCAGCGTTCACTAATACGATTCTACCCACATGAGGGACAATTTACGATTATGCCAAGCCAATTAGCGTACAAACCTGTTTTTAACTGGACTTGAGCCTTAAGTAGAAATAATAGTCAGTGATACATAGTTTAGTTTAGTGTAGGTATACAATGCGGAACCTGGCCCTTCGGCCCACCGAGGCCGTGCTTGACCAGCGATCCCCGCACATTAACACTATCCGACACCCACACTAGGGACAATTTACATTTATGCCAAGCCAATTAACCCAACAACCTGTACGTCTATAGAGTGCGGGAGGAAACCGAAGATCTCGGAGAAAACCCACCTGGTCCCAGGAAGAATGTACAAACTCTGTACAGACAGCACCTGTAGTGGGGATCGAACCCAGGTCTCTGGCACTGTAAGCATTGTAAGGCAGCAACTCTACCGCTGTACCACCCTGTCGCTCGAAGAAGAAAGGACAAGACTTTAAAATCTGAAATAAAAAATTCAATCTACTGAGCATCAGTGGAGAGCAAACCAGAGTTAATGATTCAGGTCAATTCACTCTAATTGTTATCTTTTGTCAGAACTTCTATCGTGAAGTACTAACTTGGTTTCTCTCTCCACTGATGCTTCCTGACCTGTGAGACTTTCCCCTGTATTTGATTTCTCATGTTCTGGATGGCACGGTGGCATAGCGGTAGAACTACAGCCTTAGTGCCAGAGTCCCGGGTTCGATCCTGACTACGGGTGGTGTCTACGGAGTTTGTGCCTTCTCCCCGTGACTGCGTGGTTTTTCTCCGTGTTCTTCGTCTTCCTCCCACACTCCAAAGACGTACAGGTTTGCAGGTTAATTGGCTTGGTATAAGTGTAAAACTGTCCCTGGTGTGTGTGGGTTAGCGTTGGTGGGAGGCAATCGCTGGTAGGTGCGGACTCGGCGGGTCTGATTCCGCAGTGTATCTCTTAACTAAACTAAACTAAACTGGTGTTTGCACAGCAACTTTTCGAGGCCTTTGTGAGTTTCTCTTGGTATGTTCTTAAATCTGCTTGTGTTAACAACACCATCCCAGCTGCTCTAGTTTGCAGGATTGCCACGGGCTAAGCAAGAAGAGACAGCACCCAGAGTTATGAACACTTGGATACCAGCACGGTCCATGTGGGGCAAAGTTTAACCTGCATGTGAATTGTATCAAAGCACGGAGGTTCTGTTAGACCAAAACTCACCTTCTCAGCAATTATAAAAAAGACATAAAGTCTGATGAAGGACCTCGACGCGAAACGCCACCTGGTCCTTTTCTCCAGAGATGCTGCCTGTCCCGCTGAGTTACTCCAGCTTTTTATATCTATCTTCGGTTTAAACCAGCATTTGCAGTTCCTTCCTACACACACAGTGTTTAGTTTAGTTTTGTTTATTGTCACGTGCACCGAAGTACAGTGGAAAGCTTTTTTGTTGGGTGCTTACCAGTCGGCAGAGAGACATTACATGATTACAATTGTGCCACCCACAGTGTACAGATAGATACATGATGAAGGGAATAACGTTTAGTGCAAGATAGAAGTCCGGTAAAGTCCGATTAAAGATAGTCTCAGGGTCTCCAGGAAGGTAGATGGTAGATCAGGACCGCTCTCTAGTTGTTGATAGGATGGTTCAGTTGCCTGATAACAGCTGGGAAGAAACTGTCCCTTAATCTGCTGCTGTGCCTTTTCACACTTCTGTACCTCTTGCCTGATAGTAGTGGGGAGAAGAGGGAGTGACCGGGACGAGACTCATCCTTGATTGTGCTGGTGGCCTTGCCGAGGCAGTGTGATGTGTAAATAATCAATGGAAGGGAGGTTGGTTTGTGTGATGTTCTGAGCTGCGTCCACAATTCTCTGCAATTTCTCGCGGTCTTGGATGGAGCTGTTCCCAAAAAGCAGGCAGGTGCGACTAGTGTAAATATCTCCCAATATCCCACCCCTTCTCCCAACTCCTTCCACCTACATCCTTTCCTCTGGCCGCACAATTCAATCCTCCATTTGACCTCCGCCATTTTCTCTGCTACCTGGAATAACATGCGTTTACATTTTTGTCAGATATTTGACCTGAAACATTAACTCCAATTTTCTTTCCACAGATGCTGCCGGACCTGTAAAGGGTTCCCAGCATTTTCTGTTTTATTTCACATTTCCAACATCAGAAGTAGTTTTAAATATACATTTTAGGCTCGGCTAAGTAAAATCCTCTTAAAAAAAGCTTTGCAAAGATAAATAAATTGGGAAGGGAGTGGAACATTTTCTTTATAATTGGAGGGTGGACAGTGTGAAGAATTTTCTCACTGAAAGTGCTCAGAACTTTAAGTCACAAGACCGGCATAGTGGCGCAGCGGTAGAATTACAGCTCCAGAGACCCAGGTTCGATCCTGACTACTGGCTGTCTGTACAGAGTTTGTGCATTCTCTCTGTGACTGACTGGGTTTTCTCCGGATGCTCCGGTTTCCTCCCACATCCCAAAGAAGTACAGGTTTGTAGGTTAATTAGCTTTGGATAAAATTGCAAATTGTCCCGAGTGTGTGTAGGGTAGTGTTGGTGTACGGATGATTGCTGGTCGGCGTGGACTCAGTGGGCCGAAGGACCTGTTTCTGCGCTGTTTAAATTGTAAAGTCTAAAAAAAAATATCCAAGCAATAAAGTGGCCCTCCTTTTCAGCATAGCCACTGTCGAACTATGACCTTGTAAACATTTGTTTATATATATATATATATATATATATAATGTGTGTTTTATTTTGGCTTTGACAAATAATTAAATAGTCTTAGCAGAACAGACAGATCTATAACATGTTCTTATTGATAATCTGGGTTGAAATGGCCCAAAGTGAGTTTATTTAAAACCCTTACCACTGATATGGAGTGACTGGATTACTTTCAAATCCATGTCCCAGGGGTACATTTAGCTGCTGAATCGTCTGGACCCCAAGAGAGGTTTGGTGTTTGAATAGAAGTACTTGATAGCACATAATTCTATTAGTTGTAGGTTCAAGTTAATTAATAGGCCAGAACATATGACAAAATCATGTGTCAATCATCAATTCTTACACATTAGAACTGATGTGCCAATTTACTTATAGAGGCACAGACTTATAGAGTCACAGTGCTGTACAGCATGGAAACAGACCCTTTGGTCCACTTTGTCTATGCTGACCAAACATGGCATTCTGGGCTTGCCGGCATTCATCCCATTTGCCTGCATTTGTGCCACGGCCCTCTCACCCCGTCCTGTTCATATATCTGTATCTGCTTTCAATAGTGGAGAAGGAATTGGCGTAAATGTCACTGTACCCAGGTGATTCCCTTTGTTTACTGTTACTAAGTAAGAGGGGTGGCCCAGTGGTGCAGCAGTAGAGCTGCTGCCCCACAGCACTTGGGACCCGGGTTCCGGTCCTGACCTCGGGTGCTGTCTGTGTGGAGTTTGCATGTTCTCCGTGCGACTGTATGGGTTTCTTCCGGATGCTCCGGTTTCCTCCCACATTCAAAAGTCGTTCAGGTTTGTAGTTTAAATGGCTTCTGTAAGTTGCCCCTGGTGTGTAGGATGCAAAAGGGGGATAACATAGAATGGTCGGCAAGGACGGTGCTGGCTCGAAGGGCCGAATGGCCTACTCCTGCACCTATTGTCTATCGTCTATTGACTCGATGGGCAGAAAGACCGGTCTCCATGCTTTATCTCTAAACTGAAGTTTGTGTCTGGGAATTTTCCCACACAATACATTGGATCACACATGGGGCAGCAGGGTGGCGCAGCGGTAGAGTTGCTGCCTTACAGCACCAGAGACCCAGGTTCAATCCTAACTACAGGGTGCTAGGCTGCACGGAGTTTGTACGTTCTCCCCGTGACCTGCGGGGGGTTTTCTCCAAGATCTTGGGTTTCCTCCCACATGCCAATGACGTGCAGGTTTGTGGGTATATTGGCTTGGTATAGATGTAAATGTTCCCAAGTGTGTGGCAATCGTTGGTCGGTGGGGACTCGGTGAGCCGAAGGGAATGTTTCCGCACTGTTTCTCGAAACTAAACTAAATCGGTATGAAGCACTGTACCCACTATGTGTGTGGGTCAATGGAGAAACATTGAATCCTGGTAAAGAATTACTAGGCCTCTCCTGATGACAAGAATGGTGACCAATATTCTATATGAGAGAATATTTTATGTCACCATGGTGGAGCCAAGACTATTAGATCATACCGCTCACCTATGATGATGCATTCTTCATTTCAATATGTGGACAATCATAAAGACTAGCATTGCTCTGGATATTCACATCCTCCGAGTGAATAATACTTTAAGAAAGATTTTATCTGAATCGCTGTCTTGTGCTTACTGAGATAATCCTGACAACTATCACAATTCCTTTAACTTCTGCTTTCAAACGATGAATGCAGGTGTGCACACAAGAAGCAGAATCAACGAACTGCAGATGCCAGTTTATTATTTTTTAAAAAGGCGCAAAGTGGTGGAGTAACTCAACGGGTCAGGCTGCATCTCTGGAGAACATGGATAGGTGTCTGAAGAAGGGTCCCGACCCAAAACGTCACCGATCCATGTTCTCCTGAGGTGCTGACCGACCTGCTGAGTTACTCCAGCACATTGTGCTTTTTTTGTGTGCATGCAATGTCCTGCAGGATCTTTTGACAAAATCATGTGTTGTTCACTGATTCTGACACCTTGGAGGGGTGCGAGCAGAAGCCTCCACGTGGCGCATCCCCGGGCAATGCTGACGACAGAGACTGTACCGCAGTGACTGACTGAAGTAGCCAATTCTGCAACCACAGCAATTCTGTCGCTAAACAAAACTAAAACTAAACTAATACACATGGTCCATGCCGACAAAGTTGCACTCTGGGCCAGTCCCAATCGAACCATCTTCGACAAATAACAGGGATTAACCCGGCCATGAGTTCTCCTCTTCTGCTGGGATGGTGGAAACATGAATGTTTTGATTCATTACTGAATACTGTTCATCAGAGAAGTGACGATGGATGGATGACTTTTAGATTCCTGGTGAAAATACGAGCTGTATACTCAGAGGTGTTGGGCTCCATTACCTCTGCTGGGTGAACATGGTCCCACACAGCTGCCTGCCGTGTTTGGCATTGAGGAGGGGAGGGGGTTGGGTGTGTCTCACCTGGGAGCCCCTGACATGGGTCTCTGTCTGCGCTACACTTTCCAACAAAACACTGTCAACAAGGTGGGGTTTTTTTCTCCTCTGGCGATCCAAGTGCTTTACAAGGCCTTGTTGTGTTGCTCATAGTCAAGGTAGATTCGAAGGTCACAAGCTGCTTCTGCGTGGGGTGGAAGGATCTTCATAAGTTCATAGGTTCATAAGACATGGGAGCAGAATTAGGCCATTCGGCCCATCAAGTCTACTTCGCCATTCAATCATGGCTGAATTATCTCTCCCCCCTCAACCCCATTCTCCTGCCTTCTCCCCATAACCCCTGACACCGGTACTAATCTTCTTCTTGCGTATGGCGTGCACAGCCTAAAGTTGTAGGACAACTTGTTCTATTTGATCTTATTTGATTGTGCACACCGGGTTGATTGCATTCGTCGAAACAGGGTGGACTACTTGAAGGTTGCAATCTTCCACCCCACCCGTACTAATCAAGAATCCATCCGTCTCTGCCTTAAAAATATCCATTGACAGCCTTCTGTGGCAAAGAATTCCACAGATTCACCACCCTCTGACTAAAGAACTTCCTTCTCATCTCCTTCCTAAAGGAACGTCCTTTAATTCTGTGGCTATCACGTCTGCCCCTAGACTCTCCCACGTGGAAACTAGTGGATTTTAACCTTGTCTCCAGGAGCTCGCTCATCACTGCACAATACAGTTGGGCCGAGGACAGGCCGCAGAGAACAAAGAGGGTCCCGGCATGGGGTCGAGGGGGCGCCGATAACAAGGAGGGACCGGGTGTGGGAGGAAGGGGGCTGCCGAAAACAAAGAAGGACCCTTAATGAGGGGTAGGGGGGGGGTAATCAAGAAAATTGAGGGATCATCGGCACTCTAATGAATTCTTCTGTAACTTTGTTAGCACCAGATATGTGGTTACTCTAGCGTATGGTCCACAAACACAAAGGCTTTCACTGTACCTAGGTACACGTGACAATAAAGTATCGTTGATTTGAATCATTGAATCATCTCTGCGCCAACCTGGTTGAAGAAACGTGACTTTCATTGGATTATTAAAACATGCTGCTTGAATAGTCGCAGTCTCATTTCCCAATTACAGTGGCAACTATTCTTTAATAAATGGGTAAATGGCCACAAAAGCCTTTGGGAACTGTTGAACTTGAGGAATGGCCGTGCATGAATGCAAGGGTTTCATTTTAATTTATTATTATTGTCAGTAGAACTGAGATTTACAGTGGTGCTGGCTCGAAGGGCCGAATGGCCTACTCCTGCACCTATTGTCTATTGTCTATTGTCTATTTAGGCTTTAAACTTTAGAGTTTTGAGATACAGCGTGGAAACAGGCTACTCGGCCCAGCGAGTCCGTCCGCAGCGACCAGCAATCCCCGTGCAGTAGCACGATCCTACACACAAGGGCCAATTTAGAAATTTACCAAAAGGCAATTAACCTGGAAACCTGCACGGCTTTGGAGCGTGGGAGGACCCGGGGAAAACCCACCACACAGTGAAAATGTTGTTTGCTTCCGATCTAGGGCTATTTAGGCAAATCATACCACCATGAGTACAGAAGGTAGTGCTAAAAGAGAAAAGGAAATAAATGTGCAGTATTTGGTTTTAGTTTTTAGGTTTAGAGATTTAGTGCGGAAACAGGCCCTTTGGCCCACTGAGCTCACGCTGACCAACGATCACCTGTGCACCTTAATTCAATCCTACACCCTAAGGACAGTTTACAGAAGCCAGTTGACCTACAAACCTGTACGTACGCCTTTGGAATGTGAGTGGAAACCGGAGCACCAAGAGAAAACCGACGCGGTCACAGGGAGAACTTACAAACTCCAGACAGACAGCACCCGTGGTCAGGATTGAACCCGGGCCTTTGGCGCAGTGAGACAGCAACTCTGCCACTGCGGCACGGTGTTACAACTGGAGAGAAAGTGCAGATACAAAAAAAAAGTGTGATTGCTGCAACAAAGTACATTGGGAGATCAAGACTATGTCCTCAGCATGTGAGAAGTGCGGACAAGATATCAATAACAGTGGGAAATATGCCGACCTTGAATCTGGTGCTATGTGCTACAGTATCTAGTATTTGTATCTTCTGTCTGATGGCAGAGGGGAACAGAGAGAAGGGCTAGGGTGTGAGTGGCCTTTAGTCCTTTATCACCTATTGCTGACAATGGCACGGTGGCGCAGAGGTAGAATTGCTGCCTTACAGCGCCAGAGACCCAGCTTCGATCCTGACTACAGGTGCTGTCTGTGCGGAGTTTGCAAGTTCTCCTTGTGTTTTCCCTAGATGCTCCGGTTTCCTCCCACATTCCAAAGACGTACAGGTTTGTAGGTTAATTGGCTCCAGTAAAAACTGTAAATTGTCCCTGGTGTTCAACGATGGTGCCAGTGTAAGGACTGATCGGCGGTCGGCGCAGACTCGGTGGGCCGAAGGCCCCAGTTCCTGTGCCGTATCTCCAAAGTGAAGACAGGGAAGGAGACTGCATCACTTGATCCGAGTAAGAAAGAACTGCAAATGCTGGTAAAATCGAAGGTAGACACAAAATGCTGGAGTAACTCAGCGGGTGAGGCAGCATCCCTGGAGAGAAGGAATGGGCCACGTTTCGGGTCGAGACCCTTCTTCAGTTCACTTGATCTGAGTTGAGTTGCCATCATCCCATAGTCGAAACCCCGCAGGTCATGTGCTGTAGGTTCGTCACCAACACCAAGAGAGAAGGGAAGGCGAGCTACATTCGCTCCATGAATTGCATTGTGAGCACCATTGCTTTTGCAGGCTCTTGACTTGGAAGCAAATTGCAAGAGAGTCGTGGAAAATCAATCCAACAAGGTTAGAATTCTTGGTAACAATGGAAAGGTGAATTGCTGATAGCACTAATTCCTGTTCAAGAAGAATCCTTTGTTGGGAAATTCTATGCACTATTCAGAGGAGCTGACTGTGGTGCTCTGAATCTGGCTTCTGTAAAAATTGATAATAGTCATCGAGTCTGAGGGGTTGAAGGTACAGTGCCTGATATTAGTAACATGTGTCAGTGGGTTCAGATGAATTTCTTCAGTCCGGTTATTTTAACAAAGGCCCTAACCTCGTTCATTACAACGGGTTATCAATTCTGTCAAAATATAAAAACAAGCGTTTCACGCAGGTACATTAACGCATTCATTATTAATATTGCCTAGTGTGATTTCAGCCCCCACATGTCTAAGGTTGAATTAGATTCCCATAGTGCTAAAAAGTCAGCAATCACAGCACTGCTTGAATCAGCCTGTTAATGCTAGAGTTCTTGTTAATAATATACCCAGCTTAGGAAAAACAAATCCTTGCATGGAATTATAGTCACAGAGCAAGAAACACGCCCATGTTCCTCCTTAATGATTCTTAATTAACCATTCTACATTTTTTCATGCTCGTCGGCCCCTTTGATCTGTCATTATCACACCTCACCTTTCCATATCTCCGTCTCCCTCTCTCCTGACTCTCAGTCTGAAGAAGGGTCTCGACCCAAAACGTCACCCATTACTTTTCTCCAGATATGCTGCCTGTTCCGTTGAGTTACTCCTGCATTTTGTGTCTATCCCCATCTCAACTCATCCCATTTCCTGGGTTTGGCCCATTTCCCTCTAAACCATTCCCTATCATATTCCTGTCCAAATGACTGTTAAATGTTGATATTGCATAAGCCACAACTGTCTGGAAATTCATTCCATATATCCATCACCCATTGTGTGAAAAAGTTGCCCCTCAGGTTCCTCATGAAAGGTCAGGTTTGGAGGTTAAATGCAGCTCTGGACAGTAATGAAAATACTGACAAATGTTGCCATTCCACATTATGGGACTTCAATTCAAATCATTATTAGCTATTAGCTATCACTGATGAATATTTTGGGCGATGTGTAAACCCAAAGGTTTTGATATTGTACGTGCTTTCCCATGATAGGCACAAAGTTCTTTAGTCAGAGGGAGGTGAATCTGAGGAATTCATTATCAAGAAATAGCTGTGGAGGCCATTTTGTAAGGTATTTCTAAGGCTGAGATTGGCAGATACTTGATTAGTACAGGTGTCAGGGGCTATGGGGAGAAGGCAGGAGAATGGGGCCAAGTGGGAAAGAAAGATCAGCCTTGAGTGAATGGCGGAGTAGACTGAATGGCCCGAATGACCTAATTCTACTCCTATGACTTATGAACTTATGAACTTCTGCTAGCGTAACTGTGTCTGATGAGGGGCTCTGACCTGAAATGTCCCCTATCCTTTTTCTCCAGAGATGCTGCCTGATCCACTGAGTTACTCCAGCACTTTGTTTCTATCTTCGGTATAAATCAGCATCTGCAGATCCTTCCGACACAAGCATTCCCATGAAGTCTACTCTGGGATTATATTAATGAATTCATCTTGGAAGCATCCACCCTGAAACATATAAATTTCCATTAATGATAAATCGAACCATGATCTCCATGAGTTGATATCAGTGCTGGTCTACTCCTCAGTCAACTGGAGGTGTTCTGAATTCACTGGGGTGGAACCCTCTCCAAGACAGACATAGAGCTCACCGTTTGACCTGTTTTTACAAAATGTTAAATGTTCAGCTTGACATAGATTACCAAACCTACACCAAACCTATTCGGAGCTGACGAGGGCATTCGATTAAATTTGAGATACCAGCTACCAAGACAGATATGTACAGCAATTCATTCTTCCCCCGCACAATCAAAGCATGGAATATTCTTCACCTTACCATACCCAACCAGACGCAACTAAATTTAAGGTAGCTCTCCTTTTCCAAGAACCCTTTTTTGCTTAAGTCCACCCTCCGCCACCTCCAGTTAAAATTCCATTTGGAATATTTTGGAGGACCAAGAACCAAGAAGAACCAAGAACCATAACCTCCGATACCTGTACTAATCAAGAATCTGTCTATCCCTGCTTTAAAAATATATCCACTGACTTCTGTGGCAATGAATTCCACAGATTCATCATCCTCTGATTAATAAAAAAAATCCTGTAAACTTCCCACCTCTGAAAGCATTACCTCTTCCACAGCTCCCCCTTCTAGCTGCCTTGACAAGTGCTGGTCAAATCCAGCTGTTAAAACAGGTCGGCCTGATCCTCAAATGCCACCATTCTGTACTCAATTTGGTCGTCGGTCAGTGTGTAAACAGTGCAGAGTACTATTAAAATGGTGCCAAGCTTCAAAAGCAGCAACATCCCTTCCACAGTAAGCACTGTGGAACAGAATAAACACCAGTGGACCTTATATATGTTGCATTTAAAGTTATGATAAGAGGGGCTTCACACATATATTTACTTTAAAATATAATTTTGCAATCACTGCTGACATTTATCAATGGCATGAGTGATGTGGGTATCTGTTTAAAAAAATCTGTGGGTAATATAGAGATAAGCATAATAACAATAGTCCTTTACTACCCACTCAACCTGCAAATTAGCCTTTTGGGAATCCTGCACTGGCACTCCCACGTCCCTTTGAACCTCTGATGTCTGAATCCTCTCTCCGTTAGCTAAGGGGACACAAATGTCCAGGACTTATGGGAAGTTTAGTTTAGTTTAGAGATACAGCGCGGAAACAGGCCCTTCAGCCCACCATGTCCGTGCCGACCAGCGATCTCCTCACATGAATACTATCCTACACACACTAGGGACAATTTACACATACCCCACCAAGCCAATTCACCTAAATACCTGTACGTCTTTGGAGTGGGGGAGGAAACCGAAGATCTCGGAGGAAACCGAAGATCTCGGAGAAATCCCTCAGGCGGGTCACGGGGAGAAAGTACAAACCCCGTACAGACAGCATCCGTAGTCGGGATCGAACCCGGGTCTCTGGCGCTGCAAGGCAGCAACTCTACCACTGCGCCACCGTGGCCCTTGGTTGGCTGAATTTATCAGAATGCTTCGGAGTGCCTGTTTTTTCCGGGATTCCCATTATTAAACTGGAGTATAAATTCCTGGTCCTGCGCAGGTTTACACATGGCCGGTTTCAAATCCAGGAAACCCAATAGATTCCAGTGGTGTTTGGAATTGAAATAGTTAAGTTATTTTTACTTTACCATTTGTACCTAGTCATTTTCTATGCTTCCAGTTCAATATATTTTTATTCCATTTTTTTAATAACATATTTATTAATTTAGTTTAATGGTTTTGTTGTTTTTCAAGCATAAAGCAAAAACTGTTCTCATGAGTGGGATGCATCGGTTAGTTAGTTTGCAGACAACACAAGAATTGGTTGAGTTGCAGGCAGTGAAGAAGACTATGAAAGAACACAGCAGGGCACGGATCAAGTACAGGTATGGATGAAGAAATGACAGATGGAGTAAATACTGCCAGTAAAACTGGGCAAGTGTGAGTTGTTGCACTTTGGGAAATCAAATGTAATAGGAAAGAATTCAGTAAAAGGCAGGACTCCTAACGGCATTGATATACAAACATGGGATCCAAGTCCATAGGTCCCTGAAAGGAACACTTTAAGTCCCCCTCCCATTCCCACACTGACCTTTCTGTACTGGGCCTCCTCTGTCTGAGTGAAGCCTGGTGCAAATTGGAGGAATAGCACCTCATATTTCGCTTGAGCAGCTTACACCCCAGCGGTATGAACATTGACTTCTCTAACTTCAAGTAACCCTTGCTTTCCCCCTCTCTCCATCCCTCCCCCTTCCCAGATCACCGACCAGTCTGACAGTCCCCATAATTACATATTATCTCTGTTTGCTTTGAAGTCACCTTCTCCTAGCTAACAACGATCTATTCTACGTTCCTTGATCCGCATCTCTTTCGATGTCTCGTTTTCACACCTTACCCTTCCTTATCTCCGTGTGTCTCCCTCTCCCCTGACTCTCGATCCGAAGAAGGGTCTCGACCAGAGACGTAACCCATTTCTTCAATCCAGAAATGCTGCCTGTCCCGCTGAGTTACTCCAGTATTTTGTGTCTATCTAGCTCCCTGAAAGTAGCGACATAAATAGATAGAGTGGTAGATAAAGGTGTATGGTATGCTTGCTTTTATCAGTCGGATCGTTGAGTATAGGAATCAGGAAGTCATGTTGCTGCTTTACAAAATTTTGCTGGGGCTATATACTTGATCAGTATCATGTGCAGTTCTGGTTGTCCCCATTTTGGGAAAGGCGTGGAGGTTTTGAAGATGCTTTGAAGTCGGCACAATCAAGCCCATATTTAGATTTAGGTTTATTATTGTCATATGTACCACGGTGCATTGAAACACTTTGTTTTGCCTGCCGTCCAATAAATTCAGATAATATTATACAATCAAGCCAAAAATATTATAGGTGGAGAACAGCAAGAAAAGAGAAGTCAGAGCATGACAAGGCCTGGCAAGTGATGAGTGACTCTTCCTGTCCTATAACTTCAGTTATCTCAGAGCAATTTTCATGGGATCAATTCAAAAGGCAAAGGATTTAAACTAAAGGAATTAGATGCACAGAATCTCTTGCCCAGCATAGGGGAATCGAGAAATAGAGGACATAGGGTCAAGGTGAAGGGGAAAAGATTTAATAGGAATCTGAGGGGTAACATTTTCACACAAAGGATGGTGGGTGTTTGGAACAAGCTGCCAGAGGAGGTAGTTGAGGCTGGGGCTATCCAAACGTTTAAGAAACAGACAGGTAAATGGATGGGACAAGTGTGGAGTGATATGGACCAAGTGCAGGCAGGTGGGACTAGCTGGGACATGTAGCTGGGACATGTTGGCCGGTGTGGGCAAGTTGGGCCAAAAGGCCTGTTTCCACACTGTATCACTCTATGACTCTAAATCTTGCTCAAGGGAGGATTACGGAGGAAGGCCTGACAGTCTTGGGGTGAATGATCCCAGGAATGAGGAGGTTAACAAATGATGAGCGTTTGTCGGCACTGGGCCTATGCTTGCTGGAGTTTCGAAGAATGAGGGGAGTCCTCAGTGAAGCATGCAGAATAGTGAAAGGCTTGGATAGAGTGGATGTGGAGAGGATGTTTCCACTAGTGGGAGAGTCTAGGATCAGAGGTCATAGCCTCAGAATTGAAGGACATTCCTTTAGGAAGAAGATGAGGAAGAATTTATTTAGTCAGAGGGTGGTGAGTCTGCGGAATTCTTTGCCACAGAAGGCTGTGGAGGCCAGGTCAGTGGATATATTTATGGCAAAGACAGATAGGTTCTTGATTAGTACGGGTGTCAGAGGTTAAGGGGAGAAGACAGGAGAATGGGGTTAGGAGGGAGAGATGGATCAGCCATGATTGAATGGCGGAGTTAACTCGATGAGTCGAATGGCCCAATTCTACTCCTAGCACTTATGACCTTATGACCTTATGAACCGTGGCGGAGGTTAGCAGGAAATATCGCATGGTCTTCTTCAGCTCTCTGACTCTTTTTGTAAACATGGAGGTAAAAGGGAAGAAATTCAGAGCATTGTGATGGAAGGAAAAGGAACAGAGAGGGACACGTGGTGCAGAGACTAACACTTAATAAAATCTTTAGAGCAAATGGGATGAGAGAGACCAAATTAAAACCAGCAAAATGAGGGAGTATTCAAGAACTGAAGAGGCAGGAAGGAGAAAGGGGTGCGTTGCTGGATAATGGAAAACAGCTAGAAAAACGGGGGGAGAGGGGGAAAAGGGGTGATAGGAGGTGGCCAAACAAATGGAGCTGCCGAATGAGGGGGAATAAAGAGTGAGAAAGAACTGAAGGATGAATGATGAAAGGAGAGAAAGACACAAAGTCTAACAAGAACTGTGCAGACAGACTGAAGATTTCAGACTGTGTGTAGGCAAGTAGGGAAACCCTGTGATAGATTTAGCTTTCAATGGATTATGTTACCAGCGTGGCGTCTGGGGATGAGGAAGATGTTATCTCAGGCAATTTTAGACTGGCATCGGAAAAGATTAAAAAGTAAATCTACTTAATCATTAAATAATCTTTTTTTTTTCCTTCTTGATAAATTGACTGGAGAAGTGTGCAACCATGCCGGTTTTTATTTTGTTGGATGCTCGGGCGGTTGTTAGAAGATGGGTCCCGAAGAGGGGATGGGTGTGTGTGTGTGTGTGTGTGTTTTTTTTGTGAGTTAGTGTGGGGGGGGGGGGGCGGGGGGATTCAATAACGCGACGAAGAGTGTCTGGAAGGTGGATATCAGGCAGGTAGTTGCTGGGGGGAAAAGTAACAGATGTCTCCTAACTTTCAACTTGTCCCTAGTGTTGCTTTTTTCATGGGCTCCAGGTCAGAAGAAATCCACCCCAGGGTAGTTCAAGGGAAGGAAAATAACAAGGAATGGGCGTCTGGGGACAGAAACAATGTTTGCATCCACTGTAATCATCTGCGAAATGGTTGGTTGCTTCGGTAATTTGCATAATACCATTCTGACACATTTACTTCAGTCATCAATCACCGTCGGGAAGGCTTCTTTTCTATTTTCTGTCTCTGTGTGTCTTGTGTTTATCTGGCCAAGCAAAAAAAAAAAAAGATTGATTTCTCATTGTTTCTGCCCTTCTTGTTCAACAAATATGAATTTTGCAAATGATGAAATAGCAAGGAGACTAATAAGCAGAAGACAATATGCGCGGCTTTGGTCTGTCTTTCATTTTTAATGAGTAGTATATTTCCCCCCCCAAAACAAAACAAAAAAGTACGTCAGTGTAATAGAGCTTCACGATTTACAGTTGACTGTAAGTGTCTGATGCAGGTTAAGTTAGAAATGCTTTTTTGTTCTACATTTGATAATGGACTACCTCACCAGTGCGGGCGATGATAGGGGAAGTAAAAAAAAAAAAAACACTCAGATTTATCTACCTTCGGTCCTATGGAGTTTCAGATGCCATTTGTTTTTTTTTTCTTTCCCCCTCCTGACAAATTGGTTGCACGCCATCATTTGCAATGATTGAATGGAGACGTTTGCAATTAAGGTTTGCATGATGATCTTTGGGGGGGGGAGGTGGGGTTAGAAGTGTCAAGATTTTGGAACAACCTGGGTGAAGGGATTGCCTCTCTGGTGTGGTGGGTGAGGAGGGGAGGGAGGAAGGGGGAGGGGGGGTGGTCGGTCACATTTTGAATCCGAATGCAAATTTAAAAATGCACATTTGCAGGGGAAGAAAGTCCTCGGATGACAGGCGACGTTTGCAATTGCAGCCATTGCAGACGCCAGGTAATGAGTTTCCCAATGTACAGTGATTCGAAAATCAACATCCTCAGTCATCACGGGACATTTTTTTCTCCCCTCTCAAAGACTCAAGTTCTTATCTTGGCTCCGGTTAATTTTAAATTGCTAGGTTCTTCACCTTGCTGCATCTTTTGGTAGAAAGCTACTGTGGTGAAAATTAAGGACTTCATCCTCTCATTGGATAAACTTCCAACCAAAATACTACAGTAAACATGGTAGGTTCGCTAGCAAGCTGCTCATCGTGTAAAAAAAACCCTCCCAAAATGTCTCATTTTATTACCTACTAACAAAACTGAATTTTACAATGATGCTGCCTAATTGGAGATGAATCAATTAGCCAATAAAAATGACTGTCTGTGGCTGCTTCATGGAATTGTGGGATATCAGAGATAAGGGGGGACTGTTTTCTTTGGAAGGCGGAAGATGGCTGGAAGCCTTTTTAATGTTTGAATTTTCATGGCATTTGGAAGGGATCAGAGTTAACGTGAAACCGGGACACATCCAGTTGAAGCTCGTGCTTTGTCTCTGCATTTAATCCTGGCCAGTTAAGATGGCCACTGATGTTTGAAAACAGCCATCAGTAGGGCTACAGATAGAACAGTGTCAGTCATTTTGTGCTTCTGGATAGCTGGGGAAGAGGAAAGAGGGAAGAGAGAAGAGAGAAACATAGGAAATAGGTGCAGGATTAGGCCATTCGTCCCTACAAGCCAGCACCGCCATTCGATATGATCATGGCTGATCATCCAAAATCAGTACCCCATTCTTGCTTTCTTCCCATATCCCTTGATTCCCTCAGCCCGAAGAGCTAAATCTAACTCTCTCTTGAAAACATCTAGTGAATTTACCTCCGCTGCCTTCTGTGGCAGAGAATTCCACAGATTCACAAAAAGGGAGAAGAGGTAAGTGAGAAAAGAGGAAAGTGGAATAAATCATAGATATGTTGGGAAGATGAAACCCCTTCTGGGAGAATTTTGGCTTATTATGAGGTGTTATATGGCTGTGTGGGGTCAAGGAAAGAGCGTTCACGTCGCGGCCCTGTTTCCACCAATCTATCCACCACCACGCACAAGAAGCACAAGAAGCGACAAGACAGACACCATTGTATGCAGATGCCGAGAAGTGTGTTCAGCTCTGGCTGAACAACTTCTAATCTTGTGTGTGGACTCGATAAGAAGAAGAATATGCAGGGCTCGAAATTAGCGGTTGCCCGGGTGCCATTGACCACAGAAAGTGCCCCCGGGCAACCTAAACGCCGACTCATTTTGCCCGGCTTGGCACCCAAATACTGGTTTATACCGGTAGACGCAAAAAACTGGAGTAACTCCGCGGGTCAGGCAGCATCTCCGGCGAAATAGGAACTGACCTTTTGGGTCAGCGGCTGTATTCCTCTAGTATCTTTGATTGCGGGTCAAAGATACTAGGTGCGTGGTGACGAAGGGTCGGGGCGAATGACGGGCCCCGAACAGCGGCAACAGCTGCCGTGACAGCGGCTCCACCGCCTCCTCCTCCCGCCCCCCGCCCGGCGGAAGGAGGCCTCCCTCTCCCTCCCTCCCCCCCCACTCCTCCCGGCCTCGGCGTGCGGGAGGGGGTGTTTTGAAAGCGCCTTTTGCGGATTTGCCATCAGCGGCTCCTATCGCCCTGATAACGGTCGCTGCTTGTAACTCCACTAACGGCGCTTTCAAACTAACCCCTCTCGCACGCCGAGGCCGGGAGGAGGGAGGGAGAGGGAGGTCTCCTTCCGCTGTCTGAAGCAGCTGCACCAAAGATCCTACAGCTATAGGATCTTTGAGCTGCACCGCTCGGCCCCGCACCTTCCTGTCGGCTGGCGGAGGAGGGGAGGCGGGCGAGGAGTTCCCAACCACCACCCCCTTTGGCGGCGGCACTCTGGCATTGGACAGGGACGGCCAAGGCAGCGGGGCGATGTTGTCCGAGGAGCGCTGACCTTCCTTCCTCCCCCCTCTTTCTCTCTCTCTCTCTCCTCTCTCTCTCTCTCTCTCTCTCTCTCTCTCTCTCTCTCTCTCTCTCTCTCTCTCTCTCTCTCTCTCTCTCTCTCTCTCTCTCTTTGTATGCCCCCCATATCCTGGGACCCCTCCACTCCATCCCGCACTGATCCCATTCCCTCCTCTATTCAGTCCTCACAGACACCCCCCTGTGCTCCCCTCCCCATCTACCCACCCCCCCAATCTATTCATCACCCTACCCACCTCGCATTGATTCTCCTGCCACCACCCCCATCCATCCTACACTAGTCCCCCAATTCATCCTGTACTGACCCCCCTTCCCATCCATCCTGCACCTTCTCCCCCCATTCATACTGCACTGATCCTCCTATTCATCCCGTACTGACCCACCCTCCATTTACCCCTGCACCAATCCCCCCATCCATCCTGTAGTGATCTCCCCATTCATCTTTTACTGATCGCCCATTCATCCTGTACTGATCACCCATTCATCCTGCATAGACCCTCCGATCCACACTGTCCTGTCCCCCCCCCCATTCATCATGTGCTGACCCCCCCCATCCATCCTGTACTGATCCCTCCCATTCAAAGAGAATGGGGGGAACAGTCTGGAGAAGGGTCTCGACCCGAAACGTTGCCTATTTCCTTAGCTCCATAGATGCTGCCTCACCCGCTGAATTTTTCCAGCATTTTTGTCTACCCCCATTCATCCTGTACTGAACCCCCATTCATCCTATACTGATCGCCCCCCATCCATCCCATACTGATCCCCACATTCAACACCGCTGACATCCCCCGTACTCTCCCCTCACAATTTTACATACTCCAACCAACACGTACTAATTCACCTGCCTCAATCCATCCATTCCGCACCGATTGCCTTCTCAACCCCCCCCCCCCCTCGCCATCTATCCACCCCGCACTGATTCACACACCCCCTGACCCTATTGTGCTTCATGGTCTTCAGAGCGAACATTGATTATGTTTGATAACGGAATGTAATCAAATGTGTTTTAATTCCCAATGTTATTATTTGTTTTGACACCTTTAAACATATTACCAAAAGAACATTTGCTGCAGTTATGTCCTTTGGCCATCTCTTGTCAGTTAGTGTAATGTTTAACCTGTCAGATGGGTATAGTCGGTTTTAACAGCTATTATCATAAAATGCCTTTAGAAATTTCCTTGCAACCTGTATATTTTGTTATGGATAAATTATGTGGGAAGCCAGAGTGTTTCTGTGCCAATAGCAATAACGACCCATGCTATGGCCATGTCATAGTAATTTTCGGTCCTTCACAGAAAACATGCTTGCATCAATCTAGTGTGCATGGTTAAGCATATATGTTACCATGGTCCAGGATTTATTGACGCAGGTTGATCATATGCTGAATTTTTGTTTGGAAGTGGAAAGAACCACATTTTTGTTTGGAAGTGGAAAGAACTAATAGAAATTGCATTAATTGCAATGTGTAAAAAGAGTTGAGATATTGTATTATAATTTTGCTGCATGTCATTGTGGTATATATCATGTCTTGATTGCTGAATATGTTTAGTTTGTGAGTTATTTGAAGCAGAAATAATATGTGAATGTAGACAAAAGTGCTGGAGAAACTCAGCGGATGCGGCAGCATCTATGGAGCGAAGGAAATAGGCAATGTTTCGGGCCAAAACACTTCTTCAGACTGATGGGTTTCGGCCTGAAACGTTGCCTATTTCCTTCGCTCCATAGATGCTGCTGCACCCGCTGAGTTTCTCCAGCACTTTTGTCTACCTTCGATTTTCCAGCATCTGCAGTTCCTTCTTGAACATAATATGTGAATGCTTCATTGAGCATAAATCCGACTGGTAACTACGCACTTCGTCCGAGCACATTATCGCACGCGTCATTCAAACCGTCTTCAATGACCACCTAAACTGTCATTTGGCAACCTATAAAGCTGTCAAGGTTGCCCGGCTGGCAACAGGGAAAAAAAGTTAAGCGAGAGCCCTGATATGGCTGTGTGAACTCAGTACAATTTAGTTTAATTGTCACGTGTACCGAGGTACAGTGAAAAGCTTTTGTTGCATGCTAGCCAGTCAGCGGAAAGACAAAACTGAACTGAACCCTCCCACTGCAGGTGATGTTTGCATCTATGGCCTTAATGGAGAACTGCACTGATTGTTCACTGTGTTGACACTTGCTCAGTGTGAAACAGATGTATACGAAGTTCTCCTCTCTCCCACGAGAATTCTGCAACTTCCTCTCTCGCTGCTCCCCCTCTGTATATCTCGTTTCCCTTTCCCCTGACTCTCAGTCGGAAGAAGGGTCTCGACCCGAAAAGTCACCTATTCCTTTTCTCCAGAGATGCTGTCTGACCCGCTAAGTTACTCCAGCATTTTGTGTCTATCTCTGCTGTAAAATAGGGGCAGGACACATTTTCCACACAATATCATTGAGCAGATATTCCCATAAGACGTTTCAATTTCCAACAAATCAATGATTTATTCCAAACCGATTACTTTTTTCCTCTGCCCTATTCAAGTTTACATTATGGTTCAGTAGACTTGCTTATAAATATGCTGAGTGTGAATAACCTCTTTTATTAATATTAGGAAAATGGATTTCTCCATCAAGGCTCAGAAAACATCCAATACCTTGCTAATATCGAAAACATCCTTGCACTGTGAAATCCAGTCACTCTCATCAGGAGAGATGACCAAAAATGGCATCAGGAATATTACTATAGATCATAAGTGTGCCAGGAGAAAAGGGTACATGATCAATGTGATTACCACCAATGTCCAATACAGATCCATCAGAAGATCTGTGCATGCAATACATGCAAAGTTGCCACCATGTGCAGCAAAGCATGCAGATCCAACAATGCATGCCACCACATGACTGACTGAGCCATGAGTATATTACATTAAGACCATGAGAACCAGCAATGCATGCACCAAAGTCTTCAGAGTCCATAAGGCCATCAAAATAAGAAGAGTATAATATGAGAATATGAGTTAGATATACATTTGTGTTTAGGGCTAACGGAACCAAGGGATATGGGGAGAAAGTAGGAAAGGGGTACTGATTTTGGATGATCAGCCATGATCATATTTGAATGGCGGTGCTGGCTCGAAGGGCCAATGGCCTACTCCTGCACATATTTTCTACGTTTCTATGTTTCTAAGAGTATGGGAGTTGCGATGTTATGTCACAGTTGTACAAGACGTTGGTGTGACTGCATTTGGAGTATTGTGTTCAGTTTTGGTCACCCTGATATAGGGAAGATGTTCATAAGTCATAGGAGCAGAATTAGGCTAATTGGCCCATCAATTCTACTCTGCCGTTCAATCATGGCTGACGTACCTTTCACTCTCAACCCCATTCTCCTGTCTTCTCCCCATAACCCCTGACACCCTTACCGATCAAGAATCTAATCAAGAATGTTGTTAAGCAGGAAAAAGCTCCGTGAAGATTTACGAAGATTTTGCCAGGACTTCATGGTCTGAGCTATAGGGAGTGGCTGGACAGGCTAGGACTGCACAAGGATGAGCGGTGATATTATAGAGATGTAGAAGGTCATGCAGGGAATAGATAGGGTAGATACTCTGAGTCTTTTACACAGAATAGGAGAATCAAGAACCAGATGACATAGGTTTAAATGAGAGGAGAAAGATTTAAGAGGAACCTGAGAGGCAACATTTTCACACACAGAGTGGTGGGTATATGGAACGAGTTGCCAGAGAAGTAGCACGGTGGCGCAGCGGTAGAGTTGCTGCCATGCAGCACTAGAGACCTGGGTTCGATCCTAACCACAGGTGCTATCTGTATGGTGTTTATACGTTCAACCTGTGACTGTGGGTTTTCTCCGGGTGCTCCGGTTTCTCCCCTACTCCAAAGACTTACATAAATGTGTTAGATAGTGCTAGTGCATAGGGTGATCATTGGTTGGCATGGGCTCGGTGGGCCGAAGGGCCTGTTTCCATGCTGTATCTCTAAAAGTGTAAAGTCCATAGGAGGTAGTTGAGGCAGGTACTATAACAACATTTAAGAGACATTTGTCCTGAACTAAGAGACTGGTACATGGATAGGTAAGGATTAGAAGGTTATGGGCCAAACACGGGCAGGTGGGACTAGTGTAGGTGGCATGTTGGTCAGTGTGGGCAAGTTGGGCAGAAAGGCCTGTTTCCATGACTCAAAAATGGCCAAGGACTACATTACATGCCGCCATAAAGAGATCCCTACCTCATGTTCATTTTAACGTTCATCATGCATTCCTATTTTCAAGGTAAAGCCAAAAATCTGTGGTTAATTTACAAGAGGATAGACACAAAAAGCTGGAGTAACTCAGCGGGACAGGCAGCGTCTCTGGAGAGAAGGAATGGGTGACGTCTCGGGTCGAGACCCTTCTTCAGACTGGTTGGGGATAAGGGAAACGTGAGATATAGACGATGATGTGGAGAGATGAAGAACAATGAATGACAGATACGCAAAAAAGTAACGCTGCCAGAGGAAACAGCCCACTGTTAGCTGTTTGTAGGGTGAAAATGAGAAGCTAGTGCGACTTGGATGGAGAGAGAGAGGGAATGCCGTGGCTACCTGAAGTGAGAGAAATCAATATTCATACCACTGGGTTGCAAGCTGCCCAAGCGAAATATGAGATGCTGTTCCTCCAATATGCTTTTAGTCTCACTCTGACAATGGACAGAAAGGTCTGTGTAGGAATGGGAAGGAGAATTAAAGTCGGGAGATCAGGTAGGTTTGGGTGGGCTGAGCAAATTTACAAGAGCCTGTCTTTAAGACATGCGGCGAGGTGATCCCACGACTTAAATGTAATAGCTGACAAGTTCACTAGATTAGCTGAGGATTGATTAAGATTCGATTGTTCCAAGGCATTGAACTACCTTGGCAGTTTAATGCATTGATATTTTTTCTTACAAGGAATAAAACATTTTTTTTAATACAACCTTGGCAAGAGTTGAATTCAAATGAAAGCCATCCAACTCTCACTGAGGCATTGGTGACAAGATCTGGTGAACCAAATGCAAAAATGTAGGCATCAGAAAGTTGGAAGTAAAAATGTTCTTATGCCACTCGTTAACTGAATAAAGAGCAGGTACAATCGCAGTATTGATAGCAATGTTGATAGCAGTGTTGATAGCAATATCACAATGTCTCTTTTAGTCAGGCACATGAATGAATGAATACATTTGTTGGCCAAGTATTCACATACAAGGAATTTGCCTTGGTGCTCCGCCCACAAGTGACAACATGACATACAGTGACCGTTAGGAATGACACATAAAACATTAATAATAGAACATTATCGATTAAACATGGATAGTTTAGTTTAGATTAGTTTATTGTCATGTGTACCAAGATAGAGTGAAAAGCTTTCTTTGCGCGCTAACCAGTCAGCGGAAAAACAACACATGATTACAATCGAGCCATCCACAGTGTACAGATCCATGATAAAGGGAATAACGTGAATAATGTTTGGTGCAAGACAAAGCCAGTAAAACCTGACTAAAGATATTCCGAGGGCCTCCAGTGAGGTGGATAGTAGTTCAGGACTGCTCTATAGTTGTGGTGGGATAGTTTGGTTGGGTAGGAGAGGGATTTGAGGGATATGGGTCAAATCATGCAGGTGTAACTATTGTAGATGGGACATGTTGGTCAGATTGGGCAGGTTGGGCCGAAGTATGGACACTGTACGCCTCTATGACTCCAAATACATTCATCCATCCACAGAGTCAGTCGATTCCCGAGTCAGGACTGGTGAAGACTATCTGCACATTGACCTTAGTGCTTTTAAATGTTAGGAAATTCTGTGTGTGTAGGAGTCAGCTTGGATATGAAACTCTCTATATATTTTTAAAGCGCTGCTGTCAAAGTCCAGTCGTGGGTACTGACCAGATGGAGAATGTACTTCATGTACTTTGGGCTCAATTGCTTCCAGAGAAGGCAGTGAATAGAAGGGTAATCTAGCCATGATAGGTAGATTACTTGGCATAGGCAGAACTGATGCAGGTCCTGACCCTCAATGTTGATCATCCCTCTGGCTCCACGGATGCTGCCTGACCTATTGAATTCTTCCAACAATTTGGTTTTCGACTAGATGTAATGTTGGGTTAAATGGAAGCCGTTTGAGTGGCACAGAATGATATCCAGCGATAGGCCCATATGGATAGGCTAAAGACCAAGGAGTTTGTATGTTCTCCCCGTGACCGACGTGGGTTTTCACCAAGATCTTTGGTCTCCTCCCACACTCCAAAGACCTGTAGGTTTGTAGGTTAATTGGTAGTGGTACTGTGCGGGGATCGCTGGTCGGTGTGGACTTGGTGGGCCGAAGGACATGATTCCACGCTGTATCCCTAAACTAAACTAAACTAAACTAAACTAAACTAAACTGAACTAAACTAACCCAACTTTTGCCTTCCCTCTTTCTCCTTGCCTATCCTGGAAGCCGTAAGGTCTCTAGGCAGTGGGTATTGCCATACAAGATCGTCAACAGCTAAACACAGTTCCCCATTGATCTAGCACAGGGTCTCAAGGCAAATAAACTGGCCAAAACCCCAGATAAAAACAGGTCCGGCATGCTTGGGCCTCTCTGAGTCTCATTCCTCCTCGCCCTTCCGAACCCTTACACAAGTCAGATTGTCTGCATCTCACGAAGATACACAGAGCTAATTTTCCGCTTTATCATCTTAGATTTAAATTTAATTCTGAGATTCTATGCTTGTTTATGCTTGGGTGTAAATATGATCGGGTAATGGTTATTATGGTTTTGACATTAACCAGGCCCCATAGCAGAAGCGTCCACGTCGCGGGGCAGGAAACTGGAAGTATCCCGAGCTAATTCTACTACCACCATCATCTATTGCGACAAGTGATGGCTCCCACTGATTGTCGCCGGAAGCTTGTGTCCTTTTCAGGACGGACGATGACAGCGAGGTCAACATTTGAAACATGGAAGATGAACACGAAAGAAGAAGAAGATGTTATGGAAGTGATGATAAGTTGAAAGTGTGGTGGGGGGGAAGGGGGGGGGGGGGGTAAATACGTAATATTAAAATTACACAATGTTAGGCCAGTCCCTTTGACTCACACTATCTGTGCTGAACGCTTACAGTCATAGTCCTGCCTTGATGCTTTTAATTACAAATTTAGTTTTTTTGTTTAGTTTAGAGATGTAGTGCGGAAGCAGGCCCTTCGGCCCCCCGAGTCCACACTGACCAGCGATCCCCGCACACTTACACTATCCTGCACGCACTAGGGACACTTTGCAATTATACGAAATCAATTAGGCTACAAACCTGTACGTCAATGGAGTGTGGGAGGAAACCGGAGCTTCCCGGAGAAATCCCACGCATGTCAAGGGGAGAACGTACAAACTGCGTACAGACAAGCACACGTGGTCAGGGTCAAACCTGGGTCTCTGGCGTTGTAAGGCGGCACCTCTACCTGTGCGCCACCGTGCCGCCCACAATTGTGCTCAGTTCTTCCTGGTTTGCTGCCTGCAATCATCCTTCATTGTGATCGGCTGCTCAGCCAAGGTGATGACCTTGCACCTGCTGGATGCTGGGGATTCTTTAGAACTGATGCTTAACAAAAACCAACATCAGGGACAGGGAATTCATGAGCGCCGAGGCACTTTTAAAGGTCAACACTGTGACCTACTGCTTCGCTATCGAGTGTAAATTCAGGGGCCATTGTTGAGTTCATAAATTTTCAAATTGGAATTTTTGAGGGCATTCCATTATCTGTCTGTCTCGGGCAAGTATCTGGAGTCCACCTTTGTTGATCTACCAGAATGCTGCTGAATACTAATACAAATATTTCTCTCTGAAGGTTGCACTTGGAGAGGCTAATGGTATTCTTTGGAAGGAGGGAAAAAAGAATCCCAAATCATTTCCTTGACAGAAGACGTTTGAAATGACCAATTATATTGATCGTACCCACCTCCCCTCCCAAGGCAAACGTTTCTCCCCATGTCGCACTCCATCGTACAACATGAGACCAAGTGTGGCAAGGGTTAACATTGCACTGCAGGCTCTGTCGAAACCACGAATCTATAAAACTGAACGTTACATCAATGCCAGGTGGGAATTCTAAGGCTGTGAACTAATCTGCAATTCAAATGATGGTCTTAAACATCTGAACTTTGTTGAGATGTGTTTGGAGACTGTTTGGCTGCTTGGTTACCTTCTAACAATATAGTGTCATGCAGACATGAAAACAGAGCCTTCGAACCAACTTGCCCATGCCGACCAACATTCTCCATCTACTTTTGGTCCTGCATTTTGTCCTTCTATTCTTTTCTATTCTATTCTATTCTAT
>CM075978.1:8601018-8645270 GCA_038087875.1 Malacoraja senta
CCTTAGAGCATCTTTCACGGTTTGACCTTCCAGCGAAGCTCGAATGTCCGTCGGGGAATGCGTCCCTGGGAACGGTCCGTAAACTAAACTAAACATGCCAGTCAGGGAAGTGACAAAGGCACCAACATTATTTGCTGTCTCCTTGGTTTAGCTTATACATCACCACCTACTGTCGAGGATTGGTGGAGGACAAGCTCTCGTTGTGGTGCCCCTCTTGGTTCACCGCTCTGCTGGAACGTGGCTGGTAACCAGCTGGATGAGATAAGTAGCAAGGACAAAGTACACGTAGACATCCACACTCCGACACTGTGATACGTCAAACCAGAACAGGACTTACACAGTTAATGGTAGAGCCCTGGAGAGCTGTGAGCTGTGAGTCAGACGGACAGGGTGGTGAGGAAGGTGTTTGGTACGAGTGCCTTCGTTGGGAAGGGTCCTGAGTACAAAAGTCGGAACATCATGACACAGCTGTACAAGTCGTTGGTGAGACCAATTGTAGGAAGGAAGTCATTCGGTTGAAAAAGGGGGCAGAAAAGATTCACACTGACCACTGCGGCGGCCAAGTCAGTGGATATTTCTAAGGCACAGATTAACGGATTCTTGATTAGTACGGGTGTCAGGGTTATGGGGAGAAGGCAGGAGAATGGGGTTAAGAAGGAGAGATAGATCAGCCATGATTGAATAGCAGAGTAGACTTGATGGACCAAATGGCCTAATTCTGATCCTATAACTTATGAACATGAACTTATATTGCCGGGACTTGTGGGCTTGGGTTATAGGGAGAGACTGGATAGGCTGGGACTTCTTTTCTTGCAAATGTAGAGGGCTGAGGGGTGACCTCATTGAGGTGTACAAGATCACAAGGAGGATGAATAAAGTAAACAGTCACAGTCTATTCCCAGGGTAGAGGATTCTAAAAGAAGATGGCTAGGCCTATGGTGAAATGAGAGAGGTTTAAGAGAGACCTCAGATGATACATTTTCACTCAGAGGACTGGCCGTGTCTGGAACGAGCTGCTGGAGGAGGCTATAGTCATACGATTATGACTTTCAGAAGACATTTGGACAGATATATGGATGGGAAGGATTTAGAGGAATCTGGGCCTCTATTGGCTCCATGGGGCCAGGTATAAAAGACCAGCCCAGAATGGCAACTTGGTCGGCCTGGACAAATTGAGCCAAAGGTCCTGTTTCCGTGTATAGGTCTTTGACTCAAATTTCACGGTACCTTAATTGGTTAAGTGACAATAACTGCGAACTTGAACTTGACTATGAGCTGAATGCCCTGCCCAACCTTTCACGGCATAACCCCAAACCTCTCCCCCATCTCCCCTCGAACACCAACCTTCAGGAAATGAGGGGGACAAAGGAAATTTAAAAAAATATATAAATCCTTCATTCACGTTCTCAGCATCAGCTGCACTTCTTTAAATATTTAAATTAACAACCGCTCTGAGAATTTGTTTGGCATCTGCTGCCACGAGGAAAGCGTTAAAGTGGCAACGCTTTCATACCGAGTTGAGCAGTGATATCCGGCACCTTGACCTTTAAAGGGTTAATTGGCCAGATAATCTGTACTCCTGCATTTGCTTCAACGGGGCTGCACCATTGTCGAGGAAAAGAGCCTCCGCCATTTGGCACATGATCCTACGCATAATGAATAAATCATAGCTGAAAACGGTGGACATCAACATATGGGGATAATTTGTACAGTGACAGAAGGAGAGGGCCTTAGCTCCAGCTTGAAGGGAAGCCTGTGAATCTTGGACCATCTCACTAATTATTTCAATTATTTACCTTTAAGAGGGCCTTTCATGCCCTCCGCAGTAAAAGAATGAGAGAGAGAGGGAGAGAGAGAGAGAGAGAAGTAAGGAAGAGAGAAAGAGAGACCGAAATAGAGAGAGAAAGAAAAAAAGAGAAAGGAAGAGAGAGAAAGAGTGAAATAGAGAGTGAGATTGAGAGAAAGAGAGAGAGGAAGAAGGGAAGAAAGAAAGAAAAAAAAAGAGAGAGAGAGTGACAGAGAGAGGTGGAGAGAGTGGTAGAGAAGGGAGAGAGAGTGTGAGAGAGAGAGGATGAGGGAGAGAAGTGTGAGTGAGAGGGAGAGAGAAAAAGTGACTGAGAGTGCATTTGTGCATGAGATGATGAGGGAGAGAGTGTGTGTGTGTGAAAGAGAGAGAGAGAGAGAGAGAGAGAGAGAGAGAGAGAGAGAGAGAGAGAGAGAAGTGGGTGTGGGTGTGAGAAGATAAGGGAGAGAGAGGGAGAGAGAGAGAGAAAAAGGGAGTGAAAGAGTGGGTGTGAGAGAGGATAAGGGAGGGAGAGAGAGAGAGAGAGAGAGAGGGAGAGAATGTGTGAGAGAGAGGGAGAGAGAGAAAGAGTGTGTGTGAGAGAGAGAGGGAGAGAGAGAGAGAGTGTGTGTGTGAGAGAGGGAGAGAGAGAGAGTGAGAACTGAACAGATAGACATATGAGAAGAGGTGGACACCTTTATTACACATACAAGTGTCCAGATGTTACCAGGGTACATTAGCTGGAGCTAATGCCTGTCTGTCTGTCTCTTGGAGCAACTATAATTGGACAACATGATGACATTAATTCATTAATTGACTGTTAATTGAGTGCAGTTCGTTTATTATTATAGTATCTTCCCAATTACTAAAAAACCCGATTGTCATTGTATCAATATATCTTACAACAAAAGTACTCCGTGACAATCAAGCCCCTGTGTTCAGCTTTCCAATGCCACATTCATATTTTCGGCCTTATATTTTCTCTGTCTGTAATTCTTCTAATGAAAAGCAGATAAAGGTTGTTGAGTTCAACGAAGGGAAGAGCCCTTGTCAAGCATTTGTGCCTGTCAGAAGTACTCAGTGGTATGAAGAAAGATTTTAAAGCCCTTCTCTCTTCACCCAGTCCCATCTTCTCTCCCTTCTCTCTTCACCCCTCCCATCTTCCTCCATATTTTCTTTTTAATTTCAGAGCAGCCGATTGCAAAGAGCCTTTGAGGCCCTTCAGCCATTCATCGTGCTTAGCGCAGCGGTAGAGTTGCGGCCTTACAGTGCCAGAGACCCGGGTTCGATCCTGACTACGGGTGCTGTCTGCGCGGAGTTTGCACGTTCTCCCCGTGACCTGCGTGGGTTTTCTCCGAGATCTCCGGTTTCCTCCCACACTCCAAAGACGTGCAAGGTTTGTAGGTTAATTGGCTTCGGTAAAAATTGTAAATTGTCCCTAGTGGGTGTAGGATAGTGTAAGTGTGTGGGGATCGCTGGTCAGCATGGACTCGATGGTCCGAAGGGCCTGTTTCCGAGGTGTATCTTTATACTAAACTAAAAAAAAACGAAACAGTAGGGAAATTCAACCATGGCAGCTGCTCTATTGAGCCTTACCCTGGTGTCATATGTTGATACGTTCATGTCGTAGGTCGTTCGGCCCATCAAGCCTGTTCCACCATTCAATCATGGCTGATCTATCTCTCCATCTCAACTCCATTCTCCTGCCTTCTCCCCATAACCCCAGACACCCTTTCCAGACAAAAACCTGTCAATCTCTGTTGTGAACCCAATGACTTGGCCTCCATAGCCATCGGTGGCAGTGAATTCCACAGATTCACGACCCTCTAACTAAAGAAATTCTCCTCACCTCCTTTCTAAAGTTACATTCTTTTATCCTGAGGCTGTGCCCCTCTGGTCCTAGATTTCCCCACTAGTGGAAACATCCTCTCCGCATCCACTCTATCCAGGCCTTTCAGTATTCCGTTAAGTTTCAATGAGGATCCTCCCAGCATCCAGCGAGTACAGGCCCTGTGTCGTCAAACGCTCATCATACGTTAACCCACTCATTGCTGGGGTCATTCTCCCTAACCTCCTCTGGACCTTCTCCAACATCAGCACGTCCCTCCTCAGATATGGGGCCCAAAACTGCTCACAATGTCCTTTGTGTGTGTACTGTCTGTTGGGAGTCAGTGTATGGTTGGGATTGCCCTTGGTGATTAATGACTGATATTTTCCTTCTGGTTTCTTTTGCTCTCTGTGTGTTCCAGGACATATTTTTTGCAGAGGTACTCAAACGATCTATAACCCCTCATGATTTTATGTACTTTTACAAGATCAAGATTTTGGTATTGACTTCCTTCTGAACCTTCTGAATTTTGTAGTCGGCAGGGCAGTACTCTGCATGTCGCCAGCTTGGACAATTTTACATTTTTATCAAGCCAATTAACCCACAAACCTGTACGTCTTTGGAGTGTGGGAGGAAACCGAAGTTCTCGGAGAAAACTCGATACAGATCACGGGGAGAACGTACAAACTCCATACAGACAGCACCCATAGTCGGGATCGAACCCGGGTCTCTGGCACTGCATTTTGCTGTTAGGCAGCAACTCTACCGCTGTGCCACCATGACTGCCAAACTGAACTGACTTCTTAGAGTAGTATAGCTATACAGCATTGATACAGGCCCTTCGGCCCATCAAACCTGTGCCAACCAAGCATCCATTGACACTAATCCTACCTTAATAACATTTTATTCTCCCATATGAGGGGCACAGATAAGGTAGGCAGTCACAATCCTTTTCCCCAGGATGGACAAATAAAATACTAGAGGGCATAGCCGTAAGGTTAGAGGAGAACAGTTTAAAGGAGATGCTTGGGGTAAGTTTTTTACACTGAAGGGGGGTGAGTGCCTGGAATGCACTGCCAGGGGTTGTGGTTGAAGAAGGTACGTTAGTGGCATTTGATAGACTTTTGGATCGGTATGTGGATATGCAAGGACTGGGGAGATATGGGTTATGTGCAGGTAGATAAGTGATGATTAGGAAGGAACTGCAGATGCTGGTTGATACCGAAGACAGACACAAAATACTGGAGTAACTCAGCGGGTCAGGCAGCATCTCTGGAGAAAAGGAATAGGTGATGTTTCACGTCGGAACTTCTTCAGACTGATAGAGAATTTCTCTATCTCTCAGTCTGAAGAAGGGCTCCGACCCAAAATGTCACCAATTCCTTTTCTCCAGAGATGCTGCTTGACCCGCTGAGTTATTCCGGCATTTTGTGTCTATCTAGGATAAGTGATGGTCTTGGCATCATGTTCGGCACAGACATTGTGGGTGGAAGGGCCTGTTCTTGTGCTGAACTGCTCTATGTTCTATGTTCTATTCCTGTCCATCCTTCCCAGATTTTACCATTCACCTATACTCCAAGGGCAATCTGCAACGTCCTATAAACCTATCATCTTTGTAGGCTTAGACGGTGAGAGTAAACCAGGGGACTTGAAGGACAACTCTGTTGTCACAGGGAGGACATGCAAACTCCACATACGCAGCACCTGCTCACTGGTGTTGTGAGGCAGCAGGTCTACTGGGGGCTGCTCTTCTCCTGTGTCGGTCCCCTGACCCTGAACTGAATCATCCTACCACAACCAGAGAGCAGTGCTGAACGACTATCTACCTCTTTGAGGACCCACCCATGGACTATCCTTGATCGGACTTTACCTTGCACTAAACGTTATCCCCTTACACCATGTATCTGTACACTGTAAATGGATCGATTGCAATCATGTATTGTCTTTCCATTGACCGGTTTGCACACAACAAAAAGCTTTTCACTGTACCTCGGTACGCGTGCCAATGACCAAAACTGAACCAAACTTTTCTTAGGTAGACAAAAATGCTGGAGGAACTCAGCGGGTGAGGCAGCATCTATGGAGCGAAGGAAATAGGCAACGTTTCGGGTCGAAACCCTTCTTCAGACCCGAAACGTTGCCTATTTCCTCCGCTCCATAGATGCTGCGTCACCCGCTGAGTTTCTCCAGCATTTTTGTCTGCCTTCGATTTTCCAGCATCTGCAGTTCCTTCTTGACCTTTTCTTATGTTAGTGCAGGCAAGTCCCTTAGTACCTGATTTGATGTTAGTGTCTTTAGATCGTCCATCATGCTGCCTTTTGCCTCCACTCCGCAAACCGATGCAAAGTAATTGTCCGATATCTTCTCCACTTCCTTATTTTCAATCGCATTATCAGTTTTCAAGGAAGCACATTTCTCCTGTACACATCAACATCCCAGCAAGTGTATTTCTGTTGTATTTTCTCTTCTTGTGGTTCTGTAACAAGGTGGTTGGTATTTCGGCCAAGGACGCCAGCTTGGCCGCATCAAGGGGAACGTTGGCGCCTCAACCCGCCGCGTGGAACTGGCTCCCCCCGGTGAAAGAGTTTGTCGATCAAACTTTCACGAGCCGTCGTCAGCGATAAACCCGTCTGGCAGCTCGTTCAGAACGCGGCGACGGCGCGGGCGGCAAAAGGGTCCCACTTCCGTGCCATCGTCGTTCGCAGCGTGGCTGGCTCCGGCGCCGTTCTGCTCCGAGACTCAGCCAAGGCGATGGAAGTCAGAGCAAGCTGCAATCCTCAGTCATGTCGCAGCCAAGGCAAGGGGTGAAAGCAAGGATAGACAACAAACAGCCGACTGAGAAGTAAAGCAAAAGGAAGCAAACGGAAAGCGAGTGTAATGAGAAATAAAATAACGATTGACGGGAAAATGATTTGACTCTGGTCTCGGACCAGATGGCGTAGCCTCAGAATTAAAGGGCTCTCTTTTAGAAAGGAGGTGAGCAGGAACCTCTTTAGTCAGAGGGTAGTTAATCTGTGGAACTCATTGCCACAGAGGTCTGTGGAGGCCAAGTCAGTGGATATTTTTAAGGCAGAGATGGACAAATTCTTGATTAGAACGGGTGTCAAGGGTCAAGAAAATTCAACCAACTCAAAAAGCGAGGTACCCAAGACATGGGCCTTGCACCCAGTGTGGCTCCTCTTGGTTTCAGCTATGTTGCTGCCCAATTCTCAAAGTGTCCATTCCCCTTGATCATCGTCTGCTCCGATCGATCCTTTTTCACACCATTCATGTTCCACGCACTCTTTCATATCTCGAGTTTCCCACTCCCATGACTCTCAGATTAACTACCCTCTGGCTAAAGAAGTTCCTCCTCACCTCCTTTCTAAAAGAGCGCCCTTTAATTCTGAGGCTACGACCTCTGGTTCTAGACTCTCCCGCCAGTGGAAATATCTCTTCCGCATCCACTATGCCTTTCATTATTCGGTAAGTTTCAACGAGGTCCCCCCTCAACCTTCTAAACTCCAGCGAGTAGAAGCCCAAATGCAATCAAACGCTCATCATATACTAACCCACTCATTCCTGGAATCATTCTTGTAATTTTGTGTCTATTATCAAAGTTCCTTCTCCACTGACAAACACAAAACTCCGAAACTCCCTCTCCACTCTCCTTTAGGATGCATTTTAATAACCGACTCATTTTTAACCAAAGTTTTTATCCGCTTGTTCCAATACGTATGTACATCAGTGGGCGGCACCGTGGAACAGCGGTAGAGTTGCTGCCTTACAGCGCCAGAGACCCGGGTTCGATCCTGACTACGGGGTGCTGTCTGTACGGAGTTTGTAACGTTCTCCCTGTAACCATGTGGGTTTTCTCCTGGTGCTCCGGTTTCTTCCCACACTCCAAAGACGTGTAGGTTTGTAGGTTAATTGACTTCCGTAAATTGTAAATTGTCCCCGGTGTAGAGGATAGTGCTAGTGTACGGGGTGATTGGTGGTTGGCGCAGACTTGATGGACCGAAGGGCCTGTTTCCATGCTGCGTTCTCTAAATTCCAAATTAAAGACGATCAAAATTTGCTTCTGTGATGTGACGTTTTTCTACATTTAAGCTGCATTAGAAGCTGTGGCCATTTCTGATGTTGTCAATCTCTGATTAAAGCTGGGAGATTAAAAAGGCTCAGCAGGTTAGGCAGCTTCTGTGGAGAAAAGGAACAGGTGGCGTTTTGGCTCGAGGCCCTTCTTCAGGTTTCGGTTTTGACCCAGAAATGTCATCTGTTCCTTTTCTCCACAGATGCTGCCTGACCCGCTGAGTTACTCCAGCATTTTGTGTCTATCGTCTGACCTGAGATATTAACTCTGTTTTACTCTCTCCAGAGATGCCGCCTGGCCTGCTGAGTGCATCCGGCATTCCGTGCCTAAAGGGCGGCACGGCGGCACAGCGGTAGAGCTGCTGCCTTACAGCGCCGGGGTCCTGGGTTCGATCCCGACCACGGGTGCTGTCTGTACGGAGTTTGCACGTTCTCCCAGTGAACCTCGTGGATTTTCCCCGGGGCTCTACTTTCTTCCCACACTCCAAAGATGGACAGGTTTGTAGGCTAATTGTAAATTGTCCCTAGTGTGTGTGTGTGTGTGGGTCAGTGTTAGTGTGCGGGGATCGCTGGTCGGCGGGGACTCATTGGGCCGAAGGGCCTGTTTCCGCGCTGTACCTCTAAACTATGTTAAACTAAATTCCAGCTTTTCCAGCATCTGCGAGCTTTTGCTTTGGAACTGTCCCAAGCGATTGGTCTGTCTCTTTAGGGGCACCCAGTCGCTCAACCCCTCCAGGGAACCAGTCCCCAAATCATCCGACTGAACAGGCTGCAAATCAAGGGCGCGAAATTCACTTGCTCGGCACCTACTGTGGAAGGACCTAAAAATACGGGAAGAGAACAACACCCTGTGGTAAAACTGGGCCAACTAAAACTGTGATTTGATTCATGTTGTATGTCAGAGCAGTTCGGCTGCCAAAACGTTTGCTCACAGAATCTTGACTTGGTGCTCAGAATCTGGATGGTTCTTGCATAAACTTTTTGCTCGCTTTCTAAAACTTCGCAGCGGAAGAGTTTGAAAGCGTCAAAAACACACCCAGCCAGACCAATATTTTATTGCTCCAGCTTTTTGTCCCCATATTCGGCGTAAGCCAGCATTTGCAGTTCCTTCCTGCACATTTCAATAGACAACAGACAATAGGTGCAGGAGTAGGCCATTCGGCCCTTCGAGCCAGCACCGCCATTCAATGTGATCACGGCTGATCATCCCCAATCAGTACCCCGTTCCTGCCTTCTCCCCATATCTCCTGACTCCACTGTCTTTAAGAGCCCTATCTAGCTCTCTCTTGAAAGTATCCAGAGAAGCGGCCTCCACCGCCCTCTGAGGCAGAGAATTCCACAGACTCACAACTTTTGTCTGCTCTACTGCGAAATCTCCTCAAGGTATGCCTACTTTGAAGAAGTCCAACTCTCAGTCTGAAGAAGGGGTCTCGACCCGAAACGTCACCTATTCCCACTCTCCAGAGATGCTGCCTGGCCCGTTGCATTACCACAGCCCTTTGTGTTTATCTTTGACATTTTATGTTGATTTTGCACTTTAAAAGCACCCCCGGTGGAAACGTGGCAACTAAGTTAATTGTGTAGGGAGGAACTGCAGTTGCTGGTTAAAAACGAAGAGAAACACAAAAAGTTGGAGTAACTCCATTGGGACAGGCAGCATCTCTGGAGAGAAGGAATGGGTGGCATTTCGGGTCGAGACCTGAAGATGGGTCTCGACCCGAAATGTCACCTGTACCTTTCCTCCAGAGATGCTGTCCAACCCGCTGAGTTACTCCAGCTTTTTGTGTCTACCTAAGTTAATTAATTTGTAACAATGAGGGGCAGCAATTTGATTGAGCGTTTCTTTAGACAAAAATAGAAATGCTATAGAATTCCTTTGCCAGTAGTTTTAAAGTGCCGGTTTCTTATGTTATAATGAACAATGCAGCATCGCGGTTAAAATAGCAGACTAGAGGGATCTACCACAGCTAAAGAAAGGGATATTATCCCACATCATCCCAGAGCCGGGCCTCAGTGAATAGAGGCTCACGTCAGGAGATAAGGGCAATCACGAGTTCACAGTCTTCTCAGAAACATCACCTGCACATCCATCCTGTCAAGCCCCATAATAATGAGGACTGCCTTTTACATACGTATCTTGGGTGCAAAAAAAAGCAAAGGAGAATTATTCCAATCTCTTTTGCAGTCAACTTAGAATAGGATTATCATGTATTTCCCCAGCATATCATCACCAAGGGAATATCACGGAAATTCCTGTCAGTTGCAAACTTGCAGATAAGGCACCTTGCATTCCCGACCTATAAGATTTTGCACTTTGATTTATTTTGCATTGTAACTAAACCTAGCATGTACAATCTAATTGTTCAGAGATGTTTTTGATACAAATCACCATTCCAATCTTGTTGATTTTTCAGGAAAATTTGTTTTGTTGTGGCCTCCATTTATAAATTCATACAACTTGCTTAAACTACTTGGGATTATTTTCCACGCAATTTTTTTTGGGGAAGTTGCTGCTCCAGAAAATACGGTAAGATTCAAGGTGGACCGTCTGTAAAGGTTCTCGACCCGAAGCGCCATTATCTCCATTCCTTATCTCCAGAGATGCTGCCTATTCCGCTGAGTTTATAAGATCATAAAATCGTAAATGATAGGAGCAGAATTAGGCCATTCGGCCCATCAAGTCTACTCCATCATTTAATCATGGCTGATCTATCTCTCCCTACTAACCCCATTCTCCTGCCTTCTCCCCATAACCGCTGACACCCATCCTAATCAAGAATCTATCTATCTCTGCCTTAAATATATCCACTGACTTGGCCTCCACAACCTTCTGTGGTAAAGAATTCCACAGATTCACCGCTCTCTGACTAAAGAAATTCCTCCTCATCTCTTTCATAAAAGAATGTCCTTTAATTCTGAGGCTATGAACTCTAGTCCCTGGACTCTCCCACTATTGGAAACTTCCTCTCCACATCCACTCTACCCAGGCCTTTCACTTTTCTGTACGTTTCAGTGAGGTCCCCCTTCATTCTTCTAAACTCCAGCAAGTACAGGCCCGGTGCGGTCAAACACTCATCATATGTTGATCACATTCCTAACACATTGAAGGCGGAAGACCGCACAGTGGGCTGTTTAATGCTACTTTCCCCAGTGTGGAATGTGGCGCAGATTTGAAGTGCTCTCGGTCAGAGAGAGCAGAGCTTTCAAGCTGTCCGCAGTAGGGCAGGCAGTACTTCAGTGGGAACAACAGACGTTGTTTTCAATCCTGACCTTCTGTTGGATTGGAAGCTACCACTGTGTTGTCAGCCCTGGACACGAGATGGAAGCCATTTTAATCTGTAGGAAGGAACTGCAGATGCTGGTTTACACCGAAGAGAGACACAAAATGCTGGAGTAACTCAACGGGTCAGGCAGCATCTCTGGAGAAAAGGAATAGGTGACGTTTCGGGTTGGGTCGGGTCAGGTCAAGCATCTCCAGTTCCTTCCCACACATAATATCTCAGGTCAAATTGTTGATTTCTGACCAGCGGAGTATTTACATAATATTTTTGCCATCAGGTGGGCAGATTGGTGTAACTTTGTTTTTCCGCAAGTTAGCGATGATTCTCCCCAAGGTTATTGATTATTGATACTGATACTTCTTCTGACTATAAACGTACGGCGGTTCACAATAAAAGTTTGTAGTGCAATATATCACAGCCTGTAGTTTCGTTTAGTTTAGTTTTGTGGTACAGTGCGGAAACAGGCCCTTCGACCCACCGCGTCCGCTTCTCAACACACACTAGGAATATTTACATTTACACCAAGCCAATTAACCTACAAACCTCTACGTCTTTGGAGTGTGGGAGGATGTGGCGAGACAGAGTCTCCTGCACTCGCCTAAAAAGTCGCCTAAGTGGGACAGGCCCATAAATGACTTACTCCACTGTTACAGTCGGGAGTGTGACTGAGACTAGGAGCTCGCATTATATATCCAGGTGGTTCTGCTGTGCATAACGCTAACTGCTGGGGTCTTCACTCATTTATTTAACCACCTTGTCTATCCTAAAACTACAGGTGACATGGTGGCTCAGCGGTAGAGTTGATGTGCCTCACAGCGCCAGAGGCCCAGGTTCCATCCTGACTACGGGTGCTGTCTGCACGGAGTTTGTACGTTCTACCCATGGCCTGCGTGGGCTTTCTCCGGGTGCTCCGGTTTCCTCCCACATTCCAAAGACGTACAGGTTTTTAGCTTAATTGGCTTTGATAAAATTGTCAATTGTCCCCAGTGTGTGTGGGATAGTGTTAGTGTGAGGGGGTCGCTGGTCGGCTTGGACTCGGAGGGCCGAAGGGCCTGTTTCCCCGCTGTACCTCTAAACTTAACTGCAGGCTGTAATATATTGCTCTTCAAACTTTTATTGTGAACCACCATACATTTATAATTAGAAGAAATATTGGTATAAATAATCAGTATAAATAATAAGCTGGTGTAACTCAATGGGTCTGACAGTATCTCTGGAGAAAAGGAATAGGTGACATTTTGGGTTGAGACCCTTCTTCAGACTTCACCCTTTACACACCCCTGCCACTGGTTCTAAGTTAAAACATCAATTGCAGTTCAAAGCGCACCCTTCTCATTGAACTAAACAGTTTCTCAGTGTTGTTAGATTCGCACCCTCCCACACTGAGTGAAGCTAAATGTTCACCCAGCTGTGAAATGGGGATCAATGATTTTACTGTGACCTGGCGTGAAGGAAGGCTATATAAAGGTCAACTGGCAAGTTAAAATAACTGAAGTGGGTTCCCCCCAGCAGCTGATACAAGGCCCAGATCAATAACAGGCTACTGAACCATCCTACCACAACTAGAGAGCAGTCCTGAGCTACTATCTACCACAGTGGTGACCCTTGGCTATCTTTGATCGGACTTTGCTGGCTTTACCTTGCAGTAAATGTTATTCCCTTATCATGTATCTGTACACTGTGGACGGCTTGATTGTAATCATGTTTAGTTTAGTTTATTTTATTGTCACATGTACCGAGGTACAGTGAAAAGCTTTTGTTGCGTGCTATCCCGTCAGCGGGATGAAAGTACATGATTGCAATCAAGCCATTTAGGGGATAGATATCCTAATGAATGTAAATAATGTTGCTGTAGGAATAGAGATGTAAGGGTGTGGAGTGAATGTAATATGTGATTGTCCATCTGCTTCTGTGGCAAGCATGCAAATAACCGCCTGGGTCATCTTGTAAATATTGATCCAAGACTGTATTATTTTTCCGCTGACTGTTTAGCGCGCAACAGAAGCGTTTCACTGTACCTCGGTACGCCTGACAATAAACTAAACTGAGTAACAGCTTCTCCGGAGATCCCACCGGTCGTGATCTCCTCTTCCCATGCCAATAGGGTCGCCAACTTTCTCACTCCCAAATAAGGGTCAAAATAAGGGACAAATTCCCGATGGATATTCGTTGACCGACCTGGCCGTGGCTGGGTGAATGATGAGTTGGCCCGGGTGCTGGACTGCACACAAAGCCCAGCCGGCGGGGCCAGCTGAGGAGTTTCCGCCTGGGCCGCACGACATCGCGCGCAAAGTCCGGCGCCCCATCCAACTCGTGAACCGATGATCGGCCATGAGAAGGAGGCGTGGTGGTGTCGGCGGTAAGCGAAGGTCCGAAGGTCGGACAGCTGGCCGGGCTGCCGCCCGACGGGGCCACGGGCGAGGCGATGCCGCTGCACTCCATGGGCTGCACGACTTCTGGGACGGGTGAGGCGGGGCCGGACGCGGCGCTCCGACCCGACAGTCCCCTCGACCCGAGTAGTAGCAGTCAAATACGGGACAAGGGCGGTCCCGCACGGGACAAACCAATTTAGCCCGATATATACGGGATGTCTCGGCTAATTTGGACAGTTGGCAACCCTACTTGCCAGTCAGTGGAAGGGCGAATCTTCTCCAGAGAGCTCCTGTGGGGAAAAGTCACAGCTCCAAGAGGCCGGCCAAGAACACTGGAGGTTTGCGGAGTCAATATCAGTGGGAGAAATCCACCCTGTCTGTGCGATGTCCTTTACTCCCTCCTGTCTGTGAACTGGAGTTGAAGGGCGGTGCAAGGCTGCAGCCCGTGGCACTCTGATAGCACTCATGTTTTGTTTAAAGAGGACTGCCGCAGCTTACTGCCCTGCGGTGTGAATACTCTATCCGGAGATGTTGTCTGACCTGCTGAGTTACTCCAGCAGTTTTGTGTCTATCTTCTGTATGAATATTGAGGTTCTCTAACTTCAAGTAACCCTTGCTTTCCCTCTCTCTCCGTCCCTCCCACATCCCAGGTCTCCCAACCCAGTTCCACTGTCCGTGTCGGAGGGAACTGCAGATGCTGCTTCAAACCGAAGGTAGACACAAAATGCTGGAGCAACTCAGCTGTCGGTACAGGCAGCATCTCTGGAGAGAAGGAACGGGTGATGTTTCGGGTCGAGACCCTTCTTCAGACCCGACCCGAAACGTCACCTATTCCTTCTTTCCAGAGATGCTGCCTGTCCCCGCAGAGTTACTCTGGTATTCCATGTCCATCTTGGCTGCACAATGAATCCGACCTTCCTTGTTGGGACGATCTTGTTTTTCTGAAGTAGTGCGAAGGGGGCTGCCGGCAACAGTTCCGGGAAACCATGGCTGAGGTGGCTCGATTCCTGACATGATGTCTCCCGCCATCTCAGGGATTTACAGCTTTGATAAGCTTCCCCTGCATAGACACAATACACATGAGCAGGAGGGCTTGAGAAACAATAGTCACCGTTCATACCTACGGAATGTTAATGCCAGAAGCTATTTAACATGAACTCGTCTCAAGGTCCCTCTATTTTTAACTAACGTCCCACCTTTATCTGACCTCTTCCTCCCTCTGCTCCTCCCAGTCCTCCTCTACTGACAGAGATCAAAGGAGACGATGTCTAATCATCCACGCATGTTTAATATTAATGCGTTGCCCGTGTCCCACTGTGTCCCAGAAAGAAACTTAAATGACATTTTGTGCATAATGGATTGCAGTAAACCGTTCCTTTCGCCTCATCCTTGAGAGCATTTATTTCAAGAGGGTTAGAATACCATATAACCATATAACCATATAACCATATAACCATAACAGCACGGAAACAGGCCATCTCGGCCCTTCAAGTCCGTGCCGAACATTTTTTTTTTTTTTTTTTTTAATTAAAAATAAATACTTCCCCCTAGTCCCATCTACCTGCACTCAGACCATAACCCTCCATTCCTTTCCCGTCCATATACCCATCCAATCTATTTTTAAATACAAAAACAGGGATGTAATGCTGAGGCTCTCTAAGGCGCCGGTTAGGCTGCATTTGGAGTATTGTGAGCAATTTTGGGCACCATATCTGAGGAAGGGTGTGCTGGCTCTGGGGAGGGTCCAGAGGAGGTTTGCAAGAATGATCCCAGGAATGAGTGGGTTAACATATGATGAGCGTTTGACGGCACTGGGCCGTGTACTCGCTGGTGTTTAGAAGGATGAGGGGGGTACTCATTGAAACTTGCCGAAAGTGAAAGGCTTGGATAGAGTGGATGTGGAGAGGATGTTTCCACTAGTGGGAGAGTCTAGAACTAGAGGTCATAGCCTCAGAATTAAAGGATGTTCCTTTAGGAAGGCGATGAGGAGGAATTTCTTTAGTCAAAGGGTAGTGAATCTGTGGAATTCATTGCCACAGAAGGGTGTGTAGGCCAAGTCATTGGATGGTGTTACGGCAGAGATGGATAGATTCTTGATTAGTACGGGTGTCAGGGGTTATGGGGAGAAGGCAGGAGAATGGGGTTAGGAGGGAGAGATAAATCAGTCATGATTGAATGGCGGAGCGGTCTTGATGGGCCGATTGTCCTCATTCTGGTCCCGTCACTTCTGACCTTATCCATATGTTCTAGGAAATGACAAAGATTCAGTGGAAGTTCATTTCAAAATAAATGCCTGGAGAGGTGAGTGGATCCAGTCAATTCCTACTATTCATGAGTACGTTCGTCAATGGGGAGAAACTGGTGCAGGTCCAGGTGGGGCACAGGGATAGGGGGTTGCGGAGGAAAGAGGGGGAGGGAGGGGGGGTTTAATTACCTAAATTTGGAGAATTCAATGTTCATACCATTGGGTTGTGAGCCACCCAAGCGAAATATGATTTTGCGTATGGCCTTACTCTGGCAATGTTTTTTTTCTTTTTGTAATTCTTTTTCTCATATGTAAATACTGATTCTGTTCTATTCTGTTCTGTAGTTTTTTGCACAATCCCGCAGGCATTGCCACTTTTCATTTCACTGCACGTCTTGTATGTGTATGTGACAAATAAAGTTGACTTGACTTGACTTGACTTGGAGGAGGCCCAGGACAGAAAGGTTGGTATTGGAATGGAAATAGGAGTTACAAATGTTAGCTGCCAAAAGATCCAGCAGGCCTCAGTGGACTGTGCGCAAACTTTCAGCGAAATGGTCACCAAATCTATGCTTGGTCTCGCCGATGTACAGGAGGCCACATCGGGAACACCGGATGCAGTAGGTGAGGTAGGAGGAGGAGCACTTGCACTTCTGGAGGGTATGCTGGAGTTCCTGGATGGAGGTGAGGGAGCAGGTATTGGGACAGGTGGGTGTTACATCTCCTGCGGTTGCAGGGGGAAGTACCCGAGGAAGGGGGTGGTCTGAGTGGGAAGATATGAGTGAACCCAGGAGTTGCGGATGCGTGTGGCCTCACTCTGGCAATGGTGGAGGCCCAGGACAGAAAGGTCAGTATGGGAATCGGAAGAGGAGTTAAACCGGCTAGCAACCGGACGATCCAATCGGCCTTGGCGGACCAAGGTCACCAGTGATAGGAGCAGAATTAGGCCATTTGGCCCATCAAGTCTACTCCTCCAATCAATCATGGCTGATCTTGGCTGCAAGCAGGACGTAAGAACATTTAAGAGGGGTCTGGGCGTGTACTTGAATGAACATAGAGGATGAACATAACCAGGCAGGCTTTGTCCGGACCCTAGACTGACACAAAATGTTGGAGCAACTCAGCGGGTCAGGCAGCATCTCTGGGGAAAAGGAATCGGTGACATTTCAGGTCAAGATCCCTTATCAGACCCTCCTCTCTTCCAGCTCTTCTTTACCACTCCTCCCTTCAATCGGTCTGAAGATGCGGTCCCAACCGGAAACATCACCTATCCATTTCCTCCAGAGACGCTGCCTGGCCCGCTGAGTTACTCCAGCATTTTGTGTCTTTTCATTTTGTGACCCAGCATCTGCAGTTGCTTGTTTCTAAATGTTATTGTGAGTCGGCTTCTGTTTTACTCTCGGTCCTCGTGGGGCAGCGCCCAGCTTCCTCTCAGCACCGCTGTCTGTTACGTTGCCAAGACTAAGGGCTCATCATGTGAGTAAACCTTGGCTCCAAACCAAGTCTATGTGAAAGCATGTTGGCACTCTGGTGGCACCGTGCCCATGTACCTGTGGCTCTGTGCCCCCCCCCCCACCTATTAATTTTAATTTGCTACTTAATCTTTCTTGTAACTTATCAAAGTGATGCACATCTTCTGCCAACATTTCAGCTCCTAAACTGTCGATATATATTTTCATCTAAAATGTGAGGAATTATCCGACGTGTCGGAGAGATTTTAAACTGTGGCACATTATTGTTTGCATTCAGAGTTTCAGACGACCATTCTACAAAGGCTGTAGATATCGATAGCAAACTCTACCGATGACACACCAGATTACCTTGCCGAGGCTGCCATTGTAAGTGTACGTACATTTAATGTAACCCAGGCTTTTCACTGTGCCTCGGTGCAGGTGACAATAAACTGAACTAAAATGAACAACGCCCTGTTCCCAACATATCCACATGCATATCTGGAAGTCTTTTAAATGCCTCTAACGTATCTGCTTGAAACAACCACCACCCGCAGCTGAGCATGCTGCATATATGCAAATTCTACACACACAATCCCAGAGGATAGGATTGAACCCAGGTCTTTGGAGTTGTCTTCTTTACCTAAGGGGTCATGAGGTCATAAGGTCATAAGTGATGGGAGCAGAATTATGCCATTCGGCCCATCAAACCTACTCCGCCATTCAATCCATGGCTGATGTATCTCTCCCTCCAAACCACATTCTCCTGCCTTCTCCCCATAACCTCTGACACCCGTACTGATCAAGAATCTATCTATCTCTGCCTTAAAACTATCCCCTGACTTGGCCTCCGCAGACCTTCTGTGGCAAATAATTCCTCAGCTTCACCGCCCTCTGACTAAAGAAATGTCACCTCATCACCTTCCTAAAAGAACGTCCTTTGATTCTGAGGCTGTGCCCTCTAGTCCTGGGCTCTCCCACTAGTGGAAACGAGTTGGTTTAGTTTAGTTTCGAGACACTGTGCGGGAAACAGGCCCTTCGGCCCCAGTGACTAGCGGTCCCCGTACACGAGCACTGAGTGAAGGAATTCTGATGATTACTTTTGTAACTTTGTCGGCGTCAGATACTCTTTGCGTACTTTGCAATTCATTACCAATCCCCTGCCACTGACTAGCACAACCGACTAACAAATGGAAGCTGGAAAGGGTGCAGAGAGGACTTACGGGGATGATGCCAGGGTTCGAGGGTCTGAGCGATAGGGAGAGGTTGTGCAGGCTGCGACTCTATTCCTTGGAGGATGAGGGTGACCTTATAAAGGTGTACAAAATCATGAGAGGGTTGATCGAGTACACGCCACAGAGTCTGTTGCCCAGAGTAGGGGAATCAAGAACTAGAGGACATAGGTTTAAGGTGGGGGGGGGGGTGTGGGGGAGGGGGTCAGGGACTATCACAACGTTGAAGACACATTTGGACAGGTACACGCATAGGACAGGTTTAGAGGGATAAGGGCCAACTGCAGGCAGGTGGGACTAGTGTAGATGGGACATGTTGGTCAGTGTGGGCAAGTTGGGCCGAAGGGCCTGTGTCCACGCTGTACAACACTCTGACTACATGGAGTTGTCCAGTGATTTTAATGCACATCCTCAAAGCAGAATTAATGGAATTGGAAATTCTGCGTGGTCGGTGCTCAGTGCCAGCAAGAGGTTTTGTGGACGAGCAAAAAATAAAAACATGTTTTGCAATATTGACCTTTGAGGAGGTTTTTTGGGATTACTATTGGTGAAAATGTAAGGCCAGTCGATCTTGTGCAATATATTTAAGAAAGAACTGCAGATGCTGGAAAAATCGAAGGTCGACAAAAATGCTGGAGAAACTCAGCGGGTGAGGCAGCATCTATGGAGCGAAGGAAATAGGTGACGTTTCGGGTCGAGACCCTTCTTCAGACTGATGTGGGGGTGGGAGGGGGGGGGGCGGGAAGAAGAAAGGAAGAGGCAGAGACAGTAAGCTGTGGGAGAGCTGGGAAGGGGAGGGGAAGGAGGGAGAAAGATAGCCATAGAGGGAGTGCAGAGAAGGTTCACCAGACTGATTCCTGGGATGTCAGGTCTTTCATATGAAGAAAGACTGGATAGACTTGGCTTATACTCGCTAGAATTTAGGAGATTGAGAGGGGATCTTATAGAAACGTAAAAAATTCTTATGGGGTTGGACAGGCTAGATGCAGGAAGATTGTTCCCGATGTTGGGGAAGTCCAGGACAAGGGGTCACAGCTTAAGGATAAGGGGGAAATCCTTTAAGACCGAGATGAGAAAAAACTTTTTCACACAGAGAGTGGTGAATCTCTGGAACTCTCTACCACAGAGGGTAGTTGAGGCCAGTTCATTGGCTATATTTAAGAGGGAGTTAGATGTGGCCCTTGTGGCTAAAGGGATCAGGGGGTATGGAGAGAAGGCAGGTACGGGATACTGAGTTGGATGATCAGCCATGATCATGTTGAATGGCGGTGCAGGCTCGAAGGGCCGAATGGCCTACTCCTGCACCTATTTTCTATGTTTCTATGTATCTATAAAGCAAGGACTACCTGAAATTGGAGAAGTCAATGTTCATACCGCTGGGGTGTAAAGCACCCAAGCAAAATATGAGGTGCTGCTCCTCCAATTTTTGGTGGGACTATTTTGCAATTGTGCAATATATTTGTCTCCTCTGCCCATCCTTTCTGTTTAATTCAATTCCTGGTCACATTTGTTACTCAAGATCCATTACTTCTGCTGCCCGCTGGCAATCTGACCACAGCACACAGCAATGTGCCCCAAGTGCTTTGTGCTAGATTGTTTCCAATTCTCTGGTGGTCTTGGAGTCTTTGCCTGTTCAGCCCAGGTTCCCTGCCAAACCAGAGGGTCTTAATACACCCCAGCTCCCCGAAGACAGAGGAAGATTTAAGTTCAACTCGCACACCAGAGCTCTTTAACGGATTCCAGACTCGAGCAATCTGGATTTTGGACTTCGATCTGAGCCTGACCCGCGCACCCAAACTCAGTGTGGCCTGGAGCACGGCCATGCCTGTTTCTCATTGGCAAGTGTATCTCCGAAACTAAACAAGAGCTGAAACTAAAGTGAAAGATCAAGGCGCAGAGAGCGGAGAAAAAAAATGTGTTTTTCGCAAAGCCAATAAAGAGCAAAGTAAATAAACTCCGAGCAAGTTCATTTCCAGGGATTTCAACAAACAGGCGGAGATTCTTCCATGTCAGGCCCTCCTGGTGGGACAGGCATTCGAGCTCCTCGTGCTTTCCGATGTTTTGTCTAACTATTCCTGTCCAAAGGCCAAAACTGGAGCTGGCTGCCAGCCATAGAGCTAGAGAGAGAGAGAGGGAGAGAGAGAGAGAGAGAGAAAAAAAATAGCAAAAAATAACTCTGTTGTAGAGGAAGGGTTAGTGCGGCAACACGTTTGCCTGGCCCAGTCAAGAGTGGCGAAAGCTCCACTGGAAAGAGTTTGTATTGTGTTGGTAACATGGTACAGGTACTGTGGCTGTCTGCGTTTGTCTGAGATGGAATGGTCCAGTAATTACCAAAGTAATTAGTCACATATTATAAGACATTAAGCCGTCATAAAACAGCACTACTTTTTGGCTGTCTATGTTTTCGACATATTGCGTGTTAATATGCTGGAGTCGAACTGCATGAAGCCCCCCCCCCCCCTCCCCTTCCCATTCAAAGTGAAATTTGTTTCCGCCGCTGAAGATGCCAGTCAGCCGGATAAATAACACAAGATTACACATCCCATCTCATTGTTTGTTTTGATACTGCACTTCTGTCACTTGGCTTCTGCCGAACAGCATCCAAAGAGACTCGGCAAATGTGCGTGCGGCGAGGTACAAGCCAGGATTTACTCACGCACGAGACCGCAGTGCACACGGCAGCAGTGGTGGGGACGGGCTTTAAGCTGGCTCAATTAGTTACACATTGTGGGCCTGTAAGTACTTACTCGCCTTCTGCAGAGGCTCAGGCATTCGTAGAGTCACAGAGTGATACAGCGTGGAAACAGGCCCTTCGGCCCAACTTGCCCACACCGGCCAACATGCCCCAGCTACACTAGTCCCATCTGCCTGCGTTTGATCCATATCCCTCCAAACCTGTCCTATCCATGTACCTGTCAAACTGTTTCTTAAACGTTGGTATAGTCCCTGCCTCAACTACCTCCTCTGGCAGTTTGTTCCGTACACCCACCACCCTTTGTGTAAAAAAGGTTACCCCTCAGGTTCATATTATTCGACGCAATTCCATACCATTATCCCATTTAACACAACATTGCAGAGGGCGACAGGCTCCTTCATTTGTTTGGGATGAGAGAGATTGAGAGAACCTGATAACACAGTGACGCAGCGGTTGAGTTAAGCCCCTGTCCCACTTAGGAGACCTAAACATCAACCTCTGGTGAACTTGCCCGCCACCCAAAAAAAAATCAAGGTCGAGGTGACTTGCAACCTCCTACCACCTCCCATGTATATGTTGAAAACCTTCCTCGACTATGAAGAAAACCGGCTTCGACTAGACCTGCGACTAAAAAATTATCGATTTTTAAAACGCCAACCTATCTTTAGTCGAGGCCGGTTTTAAACATGATGAAAAAATAGCAGCAACCTAGATGAAGCCTCGACCACGCGGAAACCACTTTCGACCATTATGGAGAGTGACCAAAACCTCCGGTGACCTCATGGAAACCTTGGGTGGCGGGCAAGGTCACCAGAGGTTGCTGTTTAGATCTCCTAAGTGGGACAGGGGCTTTACTGCCTTACAGTGCTAGGGTCCCGGGTTCGATCCTGACCTCGGGTGCTGACCGTATGAAGTTTGTACGTCCTCCCCGCGTGTGACCGCGTGGTGCTCCGGTTTGCTACAACATCCAAAGACTTGCCAGTTCATAGGTTAATTGGCTTCTGTAAATTGTACCGAGTGAGCAGAAGAACTAGTGTACGGGTGATTGTTGGTCGGCACGGACCCGGTGGGCTGAAGGGCCTGTTTCCATGCTGCATCTCTAAACTAAACTAAACATTTTTGTGGTCGCGGTGTGGGTGAATGCAAAACTAAATAATTCTGCCTCAGACTGGGAGTGGATGGAAATGTTCATTATTCAAACTTTACAAATACTAGTGGGCTTAGGTTGAAGGTGAGAGGGGCAAAGTTTAAAGGAGATGTGTGGGACTAATTATTTACACAGAGCGTGGTGAGTGCCTTGAATGCATTGCCAGGGAGGGTGGTTGAAGCAGATTCGTTAGTGGCATTTAAATGCCTTTTAGATAGGCATATGGGCATGTGGTGAATGCAGAGCTATGGGTTATGTGCAGGTAGATAAGTGATGGCCTTGGCATAGTGTTCTGCACAGGCCTCGTGGGCTGAAGGACCTGTTCTTGGTTATTAAATCATCAGGCTTATTATCTATTATCATCAGGCTATTAAACACAACATCAAATAAGCTCTGAACTAAAAAAGACTACAATTTTATTGCACTGTATTTGTTATTTATTGCATAGAAACATAGAAACATAGAAAATAGGTGCAGGAGTAGGCCATTTGGCCCTTCGAGCCTGCACCGCCATTCAATATGATCATGTCTGATCATTGCACTTTTTCTTTTTTTTCTCTTCCCCCGTTATGTACTATGTTTACATATTCACATATTCTGTTGTGCTGCAGCAAGTAAGAATTTCATTGCCCCATCCGGGACATATGACAATAAAACACTCATGACTTGATTTGACTCTTGTGCTGTACTGTCTAATGCTTAAGTTATTGATAGAGATGACGAACAGCAATGGGCCCAGGACTGACGCCTGAGGCACATCACTAGTCATAGGAAAGGTAGACACAAAAAGCTGGAGTAACTCAGCAGGACAGTCAGCGTCTCTGGAGAGAAGGAATGGGTGACGTTTCGGGGTCAGGACGTCCAAAATACACCCTCGCACCACCAACCTCTGCCGCCAACCATGAAGCCTTGATGGGCCAAAGGGCGTGTTTCAATGCTGTGACTTTATAACTGTACATGCATCTGCTGTTATTGTCAATTTCTGATCAAGGCGCTCCATTTAAATTGCAACACGATGCAGCTTGTAACCAAAGTTTTTTTTTAAAAGACGAAAACACCTGATTTTCTGAACCAGGTAGAAAAAAAATTTAAACCGCTCACCCAAAGTGAACCGAAAATGAACATTCAAGCTTGGGTTAAAATTAAATAGTCACAAGGATGAACTATCCCGATGCATCAAATACCAAGGGGATCGGAACGGTTTGCAAAGAAATTGCACTGATCCACCAGATTGCTGTGGTATCAACAGTTCATTTGACCTCTGACACATCCAAGGGAACTGGGCAGTTTCACAGTCCCAACACTATTAGGGAAACTGGAGAGACATTAAATACAAAATGGAAAAAAAAACAAAGTTAAATAAGAGCTCGGCTAACAGTCGATTCTCAGCTGCTCAGCTTGAGCCAGTGAAAGATTTTGCTTCGATTCCTCAAGAATTTCCTAGCACAAGGCAAAGTGACATTGTGGCAGTAGACATGATCTGAGGCTATACTGATGGGGTTATACTCCTTGCCATCAACGGATATAAAGATGTTTCTGCTGGGCGCAGATGGAGCCATTATTTCTGCTAAGCAGACAGTCTATCAAACCTAAATTGTCCAAAATTGGGCGAAATTAAGGATATTTGGAAATGAATCCAAATTGGATCACTTTGAGTCCCAAATCATTTTCAAAGCTTTTCCCCATAGCAAAGAGTTTGAAAATATAAAAGGGTTTTTCATTCATCCTGGTGAACTGTGAACCCCTGCAGGAACTGCTCATCGCTTTAATGGTGATTGCTCCGTTAAATTCTTCAACAATGCAGCTTATGTCCAGATGTTTGTCTATTTGTGGCTCGATCATACAACGGACTGGTCAGGATCCTTGCAATGTCAGTTCCAGATAATAATGCAAACTTCAGCCTAGGAAGGGTATCAGGGGTTACGGGGAGAAATATAGAAACATGGAACATAGGTGTAGGTATAGGCCATTCGGCCCTTCAATCCAGCACCGCCATTCAATATGATCATGGCCGATCATCCAAAATCAGTACCCCGTTCCTGCTTTCTCCCCACATCCCCTGATTCCGTTAGCCCAAAGAGCTGTATCTAACTCTCTCTTGAAAACATCCAGTGAATTGGCCTTCACTGCCTTCTGTGGCAGAGAAGTCCACAGATTTACAACTCTCTGGGTGAAAAAAGCTTTTCCTTATCACAGTGCTAAATGGCCTACCCCTTATCCTTAAGGCAGCAGAATGGGGGTGAGATGGATAGATAGATCAGCCATGATTGAATGGCGGTGTAAACTCGATGGGCCGAATGGCCTGATCCTGTTCCTATAACTTGTGAACTTATGAAAATGTGGCCCACTTCCAATATGAATTTCACTGCGACTGGTGACAATAATGTATTCAATTCAGTATTTTGGGAGTCAACTCTCAATAAAGGCACACACGCACGATGAAATTCACCAGCAATTCCCATGCACAGCACAATCTTTAGACAGGGTGAGGAAATAGCATTTGTAAATCAGGACCTTACACCCAGCACAGAACAAGTAGACCTGCCATGGGTGAATGGCAGAGTAGACTTGATGGGCCGAATGGAATAATTCTGCTCCTATCACTTATGAACATACCCTGTTGTGCTCACCAGGAAACTTTCAGTTCATAGACAACTGTCACATATTAGCCCCTGACCTCAGTCTTCAATCATAGAAACATAGAAAATAGGTGCAGGAGTAGGCCATTCGGCCCTTCGAGCCTGCCCTGCCATTCAATATGATCATGGCTGATCATCCAACTCAGTATCCTGTACCTGCCTTCTCTCCATACCCCCTGATCCCTTTAGCCACAAGGGCCACATTTAACTCCCTCTTAAATATAGCCAATGAACTGGCATCAACTAGAATCCTTGCAAAGATGTTGCTTCGATTCCTCAAGAATTTCCTTGCACAAGGCAAAGCGTTATTGTGGAAGGAAGCTCTGCTCACCACAATGCTTGGGCTTTGTGTGTTAGGGTGTATTTCAATATTCAGGTATAAGAAGTGTTGCTTCACTATGATGGGGCTTCACTGTATGATGGGCCCCATCATAGCTCACTGAGTTTAGAGGTACAGCATGGAAACAGGCCCTTCGGCCCACCCAGCCCACCCCGACCAGCGATCAACCTGTACACACTAGCACCATCCTATATGTACGTGTGCGGGTTCTACACCAGACTCATCAAACACATCAGCCATGGTCACCATTTGATCTCCTTTGCTGACTAATTGAGTTCTGTTCCCGGAGACACATGGAACTGCAGATGCTGGAATCTTGAGTCAAACACAATGTGCACAGTAGAGAGCATACTGACTGGCTGCATCGTGGCCTGGTTCGGCAACTTGAATGTTGTCCAGGAGCAGAAAGTTGTGACCACTGCCCAGTCCATCACCGGCTCTGACCTCCCCACCATCGAAGGGATCTATCGTAGTCGATGCCTCAAAAAGGCAGCCAAATTCATCAAAGACCCACACCATCCTGGCCACACACTCATTACACCATTGCCATCGGGAAGATGGTACAGGAGCCTGAAAACTGTAACGTCCAGGTTCAGGAACAGCTTCTTCCCTACAGCCATCAGGCTATTAAACACAACAGCAAATAAGCTCTGAACTACAACAGACTATTATTATTATTGCACTATATTTATTTATTTATTGAGTAATGTGTGCATGTGTATATATACACACACTGAACTTTTTTTCCCTACCATTATGTACTATGTTGTGCTGCAGCAAGCAAGAATTTCATTGTCCCATCTGGGACATATGACAATAAAACACTTGACTCTTGACTTGATTCTTGACTCAGTGGGTTAGGCAGCATCTGGGAGGGACATGGACAGGCAACGTTTTAGTTTGGGATCCTGCTTCAGCTTGACCAGAAACGTTGCGTGTCCATGTCCTCCAGAGATGCTGCCTGTCCATGTCCTCCAGAACCGTTGCCTGTCCATGTCCTCCAGAGATGCTGCCTGTCCATGTCCTCCAGAAACGTTGCCTGTCCATGTCCTCCAGAGATGCTGCCTGTCCATGTCCTCCAGAAACGTTGCCTGTCCATGTCCTCCAGAGATGCTGCCTGTCCATGTCCTCCAGAAACGTTGCCTGTCCATGTCCTCCCAGGATGCTGCCTAATCCCGTTGAGTTACCCTACTCCAGCATATTGTGTTATACTCAGATCTCTTCTTTGTAAAGATCGCCGCCAGTATCTCCCTCACGAAACCTTGAGCTGCAGGTTAAAAGATGTTGCAAATAATCCAGCCGCTGTGGTCAGGGATGGGGATTGTCACAGTTATTTAGCAAAGGATCAGGAAATACAATCCATGCCCTGCTTTGAGATGGCAGAAATTTGCAATGAGGACGAGCAAAACCATTTTTTTTTAACCTATCATTGCAGAGTTGTTCAGCTGAAGATCCTGGATTATGTGACCTTAGAAACATAGATACATTGAAAATAGGTGCAGGAGAAGGCCATTTGGCCCATCGAGACAGCACCGCCATTTCAATAAGATCGTGGCTGATCGTCTAAAATCAGTACCCCGTTCCAGCTTTTTCCCCATATCCCTTGATTCTGTTAGCCCTAAAAGCTAAATCTATATCTCTTGACCTTCTGAGGACCCTGCTTCTTCCTCTTGCACCAATCTGCCTTCTCTACTCATTCCCAGCCCAGTCAGGCTTCCTTGCAAGGGAATTATCTAGATCACGAATCAAGAGTGTTTAAATGTCAAATTTGCCACCAATTAAATACTTACAGGTACGGATATGTACATGGACAGGATAGGTTTAGAAGGGTATGGGCCAAACGCAGGCAGGTGGGCAAGTGTAGATGGGAGATAGACACAAAGAGCTGGAGTAACTTTTCAGTCTCGACCCGATATGTCACTTATTCCTTCCCTCCAGAGATGCTGCCTGACCCGTTGACTTGCTCCAGCCTTTTGTGTCTATCTTTAGTTTAAACCAGCATCTGCAGTTCCTTCCTACACAGAGTATAGATGGGATATGTTGGTCAGAATGGGGAAAGTAGGGCCGAAGGGCCAGTTTCCACTCCGTATTACCCTGCGACTATGTTTCTGGAAGTCGCTATTCTGGTTGTGAATGGATGGGGGACATCCCGTATATTGGGCTAAATTGGTTTGTCCCATCCTTGTCCCGTATTTGACTGTTACCACTCGGGTCGAGGGGACTGTTGGGTCGGAGCGCCGCGTCCGGCCACGCCTCACCCATCCCAACGTAGTGCAGCCCATGGAGTGCAGCAGCAGTGTCTCGCCCGTTGGTCGGCAGCCCGGCCAGCTGTCCGACCTTCGGACCTTCGCTTACCACCGACACCACCACCCCTCCTTCTCATGGGCCGATCATCGGTTCATGAGCTGGATGTGGTGCATGACTTTACGTGCACAGAACGCGAAGCCCAGCCAGTGGGGCCTGGGCCTGGGCCTGGGCCGTGCGACGTCAGTTGGCCCGCCGGCTGGGATTTGTGTGAAGTCCAACCCCGGGCCAACTCATCATTCACCCAGCCACGGCCGAGTCGGTCAACAAATTCCCTACGTTGGGAATTTGTCCCTTATTTTGACCTTTTGTCCCTTATTTGGGAGTGAGAAAGTTGGCAACCCGAGTCCCCACTTGCCCCTCTTGTCCATCAATAGAGTGGCAATTTACAATTTTCACACAGAGTTGTGAGTCTGTGGAATTCTCTGTCTCAGAGGGCGGTGGAGGCCAGTTCTCTGGATACTTTCAAGAGAGAGCTAGATAAGGCTCTTAAAGATAGCAGAGTCAGGGGATATGGGGAGAAGGCAGGAACGGGGGTACTGATTGGGGATGATCAGCCATGATCACATTGAATGGCGGTGCTGGCTCGAAGGGCCGAATGGCCTACTCCTGCACCTATTGTCTATTGTCTATTGGCATCTTCTAGATGCAGTTATGCTGGGTGGCCCGTCCTGGCGGGTGAGCGGATCAGCGAAGTCTCGGCCGCTAGTTACCGTAAGGATGGGCTCTTTTCTCTTTAACTCTCCCATTTCCAGCACCGTGCGGCCGGATTAAGAAGGAATGCAGCTAATTTATCTCAGCAGCCTGAGACATCTTTGTTAAACGTTAAAGCAAAATAGAAGGACAGAATGACAGGTAATTTTTAAAGCTCTTTTCATCATCCGGCAGAATGGATAAAAGATGAAATTCTTCGTGGCATTCAAACATGTATCAAAGGCCTGAGGCTGAGGGATCACTGTCATTGACTCCAAACCTGCCCCACCCTCAAGATGTGGATTATAAAAAAAATAATCACTAGCCTTTCAAACATAAATTTACAAAGAGCAGAAAAAACCCCATAATTTAAAGGCACCTCAGCCTTATAAAGCAACGAGAGATCCTTGAAGAATTGTCCCGTGTTATTATGTACTGTACAATCCTGTACTGTACATTCCTGCTCTTACTTCCCAGCGAGGAGTAAGAGCAGGAATTCTGATTCCGTTTTTTATTTACAATTTGATCTTCAGCTCTCTAGAGGATGGTGACTTCATGAACATCATTGAAATCAAAAGCACAGAAGGAAGCCATTTTAGTCCATCGTGTCAATCTGAGTGGAGAGATACTTGCCATCACTCTGCTGTATTGTTTTAGGTGACGATATAAAAGATGGTTTAGTTCAGTTTAGTTTAGTTTAGGTCAGAGATACATTTATAGAATGCCTTGTAGTAAATGCCTACTATGTTCTGTTGTGCTCAAGCAAAGCAAGAATTTCATTGTCCTACCAGGGACACATGACAATTAATTCACTTGACTTGACTTGACTTGACTTGAGATACAGCATGGAAACAGGCCCTATGACCCACCGGTCCGCGTCGACCAGCGATTCCAGCACCCTAACACTGTCCTACACACACTGGGAACAATTTACAATTTTTACTAAGCCAATTAGCCAACAAACCTGTACGTCTTTGGAGTGTGGGAGGAAACTGGGGCTGCCAGAGAAAACCCACGCAGGTCACATGGAGAACATACAAACTCCCCACAGACAGCACCCGGAGTCACGATTGAACCCGGGTCGCTTGCGCTGTAAGGCACCAACTCTACTGCTGCGCCACGGTGCCGCTTCAGTTTAGTTTAGTTTAGTTTAGATCAGTTTAGTTTATTGTCACGTGTACCGAGATACAGTGAAAAGTTTTTATTGCTTGCCAACCGGTCAGTGGAAAGACAATACGTGATTACATTCGAGCCATTTACAGTCTATAGATCCATGATAAGGGAATAACGTTTAGTGCTGGGTAAAGCCAGTAAGGTCCGATCTTTTACCTGATCTCCCGGTGGCTCAGCACTTCAACTCCCCCTCCCATTCCCAATCTGACCTTTCTGTCCTGGGACTCCTCCATTGTCAGAGTGAGGCCCAGCGCAAATTGGATGAACAGCTCCTTAGGTAGTTTACACCCCAGTGCATGAACAATGGCTTCTCTAAGTTCAGATAGACCTTGCTTTCTCTCTCTAACCCTTCCCAGTTCTCCCACTACTCTTAGTTTCTCCGCCTACATTCTACCATAGTCCCACCCCCTCCCCTGACATCAGTCTGAAGAAGGGTCTCGACCTTTTCTCCAGAGATGCTGCCTCACCCGCTGAGTTACTCCAGCATTTTCTGCCTACCTCCAAGGTCCGATCAAAGATAGTCACCGATGAGGTAGATAGTAGTTCAGGACTGCTCTCTAGTTGTTGGTAGAAAACTTCAGATCCCTTTCATTCTGAGCAAATACATTTATTTCACATCCGCGCTCTAATCCTTCTTCCATTAGGTAAATCTCTGGCTCTTGTCTAACTGTGCTGCCCTTAGTTAATGACCGCTCGTATTCTTATTCACTCTATCTCAGCCTTTCAAAACTTTATACACGTGGATTAGAGTTCACCTCAGTCTCCTCTGATTTAATTAAAAGAACTCCGTATCCAGCCAGCCTTTAATCAGAACTAAGCATCTCTGCCTTTGGGCTTTGTAGTCTTAGTTATTAGTGCTGGGTCACTGATTACAGCAATGGGTTCATGCTCCATTTTAAAATAAAAGCTGAAAATGTTAATAATACTCAACAGGTCAAGCAGCATCCACGGGGAGAGGGAAAGAGTCAAAGTTTCAAATCAATTACTTAAAAAAAAAAATCAGAAATGGTTGGTTTCTTAATAAGTTGCTCCATGGGCATGAATCACATTTGGGTACTTCATGAAGGAAACATTTACCTACCCGATCTGATAGTCACAAGTGAGCCTGGTTATGAATTATTTAAGAAAGAACTGCAAATGCTGGAAAAATCGACGGTGGACAAAAAATGCTGGAGAAACTCAGTGGGTGAGGCAGCATTTATGGAGCGAAGGAATAGGTGATGTTTCGGGTTGAGACCTTCTCGACCCAAAGCGTCATCTATTTCTTCGCTCCATAGATGCTGCCTCACCCGCTGAGTTTCTCCAGCATTTTTCTCTACCTCTGATTATGAATTATGTCACCAGATGATCGTATTTTAACGCTGAGTTTTGGCCAGGATTGCCCAACCCTTCTTTAATTGAGTGGGTTCACTGGGACCGAAAAGACAATCATAACGTGGCACTGTGGCTCAGCGGTAGAGCTGCTGTCTTACAGCGCCTGAGACCCGGGTTCGATCCTGACCGCGGGTGCTGTCTGTACGGAGTTTGCAAGTTCTCCCTGTGGCCTGCAGGGGTTTTCACCGGGTGCTCCGGTGTTCTCCCACACTCCAAAGATGCACGGACCATATGTAAGTTAATTGGCTTCGATAAAGATTGTAAATTGTCCCTTGTGTGTAGGATATTGCTAGTGTACGGGGATCGCACATCTGCGCGGGCCGAAGGGCCTGTTTCCGTGCTGTATCTCTACAATAAACTAAACTATGAAGCATGAAGCAGCATTTCTGGCAAAGACGCACTCCCGCATTAGTGTTTTAAGTTGGATTAGGAACCCAGACCTTGGTCTGAACCTTTAAAGGGATGCGGGAAGATTTGTTGACAGGTCTTTCTTCTTTTTTTTTAACATAAAGATTTCCACTGCATTAAATCCTACATGACAGTCTTACCTGTCTTTCTAAAACTCTGTAATTAGAGTGATGCCTTGTGGGGAAAAAGCTGTCAATAAAACAGAGCTAATTATTTCCATTACAATAAACTCACAAGAGCTCTCCTTTCGAAAACAGTCAAAGTGAGAAGCAGGAAAAGGCAGAAGTAACAATCCCGGCCCTATTTTGTGCTACTCTGAAACTGAGGGACAATCTCAATCCAATCACCTCACCCTCTCAACATCTGCTTGTGATCTGCTAAAAAACACAATGTTTAAGAAAGAACTGCCGATGCTGGAAAAATCAAAGGTAGACAAAGTCTGAAGAAGGGTCTCGACCCGAAACAGCGCCTATTCCTTCGCTCTGTAGATGCTGCCTCACCCGCTGAGTTTCTCCAGCATTTTTGTCTACCTTCAAAAAATACAATAATACCCCAGTGATGGAGTAAAAGTGTGATACAGTGTGGAAGTGCCCTTCAGCCCAACTTGCCCATACCAACTGACATGTCCCAGCTACAGTAGTCCCACCTGCCCACATTTGGCCCATAACCCTCTAAACCTGTCCTCTCTATGTACCTGTCTAAATGTTTCTTAAACAATCAGGATAGTCCCAGCCTCAACTACCTCCTCTGGCAGCTTGTTCCATACACCCACCACCCTTTGTGTGAAAAGGTTACCTCTCAGATTAATATTAAATCTTTTCCCCTTCACCTTGAACCTATGTCCTCTGGTCCTCGATTCACCTACTCTGGGCGTGAGTGTGCATCTACCCGATCTTTTCCTCTCATGATTTTATACACCTCTATAAGATCGCCTCTCATCCTCCTGCGCTCCAAGGAATAGAGTCCCAGCCTGCTCAACCTCTCCCTATGGCTCAGACCCTCTAGTCCTGGCAACATCCTCATGAATCTTCTCTGCACCCTTTCCAGCTTGACGACATCTTTCCTTTTCTATATTTCCTCTAAACACGGATACTTCCAGAAGATAGACACAAAAAGCTGGTGTAACTCAGCGGGTCAGGCAGCATCTCTGGAGAAAAGGAATAGGTGACGTTTCGGGTCGAGACCCTTCTTCGGATTGGGGAGAGGGGAACTAGGGGTATTAAAAGGTACAGAACAAATCACAGCCAGCACCGATGACTCAAGGGAGGCGGAGCCCACAAGGGTCCATTGTTGGCTGTGGAAGAAGTGATAGTGAAGCGATTCAAACAGTGAAACTAGCAAGATGACTGGAGTGGGGGGAGGGACAGAGAGAGGAGGAATGCAGGAGTTCCTTGAATTTAGAAAAATCTATATTTATACCGATGGATTGTAAGCTGCCCTGGCGAAATATGAGGTGCTGTTCCTCCAATTTGCCTGTGGCCTCACTCTGACAGTGGAGGAGGCATAGGACAGAAAGGTCAGTGTGGGAATGGGAGGGGGAGTTAAAGTGTAGAGATCAGCTGCGGAATATTCCCCAGCAAAATTGGTCCTTTTGTGCAGATGCCATCACACATCAATGCACTGAGCCTGTGACTGTGACACATGAACTGACAGACTCTGCTTGTATCCAAAATAGAGTAAAACAAAATACCCTGGGAGTGCTTTAAAGAGGACAGAAAATGGTTAGCAACTATTGATATTCCACAGCAGATGGACACAAAATGCTGGAGTAACTCGGCGGGGCAGGCAGCGTCTGTGGAGAGAAGGAATAGGTGACGTTTCGGGTCGAGACCCTTCTTCAGACTAAAGAAGCGTCTCGTCCCAAAACCCCATGCATTCCTTCTCTCCAGAGATGCTGCCTGCCCTGCTGAGTTACTCCAGCATTTTGTGTCTATCTTCGGTGTAAACCAGCGTCTGCAATTCCTCCCTACTGACATTTCTCTCCATGGTCTTATTTCAATAGCGTCACACAGTCATGGAAACAGGCCACTCAGCCCATTGTATCTGCTCTGATACATTTGACACAAATCTAATGTGAACCCATCTAATTCTGCCCACGTTCCATTCATTTCAGAGTTGCTGCCTTACAGCGCCAGAGACCTGGGTTTGATCCTGACTATGGGTGCTGTCCGTGCGGAGTATGTACATTCTCCCCTTGACCTGCGTGGGTTTTCTCCAGGAGCTCCGGTTTCCTCCCAGGCTCCAAAGACGTACAGGTTTGTCGGATAATTGGCTTCGGTAAAATTGTAAATTGTCCCTTGTGTGTGTAGGATAGTGTTAGTGTGCGGGGATCGCTGGTCGGCACAGATCCGGTGGGCCGAAGGGCCTGTTCCTGTACTGTAACTCTAAATTAAACTAAACTAAACTAAAAATGAATCTACCGACCCATGCGTCTTTGGGATGTGGGAGAAAACTGGAGCCCCTGAAAGTCAAAAAAATTTGGTGAGGACACAATGGGAGCATGAAATGCAGTTCTGGTCACCCCATTACAGGAAGAAGATGAAGCCATTGGAGAGGTTGCAAAATATGTTTACAGGATGCTGCCGGATTAGAGAGTATTAGCAACCAAACACCAGAGGATGTAGCTTTTAAGGCGAGAGGGGGAAAGGTTAATGGAGATGTGGGGGGGCAAGTTTTTTGTTCACAGATTGGGTGGCTGGAATGGACTGTCAGGGGTGTTGATGGAGGCAGATATAACAAAGGGGTTTTGAGATAAGCATAAAGATATGCAGGGAATAGCAGGATGTGGATAACATTCAGGCAAAAGAGTTTAATTCGGCATCTAGGCCGGCGCAGACATCACGGACAGAAGGGCCCGTTCCTCACTTGTACTGTTCAATGCTTCATGTTACAGTTGCAAGTTTTCCTTTCTAGTTTTGATAAAGAAATCAAATCTGAAAAGGAGGAAGAAAATACTTTTATTTCACGATAAAAGTCTTCAGTCATTGAGTCTATTCAAGACCAATGTCAAGACTTTTGTAGACGAGTCACGGTGGCGCAGCGGTAGAGTTGCTGCCTCACAGCGCCGGAGACCCGGGTTCGATCCTGACTACGGGTGCTGTCTGTACGGAGCTCGTCCGTTCTCCCTGTGACTGTGTGGGTTTTCTCCGAGATCTTCAGTTTCCTCCCACACTCCAAAGACGTACAGGTTTGTAGGTTAGTTGGCTTGGTATAAATGTAAATTGTCCCTAGTGTGTGTAAATTATACCTAGTGCTCATGTCGTGGGATCGCTGGGCGGTGCAGACTCGGTTGGCCGACGGGCCTGTCTCCGCGCTGTATCTCTAAACTAAACAAAACAGTGCATTGGGAATGTCACCATAAGGCAGGAAGGTGGGCCAGGCTCAGTATTCTTTGAATGGTGGAGAGGTCACAGCGAGGGAATAGTCCATTCCTGTTTCTGTTCCCTATGTTCTCATGCCGATTTTGAGCAGCTCGGTAATATAACATGGAAAAAAAATATGCAAAGGAAAACAAGGGACTGTATCACACTTCCACTAGTCCGCTGAATTGGAGGCAGCATTCCCCTGCTCACCTCTCCCTCACCACACAATTTCCTTCAAAGCCTCTAATAACATAATGCGGAAACAGATTGAGAGCCATAACACTTAGCTTAATATAAAATCCACCTCAGCACAGTTTGTGCAGAGTCTCAGTTTTATTTTGAGTTGATCAGAAATGTTGGCTGTGCCCAATTAAAAAAAATATTTCAACCATTACGAGGATGTTGCCAGGACTAGAGGGTCTGAGGTGTAGGGAGAGGTGGAGTAGGACTCTATTCCTTGGAGCGCAGGAGGATGAGGGGTGATCTTATGGAGGTGTAATATAATCATGAGAGGAATGGATCGGAGCTTCTTGCCCAGAGTAGGAGAATCGAGGACCAGAGGACATAGATTTAAGGTAAAGGGAAAAAGTGTAATAGGAATCTGAGGCAGGGCCATCTTAACGTATGGCAGGCTGGGCAGTTGCCCGGGGCCTCACGAGCATAGGGGCCCCATTGCTAATCTATATATTGTAGAATGTTATTGTAGAACATGAAAACGGAGAAGAACATCGCAAGTGCATGATGGCATATTTGATTCGGCATCAAGAAACTGGAAGTGTAGGGGCCCAGTGCACTGCTTTGCCCGGGGGCCTGCAATGCTGTTAAGACAGCCCTGATCTGAGGGGTAACTTTTTCACACAAAGAATGGTGGGTGAATGGAATGAGCTGTCAGAGGAGGTCGTTGAGGCTGGGACTATCCCAACGGTTAAGAAACATTTAGACAGGTACATGGATAGGACAGGTTTAGAGTGATATGGGCCAAACGCAGGCAGATGGGACTAGTGTAGCTGGGACATGTCGGCCAGTGTGGGCAAGATGGGCCGAAGGGCCTGTTTCCACATTGTATCGCTCTACGACTATTTACAAACCAGCAACCATCACTGATAATGTCATCCTGAATTGCCCATGAGTTGGTGGTGAGCTCGCTTCTTGCTACTGTTCAACCGATGATGCTGTGGGACATTATACAATGGTTCATTGGTGCTTTATTTGTTACATATCCAACTATGCAGTGAAATTCCTTTTGCATACAACACACACGCAGGCGGCCCCATTTTTGGCGCCATTATTCAAAGTCAAAAGTCCAGTCGGCTCACGTGGTCGATGAACAGGAGCAGTTCCCGCGAACCGGCGGCCCTCGCCTCTCGAAGATGGACACAACAAGCTGGAGTAACAGCACGACAGGCAGCATCTCTGGAGAGAAGGAATGGGTGACGTTTCCGGTCGGGACCCTCTCCTCTCCTGGCCCGGCCTTCTTTGTGTCCCGGGGGCGCCTCCTGCTGCCGACCTTGAAGGCGCTGGAGGCATTACCCCGCTTCACCCTCCTGCCAGCCCTCGCTCCACGCGCCCACATCTCCAGCTCCCTCCCGGTTACGCCGACCGACGAGCCTTCACGTGAGTTGCCGGCCCCGCTAACCGATGAACCGATCGGGCGATGCTACGGCACCTCAATAGACAATAGACAATAGGTGCAGGAGTAGGCCATTCGGCCCTTCAAGCCAGCACCGCCATTCAATGTGATCATGGCTGATTATCCCCAATCAGTACCCCGTTCCTGCCTTCTCCCCATATCCCCTGACTCCGCTATCTTTATGAGCCCCATCTAGCTCTCTCTTGAAAGCATCCAGAGAACCGGCCTCCACCGCCCTCTGAGGCAGGGAATTCCACAGACTCAACACTCTCTGTGAGAAAAAGTGTTTCCTCGTCTCCGCCTCTAGCGTGTCCAAGCCCTTAATAATCTTATATGTTTCAACCTCGGGAATAGTTCCAGCGTGAATGGCGAGCTTGGTCATTCTTTAGACTCTCAGACTGTAGACGTTAGAGACACAGTGCAGAAACAGGCCCTTCAGCCCATCGAGTCAGCACCGTCCAGCGATCACCCTGTATGCACGAGCGCTACCCTACACACACTCTTGTCCCTCGTGTGTAGGATAGAACTAGTGTACGGGGATCGCTGGTTGGTGAGGACTCGACGGGCCGAAGGGCCCGTTTCCACGCTGTATCTCCAAAACTAAAACTCAAGCTAAAGTACTGGCACTTTGACAAGCTGGCATATTAGGTTCAATCGCTGGACTTGGAAACAAAAGTGGTCAGACAGTTGAATGAAGTAAAACAAATAAAAGTCAATACTGGGGCTGGAGGCCCAGAGTATGGTGGAAAATTACAATTGTTTTAATAATTAAAGTTTAATTTAATTAGTAAAGCAGTCCGTGTCTTAAAATCAATAATAGGATGTGGCGTTGAGACACAGCTTAGCTGCTGTTGAGTGTTGAAGACGGATGGAGGGTAGATATGGTTCAAGCAAATAGGGAAAACCACAAGTCATAGTTCCATGCATTTTAAATAACAAAAGTGTGATAACTTGTTTATTGCCTGGCAGCAAACTGCATAGGAACTAGGCTGTTAAATTAGCAACTGTGTCTCCAAAATGTTGACTAAATAGCAGTTTGTTTAGTTTTAGTTTACTTTAGTGATACAGCGCGGAAACAGGCCCCTTCGGTCCACCGGGTACGCCGCGCCGCCCAGCGCTCCCCGCACATTAACACTGTTCAACACACACTAGGGACAATTTTTACATTTGTACCAAGCCAAGTTACGTACATACTTTGTACATCTTAGGAATGTGGGAGAAAACCGAAGATCTTGGAGAACGTACAAACTCTGTATAGACCGCACCCGTAGTCGGGATCGAACCCAGGTCTCCGGCACTGATAGCGCTGTGAGGCAGCAACTCTGCCGCTGCACCACCATGCTGCCCTTCTATTGCATGGCAGAAAACCACATAGCCCTAGGCTGTTAAATTCGCAACTTTGCTTCCAAATAATTGACTAAGGACTGAGGAAGGACATTCTTGCTATTGAGGGAGTGCAGCATAGGTTCACCAGGTTAATTCCCGGGATGGCGGGATTGTCATATGTTGATAGAATGGAGCGGCTGGGCTTGTACACTCTGGAATTTAGAAGGATGAGAGGTTATCTTATTGAAACATGTAAGATTATTAAGGGTTTGGATACGCCAGAGGCAGGAAACGTGTTCCCGATGTTGGGTGAGTCCAGAACCAGGGGCTACAGTTTAAGAATAAGGGGTAAGCCATTTAGAACGGAGATGAGGAAAAACTTTTTCACACAGCGAGTTGTGAGTCTGTGGAATTCGCTGCCTCAGAAGGAGGCGGAGGCCGGTTCTCTGGATGCTTTCAAGAGAGAATTAGATAGGGCTCTTAAAGATAGCGTAGTCAGGGGATATGGGGAAATGGCAGGAACTGATTGTGGATGATCAGCCATGATCACATTGAATGGCGGTGCTGGCTCGAAGGACCGAATGGCCTACTCCTGCACCTATTGTCTATTGTCTATTGTTTAGTTCAGTTTAGTTTAGAGATACAGAGTGGAACCAGGACCTTCGGCCCACCAAGTCCACGCCGACTATTGATCGCCTTTAGACTTTAGAGATACAGTGCGGAACAGGCGCCTCGGACCAACGAATCCACACCGACCAGTGATCACCCCGTACACTAGCACTACCCTACACACTAGGGACAATTTACAATTTGCAGTAGCCATTTAGCCTACAAACCGGTAAGTCTTTGGAGTGTGGGAGGAAACCAAAGTAAACGCACGCGGTCACAGATAGAACTTAGAAACAGAAACCACCCAAAGTCAGGATTTAACCTGGGTCTCTGGTGCTGTAAGGCAGCAACAGTACTACTGCCCACCATGCCACCCCCTATTTACACTGTCATAAGGTCATAGGTCATAAGAAATAGGAGGAGAATTAGGCCATTCAGCTTATCAAGTCTACTCCGCCATTCAATCAAGGCTGATCTATCTCTCCTTTCTTACCCCATTCTCCTGCCTTCTCCCCATAACCTCTGACACCTGTACTAATCAAGAATCTATCTGTCTCTGCCTTAAAAAATCCACAGACTTGACCTCCATTGCCTTCTGTGACAAAGAATTCCACAGATTCAACAGATTCACCACCCTCTGACTAAAGAAATTTCTCCTCATCTCCTTCCGAAAAGAACATCCTTTAATTCTGAGGATATGACCTCTAGTTCTAGACCCACTAGTGGAAACATCCTCTCCACATCCACCCTATCCAAGTATTTCACTATTCTGTATGTTTCCATGAAGTCCCCCCTCATTCTTATAAACTTCAGCGAGTACAGGCCCAGTGCCGACAAATGCTCATCATAGGTTAACCTACTCACTCCTGGAATTATTCTTCTAAACCTTCCCTGGACCCTCTCAGAGACAGCACATCCTTCCTCAGAGATGGGGCCCAAAATTGCTCATAATATTCCAAATACGGCCTTACCAACGCCTCATAGAGCCTCTACATTATTACATCCCTGTTTTTGCATACAAGCCCTCTTGAAATAAATGCTGGCATTGATTTTGATTTCTTTACTATCGATTCGACTTGCAGATTAACTTTTGGGGAATCATGTCTCAGCACTCCTACGTCCCTTTACACCTCCAATTTCTGGATTCTCACTCCATTTAGAAAATAGTCTACCCCTTTACTCCTACTACCAAAATGCATGACTCCACACTTTACTACACTATATTCCATCTGCCACCTCTGCCCACTCTCCCAACCTGTCCAAGTCCTTCTGTAGAGTCCCTGCTTTCTCTACACTACCTGCCCCTCCACCTATGTTAGCATCATCTGCAAACTTGGCCACAAAACTTTCAATCCCCACATCCAAATCATTAATATACAACGTGAAGAGTAGCGGCCCCAGCACTGACCTCTGCGGAACTCCACTAGTCACTGGCAGCCAACCAAGAAAAGCCCCCTTTATTGCCACTCTTTGTCTTCTGCCATCCAGCCAACCTGCTATCCATGCAAATATCTGCCCTTTGATACCGTGGGCTCTCATCTTCCTAAGCAGCCTAACGTGTGGCACCTTATCAAAGGCTTTATCAAAATCTAAGTAAATAACATCTACTGACTCTCCTTTGACTGTCCTGCTATTTACTTCTTCAAAGAATTCCAGCAAATTTATCTTGCAAGACCTCCCCTTCACAAAGTACTTCTAAGTACTCCATAACATCATCCTTTATAAACCTTACCAACCACCGAAGTCAGACGAACCGGCCTACAGTTCCCACTATTCTGCCTTGCTCCCTTTTTCTGCGGGAGTCTGTGTTATCCCACTTTCCCCATCAACTCCCTATGCACTAGGAACAATTTACAAAAGCAAATTGACCTACAAAACCTGCACGTCTTTGGAATGTGGGAGGATCGAACTACGGCTCTCTGGCGCTGTGTGCCAGTAAATCTACCGCAGTGCTGCCCCTGTGCTGCAGTTCTTGTGCTGAACGGTGCCTTGGGGGAGTAAGACAATGAGCCTAACCTCGCATGAGATAATAGGACCACTGAACAGAGAGGAGGAAAACACTTTTTTCACACAGAGAGTTGTGAGTCTGTGGAATTCTCTGCCTCAGAGGGTGGTGGAGGCTGGTTCTCTGGATGCTTTCAAGAGAGAGCTTGATAGGGCTCTTAAAGATAGGGGAGTCAGGGGATATGAGGAGAAGGCAGGAACGGGGTACTGATTGTTAATGATCAGCCATGATCACATTGAATGGCGGTGCTGGCTCGACGGGCCGAATGGCCTACTCCTGCACCTATTGTCTATTGTCTATTGTCTGTATCTGCAACTCATGATGCATCTGGCTGAACATTGGCCTCGAGAACAAGAAATATGTCCCCTTGTACAGTAGATAGAAACAAAATGCCAGAGTAACTCAGCGGGTCAGGCAGCATCTCTGGAGAAAAAGGATGGGTGACGTTTCGGGACGGAACCCTTCTCCAGACTTCAGACTGAAGGTCTGTCGAAGGGATCCCAAGATGTCACCCATCCTTCTTCTCCAGAGATGCTTTGTGACCCATTGAGTTACTCCAGCACTTTGTGTCTATCTTCAGTACAAACCAGCATCTGCGGTTGTGTAGGAAGGAACTGCAGAAGCTGGTTTAAATCGAAGATAGACACAAAATGCTGGAGCAACTCAGCGGGGACAGGCAGCATCTTTGGAGAGAAGGAATGGGTGACGTTTCGGGTCGAGACCCTTCTTCAGTCTTCTTCAGTCCGCGGTTCATTTTGTTCTGCCCCTGTACGGAGTAGTCTTCATGAAGGTACATGAAATAGAAGCAGGAGTGGACCATTTGCTCCCCTGCTCCATCGATCAAGGAGATTACGGGTGATCTTTTACTTTGGCGGGTTCCAGAGGAAAGTTGGTATAAGGAATGCTGAAGCTGCCAAGATGAACATTTTTGAATTCCACTGAGTGGTGACACTGTGGGTTGACTTGTTCACAGTCTCTGCTGTATTGGAAGTCAAATTCCTCTTTCATGCCACTAAAATTGGATATCACATTCATGCCAGGCAGTAAAATAATAACACGAGAGCCACACAAGGGTATCAATTATTTATTTCGCAAGTCGGAGGATGTTCCACAAGTCTTGGTAACCCTGGGTCATGTGTCAGAACTGCCACTGATCTGTAATACATTGTTGAATGTACTGCGAGACTCAGGAGAGTGCTGGCCCGGTCCAATCGATTATCCTAAAGGCTGGTCACTCCCACTCTAATACCAGGGGAGACACTCATCTCGTTTTTTTTTCTTTTGCTGCCGAGGGTATCAACTATTTAAAAGAAAAAAAAAATAACCCGTCTGCTAAATAAAAAAAGACTCTGACGTTCAGCGGCAACTCCTGTCTCTGTGTTAAAGGACCGCGCGGATACAAAACTGAGGGAGATTATCCGAAGCCACCCTGGTCTCATTATTTATTAATTCAGCAGCTAACCATTGCTCAGATTTATAAATATTTAATTACAGAGCAATTGTAAATGGTTATATCTTCCAGGAGGAAAGGCAAGCGCGCGCGCGCGTGTGTGTGTGTGTAAAAAAAGAGTGGGAGATAGAACAAGATGGACCTTCGGAAAGGAGAGGGGGGGAGGGGGGGAGACAAGGGAGATGAAACGAGGCAGGCTGATTATGTAGCGACAAGTGAAAAGGTGTGAAGGACGCGGGTTTTATAATCAGGCGGTGCCAATACCTGACGAGTAATTCATTTGTACTATTCACCGGGTTTCAAAGCTATTTTCTTCTGCATGGCAGCGAGTGACAGAGGATGCCCTTGGAGAACAAGCTGAAAATGTTTTAATGAAAGAGGGCCCTGAGCAGCATGAGATGCCATCCAGTCCCCTTTTGTCTGTCTCAAACTGAAGTTGGCAGGCTCCTTGACTATCCATAATTTTATGAGGGAAACAGCATCCCAAAGCCAGTGGAAGGGAAGGGAAGGGGATAGAGAGGGGGGGGGGGGCTCTGATGCCTTGGCCTGAAATCTAGCGGAATAGAAGATGATAATTCCTGCATGGAAATTATTCATGACCCAGAGTGAAACAGTCGCTGCTTATTTTTTGTTGGACAATGCAGCACATGTTGAGTCCTAGAAGTGGCGCTGTGTGCGTCGGCGCAGTGACCCTATCTTGTCTTGCGCTCAGGTGAGAGAGAAAACGGTGACTGAAAATGGCACAACCAAGAGAAGCCAAGGTCAAAGGATGCACACTCTTTAAAGCCTTGGGTCATTTCATGGCAGAAGGTAGACACACAAATTGCTGGAGTAACTCAGTGGGACAGGCATTATCTCTGGGGACGGGTGGCCCTTCTTTCGGGCCGAGGCCCTTCTTCAGACCGTCTGCCTATGCAGAATTGTAGCCTGAGTTGGGTTTTCATGCCTCAGCAAATGCCCAGATCGGGTCTAAAGAAGGCTCAGTCTGAAGAAGGATCTCGAACCGAGACGTCACCTGCCCATGCTCTCAAGGGATGCTGCTTGACCCGCTAAGTTACTCCAGCACTTTGGCTCTTCCCAGATCCTAAATCGAGCGGGGCACAGTTTTTAAGTCCATTCGAGAGTTGGGATGTGAAACATAGGGTCAGGAGGCAGTCAGTTTTATTCAATCAGGGTGAACAAACAAACTAAAGATCAAAGTGCTGGATTAACTCAGCGGGTCAGGTAGCATCTCTGGAGACAAAAAGAATAGGTGACGTTCCGGGTCAGAACCTTCAGACTGAAGAAGGTTTCGACCAAAACGCCACTTATCCTTTTTCTCCAGAGATTCTACTTGACCCGCTGAGTTACTCCAGCACTTTGTGTCTATCTTCAGCATAAACCTCTGCATCTGCAGTTCCTTCAACCACAAACTAAAGATCAAACTCATTTGTTTAGATTGGGGCAATTGTAGAATGAGAGTGGAGGAATTTGTGGTCCAAGCTGAAAAATGAATGCAAATCAGCCTGTATGTGGCGCTGAATTGCCAATAAGGTGTCGCGAAAATATTGTATGACATTTCAAAATCCTTGCCTTTTTGTACCTTATCCATTTTCACAGATTCAATTATTTTTCATATTTTGCTTTGCATCTGCATAATTCCATTTGTACTAACTATTTGTGTGGGCCGATTAAAAGATAGCTCGGTTATTCAGTCAGGGTCTGTATCCTTGGAGATCACGTTACATCATCCACATTAATCTGGGCTGTAAATAAGTAGGCCGATCTGCTCCACTAGATTACAGGTCACGCACACACCAAAAATATATATTGTTTGTGTGTGCACGCTTGCTGAGGTGATGGACTATGATCCCTGGCAATGGAAATCGTACTCATTTTACACCCAGTGGCAATATCAAGCTCCTCAGTACCAATTAGCTTTGGATTTATGACCACTTTGCTATTGTGGACTGCTCCGTTTTCCGCTGGGATTGAAACCCATTACACTCAGGAGCCATCTCAGCCGTTAGAAACCAAGAACCTATAATCGTCCTTGTCGGACCTGGATGTAACCCATGTTCCTGAGGTGACAAGGCTCGGTCGACGAAATTAAATCTTCAGCAACCCCAAATGGACTTGCACCGTGTGTCATGCAATTTCTTCTGCCCCGTTTCTTAGCCGCTCCCAGAGGCCTAGCGTTCGCATCAGGGTGTGTAGGAAAGGGTCTGCAGATGCTGGTCGAAACGACGGTAGATGCAAAAAGCTGGAGTAACCCAGCGGGTCAGACAGCATCGCTGGAGAGACGGAATGGGTGATGTTTCGGGTCGAGACCCTTCTTCAGACTGAGTGTCAGGGGAAAGGGAATCTCGAGAGAGAGAGAGGTAGAGATATAGAACAAATGCAATGAAAGATATGCAAAAAAGTAACGATGATAAAGGAAACAGGCCATTGTTTGCTGTTTGCCGGGTGAGAACGAGTACAGACATTGAGACTCAACAAGACAGATGAAGCTGGTACGACTTGGGTGGGGAGGTTATGGAGCGAGAGGAATGCAGGGGTTACTTGAGTTAGAGAAATCAATATTGCAAGCTGCCCAAGCAAATCAAGATAATAGGCTTGAAACCCACTCCAGATTTGAACCACACAAATCTATCTTGACACTCTTGAGTTGTATTCTACATTGACAGTTTTCTCATTTTCCCAGTTCTGACGAAGGGACTTCAATTATAAATGTTAAATCTGTTTCTATTTCCTCAGATGCTGCATGACCTGTTGAGTAGGTGTCAGCAATTTTTTGGTTGTAATTACAGCCGATTAGTCTTTATGACTTTAGAGATGCAGGGTGGAAACATCCTCCT
>CM075978.1:8645470-8671574 GCA_038087875.1 Malacoraja senta
GTTACGTTTTAGGTCGAGACCCTTCTTCAGTCTGAAGATGGGTCTCGACCCAAAACGTTACCCAATCCTTCTCTCCAGAGATGCTGCCTGTCCCGCTGAGTTACTCCAGCACTTTGTGTCTATATATATATAATCCGTGACAATTTTATGTACATATACATGCACACGTGCACACACACATATACATGCACAGTCACACACACACTTAGACATGCACATTCACACACACACACATACACACACACACACACACACACACACACACACACACACACACACACACATAGATGCACACACACACACACACACACACACACACACACACACACACACACACACACACACACACACACACACACACACACACACATACATAGACACACACACACACACACACACACACACACACACACACACACACACACACACACATACATACCCACACACACACATACATACCCACACACACACACATATACACACACACATCTACACACGCACACACATATATATACATACACATGCACATAGACATATATATACATACACATGCACATAGACACACCTATGAGCATGTGTGTTTATGTGTGTAGAATCTGTGGGCAGTGTAATGAAGTTCATATCGACTATATAGATTTTATATATATATATATAATATAATATATATATGCAAACATAGTCCTGCTATCCTTTATATATATTTTATATATGTATGTATATATGTATGGATACACAACATGCAAGGCAACATGATCACCAGTCTCATGTATATAAAAATATACTGTATATATATATAACATGGATAGACTACATGGATAGGACAGGTTTGGAGGGATATGGGCCAAATGCAGGCAGGTGGGACTAGTGCAGCTGGGACTTGTTGGCCAGTGTGGGCAAGTTGGGCCGAAGGGCCTGTTTCCACCCTGTATGACTCTATGACTATGAATATCTCAATAAAAAATATAGATAAACTAGGAGAATATTACAGAAATATGATGTAGTTCTGAGTGCCTCAGGCTTTAGTTCTCAAACACTTTATGCTTTGTTGCTGCTTCCACTACACTCTGTAGGTATCAGATTTTGCAGAGAAACTGAAAAGTGTGAACTCAAATGCCTGTTACTCCACCCCTATTCATCCTCCGTAACACGATTAACTAATATGTAGATCATGGACATGATTTGATGGGTCTGTTTAACCATGGGTATATAACACATTTGACCAGTGAAGTGGAAACAGTTAATTTATATATTCAATATAATTAAAACCACATAACATGCAAATTAATCAAAAATTCAAATGCCTGAAATGTTTTGAATGAACGGTGCGAGCGGCAGCAAGGCCATAAATGCCAGGTAGTCACTAATAAAATGCAACAGTGAAATCTGGAGTGCCTTCTTTCCTCTAAGAGGAAAGACATCGTGAAACCCATGGTGACGTGGTGAGCTTTGGATACATCGCATGGCAACATTTAATGGGAGACAAGAGAGCTAATGGAATAACAGGAAACGTCGTGGAGAGTAAATTTTGACACCTGTCAGGTTGGATGATCTGTTTTTGAGTTGTAAATACATTGCACTAGAGGAGAAAAACGCACCAACATGATATACGGTCTCAGAATTTCAAGGATCAAGTGAGAATTCAGAAGCTCAGTTTAGTGTAGAGACAGCGCGGAAAATAGGCTCTTCGACCCACCGAGTCTGCACCGACCAGTGATCCCCGCACAATAACACTATCCTGCACACACGTCTTTGGCTCGTGTGTCAGACCACGTATAGCTCGCTGTTGGCTTCTGTCGTCGTCCAACATGTTGACAGAATTGGGCGCCTGACGCGTCACAGAGTGCATCGTGTGGTCGTTTCCGGGGATCGCCATGAGGAGGCTTCTGTCATGACCCCCCCCCCCCCTGCACATACTAGGGACAATTTACAATTGTACCAAGTCAGTTAACCTACAGACCTGTATGTATGTCTTTGGAGTGTGGGAGGGAACCGAAGATCTCGGAGAAAACCCACGCAGGTCACGGGGAGAACGTACAAACTCCGTACAGACAGCACCCCTAGTCAGGATCGAACCCGGGTCTCTGGCATCAACTCTATTGCTATGCCCCTGCACTGCCCATACAATGTTGCTGGAATTACACCTCAGATATTCATGGCCCACTAGCGGACAATGGATCAAAGTGTTGGTGAAGTCCAAACTCTTATTAGAGATAGTTTTATGCAGGGGAAGGCAGGTCTTACAATCCTGAACAACGTTTTTTGGAGATGATTGAATGATTGAATGATTCGATTATACTTTGCCTAGGGACAAAGGAATTCTTTGTTCATCCATACAATCGAAAGAATTGCCACATATCTGGTGCGTCGTGGAAGGATGAGGGTAGGTCAGTGAAGGTTATAGATTCATGGAGCCATATAGCATGGAAGCAGGACATTCGGCCCAACATGCCCATGCCGACCAAGGTGTCCAATCTACACTAGTCCCACCTGCTGCATTTGGCCTTTATCTCTCTAAACCTTTCCCATCCAAGTACCTGTCCAAATGTTTTATTTTAACATTTTATCCAGCCGCAACAATCTCCTCTGGCAGCTTATTCCATAAACCCACCACCCTCTGTGTGAAAAAAGTTTCCACTCAGGTTCCTCACCTTTAACCTTTGTCCCTCACCTTTAACCTATGACCTCTGATTCTTTACTTGCACCCGGAGTAGGGGAATCAAGAACCAGAAATATTACCCACGTGGACCAGTATAGCTTTCACAAAGTTCCCTCGTGTTAAGGTGATCCAAAGATTAAGGCACATGGGAACCAAAATTAGCTTGCTCATAGATGACAAAGTATACTGGTGGAGGTGTGCCATCGTGACCAGAAGTCTGTGACCAGTGATATTCCACAGGGATCAGTCCAGGGACCTCTGTTGTTTGCTGATGTCTATAAAAGATTTGGATAAAAACGTAGATGGGCTGATTCGTCAGTCTGCAGATGGCCCAAAAACGATCGGACTTTCAGATAAAGAGGAAAGGTGCCAGCCCGGGCTGAGCAGTACAGACCTGTAGATCAATTTGAAACTTGGGCAGAGAAATGGTAGATGGAGTTTAATCCAGACACCTGTCAGGTGTTGTAGTTTGGGAGGTCAAATGTAAGAGAGAAGTATGGGGTAAATGGTAGGACTTGCAATGAGTTGCAAGGCCATAGCTCCCTGAAAATGGCAATACAACTAGATAGGGAGGTGAAAATCGCTTATTGCATGCTTGTCTTCATTGGTTGGGTGTTGACTAGAAAAGTCAGGAAGTCATGTTGCAGCTATATAAAACTTAGGTTAGGTCACATCAGTTTTAGTTTTAGAGATACAGCATGGAAACAGGCCCTTCGGCCCACCGAGTCCGCGTCAACCCAGTGATCCCCACACATTAACACTACCCTACACACACTAGGGACATTTTTTGTACATTTATACCAAGCCAATTAACCTACAAACCAGTCCGTCTTTGGAGTGTGGGAGGAAACCGAAGATCTCGGTGAAAAGCCACACAGGTCACAGGGAGAGAACGTACAAACTCCATACAGACAAGCACCCTTAGTCAGGATTGAACCCGGGTCTCTGGCACTGTAAGGCAGTAGCTCTACCGCTGTGCCACCATGCCGTGCCGCCCATTGTGTATCTCTGGTCACCATGTTATGGAAAGGATGTGGAGGTTTTGGAGAGGGTGCAGAAGAGGATCAACGGATGAGATGAGCTGACTGGATGAGAGACTATTATCTAAAAGGAGAAGTTGACAAACTTCAATTGCTTTCCTCAGAGTGCTGGTGGCTGAGGGGCAACCCGAACAGAACTGTAAAAAATTATGACAGCCATTCTTCCAGGGTGGAAGTGTCAAATGCTGGAGGGCTTAGATTTAAGGAGCGAGGGGGGAATGTTTAAAGGAGATTTACGAGGAAAGATTTTTACAAAGAGAGTGTTGGATGCTTGGAACACGCCGCCAAGGCAGATGGTGGAAACAGATACAATAGCAATGTTTAAGAGGCATTTAGACAGGCACATGGAGGCATGGAGGAATATAGGCCATGTGCAGGCAGATGGGATTAGTTTAAATTGGCATAGTGTTCCCACATGCATCATGGGTCAAAGGGCCTGCTCCTGTGTTCTATGTTCTGTGTTCTTAATTAGCGCAGACAAGCAAAGTAAAATTGCGGAAGCTGGGAATCTGAATTGCCGATGGTGTCTCAATCACTAATCCGTGACGACCGCATTTCTTGCAATTAATAAAAGAGAAAGTGATGGTGGTTTAGACCAATGAACCATCCAGGTTAAGACAGAGGGGCAAAGTCAGCACGCCCTTCTATTTCCTAGAAATGTCATTTGAATGCTCTAATGCTCCTGTATCAATGGACATAAGAAGGTTAGAGGAATGGGATCAACTTTGCAGTTGTTTCCAGACGTTCCTTCTTCCACCAGGCTCAACTGACCATTTAACTGCATGTATCATACCACAAATATTTATTTACATCCAAATGCATTTGTAACTTTGCTGTGTTAAGGCCGTGTCTTACCTGTTTGCGGTCATCGGCGGTGAAGCGCGGTGTCGCCGGTAGCGAGGACCGCGCGGCAAGGGCGAGAGCGTCGAGCCTATCCACCGGAGCGCCGCACAGATGATGCGCGGGGGCCGAGTTAATTCTAACACGGCGGGTCCCACGTGCTTGTGGTAAGTAAAAAAAGGGCGGGCCGACTGCGATGACGTCGGCCCCCCGCACGTGACTCACCAGCGGCGGCTGTGGCGGCGGCCATCCTGATCGCGGCGCTGTAGCAGTGGCTGTGCCTGCGGCCGCGCAGCACACGTGCCTCACTGGCGGCGGCACGTGCGTCACTGGCGGAGGCTGTGGCAGAGGAGGTTTGACGCACGGCGCTCGACCCACACTGGCGGCGGCCCGTGCGAGCGGCCGTGCGCACTTGTGCATCACTGGTGGAGGTTGTGCGGTGAGTATTTGGTTTTCGACATTGTCGATTTTATTTTTGCACCGCGCGGTGTTGGGAACACCGCCACACGGCCCGGGAATTGTTCTTTCTCACGAGTGCGCGGTCTATGGCGGCAGATTCTTCCCGTTTCGCCGCCAATGACCGCAGATTCGTGAGACAGACCTTTAACTTTGTCAGCGGCCTTTATGTGGTGACAATCTGCATACCTTGAGTTTCACTGTGACTCTTCACATGTGACAATAAAGTATTCCATTCCATGTTTCTGAAGTTTACTTCCGTCTCTCAAATGTTTCGTGTATGATCAGTTGCACACCTTACCGTCGATTAAAAGTGGTTATCATTTCTAAGTAGTTTCGAGAATGTAATAGCGAGTATTGGTTCTTTACTGGTAGACAAAAGTGCTGGAGAAACTCAGCGGGTGCAGCAGCATCTATGGAGCGAAGGAAATAGGCAACGGTTCGGGTCTGAAGAAGGGTTTCGGCCCGAAACGTTGCCTATTTCCTTCGCTCCATAGATGCTGCTGCACCCGCTGAGTTTCTCCAGCACTTTTGTCTACCTTCGATTTTCCAGCATCTGCAGTTCCTTCTTGAACACATTGGTTCTTTACTGTTAGGCGTTCCGAGATCCAGTCAAGACATTTGTTTGCATGCTGTCCAGTGACATCATCCTGTACGTGAGTACAGTCATGCCATGCATGAGTAGGCTCGCAAGCCGCCGAGCTCGGCCCCGAAGACTGGAGAGCTGAGGAGGAGGAGTAGCCCCTAGTTGAAGTTGGATGTGAGGAGTGGGCTGGTAGGAGAGGGAGTGGGGTATTGGCTCCAGCGCCTGCAATGTCGGCTGCAGCAGGCTCCGCCGGGACACAGAGACGGTCGGGCGAGGAGGGGAGAGGGACGTCAGTTCGCGGGCCGAGCCGGTCGAGGGCGACGGAGGAGGCCCTGCAGCAGCCTGGGGCCTACCTGGATCAGGAGCCACCCCTGTACATCGAGCGCCTGGGCCGGACTTTGGACATTTTGTATAGGGTGCAACAATGCATCGGCTCGTGCATGAGTGATCTATGAAGAAAGAGAAGCAATGATGATGCAAGGATGAGGTGGCAAGCAAATTATGAGAAAGACATTAGACGGCAATGGAGGGATATAAATATGTTAAGTGAGTGACTACAGATCTGGAAAATGTGGGAAAATGTGAAATGTTCTATTCTAGAAACAGTAATGGATTGTAGAATTTAGATGCAGGGAGATATGGGTGTCCTTATGCATGCCTCATTGAAGACAAGGATGCAGGAAGAGCAATAAGGTAATAAGGAAATCTAACAGAATGAGGTGCTTGGGAAGTAGAGTACAAATGTAGGGAAGTTCTGCTTCAGTTCTGTGCACTAGTATGATTACATCTGGAGTACTACTAAAAATAATACAATTATTGAAAACTCTAGGAATATTCTAGGAAAAAATAAAGAAATTGAATACATTTAGTTACCGTAGTTAGTTCGTTAGTTAGTTAGTTAGTTAGTAAGTTCATATATTTTATAATCACCTGTACCGAGGTATAGTGCAAAGCTTTTTAAATCAATTTAAATCATTTTCAACTACATTAAAATACAAATGTAGTTGCTTTAAAAATGATGAAAAATCTGTCGAGGTTATCATGGTCTTGTGAGAGGCCCAATTGTTGAGAACATTTGTCCCAGGGTTGGTGGCTTGGTCCAAGATGGAGCCCAACCCAGGCGACTCTTAGTGCGCTAGTTGCAGCTATTCTTAAGGGTGGCACGGTGGTGCAGCGGTAGAGTTGCTGCCTTACAGCGCTTGCTGCGCCAGAGACCCGGGTTCGATCCCGACTACGGGCGCTGTCTGTGGGGAGTTTGTACGTTCTACCCGTGACCGGCGTGGGTTTCCTCCAAGATCTTCGGTTTCCTCCCACACTGCAAAGACGTACAGGTGTGTAGGTAAATTGACTTGGTATAAGTGTAAAAATTGTCCCATACATTGTGATACCAGCCATTATCCGATGATCTGTTTCCTTGGTCTGACAATGAAGGCAATTCCAAATGCACATATTGTCTCCACTGCTAATGACTGTCTCACAAGTTCCAAAAATGGAAGTAAAAATGACAACTTCTTCCACGGTGTTTGCCGTTTTCTTTAATCGAACATCTTACAGCCCAATAACTTAGGCAGGTCAAATTGAGTTGATTGAGAGAGACTTTGCCAAATCTTCATTTCTCGTAAGCGGCCTTCTTTACAAATGGGAGTGTTAGATTTACAAGCTCCTATATTACAACTGCAATCAATGACATCCATTTTCACTCAGTACCACTTTTCAAAATAAAACACAATTCCTCTTTTTTCAGGCACGTATTATCTGCCATGGTAAAGGGATACTAATGGCTTTGTCCGTTTGGGCAATGTTAATGGCTCCTTTAAGCTAACAAACATTCCAATTGATGTTCCATTTAATCTACATTAGTGAACGATTAACATGCACGCACCGTGTCATGATATTATTCAAAATTGTGACAACATCCATGCACTGCATTGTCCACAGTGATGAAATATTGCTGTCAGCGTGGCTTCTACTGGTGTTCAGCTCAGTTCTCTGGAACAATTGTGCCCTTGCTTCAAGGCTGTGTGATCTCAAAACCTTCTCTGGACATCTGAGTACAAATTCCAGAGTAACTCGTCACTGCTGAGGGACGGCTACACTGTTGGAGGTAGGCATATTTTAAATGGGATATTAATTTGAGATCACGTTTGCCCTCTCAGATTGATCCCATGATGCTCTCACTAAGGAGAAAAGAGCAGTTCTTCCCATTTTCCAATGACTATTCTTAGATCCAGGGGCGGAAATCCCGGGGGGAGCCAGGTGGGACACGTCCCCCCCCCCCCCAGTTTTGAGAGGTGGGGGACAGTCCCCCCGCCCCCCCCCCCATTTTTTGTAATCCGGATTTTAAAATCCGGTGAAATCTCCGCTTTCCGCGAGACAGTGGGTGTGGGACTGCTGATCGAGGGCGCCGATTGGACGAGAGAGACATCTGTCAGCAGGCAATGGGGGCGGGACATGATGATTCAGCGCGATCATTGGAGGAGGGAGGTATCGGTCAGAGGCGGAAGTAGGGGTGTTGGACTGAGGATAGAGCGCAGTAATTGGAGGAGGGAGACGTGCCAAAACACTCTCGGCACAGACCTGCACCTCATCCGCAGCCAGGATCGATCCCGGCTCTTCGGCGCTGTCCCGTCCCCACCCGAGTGCCCTCCCACGCCCGGGGGTGGCCAGAGAGGTCGGGAGTCAGACGGGAGCTGTGCCTGGCCCCAGCCAGCGCAGACGAGCAGCGCTAAACCCAGCTCAACTCAGCCTGTCCCGCCAGGTTAACCTACAGCCCTGCCTGGACTTGCGGGAAATATGGCCCAGGTATACAGCCAGCGCGGAGAAGCAGCGCTGGTGTCCCGTCAGGCCAGGCAGGGCTGTAGGTTAACCCGGCGAGACAGGCAGAGTTGAGCTGCATTTAGCGCTGGATTGAGCCACCGAAGCCTCGCGTGTGTGTGTGGGTGTGCGCATGCGCTCACGGCCACCAAGAAATTGTGTCCCCCCTGTCCCCTGGTCCCCTCCATATTTTGATAGCGATTTCCGTGCCTGCTTAGATCCACCAAGAGTACTAACCCCCATTAGAATGTAGACTTTAGAATTCGGAGATACAGTGCGGAAACAGACCCTTTGGCGGACCGAGTCTGAGCCGACCAGTGATCACCTCATACACTAGCATTATCTTACGCTCCAGGGACAATTTACAATTTTGACCAAAGCAAATTGACCTACAAACTTGTACATCTTTGGAGTGTGGGAGAAAACTGAAAAACCTGGAGGAAATCCAAGCGGTCACAGAGAGAATGTACAAGCCCCATATAAGATCGAGCCCGGGTATTTGGCTTTGGAAGGCAGATACTGTACCTTGTCGCACATTATCCAGTCATTCATCAAATACAATGCGCTGGAGTAACTCAACAGGTCGGGCAGCATCTCTGGAGGACAAGGTTAGGTGACGTTTCGAATCAGGACCCCAACCCACATTTAAGTCGGAAGAAGGGTCCTGTGCCAAAATGTCGCCTGTCCTTGTCCTCCGGAGATGCTGCCTGACTCAGTGACAAATGGGTGCTGTCCGTGCGGAGATTGTATGTTCTCCCTGTGAACACGCGGGCCTTCTCTGTGTGCCCCTGCTGCAAAAGATGCAAGTTCAATCCTTACTTCCTGGAGGCTCAGGAGTAGACCTAGAAACCCTCTCGGGGGAAGGTTGTATCTCTACGGACCCACACACCTGTTGCCCTGGGGAGGTCACTGCTGGAGGGCAGCAGCAGGTGGATAACGCTTGTGTGCCTCTGTGTTTTCAGGGGGTCTCTGGCCTCTTTTCTGAGCATCGTGATTGAAGTGTCAAAGACGTTCAGCTAATTGTTTTTCAAGGGAAATGATGAGTGGCGGTGTGGGGCCAGGATATACAGTAGAAGGTATACTAATGCACCTCAATTTGACATTCAACCACGTACTCTTAAGAGCACAAGGTTAGTAAACTGCAAAATCTATAGTAAAACACCCCAAAAACAATTAAAACCTCCAGTGGCATCACAAATGAACTTGCTTTAGAAGCAAATCTTATCGTAATTAAAAGTGTCTACATTTTAACACACATCCCATGCCCTTTCATTGAACAGCCAGGGGCTCCAGGCATTTTCTTTCAAAGGCCAGACCAGTGTTAAACACCTTTAAACAAATGAAAGAAGCATGCTAACTCGCTTCAGATAGGCCATCGTTTGTTAGGCTGTGTGAATGCCTCTTCAACTCTCTCTTTTTTTGGCTTAACCCGTCAATAATCTGCCAATGTTGTCATATCCCCACAGGGAGGAGGTAGTCTATCAGGTGCTGGGAGAGCACTAGAGTTTGTGGAAAGGAACTGCAGATGCTGCTATACACCGAAGATAGGCACAAAGTGCTGGAGTAACTCAGCGGGTCAGCCAGCATCGCTGGAGAAAAAGGAAGGTTGCTGTTTTTGGACGGGACCCTTCTTCAGACCCATTTTGTGTTAATCGTTACTGTATGTATACTGTTTCTTAGGCCCCCTTCGGTAATGGCTGACCATGGGTGTCTCCAGGGTGCTATTCCCTATATGGAGGACGCCTGTGCGTGACTTTGTTTTACGTGGGGAGACTGGTGCACAGACAGCCACCCCATGGTCCTTGACAGATCTGGGTCAGGATCCAGTGGCATGGAGTCCAAGACGACCGGAGACCCTTTTCTGCTGCAGCCTTCATCCGCCTTCCCAGCTGTGACGCTCCACTAAGGTCAGCCTTCATCCTCCGCCTGTTCCATCGTTGGGGTCTTGGTTGGATTGCTCTTTGTCAGAGACCTCCCCCTTGACCTTACCGCCATGGGTGGCCCTACCAGGAGCATAGCTCCAGACGGCATCGCTCTCAGAATCTCAGGACCACACCAAGCTTCTCCACCACGACAAGGTTCTGAATGAAGCCGGAGTGCGACCGGGATCTGCTGCGTGAGGCCGAAAGCTGAAGGTGCGGGGTGAGCAGACTGCGAGCCCCCACCCCCCCTCCCCCCTCCCCACACCCCTCCTTGGTCTCATGGTCTCATGTGGGCTGTATGGCCTGTTCCTGTGCTGTATTTTACAGTCTTCCATACTGTATAACACAGCATGCCACTATATATTTACACACATTTTCTTTGCAATAATAATTTGTTTCAGATTGCAAATTTGAACAGTTCAGCTGATCTTATTTGATCAGGTCTGGAAAAGATTCCAGCAGGTGGTGCAGCAGTAGAGTTGCTGCCTTACAGGGCCTGGGACCCGGGTTTGATCTTGTTTTCTAAGTTAATTGGCTCGGTATAATTGCAAATTGTCTCTAGTGTGCGTAGGATAGTGTTACTGTGCGGGGATGGCTGGTTGGCGAGGACTCGGTGGGCCGAAGGGCCTGTTTCTGCACTGAATCTCAGAATTAAACTAAACTAAAGTAGCTCACAGACATGGGGTGTCGTGGTGTGCATTCTATGCTGTTGTGAACCTAAGGTGGTGAACCTATGAGGGGATCTTCTTCACTATGGTCGGGAAAGGAATGGAGGGTTATGGTCTGAGTGCAGGTAGATGGGACTAGGGGGAAGTATTTATTTAAAAAAATATATATATTTAAAAAAATGTTCGGCACGGACTTGATGGCCTGTTTCCGTGCTGTAATGGTTAATGGTTATATGGTTATATGGTTATTTTAATATTTTATTTTGTGATATTAAATGTGGAGAATTATACTGGATTAATTTGAGTACAATGACGCATTGGTGGAGGTAAAGAACTGCTCCCTCACAGTGGCATTTAAATTCTGACCTCCAGTGCTATTTATGTGGAGTTTGCATGTTCTCCCTGTGGCTGTGTGGACTTCCTTTAGGGTCTCTTGGGTTTCTTCCCACACATCCCAAAGACATGCAGGTTGGCAAATTAATTCGTCTTTGTAAATTGCCCCTAGATGAGTGGTAGAATTTGCAGGGATATGATGGGGAAAGTGGGGAGAACAAAAAAGAAAATAAATATATAGGATTTGTGTAAATTGGTGCCCGATATTTTCAAGCCGTCTGACTGAGCTTCTGAAGTGCATTACTTTGCAATCCTACACTTGCTACCTGCTCATAACATCGTGAAGCCGTGGTCTGCGGAGGTTGTAGCCGCGGGTGTGGCACGGACTTTCCACCGGGGACCCTGGGATCCCTTGCCGGGGATCGCCAGAAGAAGTGCTCCGACCACCGGCCTGTGGCCTATAACATCGTGAAGCCGCGGTCTCCGGTAAGAAAGTGGCCGATTCGGGAACTCCAAGTGTGTGTGTGTTCTGATCCGTCCCGACGTCGCAGTTTCGATCATCCTGACGAGAGGGCTCGCACATCGGGCCGTCCGTAGCGGCGACTACGGAGCGTTCATGGTCCCGGCCACGGGTGAACAAAGGAGGAAGATTGACTGAACCTTACTGCCTTCCATCACAGTGAAGAATGTCGATTCCACTGTGGTGGATGTTTGCGTTAAATTCTATTGTGTCTTGTGTTCTTTTTGATTGTGTGGCTGTATGGCAACTCAATTTTACAGTACCTTAAATGGCGCACGTGACAAGTAAATGTGAACTTGAACTTGAAGTTGCTCAAACGTTTCTTGTTGGTTCTATCGGCACAATATTACAATTGCTGGTAAATTGACCTTTATGAAAATCTCTCCCCCATCTGAGATGGTGAAACTTACTTCTTTGCACCTATTTAAAAAAAAAAAAGCCGCAAGACGTTTAAAGCCTTTTTCAGCACCGTGCTTCCTTTGAAGCTCCCGTGCCAGTTACGTGGGCCCCACCAGAATGACCCAAGTTGGTTGTCTAGAGTTACTGTATTATTAAACAACTTCTGGGTCATGCCAGCTGCTCCGACACTCAAACAAAGAAGCCCTTTGAAAGACAAAAGCACGCACGTTGCAATATCGCCGGCGAGTGCGCTGGAAGATCCGGATTTATGGAAAAAAAAAAATCCAAAAGTATAATGTTAAAATTTGATGTTTGAAAACCGTACCTCAGAGGTCTGCTATTACCTTTTTAATGCCATTAGTGTGCAAGCAGCTGTTCCCTGTCTCTGCTTCAGAGGAGGCTCTTTGCAGCTAATGGGATGCTTGGTGATAATTTACACATATGGAAATGCTTTCTCTCGCTATTTCTTCCTCTGTGTTGTGGACAGATGGAATTAGCGAGTGCTCAGAAGCCGTGAAGCTAAACACATCAAAAGAAAACCCCTTCGTTTCGTGAGAAACTGGAGGCAAAATAAAAACAGAACTGTTGATCTGACGCAGCCAAAGTAATAACACATTCCGGGTCTTTTTTCATTAAGCAGTGCCTACATTACAATTAATTTTTAAAAGCTGTAGATCTTATTTATGCTGGTGTATGGTCTCCTCATAAAGCGCCTGATTTTTTTTTTCCCCCTCCAAGAAACCGCCTTGAAAGTAAATATGTTGGCAGGCGGGCAGATTAACCCATTGGCTGCCGAGTTGTTCAGACCTTCCCCATGCGTTTCTGGTGATTCATGCCTCTGTGTTTTGAATGAAGCAGGTATGATTTTGCCAGGGACAACAAACTGGGTGGCATTCCCGTTCCTCTTTAATGTACATGGAACGTGGAAGAGTTCCGAAGAAGGGTCTCGACCGGAAACGCCACCCGTTCCTGCCATCCAGAGATGCTGCCTGTCCCGCTGAGTCACTCCAGCATTGTGCGTCTATCTTCGGTGTGAACCAGCGGTGCCTTCCTTGCGCATGGAGTGCAGGCACGGGGACAGGCCCTTCGGCCCACAATGTCTGTGCCGAACATGACGCCAAGTTAAACTGATCTCATCTGCCTGCACGCGAGCCATCTCCATCGTTTCCCTTACTATCCACATGCCTATCTAAAAGCCTCTCTCATATCTGCCTCCACCACCACCCCATTATAAGAGTAGAGCAAGCAGAGTACAATTTAACAGAGGTGCTTGAAATCATAACTAAGTTAATCGAAAATAAATTCGTAGAGTCACAGAGTCATGCAGGCTCTTCAGCCCACCATGGCAACATTGTCTATCAAGTTGCCCATCTCTGCAAATCCTTATTTATCAGCACCTGGTCCTATATCTAGGCAGTTTGAGATCCTTATTAAATGTTGTGAGAGTCTCTCCCATCACCTCCCCTTCAGGAATGTTCCACATTCCATCCGATCTCTGCCTGAAAACAAATTCACCTCAGATCTTTGTAATGAAGCCTCATTACTAGAACCCGCCAGTTTTAGGCAGGTTTACAGATATAGCATGGAAACAGATCCTTCGGCCCACCCAGTCCACAACAACCATTGATCACTCTTCCACACTCGTTCTATTCTTATCTCATTTTCACATCCTCTTTCATTCCTTGGATGAACACGGACGATCATCGGACTTTACTGGAATTTATCTTGGACTAAACGTTATTCATGTTTCATGTACCCGTACACTGTGCATGGCTCGGTTGTAATCATGTGTTGTCTTTCTGATGACCGGTTGGCACGCAACAAAAGCTTTTCACTGTACCTGTGACAATAAACTAAACTGAAGGCAATTTACAGAGGCCAATTAACTGACAAACCCACATGTCTTTGGGATGTGGCAGGAAACCAGAGGAAACTGGAGGGAACCCACGTGGTCACAGGGAGAATGGGTAACATCCGCACAGATCAGGATTGAACCTGGGTCTCAGGCAATATGAGGCAGGAGCTTACTAGCCATGCCATTCTGCCGCCTTCTTACTGTATAAGTTCATGTTCATAAGTTGTAGGAAGAGAATTAGGCCATTCGGCCCATTGGGTCTAGATTGGATCAATAATCTATCACTCTCTGCCTTAAAAATATGCATTGACTTGGCCTCTATAGAATCCCACAGATTCACCACCCGCTGACTAAAGAAATTCCTCCTCATCCTCACCCCTTGCCATTTGTGGATGGTTCCAAGGGGCACTGAAAGCTGATTCAATGTGATTGCAAAATGGCACAAGAAATAAATATCTTTAAACATACAGATTATTTACAATGTGAAATTTGGTGATTGTAACATTGGCAATGGTAGTTTCCAGACAGAATTGGAGTGACATTTTTAGAGATACAGCAAGGAAACAGGCCCTTTGGCCCATTGAGTCCACACCGACCAGTGAACCCGATACACTAGTTGTATCCTACACACGAGGAACAATTTACTGACGCCAGTTTACAGAAGAGCATGAAAACTCCACACAGACAGCACCTGAGGTCTGTATTGAACCTGGGCCTCTGGTGTTATGAGGTAACAGCTCTAGCAGATGAACCACTGTAATTGCAATCTTTTGAAATCCATTCTTCAACAGGACTCTATCATTCAACATATTTTCTAATTTTTTAAAACTCTAGAGATGGATTTGGCAAAATAATACTGGGAACTATTTTAAAAAAAATGGCATCCTGAGGGTTTGTTACAAATCATTGTAGCTCACCTTGAGAGATATGTTTCCAGACACAAGAGATTGCAGATGCTGTACCATAGAGGGTATTACATGAAATTGGAGAATTCAATGTTTATAGCATCGGGTTGTAGCCACCTGTGCAATATAAGGGGCAGTTCTTCCAGTGTATGTGTGACTTCAATTTGGCAATGGAGGAGGCCAAGGACAGAAATATCGCTATGGAAATGGGAAGGACAGGTATAATGGTTAGCACCGAAGAGATCTCTTGGGCTTTGCGGGCACAGCAATTGAGTTGCTGCCTGACAGCACCAGAGACCCGGATTTTTCCTGACTATGGGTGCTGTCTGTACAGAGTTTTTGTTTGTTCTTCTCGTACACTAGTTATGTCCTATACACTAGGGACTATTGGCTTTGGTAAAAATAGTAAATTGGCCCCAGTGTGTCCATAGTGGTGATCATTGGTCAAGATGGACTCGGTGGGCCAAAGGGCCTGTTTCCATGCTGTATCCCTAAACTAAACTAAACTAAAGACTCCTTCCAGGTGATGCAGAGGGTCACTTGTACCTCTTCCAATATCGTCCACTACATTGGATCTCCCGATGTGGCCTCTTGAACATGGACAACACCAAGCAAAGACTCACCGACCATTTTGCCCTCTGTCCGCTCTGAACTACACAATATATGCAAGACATGACTATGAAGTGGCAGCTAAATGTCACAAACAGGACACTATGTTGAAGAATTCAGTTAAAGTTTTGTTTTAGTTAGTTTTAGAGATACCGCATGGGAACAGGGCCTTTCGGCCCACCCGGGTCTGCACCGACCAGCGACCACACTATCCTACACAATTCACAGAAGCCAATTAACCTTCATAACCGCACATCTTTGGGATGTTGGAGGAAACTGGAGCACCCGGAGAAAACCCACGTGGTCACAGGGAGAACGTATAAAATCTGAACAGACAGCACCCGTAGTCAGGATCGAACCTGGAGGGGGGGGGGGGGGGGGGGGACTTGCAGCCACGCACACATGCACACAAGCCTTCTTGCTATCTGACTTGGCTGTGCAAAGTGGTACTAATTGTAAGGATTTTGTTTTTAGAAAATTCAGCAAGAAAGCGTGATGGCACGTTGGCGCAGCGGTAGAGTTGCTGCCTTACATCGCTTACAGCGCCAGCAACCAGGGTTCGATCCTGACTCCGGGGGCTTGTCTGTACAGAGTTTATACGTTCTCCCCGTACAGTCTCACCTTCTCCCCGTGACCTGCGTGGGTTTTCTCAGAGAATTTCGGTTTCCTCCCACACTCCAAAGACATACAGGCGGGTCTGAAGAAGATGTTTCGGCCCGAAACGTTGCCTATTTCCTTCGCTCCATAGATGCTGCTGCACCCGCTGAGTTTCTCCAGCATTTTTTGTGTACCTTCGATTTTCCAGCATCTGCAGTTCCTTCTTAAACACAGGCTTGTCAGTTAATTGGCTTGGTATAATGTAAGGATTGTCCCGTTAATGTGCAGGGATCGCTGGTCAGCGCGGACTCGGTGGGCCGAAGGGCCTGTTTCCGCGCCGTATCTCTAAACTAAACTCAACTAAACGAAAGCTGGTTTCCTGATTTCTCAGCGTTGATGCAAGCTGTGCATGTTGTGAAAAATAAATACTAAATTTCATGAATAAATGTGGGATGAGACAAGGAGCAGTGCTGGTTGTAAAGAACCCTTTGATTGCACAGGGCACTGAGATTTGATTACTTAATTACAGGCTTGTGGGATTGCAGTATGCTTACTCGAATAACTATCGACTCTCCTGCAGGTTAACGGCTACAGATTGGAATCCCCAAGCTAGCTTCAACATTAACCTGGCTTCTGCAATTTCCCAATTCGTAAAAGACCCCAACATTTCTGCTTTTCCATTGAGGACCTAGTTTAAAAAAAAAAAGATGATTGGTCAGTGTATATCATTTGCAGATGATAGATCTTGTGATCAATTGATTGTGGCCTCTTAGGAGCAACGAGTGCCTGCGACACAGGGAAATAAATACTTGGAGACATTGGGCAGGGAAGGCTTTTGCCCTGTTCAATAAGGACAAGGCACAACCACTTACCATCAGTTTTGCCTGTCATTCAACCTCTTATCAATGCACATCTGTATCAAGACGGGCAGATCTGAGAGTTAAACCTGTGGATAGACACAAAATGCTGGAGTAACTCAGCGGGACAGGCAGCATCTCTGGAGAGAAGGAATGGGTGACGTTTCGGGGCGAGGGCCCTTCTTCAGACTGAGAGTTTGACTGCCAAAGTTTAATGGGATGGGACCAGCAGAGAGATAATTGAAAGTGCACAATGCTTTGCATCGGGAGATTAAGGTACAATTGTTATACTTCACTTAGACGAGGAATTTATTTCGTCAGAGTGTGGTGAATCTGTGGAATTCATTGCCACAGAAGGCTGTGGAGGTCAAGCCAGTGGATATTTCTAAGGCAGAGACAGATGGATTCTTGATTAGTACAGTCGTCAGGGGGTTATGAGGGGAAAGCAGGGGAATGGGGTTGAGGGGGAGAGATAGATCAGCCATGATTGAAAGGCAGAGTAGACTTGATGGGCTGAATGGACCATCATACGCCCATCATTTATGACCTTATAACCTTATGAAATTAGAGAAACCAACGTTCATACCACTGGGTTGTAGGCTGCCCAAGTGAAATACAAGGTGCTGTTCCTCCAATATGTGTGTATATATCATTGAATTGCTGTACACAGGATTACTTTCACCCCACGGAGCCTGCTTCTAGAACAGCATTCTCATCAATCCCATTGATACTGACTAAACTAAACTGATGATGAAGAAGGTGTACCAGTGCCTCTACTTTCTTAGCAGTTCAAATACATTTGGGCATGTCTCCAAATACTCTAACAAACTTCTAAAGATCATAAGGTCATAAGTGATAGGAGTAGAATTAGCCCATCAAGTCTACTCTACCATTCAATCATGGCTGATCTCTCTCTCTCCCTCCTAACCCCATTCTCCTGCCTTCTCCCCATAACCTCTGACACCCGTACTAATCAAGAATCTATCAACCTCTGCCGTAAAAATATCCACTGACATGGCCTCCACAGCCTTCTGTGGCAAAGAATTCCACAGATTCACCACCCTCTGACTAAAGAAATTTCTCCTCATCTCCTTCCTAAAAGAACGTCCTTTAATTCTGAGGCTATGACCTCTAGTCCTCTACTCATAAAGGCACAGAGCATGGAAACAGGCTCTTTGGCCTAACTCGTCCATGACTGCTGTATTGCAAGAAGCATCCTGTCTAGTTGCAGCATGGCCTTGTACGGTAATGCCAACACATCGCAATGCAAGATGCCACAGAGAGTGGTGGACTTATTCTGGTCCACCATGGGCACACTGCCCCCTCCATCAATAGCATCCAAATGAGGCGCTGCCTGAAGAAGGCAGCTTCCGAACCTCTGCCCTCTTCTCACTGCTACCATCAGGCGGGAGGTACAAAGGCCTGAAATCACACACCACAAGGTTGAGGAACAATAAATCAGGCTACATTCCCACGACTATCACCTTCTTTAGACAACTTGTACAACTCTAATCCTACCTCACCAACTGAACACGGCCGACCATCTCTTGCACTATCATGGACTTGTTTTCTTTTCTGATTGTGTTTTAGCACTAAATTCTTTTTTGCATTGCCATCTTTAAAAAAAAAAAACACATGTAATTTATGTATAAGGTGTCTTATGTATATTCCGTCTGAGGAAGGGTCTCGACCCGAAACGTCGCCTATTCCTCCGCTCCATAGACGCTGCCTCACCCGCTGAGTTTCTCCAGCATTTTTGTCTACCTTCGATTTTTCCAGCATCTGCGGTTCTTTCTATAAACATGTAATTTAGGTATAATTAGTTTGTGTGTGCTTGTCTGAGTCTCGGCATCCATGATGCTGCTGGAAGCAAGATTCTTCGTTCTGCCTGTACCTGACTTGTGCATATGGCAATAAACTCACCGTTTAGTTTAGTTTAGTGACGTAGTAGTGGAAACAGGCCCTTCGGCCCACCGAGTCCGCGCCGACCAGTGATCCCCCCACATTGACACCATCCGACACACACTAGGGACATTTGACATTTACACCAAGCCAATGAGCCTACAAACATGTACACCTTTGGAACGTGGGAAGAAACCGAAGAACCCAGAGAAAACCCACGCAAGTCACGGGGAGAACGTACAAACTCCGTATGGACAGCACCCGTAGTCAGGATCGAACCCGGGACTCTGGCGCTGTAAGACGGCAACACTACCGCTGCGCCACCGTGCCGCCATAACTCTTTCTCTCTTCAAGCACTTAGATAATTTTACATCAAGTACCAATTGATTTTCTTTTTCATCATTCATGTAGACTGTGCGTTCCAGATTCTATTTACCCTCCATATCAAAAAACAAGTTTAACCTCATAGCTGCCTTCTGTGGCAAAGACTAAACCCTCTGACTAACGACATTTCTCCTCATCTCCTTCCTAAAAGAACGTCCATTAATTCTGAGGCTATGACCTCTAGTCCTGGACTCTCCCACTAGTGGAAACATCCTCTCCACATCCGCTCTTCAATTTAAATCAAATAATCCCTGCATTCCCTCCCTCTCCCTCCCCCTCTCCACCACCCTAGCCATCCTACTAGTTCCATTGATCGCATCCTTGTATCCCTCCGTTCTCTCCTCTTCCCCAGCCAACAATGGGCCATTATCATCTCCTTGGTCATCTGTTGCACAGCCCTAATTTGTTCTAGCTTTTTCTTACCTCCAGTTCCCTCCCCTCTACTTTCAGTCTGAAGAAAGCGAATGGCATGTTGGCCTTTATAACAAGAGGAATCGAATATAGGAGCAAAGAGGTCCTTCTGCAGTTGTACAGAGCCCTAGTGAGACCACACCTGGAGTATTGTGTGCAGTTTTGGTCCCCTAATTTGAAAAAAGGACATACTTGCTATTGAGGGAGTGCAGCGTAGGTTTACAAGGTTAATTTCCGGGATGGCGGGACTGTCATATGCTGAGAGAATGGAGCAGCTGGGCTTGTACACTCTGGAGTTTAGAAGTATGAGAGGGGATCTCATTGAAACATATAAGATTGTTAAAGGTTTGAACACGCTAGAGGCAGGAAACATGTTCCCGATGCTGGGGGAGTCATGAACCAGGGTCCACAGTTTAAGAATAAGGAGTAAGCCATTTAGAACAGAGACGAGGAAACACTTTTTTCTCACAGAGAGTGGTGAGTCTGTGGAATTCTCTGCCTCAGAGGGCGGTGGAGGCAGGTTCTCTGGATGCTTTCAAGAGAGAACTAGATAGGGCTCTTAAAAATAGCGGAGTCAGGGAATGTGGAGAGAAGGCAGGAACGTGGTACTGATTGGGATGATCAGCCATGATCACATTGAATGGCGGTGCTGGCTCGAAGGGCCGAATGGCCTACTCCTGCACCTATTGCCTATTGTCTATTGTCTATTGTCTAAGAAGGGTCCCGGCCCGAAACGTCAGCCGTCCGGTTTTCTCCAGAGATGCGGCCTGACCCACTGAGTTACTCCAGCACTTTGTGTCTATCCTCAATGATTTTATGTAACTACACAAATCGACGAAAGAACCTCACCATCTCACCAACTGGCATAAAAGAAATGCCTAACACATAAACAAGAACTATTGGGGTGCTGGTGCCAAACCACCCACACATCTCCTATAAAGAGATATGGATTCAGCGGGGGATTTGAGGACGAGTTTTTTTCCACCCCGAGGGTGGTAGGAAGCTGAGCTTACAGCACGAGTGGGCGGTAAATGCAGGTACTCTCACAACATTTACCAAGGATTCAGATGAGCACTTGTAATACCATGGCGTAGAAAATAGGACAGTTTAGCCCAGGAACCAGATCCTTCAGCCCACAATGTCTAAATGGCCTACTTTTGCTCCTGTTATTTTTCTTTCGTGATGTTCACACCAATGATATTTCTAAATTATGATCTTCCTCGGACTAAAGGGCCTGTCCCACTTGGGCGTCATTTGCGCGTCACGCAGATGGCGCGCGAAGATTTTGTACATCCCAAAATCCTGGGGCGCCGCACGCGACGCACGTCACTGCCTACCTCACCACGCACCATGTGCGCATAATGCACACCATGCGCGCATCACGCGCGTGTCATGCGTAGTAAATGATGTCACGTAAATAATAGATTAAAAAAAAAATAATTTTATATAGCGCTTTTCAGGACTCAAAGTCGCTTTACATTGAGAGTCAGGAATAAACAAAACAAAATAGAGCAGTAAGGCAACAGGGAGGGGAACATGGGACTAAGGGTATGCAGAGGTGAAGAGATGGGTCTTGAGGCGGGACTGGAAGATGGTGAGGGACTCAGAATTTCGGACCGGTTGTGGGAGGGAATTCCAGAGCCTGGGAGCTGCCCTGGAGAAGGCTCTGCCTCCACAAGTGCAGAGGTTTGCTTTCGGAGTGGAGAGGAGACCAGCTGATGTGGATCTGAGGGACCGTGAGGGTTGGTAGGGGGAGAGGAGTTCAATGAGATAAGGGGGGGGGGCCAGGTTGTTGAGGGCTTTGTAGGTGAGGACCAGGATTTTGTAGGTGATCCGGTGGGAAATGGGAAGCAGTGAAGTTCTTTGAGAACTGGGGTGACTGTGGTGCCAGGAATTTGGTGTGGGTGATGAGTCGAGCGGCTGCATTTTGAACCAGTTGGAGTCGTTTGATGCACAAATGACGCCCAAGTGGGACAGGCCCTTTAGGCTCCTAGCCTGGGATTAATTCCTGTGCGCCAGGCATCACCTGATTTGCAAAGACCCCCCAAAAAGATGGCACAATTGGGGCAACCATTCAATATTACTTTACATTCCAAAGCTAGATATCAAAAAATGAGGCTTTGTTCATTGCAAAATGAAAGCACATTTTACGCAAAAGAGTTTGGCGATTTGTAAGCTAAATATATACGTCTGAAATTGCTTCACAATTTCTTAAATCATTCTGTGAGGGCGATGATATATCAGTACAGTAACCAACGATCTTAACTGTGGTTTATTGTAGCTTATGTGGACAACAATAAAAAAATGACAAGATTTGAATGTTAAGTTTATTCTGAGTATTAATAATGAAGAATCCCCCATGGAACAGAAATATATTGCAAAATAATCTAAAAATATATTGAAGTATATTTCATTATGATGGGGGAATAATGCTCTATGTGCTTTGAAATGTCATAATATTCAGAAATGTAATTTTATTTTTGGAGATATTATAGGAAAGGAATTAGGATTTAATGAAGCAGCAATCTTGCATGGACAGACACCTGCCTTTGTAGTGACAGGTACTTCAAATCATTTGATCTGTGAATTGTAGAGTGGGGAATTTTCCATGGCCACCGTTGATATTTTTTTCTTGAGTTAATACCAAGAAGAAGCTAGGTGGTCATTCACCTTGTGTGGGAAGGAACTGCAGATGTTGGTTTACACCCAAGATAGACCCAGGGCGAAGCGGTGGCGCAGTGTTAGAGTTGCTGCCTTATGGCGTCAGAGACCCGGGTTCGATCCTGACTACAGTGCTTGACTCTGTATGGAGTTTGTACGTTCTCCCCATGACCTGCGTGGGTTTTCTTCGAGATCATCAGTTTCCACCCACACTCCAAAGACGTACGGGGTTTGTAGGTTAATTGGCTTGGTATAAATGTGAAATTGTTCCGAGTGTGTGTAGGTTAGTGATCGTGTGCGGGGATCGCTGGGCGGTGCGGACTCGGTGGGCCGAAAGGCCTGTTTCCGCGCTGTAAAAGGCCTGTCTCACGAGTCTGCGGTCATTGGTGGCGAAACGGGAAGAATCTGCCGCTATAGACCGCGCACTCGTGAGAACGCACAATTCCGGGGCCGTGCGGCGTTGTTCCCAACACCGCACGGTGCTAAAATAAAACCTATACTGTTGAAAAATATTTTCCTACCGCACAGCCTCCACCAGTGATGCACGAGTGCGGCACGGCCGCCCGCACGGCCGCCGCCAGTGTGGCTCGAGCGCCGTGCTCGAACTTGCACTGCCACAGCCTCCGCCAGTGAGGCATGTGTGCGGCACGGCCACTGGCACAGCCACCGGCTACAGCGCCGCGATCAGGATGGCCGCCGCCACAGCCACCGCTAGTGAGTCACAGTGCGGCGGGCCGACGTCATCGCAGTCGGCCCGCCCTTTTTTTTACTTACCGCAAGCACGTGGGACCAGTCGTATTTGAATCACTCGGCCCCCGCGCAGCATCCGTGCGGCGCTCCCGTGGCATAGGCTCGGCGCTCTTGCCGTTGCCGTGCGGTCCACTCTACAGGCGAAGCCGCGCTTCACCGCCGATGACCGCAAACACGTAAGACAGAGCCTTAACTCTAAGCTAAAACTAAACGAAAATAGACACAAAATTCCGGAGTAACTCAGTAGATCAAGCAGCACTTCTGGAGAAAAGGAATAGGTGACATTTTGGGTCGAGACGTCTGAAGATAGGTCACCTATTCCTTTTTTCCATAAATGCTGCCTGACCCGTTGAGTTGATCCAGAATGTTGTGGTCATTCATCTTGTTGCAGCTTGCTGGCACTTTGGGAACACTGCCTTGGCATGGGGAATGGCAACAATAATACATCATATTTTTTAGATGTTTCTGAAAGGTATATGAAAATACAGCGAGGCATTCCGTCATCAACTGATTCATTGTTTGAATGACCTAACTACAATACTAGATTCATGACGTTTCTTTCATCATACATTTATACTCTCTGCCAACTTTTAATAACTTGGATAGACACGAAGCGCTGGAGTAACTTAGGGGTCAGGCAGCATCTCTGGAGAATAAGGATAGGTGACGATTCCGGTCAGGAAGAGGACTTTGTTCTTTAACATAGGCATACCATGAGTAGACTACGCAGTGGAGCAGGCACAATGTAGAAGCAAAGAACTGTATACCTTGGGTGGGCTGGACCCTTTTTTAACTAAGAATTCTTTCCATTGATGACAGTGGATAATTTGGTTTGAGATGAGAGAGTTCAATAAACATGATACAAATCCTTAAGGGCCTGTCTCATTGGGCGATTTTGTCTGCGACTGCCGGCGTCACATCAGTGTTGCCAAAAGATTTTGAACATTTCAAAATCCAGTGGCGACAAAAAAAATGTTGCGACACTTGAAAAAACACCGGGAGTCATACGTCATCACGCCACGTCACCGCTGCATCACGCCGCGTCGCGTTGCATCACGCCGCGTCACCGCTGCATCACGCCGCGTCACCGCTGCATCACGCCGTGCCGCCGCGACACTGCTGCATCACACCGCGCCACCGCTGCATCACGCCGCGCCGCCACGCCACCGCTGCATCACACCGCGCCACCGCTGGCATCACACCGCACCACCGCTGCATCACACCGCGCCGCCACGCCACCGCTGCATCACACCGCGCCACCGCTGCATCACACCGCACCACCGCTGCATCACACCGCGCCGCCACGCCACCGCTGCATCACGCCGCGCCGCCACGCCACCGCTGCATCACACCGCACCACCGCTGCATCACACCGCGCCACCGCTGCATCAACACCACGCCACCGCTGCATCACACCGCACCACCGCTGCATCACACCACGCCACCGCTGCATCACACCACGCCACCGCTTGCATCACACCGCCACCCAACCCTGCATCACACCGCGCCACCGCTGCATCACACCGCACCACCGCTGCATCACACCGCACCACCGCTGCATCACACCGCGCCACCGCTGCATCACACCGCCGCCGCCATGCCACCGCTGCATCACACCGCGCCACCACGCCACCGCTGCATCACACCGCGCCCGCCACGCCACCGCTGCATCACACCGCGCCACCGCTGCATCACACCGCACCACCGCTGCATCACACCGCGCCACCCGCTGCATCACACCGCGCCGCCACGCCACCGCTGCATCACGCCGCGCCGCCACGCCACCGCTGCATCACACCGCGCCGCCACGCCACCGCTGCATCACACCGCGCCGCCACGCCACCGCTGCATCACACCGCGCCGCCACGCCACCGCTGCATCACACCGCGCCGCCACGCCACCGCTGCATCACACCGCGCCGCCACGCCACCGCTGCATCACACCGCGCCGCCACGCCACCGCTGCATCACACCGCGCCACCGCTGCATCACTCCGCGCCGCCGCTGCATCACTCCGCGCCGCCGCTGCATCACACCGCACCACCACTGCATCACACCGCGCCACCACGCCACGCTGGCATCACACGCGCCACCGCTGCATCACTCCGCGCCGCCGCTGCATCACACCGCACCACCACTGCATCACACCGCGCCACCGCTGCATCCACACCGCGCCGCCACGCCACCGCTGCATCACACCGCGCCGCCACGCCACCGCTGCATCACACTGCGCCGCCACGCCACCGCTGCATCACACCGCGCCGCCACGCCACCGCTGCATCACACCGCGCCGCCACGCCACCGCTGCATCACACCGCGCCGCCACGCCACCGCTGCATCACACCGCGCCGCCACGCCACCGCTGCATCACACCGCGCCGCCACGCCACCGCTGCATCACACCGCGCCACCGCTGCATTACTCCGCGCCGCCACGCCACCGCTGCATCACGCCGCGTCACCGCTGCATCACACCGCGTCACGCCACAAATTTTTCGGTGACCTGATACGTCAGTCAATGATGCCGGCAGTCGCCAAAAAAATCGGCAAGTGGGACAGGCCCTTTAGGTTATGCCAAACAGGTTAACCACTGCAAGGAAGTCTACACTAGGTTGGTCTCACTACTGGAACTAGAAAGGAGAGAAAGCAGCCTCGGTTTCTTCTCTGGAGCAATGGTCAAACGTTGTACAGTATGTGAGCATGATTGGACAGCAAGTGAAGCAGGAATCAGCTCAATTGCAATGTCAAATGATTTGTCATGAGGAGGTTCAAAATTAACTTGAATACAACACCAGATCGTTGACACCACCATTGCAAATCTGCTGATGGGAAATCCAATTCTTTCAAGACGAGCCTGCAGTCAGAACAGATTAGTGGTGGGACATTGACGCGTCGGTAGAATTGCTGCCCTTACAGCGCCAGAGACCCCGGTTTGATCCTAA
>CM075978.1:8671774-8721774 GCA_038087875.1 Malacoraja senta
GCCGGTTCTCTGGATGCTTTCAAGAGAGAGCTAGATAGGGCTCTTGAAGATAGTGGAGTCAGGGGATATGTGGAGAAGGCAGGAACGGGGTACTGATTGGGGATGATCAGCCATGATCACATTGAATGGCGGTGCTGGCTCAAAGGGCCGAATGGCCTACTCCTGCACCTATTGTCTATTGTCTATTGACCCGCTGAGTTACCCCAGCACTTTGGACTTCTGTTGGGGTTTGCTGAACTTGCTGGGGGCCCAACGTTAAGGAGTTTCAGTTTGAGTTTAATGTTTGGTGAGCTCAGTGTTGAGTGCCGTGACAAGTGTTGGGGACGCTCGCCAATGAATAGACCTTGCAGTGGGTGAAAGGTCATCTTTCACCCCCTGTCTCCCAGGAGACTTTCAGCAAAGATAACTAACTGCCTTTGGTTCGCACCAAATAGAAGGATGAGAGGGAGTCTGTAGAAACATATACAATTCATAAGGAATTGGACACGTAGATGCAGGAAAAATGGTCCCCATGTTGGGGGAGTCCAGAACCAAGGGTCACAGTTTAAGAATAAGGAGTAGGCCATTTAGGACTGAGATGAAGAAAAACATTTTCACCCAGAGAGTTGTGAATCTGTGGAATTATCTGCCACAGAAGGACAGTGGAGGCCAATTCACTGGATGTTTTCAAGAGAGAGTTAGATTTAGCTCTTTGGGCTAACGGAATCAAGGGATTATGGGGAGAAAGCAGGAACGGGGTACTGATTTTGGATGATCAGCCATGATCATATTGAAGGGCCGAATGGCCTACTCCTGCATCTATTTTTTCTGTTTCTATGTTTCTAATCTGAGAGGAAAAACATGATCTCAAATTAATATCCCATTTAAAATATGGCACCTCAATGTAGCAGTCCCTCAGCAGTGGCGAGTTACTCTGGCATTTGTACTCAGATGCCCAGAGAAGGTCTCGAGATCGCACAGCCCTGAAGCAGGGGCTCAATTGTTCCAGAGAACTGAGCTGAACACCAGTAGAAGCCACGCTGACAGCAATATTTCATCACTGTGGACAATGCAGTGCATGGATGTTGAAACAATTTTGAATAATGTCATGACACGGTGCGTGCATGTTAATCGTTCACTAATGTAGATTATGTTTTCTATGTTCTATGTTCTATGTGGCTGCATAGATCTCACATCCACCAATGACAAGTCGCACCCTGGCCACTCCCTCTTCTCCCCTCTCCCATCAGGCAAAGGGTATAGAAGTGTGAAAACGCACACCTCCAGATTCAGGGGCAGTTTCTTCCCAGCTGTTATCAGGCAACCAAATCATCCTACCACAACCAGAGAGCCGTGCTGAACCTCTTTGATGACCCTCGGACTATCTTTCATCGGATTTAGCTGGCTTTACCTTGCACTAAACGTTATTCCCTTATCATCAATCTATACACTGTAAATGACTCGATTGTAATCATGTATTGTCTTTCTCCTGACTGGACAGCACGCAACAAAAGCTTTTCACTGTACAGCGGTACATGTGACATTAAACTAAACTGTAAACAGATGGTGTATATCATGGACTTGGACCTTGTGGTCCTTCGATGGGTCACAATCTGTGAAAATACAGCAAAGCATTTTGTCAAAATAAGTCATTGCTTAATGTGTCCCATGCATACAGGGGCAGCATGGTGGTGCAACGGGTAGAGTTGCTGCCTTACAGCACCAGAGACCCGGGTTTGATCCCGACCATGGGCACTGTCTGTACGGAGTTTTTGTACTTTCTCCCCGTGACCAGCGTGGGTTTTCTCCGGGTGCTTCGGTTTCCTCCCACACTCCAAAGACGTACAGCTTTGTAGGTTAATTGGCCTCAGTAAAAATTGTAAATTGTCCCGTGTGTGCGTGGGATAGTGTTACTGTGCGGGGATCGCTGGTCGGCGTGGACTCGGTGGGCTGAAGGGCCTGTTTCCACATTGTATCTCTAAACTAAACATTGTTAGGCCAAGTTTGGACATTTCAGGCACTTTGAAGTTGCAAAATGGTGTTAGAATGTGTTGACTCTCTGTCCAATCTTGTTCTAGAAGCGGATCTAATGTGCTCAAATGTGATATTCATTGATGTAGAACAAGCATTTCACTGTTTTCCCATGTACGTGACAATAAAGAAGCTATTGAATCTCAACACTGAAAGTTGAATCTTATAATTGATGTTCACACTTTAACACGTGAATATGAATCTCCAAACGCAAAGACTGTCAGAGATGAGTCAGATGTCTTCAGTTCCCTCGTAACATATCAAGAGAGGCATTGTGTCAAAGCTCAGAGATCCGGGGAGGACGAAGCAGATCTGATTGCATCTCCTGAGCACCATGTGAGGTGCTGACATCAAAGAGTACGGTTTTGGTATTTCTTGCAACAATTAATTGGAGACATTCTGGTGGCTGAGTGAATTTGGCATGTCTCCAGTGACTCCTACAGACGTCTACAGATACTGTTGGATTGCATCACAACTGGGTTTTGGATCAACCCTGCCTAGGACCGTAAGAAATTGGAGAGAGTTGTAGATGTAGACTAGTCCATCATAGACTTTAGTCACTCTTTAGTCAGAGTGTGGTGACTGTGGAATTCTTTGCCACAGAAGGCCGTGAAGGCCAAGTCAGTGGATATTTTTAAGGCAGAGATAGATAGATTCTTGATTAGTACAGGTGTCAGAGATTATGAGGAGAAGGCGGGGGAATGGGGTTAGGAGGGAGAGATAGATCAGACATGATTGAATGGCGGGGTAGACTTGATGGGCGGAATGGCCCAAGTCTACTATTTCTTATGACCTTATGACTTCCCAACATTGACTCCATCTACACGTCACACTGCCTCAGATGTTACTCATAGATGAACTGGGTCTCTGGTGCTGTAAGGCATCAACTCTACCGCTGCTCCACCGTGCTGCCTAGTTTTCTAAGTGCAGTTCTGTCAACATGTTCTTCCAATGTTTGCCTAAGTACTAGTTAGATGTAGCTTCTGACTCCATCATCCTCTCGTACATTGAGCTTCAGGCCCCTACATTCTTCTGAGAGATACGTGCTTTCCGCATCCATAGAGATGTATAAAATCACGAGAGGAATAGATCGGGTAGATGCGTAGAGTCTCTTTCCCAGAGTAGGGGAATTGAGGACCACAGGACGCAGGTTTAAGGTGAAGGGGAAAAGATTTAATAGGAACCTGTGGGGTAACTTTTTCACACAGAGAATTGTGGGTGTATGGAACGAGCTGCCAGAAGGGGTAGTTGAGGCAGGGACTATGCAATGTTTAAGAAACAGTTAGACAGGTACATGGATAAGACCGGTTTGGTGGGATATGGGGCAAACGCAGGCAGGTGGGACTAGTGTAACTGGGACTTGTTGGCCAGTGTGGACAAGTTGGGCTGAAGGGCCTGTTTCCATGGTGTATCACTACCGATAGACAGCTAGACCACAATCACCCCCAATTGCTGGGGGCAATGACATAGTATCTCTGTTACCCAAGGGTGAGGCACTAGAAGACGTGAGGGGGGCTAGTGTGCTTTTATTTAAGAAGGGCTGCAAGGATAATCCAATAAACTGCAGGTCAAGGAGCCGAGCATAAGTGGGTGGAAGATTCAGAGAGACCAGCACGGTGGTTCAGTGGTAGAGATGCTGCTTCACAACGCCAAGGACCCGGGTTCGATCCTGACTACGTGTGCTGTCTGTATGGGGTTTGCACGTTCTCGCCGTGACCTGCGTGGGTTTTTCACCGGGAGCTTCGGATTCCTTCCACACTCCAAAGACGTACAGGTTTGTAGGTTAATTGTCTTGGTAAATTGTACATTTGTCCCTAGTGAGGTCGAAGGAGGACCCGGTGTGGGGGGAATCTCCGAGAACTAAGGGGACCACAAATGGAATGCTTTGTGTTAAAATGGAACACTTTGTAACTTTGTTGGTGCCCTTTATATGGCGACTCTTTGCATACCTCGGGTGTGCAAAACAAAGAATCTCACTGTGACATATCACATGTGATCATGAAGTATCGTTCATTCATTCACTGTGTGTGTAGGATAGTGCTAGTGTATGGGGATCGCTGGTCGGTGCGGACTCGGTGGCCCTGAAGGCCTGTTGTCGCGCTGTATCACTAAACTAAACTAGGTAGGTTATATCTGCATTTGAAAGGGGGAAAGGCTGATATGGGCTATTCACCATGGCTTTGTAAGTGGAAGATTGTGTCTCACGAATCTGATTGAATTTTTTAATGAGTTGGCCAAGAGAATTGACGAGGGCATCGGCAAGTCATGTCCGCTCCACTGGGTTCGGACTGAAGAAGGCTGAGGTCTAACCTTATAGAAGCTTGTAAATTAATGAGGGACATAAATAAGGTGGGAAATCGTAGCATTTTTTTCCCAGGGCAGTGATGTCAAAAAGTAGGTTTAACGTGAGAGAGGAAAGATTTAATGGGGGCATGAGGGGAAAGTTGTGAGAGAGTTGTGAATTTATGGAATTCCCTGCCACAGAGGGCAGTGGTGGCCAAGTCACTGGATGGATTTAAGAGAGAGTTAGATAGAGCTCTAGGGGCTAGTGGAGTCAAGGGATATGGGGAGAAGGCAGGCACGGGTTATTGATAGGGGACGATCAGCCATGATCACAATGAATGGCGGTGCTGGCTCGAAGGGCCGAATGGCCTCCTCCTGCACCTATTTTCTATGTTTCTATGTTTCTATGTAAGTCTTTCAAGTAAAAAAGTGGTGAATATTTAGTTTCGTTTAGTTTAATTTAGAGATACAGTGCGGATACAGACACTTTGGCCCACCGAGTCCGTACTGACCAGCGAACCCCACACACTAACGCCATCCTACACACACTGGGGACAATTTACAATTATACCAAGCCAATTAACCGACAAACCTGTACGTCTTTGGAGTGTGGGAGGAAACCGGAGATCCCGGAGAAAACCCCCGCAGGTCACGGGGAGGAGGTACAAACTCCGTACAGACAAGCACCCGTTGTCGGGATCGATCCCAGGTCTCTGGAGCTGTAAGGCAGCAACTCTACCGCCGTGCCACCGTGCCGCAACACATGGGGGATATGTAAAATGAGCTACCCGAGGAAGCGGCAGAGGCAGATACAATCACAACATTTATCGGACATTTGGACAGGTACATGGATAGGAGAAGTTCAGAGGGATATGGATCAAACACAGACAAATGGGCCTTGATCGCCATGTAAGCTTTGGGCTGAAAGGCCTGTGTCTATGCTGCATGACTCTGTCACTCTATGACTCCAACCAATGTGCCTTTAACGGGAGAAGTTGATGTTGAGTTATGTACATCTCATTCACTCATTTAGCCTCGTCATGCGGAAAACTTAGAAGCAAATCGTTCGGTTGGGTTAGAATGGCTCCTACAAATGTACTGCGCAAAACCTTGGACCTCCTGGACATCTTGCTCTCAACGCATTGGCAATTGAACGTTCAGCCCATGATATAAGATCATCACAGAAGTACATTATCGCTTAATTAAAGCTTGAGTTCTCATTAAAAACGATCAAGATTATGAAGGGAACTGGCAAAACACGCTGGCTATAAATTGTTGATCATAATTAAGGGAATAAAATATGAGACATGAGTTTGGCTCCCTTTCTCCAAACTATTTTTGATTAATTTAATCTCGGATGTTCAAACCTGTTTCGTTGAAGGCCACACAGGTGTGTGGTGTGACAGAGCCTCAGGGGCCAGGTATAAGGTTTAAATCAACAAAGCCATTAATTTGCATAGATCTCATAACAACAAACTCAGGGCTTTGATTTAGGCTCTACCTGACAATGAGAGCCAACTCAATGAGAGCCCACAAAATTCAAACGCAAACGTATTCTTCAAAAAATACTCAGTATAAAATTCTTCATGTCATTGAGAGGTCAAGACAGTTGTTATATAAATGCAGGCTCCCTCTATAATTTAGTACATTCAATCATTTAACATTTTCAGAAATATAGGGGGGTACAGTGGCACAGCGGGAGAGTTACCGCCTTACAGCGCCAGAGACCCAGGTTCGATCCCGACTACGGGTCGCCTGTACGAAGTTTGTACGTTTTACCCGTGACTTGCGTGGGTTTTCCCCTGGTGCACTGGTTTCCTCCCACACTGCAAGGACATGCAGGTTTGTAGGTGAATTGGCCTCTGTAAATTGTCCCTAGGGCGCAGGATAGTGCTGGTCTACAGGGGGATCGCTGGTCGGCACGGGCTCGGTGGGCCAAAGAGCCTGTTTCTGCACTGTGTCTCTAAAGTCTAAAAGACTAAACTCCTGCCCTTCCAACGCATGATGCCGTTTAGTGCAGTGGGAGTAATTTTAAAAAAAAACCTGTGGTGGGACTTAACGATGAAATAAAAATCAGAAGAGGTGTAAAGAGGTTGCCAAATATGTTCAACGGATATTCCCACTCTTGCACGTACTTCCCACCATGAAACATTTTAAATTGCTTCACCCAACCAATTTCTCTCTCTGAGAGGGCAGGGAGAGTCACTGGAATTTGTATGGATGTAGCTGGGACTGCGATTATGTCTCCGTCAGCTAAGGTAGGCATACTGCAAGTGAAAGTGTGAATTTTGTTGCCTCTTATAAACGCAAGTGGGAGTGAATTATTATGTTCTTGGCTGACTCTGAAATGAACTAGCATTACCAAACAGAAACTCTCAGTGTCGTATCTTACAGAAGTAATAAAGCACAACAGTGGTTGTCCCTAAATGGAGTAATGTTCATCTTCACTCCATCTGGTTACAGAGTACTCAGCTAGGTAATAGCATGAACTGCAGTACGACACTTCTGGGCACTTAACCCGCATTTGGCCCTCGCGCTGAGAACACATTGGAGTTGGGATTTCAGAGCTGCAGGTACCTACATTATTCATATCTTACCCTTGGTCTCTTTCTTCCTGCGTAACCATGGTCCATTTAGCCACTGTGAACATCCTCTCAGCGTTTGATCGCTTGGGGAGCCTGATGATTACAGGATTTGGGCAATCAATAAATCATGAGCTCCTATCGATTTTAGTTTGATTAATGGGTTATATAATTGATCCAGGGAGAAGCTTCCCTACAGGGACAGTTCTGGTCTGTTCACATCATAAACGGTTTCCATGCTGTATTTTCAGAGCGTTGTAAATGAGTGCAGGCATCTGGAAAATAAAACAATGGCAGTTTGTTTACACCTCTCGTAGTTATACTGCTGAAAGAGGTAATTTCCCATTAGAATCATCCTGCTCTGTTTGTCCACTAGACTGCGTCCGATGCTGTTGAGGCAGAGAGATTGACGGTGAATGAAATCACTATTTATCACGCAAGATTTTGCACTAGTTCTAAGATTGCATTTGATTTGCTCAGGATTTGCTTAGGGCGGCACAGTGGCGCAGCGGTGGAGTTGCTGCCTCGCAGCGCCAGGGACCCTGGTTCGATCCTGACTGCGGGTGCTTGTCTGTACTGAGTTTGTACCTCCTCCCCGTGACCAGGTGGGTTTTCTCCGGGCGCTCCGGTTTCCTCCCACACTCCAAAGACGTGCGGGTTTGCAGGTTATTTAGGCTTTGGTACAAAATTGCCCCTAGTGTGTGTAGGGTGGCGCGGATCGCAAGATCGAGCCTGGATTGCTCGGAACAATTGGGGTGGCAGCTCCACCAGCTGTGCCACAGTGTCGTTCCTGGAGCACAGAGTCACGCAAAGCCACAGCATTGTCCCCTTTGGCTGCCCAATTGCCAAGGTCGCGTACTAAGAACTGCAAATGAGCTCATCTGAGAGATTCAAGTTTAAATTAAAACTGAAACACATTAAAATGTACTGGATGTTTGAAGGGTGTAAAAAAAAGACAATGAGAAAAGGTCATTCAGGAACAGGAGAAAAAAAATTGAAAATTTAAAATGATTGAAATTGACTTTCTGCGTTTGCCATTTCCGAGGAAGGTTTTTATGCTAAAGGAAAAGCAAGTGCCTGCTCCTTCTACCTTGGCTAGACTAGGCGTGTGCCTCCTTTATTTTCAATTTCAAGTTTAGTACTCAGACAGATCAAAAACCCATCTCCTTCAAATCCCGTGTTTGTTTACAGCAACACTTGTTGAATAGAGGGGGATTTTTGTTTGAAACAATATTGGCACCGGTTCAGAGGCATACTGTCAACAGACCACCAGGAATTTGGAACTGTACCCACACCAGGAGACCTCCTTGGAGATTTGAATGCATACCCGTTTACTAGGCTCCGGAGGCTTGGAGACATATACCCATCACCAGACCACCAGGGCTCGACGCAGATGTATTTCTTCAATGGACCACCAAGGAAAACAAATTAAACTGCTAATGCCACCACGAACAATGGACTGAAAATTACACACAGAAAATGACATTTACACAAATATAACCCTGACGTCCCATTCACATCTCGGGTGCTCTGCCGTTCGAACCAACTTCAAAGTCTCCAAAGACGTACAGGTATGTAGGTAAATTGGCTTGGTAAATGTAAAAATTAGGGCCAAATGTAAAAATTGCCCTTTGTGTGTGTAGGATAGTGTTAATATGCGGGGATCGCTGGTCGGCGCGGACCCAGTGGGCCGAAGGGCCTGTTTCCATGCTGTATCTCTAAACTAAACTAAACCTGAAAAAATGCCGAACATGTGTTAGATCTCTGCCCATTGATCTCAATGATCTAATGTTAAAGAAACAGTTAAACCGCTACATGGATAGGACAGGTTGGGAGGGATATGGGCCAAATGAGAGCAGGTGGGACTAGTGTAGCTGGGACATGTTGGCCGGTGTGGGCAAGTTGGGCTGAACCGTCTGTTTGCACGCTGTATGACTCTATCTCTGGCTCTTTAGTCAGAGGGCGGTGAATCTGCGTGTAGTTCATTGGCACAGAAGGTTGTGGAGGCCAAAGTCAATGGACATTGTTCAAGGCGGGGATTGATAGGTCCTTGATGAGTACGGGTGTCAAGGGTTATGGGGCGATGGCAGGAGAATGTGGTTGAGAGGGAAAGATAGATCAGCCATGATTGAGGACGGAGTTGACTTGATGGTCCGAATGGCCTAATTCTGCTCCCACAACTTATGAACATCGCGGCACAAGGAAACACACTTCACAGCATAGCGACCAAGTGATTAGCTGAAATAAGCATTCATCTTTAAGAATACCAATCAATTCTCCAACTAAAGAACTCAAAATCAATCACCTACCTTGGATTTAAGAAAAGTGATTCAGAGTGTTTTCTAACTGGTAAAAAGTGATGAAAGAGTACAGAGATTTTGGCTCCACTTCATAAGAAATAAGAGTCCGGTCCAGGAGGTAGGTCCATTGGCCCACTGAGCCTGCTCCGCTAATCAATACGATCATAGGTGACCTTCAGCCACAGCTCCACTTTTCCCATAGCCCGTGATTTCCTTAATATCCAGAAATCTTTCACATGAAGTCAATAACTCAGCCTCCAGAGCTGTCCAGGGTTTAGAATCGTTATTCATTAAAATCTAGTGGCCAGGCACAAAGTGTAATTGAAAAGGCAAATGGAATATTAACCATTTTCTGATGATGGGAACATAAGTGGATGGAGATATTGCTCCAGCATTACTAATCATATCCAGAATCCCCTCCCCATTCATGGAACATTCTAATCTAAAGCAGTCGCAACCCCAGTCATTTGACCTTACCCTGATCTTTTCATCCAGAGAGTTGTGAATCTGTGGATACATAGATACATAGAAAATAGGTGCAGGAGTAGGCCATTCGGCCCTTCGAGCCTGCACCGCCATTCAATATGATCATGGCTGATCATCCAACTCAGTATCCCGTACCTGCCTTCTCTCCATACCCCCTGATCCCTTTAGCCACAAGGGCCACATCTAACTCCCTCTTAAATATAGCTTCTTCTTTTTTCAAAATCATTCTCTGCCACAGAAGGCAGCAGAGACCAATTCACTGGATGTTTTCAAGAGAGAGTTAGATTTAGCTCCTAGGGCTAACGGAATCAAGGGATATGGGGAGAAAGCAGGAATTGGGTACTGATTTTGGATGATCAGCCATGACCATATTGAATGGCGGTGCTGGCTCAAAGGGCCGAACGGCCTACTCCTGCATCTATTTTCTATGTTTCTGCCATACAAGGCCCTATGTGTCGGGGAGGAAAATGCAGATGCTGGTTTAAACCAAAGGCAGATACAAAATGCTGGAGTAATTCAATGTGTCAGGCAGCATCTCTGGAGAACATGGACAGGTGACATTTTGTTCCAGAAGACGCCGTTGCACAGCTAGGGGTACCGATTTCAAAAGATTTGGACATCATGATACAGCTGCGCAAGCCAATGGCGAGAGCAATCTTGGAGCGCCCTCAGTTCTTGGAGTGGAACAGTGCTGCGTACAGTTCTGGTTACCCAGCCAGATTATTAAAGGGGTTTTGAATTCCACAGTGGGATTTCAACTCAGTCCAGTTAATAACCTCTTGAGTTAGGAATCCAGTAAATGTACTGACTGTGCCACTCACAGTAGCCTTTCTTGCTGTATGTGATTGAACATTTATTGTTGCTGTGGAGACTTAAAGGTCAATGGCAGCATTTCAAAGAGCAGAAGAAGATGATCTGGTTCTATCAGAAACCTAGTGGAGCGAGTTCCTACAGACCTTGCCTTTTATTGTTAACGCTACGATATTAGTTTCGTTTAGTTTAGAGATACAGCGCGGGAAGTCCTGGAGTAGCTCAACGGGTCAGGCAGATGTGGAGTCGTACCACCTGGTACAAATTAGTTTTTAAAGGAACCCCACGCATACATAGAACTATGTAGAGAAACAGCACAGAAACAAACCCTTCAGCCCACCGAATCCATATTGACCCATTCACGCTAACTCTACATGAATCCCACATTTTATTCTCCGCACATTAACATCAACAAACCACTTCCCCCGCCACCAACCCCACAGGGGTGGCACAGTCTGTTACTGCTGCGTTACTGCACCAGAGACCCGGGTTCGATCCTGAGTACAGGTGCTATCTGTATTAACTCTGTACGTTGTCACTGCGATCTGTATGGGTTTTCTCTGGGTGCTTCCACCCACATCTCTGGCTGTAGGTTAATTGGCTTCATTTAAATTGTAAATTGTCCCAAGTGTGTGGAATTGTGCTGGTGTACAGGGATTGGCGCGGACTCGGTGGGCCGAAGGGCCTGTTTCCCCGCTGTGTGACTGCCACTCACCCACCCACACTACAGAGGCTAATTCACCTTCCAAACTGCATGTCTTTTTTTGGGGGATGTGGGAGGAAACCAGGGCACCCGAAGGAAAGCTACGTTGTCCCAGAGAGAATGTGAAACCAATGTCAGGATTGAACCTGGGTCATTGGAGCTGTGAGACAGTGGCTCAACTCACTGTGCCACTATACCGCTCTCAGATACTCCACGCACATCGACTCAACACTTTCCTGCTTGGCCACTCCAGCCATGGTGTCTGACAAGGACGGCGCAGTGGTGCAGCGGTAGAGTTGTTACAGCGGCAGGGACCCGGGTGCTGTCTGTACGGAGTTTGTACGTTCTCCCTGTAACCGCATGGGGTTACTCTGAGATCTTCAGTTTCATCCCGCACTCCAAAGGCTTATGAGCCTAATGGGGTTGTCCCACTGCGGCGACCTAATCCGTGAGTTAAGAAGAGTGCCTTCGACCATCAAGCTCGAGGGCACTCGCCTGGAAAACCTCGAGCTGGATCGACCGTCCGCGTTGAAACCATGAGCTGGATCGACCGACCGCACACACTCACACACACACACACACACACACACACAAACACATCGCAAAGGTGGGGGCCAGGGAAAGTGGGGGAGCGCTGTATGAAATTCAGACCCACGATGAAGAGGATGGAAAGACGGCTGCACAGTGTAAGGTAAGTCCTTTAGAGAGCGCGGGGGGGGGGGAGGAGAGAAGGTGAGAGAGGGGGAGAGTGGGGGAGAGAAGGAGAGATAAGGAGAGATAAGGAGAGAGAAGGAAAGAGGAGAGAGAAGGAGAGAGAAGGAGAGAGAAGGAGAGAGAAGGGGGAGAGTGGGGGAGAGAAGGGGAGAGAGGGGAGAGTGGGGGAGAGAGGGGGAGAGAAGGAGAGATAAGGAGAGATAAGGAGAGAGAAGGAAAGAGGAGAGAGAAGGAGAGAGAAGGAGAGAGAAGGAGAGAGAAGGAGAGAGAAGGAGAGAGAAGGAGAGAGAAGGAGAGAGAAGGAAAGAGGAGAGAGAAGGAGAAGGAGAGATAAGGAGAGAGAAGGAGAGATAAGGAAAGAGGAGAGAGAAGGAGAGAGAAGGAGAGATAAGGAGAGAGAAGGAGAGAGAAGGAAAGAGGAGAGAGAAGGAGAGAGAAGGAGAGAGAAGGAGAGAGAAGGGGAGAGAAGGGGAGAGAAGGGGAGAGAAGGGGAGAGAAGGGAGGGAGAGAAGGGGAGAGAAGGGAGGGAGTGGGGGGAGAAGGGGGGGAGAGAAGGAGTGGAGACACTTTTAAGAAGTATAATAAAGTTTAGCGGGCATTTTACCTACCGGTCGGTTTTCCTGGGTCCTGAAAACTCCAATGAGCCAATCAAAATGCCCGGTCAGCGAAGGAGATTGCCTACGGCTGCCCTCAACTGCCTGTAACTACATAGCGACCCCACTCCACTGCACTACGAGTTAAAAAGAACCACGCCGACCAAATGTTACTCGCGGAAAAGGTTTCAACATGCCGAAAAAATGTCCGCGACCTAGCTGAGGCCACGAGTATTCGGGAACTTCCCTCGAGCATGAAGGAGAGTTCCAGTGACCTCATAGGACCTCCTAGGACCACGTGTCGACCATGCTGCGAGTTTGAGTCGAGGGCAAACTCTTCTAAACTCACAGATTAGGTCACCGCAGTGGGACAGCCCCTTAAATGTCCCACTCCCCACTGTTGCGTGACTTGGAACCTTAGGGTGTGATCATCAGAGGCACAGCCAACACTTGGCTTGTGGCACAGATAGAAAAGAAAGCGCTGAGCCCTTGACATTATCACTCCAGCGTCTGGACTGCCCAGATGGTCAACATTTATAAGATTGCAACCAAATCTCAACAGAAGCAAAGAGAGTGTCTGTAAATAATTCAACAGCGAAATTTCCCATGAGAAAGAGTTACCGACCTTAAAAGCCTGCTGTGTCGTGATTCTGAGTCATTGCAAGATGAGCTGATCGTCTTGGCATTAAGGTGTCAAACAGAAATCAGCACTATTCCAGGGAGGTGCAAGGAGAAAGATCAATTGTTGCATAATGCTGAGAAAATGTTGCCTGTTTGATGAGTGGAACAGAGATGGTGGGGAATGAAATTGGGGGGAGGCTAGGCAACGTAAGAGGTAGTGGTCTTATAGAAATTCATCACCATGTTGTATTAACTTCATGTCAAGTGAAGTTGAGGTTATTGTCATATGCGTAAGTACGGCGAGGTGCAGGCACAACGGAAACCTTACTTGTAGCAGCATTGCAGGCGTATATCCTCAGATAACACAGAAGAACATAAATTACACATACATTATACAAGACAGTGAGTAGAAATAACTGCAGACAACAAGATATTTGTGCAAAACCCAATTGGAAAACCAGTCCATGGTAAAGAAAGACTTGGAAGAGGTGGTCCATAGTGTTGCTCTGTCAAGGTAGGATTAGTGTTGTACAGCGTAGGAAAGAACTGCAGATGCTGGTTTAAATTGAAGATGGGCTCTCTCTCCGTCCATCCCCCATTCAAGTCGTCGTGCTAGCTTTCAAGTCGTCTTATTGAGTCTCATTGTCTGAAACTCGTTTTCACCTAGCCCACAGCTAACAAGTGGCCTGTTTCCTTTACCATCGTTATTTTTCTGCATACCTTTCATTCATTTGTTCTATATCTCCATCTATTACCTCTATTACCATTACCAGAGCCCCCACACACCCACAATATGGACTGTTTACACTGCTGAACTCTGGGAGGAGATACCGCAGCATGAAGAGCGGGACAACCAGGTTCTGCAACAGCTTCATCCCCCAGGCCATAAGACTATTGAACTCACAATCAAACCGATGCTAGAACTTTCTTATACATTGCCACTTTTAAAAACTTTCCTTTTTTAACTATGCACATGAAGCACTTTTTTATGGACACACTAAGCACTTTTACTGATCGCCTGATATAAATGTTATATTCTGCTGCTACTTTGAAGAGTCAATGCAACGAAATTTCGTTCAACGTGCACTGTGTCTATGTGTATACCTGAATGACAATTAAAGTTATATTCATATTCATTATTCATCTATATCTCTTGTTCCGCTTTCCCCTGACTCTCCGTCTGAAGAAGGGTCTCGCCCCGAAGCGTCACCTATTCCCTTTCTCCAGAGATGCTGCCTGACCCGCTGAGTTACTGCGGCGTTTTGTATCTATCTTAGTGTTGTACAGGTCATTTCAAGAACCTGATGATTGGAATTCCTGAACCTAAAGGCATAGGACGTAAGGTTTCTGTACCTCCTGCCCGACAATAGCAGTGGGAAGGGGGCATGGCTCGGCCTTTTTGAGACGATGCCTCATGTAGATGCTTTCCGTAGTGTGGAGAGTTGTGCCCGTGCTGCATTGGGATGAGTGGATTACTTTTTGCAGCCTCTTGCGTTCCTGAGTGCTAGAATTGCCATACCAGGCCATTTGAAACCCATCAGGATACTTTCAACAGTGAAATCTGTAGAGTTTGTTAGAGTATGTGGTAACATGCAGAATCTTTTTCAACTTCTACGAAAGCAGACCCCACCTGAGAATGTGCATCCCCTTTGTTGACATTACACTCGGTGTTAGCCAGGCAGCACAGTGGCGCAGTGGTAGAGATACTGCCTTACAGCGCTGATCCTGACTACGGGCGCTGTCTGTACGGAGTTTGCACGTTCTCCCCGTGACCTGCGTGGGTTTTCTCCGAGATTTCTGGTTTCCTCCCACACTCAAGAGATGTACAGTTTTGTAGGTTAATTGGCTTGGTATAAATGTAGATTGTAAAATTGTTCCTAGGGTAGTGTCGGTTATTGTTAATGTGCGGGGATCGCTGGTCGGTGCGGGCTCAATGGGCTGAAGGGCCTGTTACTGCACTGTATCTTATAAACAAATAAAGCTACGTTTTAAGCAGCAGGCATTTGTTACTGTTCACAATTAAATAGATGAACAAAGGAAACGAAGGGAGGTGTGTAAAATTATGGGTAAACAGAAATGGACACAAAGTGCTGGAGTAACTCAATGGGTCAAGCAGCATCTTTGGAGAACATGGATAGGTGACCTTTCAGGACAGGATCTTTCTTTACACTAATTAGAACAGAATTGACCTGTTTCTCTTAGCTCACAGAGTCATACAGCGCGGATACATATCCTGCCAACCTATCCCAACAACACTAGTCCCACCTACCTGTGTTTGCCCCATATCACTCCAAACCTGTCTTATCCATGCACCTGTCTAAAGGCTCTGTCTCACTTGTTTGCGGTCATCGGCGGTGAAGCGCGGCGTCGCCGGTAGCGGGGACCGCACGGCAACGGCGAGAGCGCCGAGCCTATCCACTGGAGCACCGCACGGATGCTGCGCGGGGTCCGGGTAATTCAAATACCGCTGGTCCCACGTGCTTGCGGTAAGTAAAAAAAAGGGCGGGCCGACTGCGATGACGTCGGCCCGCCGCACGTGACTCACCAGCGGCGGCTGTGGCGGCGGCCGTCCTGATCGCGGCGCTGTAGCGGTGGCTGTGCCTGCGGCCGTGCCGCACACGTGCCTCACTGGCGGAGGCACGTGCCTCACTGGCGGAGGCTGTGGCAGTGGACGTTTGACGCACGGCGCTCGAGCCACGCTGGCGGCGGCCCGTGCGGGCGGCCGTGCCGCACTCGTGCATCACTGGTGGAGGTTGTGTCGGTTTTATTTTAGCACCGTGCGGTGTTGGGAACACCGCTGCACGGCCCCGGAATTGTGCGTTCTCACGAGTGCGCGGTCTATGGCGGCAGATTCTTCCCGTTTCGCCGCCAATGACCGCAGACTCGTGAGACAGGCCTTTAACTGTTTCTTAAACATTGCGACTCAATGACCTCCTCTGGCAGCTCGTTCCATGCACCCACCATCCTTTGTGTGAAAAATTACCATTCATGTTCCGATTAAATCGTTACCCCTTCACCTTAAACCTATGTCCTCTGGTTCTCGATTCCCCAACACTGGGCAAGAAACTCTGTGCATCTACCCGATCTATTCCTCTCGAGATTTTATACACCTCTATAAGATCCTCCCGTGCTCCAAGGAAATCGATCGATGACAGCGTTTAAGAAGTGCCTAGATGAGTGCCTGAATCACTGAGGCAGAGAGGACTGCGGACCTGGTGCAGGGTGGTGGGATTAATATGGAAGAGTGCCCCACTGTCTGTTGGGATAAGTTGGGCCAAATGTCCTGTTTCCATGCTGTACCATGGCAAGAAACCTGGAGAAACAATATTAGGGAGGAAAGTCTTGTGAAGCGTTCCGGAGGGATCAATTTCCCCTCCTGGGATAAATAAAGTTATCTAGTATCGTATCAGAGTAGAAGAGGAACATCGTGAGCAATTTATTACTGTCAGATGCTTTGAAGTGAGCAGCATGATGATTGTTCTAGATGGGGCAGATTGTTCCCTTTAAACACACACACACACACCCCACTAACAAAGTGTCTCCTGCACTTTCAAAACAAACTCACAGAGAACAATGCTCTTTTAATAGGACAGTTCAACAATGCACGAAGAAATTTAGGAAGACTGGTTGACATTTAAAAGGGCGATACTCTGACAATGAGTGAATAATAGGGGAATCAGCACTATTAAATGAACAATGCCATCATGAGTAATTTCAAAGGTCGAATGGGAGCATTTGTGTGATGCCTATGTGTGCACTGTGTACACAGAAGAAGAAAAACTATACACTTAAGTGAAAATGATCCTATTATTCTTCAATTCGAGTTGATGTGGTGGAGTGCACTTTTTGGCTTTTGATTGGCAACTTAAAAACATTTCTGGAGGAAGCCCACACATTTTGCCACACAAGTGTTTATTCCTGATAGTTTATTCACAGCGATGCATATAATGTCAAAATAAAAAGAAAGATGGCTTCAGCGCTAAAGAAAGGACTAAAGGGGAAAAAAAGGAAGGGTGGGGTCGTGGGATAACTATGGCCACTTGCTTCATAACTGCTCACCCATCCCGTATTTCACAAAAGCCTCATTGCCGCAGCCTTCGTTTGATTCTGGAAAAGTTCCTGGCTCTTTTTCAACATCACGCTTTTCCATTGCATCCATATATCATTTTCTCTGGGTAATGTTGGCTTTTTGTGAGTTCACGCAAGATGGATGATGATGTATCAACAGGCTGCTCTACGTCTCTCCAGAGTCTTCTTCCCATTGAAGGCAATGATATAATATAACCATCTTCATCACCCATTTTCCACTTTCCTAATAAATCAAAGGATCTTCACTTAAAGAAGAAAAGCTTTTGACGATAACCACATCCCTTTGAATCTCCTGTTAGATAACAATAGGAACATAAAAAGTTGGCACAGGAGTCAATTACACAGCTGTTTGATCTGGCTTCAATGAGATCAACCCTGATCTGATATTGGTTTCAGCTCCACTATTCCTTCTTCACATAATCCTCGATTTTCCCTCTGGACCAAAAATCTATCTTGTCCTCTGTTATATTCAATTACTCAGTATTTGGGACTATTGTAGTGGACGAATGTAGCTGGGACATGTTGGCCGATGTGGGCAAGTTGGGCCGAAGGGCCTGTTTCCACACTGTATGACTCTATGACTCTATTTACCTCTCTTTCGGGGCAGAGGATTCTGAAGATTCACAATCCTCTTGGAAAGCATTCCTCAGCACCACTAAGTCCATATCTCCATGAAAGTGGCAATACAATTAGATAGAGTGGTAAAGAAAATACAGAGACATTTTGTTTAGAGTGGAAATAAGCCCTTCAGCCCACCGAGTCCGTGCCGGCCAGCGTGGATCACATGCTGGCAGTGGAGATTACTTTGATTTGGCATCATTTTTGATATATATTTTGATATACACTAGCATTATCTAACACACTTGCGACAATTTACAGAAGCCAATTAACCTTCAAATTTGCACTTCTCTGGAGTGTGGGAGGAATCTGGAGCATCCGGAGAATATCCACGTGGTCACAGGGGGGACGTACAATCACATGAAAATATGATTAGCATACTTGGGCATTTTGGTCAGCATGGACTAGTTGGGCTGAAGGGCCTGTCTCTCTGCTGTTCCACGCCATGCTGTTAAAATATTCCTCAAAAATGTACCCCTTTACTCATTCCCAATATCTGTTGTGTTGGAAGGAACTGCAGATGCTGGTTTAAACTGAAGGTGGACACAAAATGCTGGAGTAAGTCAGCGGGACAGGCAGCATCTCTGGAGAGAAGGAATGGGTGACGCTTTGGATTGAGACCCTTCTTCAGACGTACAGTACCAGTCTGTATAAGGATCTCGACCCAAAACGTCACCCGTTCCATCTCTCCAGAGATGCTGCCTGTCCCGCTGACCTACTCCAGATGTGTTGTGTCTATCCCCAATATTTGTAGAGTTGGCAAGAAAGTTTGTTTGACATTGAGGGTCTCCAGTCGTTTTGCTTGCCTCGACATGATATCTAAGATTATCTAAGATTATAAGAAGCATGGATAGGATCAACAGTTCGACCCCTTTTCCCAGGTTGGAAATATCAACAACTCGAGGATGTAGCTTTTGGATGAAAGGAGCAAGGTTTAAAGTAGCAGTGCGGGACAGGGTTTATACACAGGGAAGCGTTAGGTGCCTGGAACGTTCATAAGTCCATAACTGATAGGAGCAGACTTTGGCCAATCGGCCCATCAAGTCTACTCTGCCATTCAATCATGGCTGATCTAACTACCCCTCTGAACCCCATTCTCCTGCCCTCTCCCCATAACGTGCTGCCAGGGGTGGTGGTGGTGGAGCCAGATACAAAAGTACTTTCGCAGAGGGTTTTGGATAGGCACATGGACATGCATGGATTGGGGGGATATGGATCACATACTGGCAGTGGAGATTACTTTGATTTGACATCATTGTTGATATATATTTTGATATACAAGTATGTGTGTACTTGTGGGTATGTGTATATATGTAGAGCCATAGAGTCGTAGAGTGATACAGTGTGGAAACAGGCCCTTCGGCCGAACTCGCCCACACCGGCCAACAATGTCCCAGCTACCCCAGTCCCACTTGCCTGCGCTTGGTCCACAACACTCCAAACCTGTCCTATCCATGTACCTGTCCAACTGTTTCTTAAACAATGGGATAGTCCCAGCCTCAACTACCTCCTCTGGCAGCTTGTCCCATACACCCGCCACCCTCTGTGTGCAAGAGTTACCCCTCGGATTTCTATTACATTTTTTCCCCTTCACCTTGAACCTATGTCCTCTGGTCCTCGACTCCCCTACTCTGGGTAAACGACTCTGTGCATCTACCTGATCTATTCCTCCCCACTGAACTTTTTTTTCCTCTCTCGTTTATCATCTTGTTTACAGTGTACTATGTTTCGATATTCTGTTGTGCTGCAGCAAGTAAGAATGTCATTGTTCTATCTGGGACACATGACAATAAAACACTCTTGACTCTTGTTCGGCAGAGATATCATGGGCTGAAGGGCCTTTTCCTGTGCTGTACCATTCTGTGTTCTCTGTACATATTCCTGTGCCACTCCTGGTAGCTTCCTGCCATCTGACATACTTGCACCCTTGTAAGTGAGTTTCAGCTGCATAAATCTCCTATGCTTCCTTCTACCAAGATTGGTGCATTTACACACCCTCCTCATCTGATACCCCTTACACACCCTCCTCATCTGATACAGCGCGGAAACAGGCCCTTCGGCCCACCGAGTCCATACCGACCAGCGATCCCCGCACATTAACACTATCCGACACACGCTAGGGACAATTTACACTTATACCAAGCAAATTAACCTGCAAAACCAAATTACGTCTTTGGAATGTGGGAGGAAACCAAAAAAGTCTCGGGGAAAACCAACGCGGTCACGAGTAGCACATACAAACTCCATACAGATAGGACCCGCAGTCAGGATCAGACCGGTGTCTCTGGCACTGTAAGGCAGCAACTCTGCTGCGGTTACACCGTGCCGCCCCATAATAAATGAGATTTGGTTTCCACTATTTTTCTGGCATTTGTTATTCAGCAGAGACTGTACAAACAGCACATCAAGTCTGTTGAGACTCATAGATCTGATGTAGCTTCATCTTCAACTGTGTCAGTACAATGCATACAGAAGGTGAGTTGTACATATTTTATTCTAACGCACTATACAGTAAACCCTCGTTATTATGGACCTCCTTATAATGGATTTTGGTTCTAGCCAACTATCCCTTTAAGAGCACAGGCTGCTAGTTACACTGCAGAGGCAAACAGCCTTTGATATTTTTAGCTTGCATTAACAAAAATACTTTTGTAGCAGTTAAAAAAAAGAGTGTACATTCAGCAGGTTAGTGCCTTTGGAAGGAAGATTGGAGAGATGATAAATAGATTCTTGATTTGTACGGGTGACAGAGGTTATGGGGAGAAGGCAGGAGAATAGGGTTAGGAGGGAGAGACAGATCAGCCATGATTGAATGGCGAAGGAACTTGATGGGCCGAATGGCCTAATTCCGATCCTATCTCTTATGAACATGAACATGAACATTTAGAACAGAGATGAGGAAATACTTTTTCTATAGACAATAGACAATAGACAATAGTTGCAGGAGTAGGCCATTCGGTCCTTCGAGCCAGCACCGCCATTCAATGTGATCATGGCTGATCATCCACAATCAGTACCCCGTTCCTGCCTTCTCCCTGGCAGATAATTTTCACACAGAGAGTTGTGAGACTGTAGAATTCTCCGCCTCAGAGGGCGGTGGAGGCCGGTTCTCTGGATGCTTTCAAGAGAGAGTTAGATAGAGCTCTTAAAGATAGCGGAGTCAAGGGATATGGGGAGAAGGCAGGAACGGGGTACTGATTGTGGATGATCAGCCATGATCACATTGAATGGCGGTGCTGGCTCGAATGGCCAAATGGCCTACTCCTGCACCTATTGTCTATTGTCTATTGCCTAACATTTTATGTTTACTCAAGTGGTTTGTTTCTTTTATTCTGACATTGGTTATCTTTATAGTGCTTGCGACGAATGGCGGAGTAGACTTGATGGGCCGAATGACCTAATTCTATACCTATTCCTTATGACTTTACGAGTGAACGTTTAAAATCGCTGTCGTTTGACCTTGAACTCCGGGCGGGCAGTTGGTCGTGGGAACCTCACTTGGAGCGGGACAGGGTTCCCTCAGCCAGCCACAATGCCAGCCCAATGGCTATTTTGCTCTCCGTCTCTGAGAATCAGTGGCAGGGGCAGCGGGTATTGCCGTTCCCCTTGCTGCGCTGGTCAAGGTGGTGCCGGGCGGCCATCTTGGACCCTGCTGCGCTCCCTGTGGTGAAGGAGGTCCCACTGGGCTCTCCCAGTGACGGGGTACCCAAGATTCTGACCCAGCCAGGCAGCGACGTCAATAGGGGGGGCAATACCCATACTGGGTTATAGCGGACAATCAGCAACAATGGACACCGCCTCCCCCCTTACAACTCAGCGGCATCAATATTGATTTCTCTAACTTCAAGTAACCTTTGCATCCCCTCTCTCTCCGTCCCTCCCACACCCAAATCATTGTACTAGTTTCAAAGTCGTCTTGTTGAATCTCATTGTCTGTCACGCATTTTCACCTGGCCTACGGCTAACATCGGCCTGTTTCCCTTATCGTCATTACTTTTTTGCATATCTTTCATTCATTTGTTCTATATCTCTCCCTATATCACCGTCTATATCTCTCATTTCCATTTCCCCTGACTCGTTTCCGACTCGAAACGTCATCTATACCTTTTCTCCAGAGATGCTGTCTGACCCGATGAGTTACGTCTGCCTACGGCTTTTTGTGTCTATCCCACTGCATGATCCATTATAACAAGGGTTTACTGTACATACATCTATCTGTGTGAAGTCCCATAGTTTCGTTGATTTTTGGAGATACAGCGCGGGAACAGGCCCTTCGGCCCACCGAGTCTACGCCGACCCGCGATCCCCCGTACGCTAACACTATCCTGCACACGAGGGACAATTTACAGTTTTTACCAAAGCCAATTTACCTGCAAACCTGCACGTCTTTGGAGTGTAGTAGGAAACCCGAGCACCCGGGGAAGACCCACTTGGCAGCGTTCATATTGTCCAGCTCATGTTGGAATTATGGACCTTCCTCATCCCCTTTCTGAGAAGCTGAGGGTCCAGCTTTGGAGATTGTCATAGAGTCACAGAGTCATAGAGTCTTACAGTGTGGAAACAGGCCCTTCGGCCCAACTTGCCCACACCGGCCAACATGTCCCATCCGCACTAGTCCCACCTGCCTGCATTTGGCCCTTATCCCTCGAAAACCTATCCTACCTGTCTAAATGTATTTTAAACATTGCAATACTACTTGCCTCAACTACCTCCTCCGGCAGCTCGTTCCATACACCTACCACCCTTTGCGTGAAAAACGTTACCCCTCAGGTTCCTATTAAAAGCCCAATTTAGGAACTCACGTCGAAGATGGTCATAATGAAGAAAACGATGAATCGGGCTGCTGACTAAGGGGATAGGAAAGACTGTCTTTCGTTGAATTAATTTATTTTTGTTGTACAGTTAATCTCTGCATTTAATAAATTCCATTATTTGGAGCTGCAGTGAGACTAATGGTCCTGATTTGATAGGTTTGGATTATGGCCATGCGACTGCCTTATTTCTCGTACGTGGCTGCACCTTGCTATCCACACATTCCCTCATGGTGATTGCTGATGCTCACAAATCTTCCTTAATCCCTTTTAGCACTCTGAGATAGTTTCTCTCTGTCCGGGGGGATTTATTTTCAAACCCTTTTAGCGTGTCAAAGATTTGCATCTAGTTTATATAAAAAAACATTAGTTTGCCCCGAGTTACCTCATTCTGAGGAGAGTTACTTGCTTGTGCCGCCCTTATATTGACGACCAAAATATAAGTCACCGTTCTTCAGAGAGGAAAACTGTCCTGGGTGGCTTGCACTAAGCACATAATATAGAAGCATCTTCGCCTCATGCCATATCGGAGAATTCCACAGATTCACCACATTAAGACTGAAGAAAGTCCTCCACATCGCCCTTCTACAGGTATGTCCTTATATTCTGAGGCTATGTCCTCTGGTCTTAGACTCTCCTTCTAGTGGAAACATCCTCTCCACATCCACTCTGGGAGAGTCTAGGACTAGAGGTCATAGCCTCAGAATTAAAGGACGTTCTTTTAGGAAGGAGATGAGGAGAAATTTATTTAGTCAGAGGTTGGTGAATCTGATACATGCTTTTCCACACTGTAGAGGCCATCAATGGATATTTTTGAGGCAGAGATAGATACATTCTTGATTAGTACAGGTGTCAGAGGTTATGGGAGAAGGCAGGAGAATGGGGTTCGGAGGGAGAGATAGATCACCCATGATTGAATGGCAAAGTAGACGATGGGCCGAATGGCCTAATTCTACTCCTATTCCTTATGACCTTATGACTTTATCCAGGCCTTTCACTACTCAATAAGGTTCAATGAGGATCCCCCTCATCCTTCTAAACTCCAGCGAGTGGAGGCCAGTGCCGTCAAACGCTCATCATACATTAATAGCTATTGTGTATAGCTCTTATGTATCCAAATGCAGATCTGTATTGGATTTATTAGGAAGTGCATTCCAACATCATTCTCTGGGGACTTCAATGCAAACCTCACTCTTCCCTGGAAAAAAATAAATCACCTTTGCTCTGCGTCCTTTAATCAATTTCATATCTATGCAGCTAATGCCTCCTTAAATCTCAGGAGCTTTAAGTTTGCTAACTAGTCTATTCAAGGAAAGATTAATTAGCTTATTTAACTAAAGCAACTGCTAGGGAAATGATAGCGGAACATTATAAATAGTAACAAAGGCAGAAGATTGCTGGATGAACTTAGTTGGTCAGACATTTTTCCAGCATTTATCTGTTATTTATTTTAGGATTTCCAGCCACAAACACAGTTTGGCATTCTTTTTGCACAGAATGTACTGAAAGAGTCTCTGCAGGTTGCAGGAATACTAAATCCTCAATGAAATAAGTCTTCTCAGGCTCTCCCTAGGTACTCGTGAACACAACTAAATCAAATAAAAATGTCCTCCCACTCAGAATTATTTCTGTAATTAGACTCAACGTGGCTCCGAGGCAGGCAATAGAAATCTTGACCTTTGAAAGCCTGCTGAACTGGGGTTTCTAACAGCCGATCACGGGTTGGCATTAAGGGCAACGTTTGATGCTTGTGGATGCGGAAATGCATTGGAAATGTCTGGAGTGGAATATAAGGGAGGAAACAGGCAAAATAAAATTATCTTGCAAACAGAGAGTGCAATTCCCAAGCTACTCTGAACAACTGAACGAAGAGGCTTACGTATATGTTGAATGGGAGGGGGAAAATGTAACAGGAACCTCATGGGCGCAACGGTAGAGTTGGTGCCTTACAGCGCCAGAGATCCCCGTTCAATCCTGACTATGGGTGTAAGAAGGGACTGCAGGTGCTGGTTTACACCGAAGATAGACACAGAAAGGTGGAGTAATTCAGCGGGTCAGGCAGCATCTCTGGAGATAAGGAAATGGTGACGTTTCGGTTCGAGACCTTTCATCAGACTACGGGTGCCATCTGTACGGAGTTTGTACGTACTCCCTGTGACTGCGTGGTTTTCTCCGGGTGCTCTGGTTTCTTCCCACACTCCAAAGATGCACGGGTTTGTAGGTCAATTGGCTTCTGTAAGCTGTAAAAATTGTCCCTAGTGTGTGGAGGCTAGTGTATAGAGTCAGTGCGGACTCGGCGGGACGAAGGGCCGGTTTCCGAGCTGTATCTCTAAAGACTAAAGTAAAGTGTAAAGGGCGGTGGGTACATGGAACGAGCTGCCAGGGGAAATAGTTGAGGCAGGTTCAAGAATGACATTTAAAGATCATTTGGCCAGGCACATGGACAGAAAAGGTTCAGAGCTGTATGGGCCAAATGGACGACAGATGGCGCAATGGGCTAAGTGTTCGGCTGGCAACCGGAAGGTAGCCGGTTCGAATCCCGCTTGGAGTGCATACTGTCGTTGTGTCCTTGGGCAAGACACTTCACCCACCTTTGCCTGCGTGTGAATGTGTGTGAATGTGTGTGAGTGATTGGTGGTGGTCGGAGGGGCCGTAGGCGCAGATTAGCAGCCACACTTCCGTCAGTCTGCCCCAGGGCAGCTGTGGCTACAGAAGTAGCTCACCACCACCGAGTGTGACTGAGGAGTGAATGAATAATGCGATGTAAAGCGCCTTGAGTATTAGAAAGGCGCTATATAAATCCCATCCATTATTATTATTATTATTATTAAATGCAAGTAAATGGTACTGGCTTAGATGGGGCACCTTGGTTGGCATCCATGGCCTGTTCCAATGCTGCATGACTCTAATAAGCTTTTCCACTATACCTCGGAACACGTGACAATAAGCTAAACTGAACATTTTTATTAAAGAAGTAATCGTTTGCAGAACTTTGCCGTGTTTTGGTCTCCAAATTAGAGGAAGGACATTTTTGCTATTGAGGGAGTGCAGCGTAGGTTCACGAGGTTAATTCCCGGGATGGCGGACTGTCATATGTTGAAAGAATGGAGCGACTGGGCTTGTATACACTGGAATTTAGAAGGATGAGAGGGTTTCTTATTGAAACATGAAAGATTATTAAGGGATTGGACAGGCTAGAGGCAGGAAACATGTTCCCGATGTTGGGGGAGTCCAGAACCAGGGGCCACAGTTTAAGAATAAGGGGTAGGCCATTTAGAATGGAGATGAGGAAAAACGTTTTCACCCAGAGAGTTGTGAATTCTCTGCCTCAAAAGGCTGTGGAGGCCAATGTTCTGGATGCTCTCAAGAGAGAGTTAGATAGAGCTCTTAAAGATGGAGTCAAGGGATATGGGGAGAAGGCAGAAATGGGGTACTGATTGTGAATGATCAGCCATGATCACAGTGAATGGCGGTGCTGGTTCGAAGGACCGAATGGCCTACTCCTGCACCTATTGTCTATTGAACTGATTTTTGATGATTTGGCAATACGAGAAGTTCAGGTGATTATGACATAGAAACATAGAAAATAGGTGCAGGAGTAGGCCATTCGGCCCTTCGAGCCTGCACCGCCATTCAATATGATCATGGCTGAACATCCAACTCAGTATCCTGTACCTGCTTTCTCTCCATACCCCCTGATCCCTTTAGCCACAAGAGCCACATCTAACTCCCTCTTAAATATAGCCAATGAACTGGCCTCAACTACCTTCTGTGGCAGAGAGTTCCAGAGATTCACCACTCTCTGTGTGAAAAATGTTTTTCTCATCTCGGTTCCTAAAGATTTCCCCATTATCCTTAAACTGTGACCCCTTGTTCTGGATGACAACCTTGAAGAGTAAAATTAGGGGCACTTTTAAGAATCAGTAGGATTTATCACAGGGAAGCAAGGAGCAGTTCTCGGAAATCAGAGAAAATGGAGGAGAATGTTTGAAGTAAATCACCGAGTAATATTCAAGCATGCAAAGTACAGGCTTGTAAAAACCAAACTGGTCAACAGAGAGGTAAAAATCCACAATTACCACACGCTGGGCGTAAAATGGCCTCAGCATGTTTTTGTTCTTAAATGCTGATTGATGTTCTCCGAATATTCACGGGATGAATTAAAATATTCGACAAGATGGGATGCCAAGGCAATAGACCATTTCATAATCTGTGTAAGGGGAGATATTTTTATGTGATTCACTTTACATCAGCAGCCTGAGAGTATTGCTGTAGCTACATCACAAGCCATTACAATTGGTAACAGCAAAATAAACCAGGCAAAAAGAATTGCAAATGAAATTCAGTAATTTTTGCAAATCATGCACAATAACAGGTATCTCCCAGTGATCTTAAGGGATTACTATACTCTCAAAGTTCCAACAAACTACTCAAGCCTCATTAACCTCTTGCTCTTGGGATTTTTAATGTCAATAGAAATGTTCAGTTGGATTATTGCTTTGTAATTCACTGACAAGTTTCCATTTTCGGCCCATTTCCACTTTCTCACTTCCATGTTGCAATGGAGACAACATACAGGTGGTGAGACAAAAGTGGGAACCAAAGGAGAGCTCTGTGTCTTAGTAGAAAACTGTGCAAGTATTTAGGTCAGGTCAGGTCAGGGGGAGTTCCCCCCGCCACGGGTACCATGTAATCCCGTGCTACCTGCTCCATGGTCGGAGAGTCGGCGACTAAACCGTCTCCCCCACCTGCTTTGCCAGGTGAGGAGGGGGCTGTGGACCCCCAGCAAGACCAAAAACAAGACCTGTCAAAGGGCGGATGAGCTTCTAGCGAGCCAACGGCCATCCACACTTCAGTAGAAGCTGCGATCACTGTCGTACATAGCTTTGTAAGGAATGATGATAAAGCACACACACCAGAATCCTATACTTCCAGTGGCGGAAGTCCGCAGGAACAGGAACAAGAACACACTCCAAGACGTACAGGTTTGTCGGTTAAATGGCTTGGTATAATTGTAAACTGTCCCTAATGTGTGCAAGGTAGCGTTAGTGTGAGGGGATCGCTGGTCGGTGCGGACTCAGTGGGCGGAAGGGCTGTATCTCTAAACTAAACTAGACTAAACCAAAGAACAGTTTTCTTTTAGAAAACTGCACAAGTGTATTCAAGACGACTACTGAAAGTGTCTTTAGGATAAATTTGGGAAATGGGGTCAAAGCCACATTCCACAATGATATCCTTAATATTGGATATCATTGTCATAAGTATCCAGTAGTCTACACCACATACAGTATATCTGTATCTAGTAGATGACAATGTACCCATTACAAAGGTGTCTAATGCCTTGCACAGAATCCAGTGCATAGATGTTCAAATGATCGCAGTGAACCATTGCGCACAAATTCAATAATCCATACTCCATATTGTCTCTAATATATGTAGGAAGGAACTGCAGATGCTGGTTTAAACCGAAGACAGACACAAAAACTTGGAGTAACTCAGCGGGACAGGCAGCATCTCTGGAGAGAAGGAACGGTTGACGTTTCGGGTCGAGACCCTTCGTTAGACCTCTTCAGTCCGAAGAAGGGTCTTGACCCGAAACGTCACCCATTCCTTCTCTCCAGAGATGCTGCCTATCTCAAATATAATTGTTTACAATGGGTGGTACTGCTCCAATTGTACAGGTATCGTATGGACTGTATTCTTTGGATTTATATTCAGTACAGGAGCCCAGCATTGGGGGGCCACCAAGAACAAAAAGGGACCCGGCATGGGTGGGTCGGCAAGAACAAAGAGGGACTATTGGGGTCTGTAATGAATACTTCGGTAATTCTGTTGGCGCCCTATACATGGCGACTCTTTGCATACTTTGTGTACGGTATGCAAAACAAAGAATAGCACTATGACATGTCACATGTGATAATCAAGTTTCAATCAATCAATCAGTAGACCAAAATGCATGTATTATAAAGGCATCTAGTGGCCGAACATATACATTTTTGCATGGGTATTCAACCCACCAGCCCATTCTTATTGTACTAGGAATTCAGAGTTACATACTGGGCCAAACAAACTCAATATATCCCTTTTGCAAGCAATTCCAATTGTGCAAGTCGCTTCATGTGTTAGTCATATTGCATTTGATCAAATCATTGCTGGGTGGGGATCATGACAGAAGCCTCGTGGTGATCCCCGGAAATGACGACACGATGCACTCTGTGACGCGTTGGGCGACCAATTCTGTCAACATGTTGGACGACGATGAGCTATACGTCGTCTGACACACAAGCGAACGATTGCTGGGTCAAATATTTTCCTGTTCACGTTGAAGCCTAACGTCCGAAAATATGTTTCTCTACTCTTCATGTAAAGATGTGTCGACCCGGGCCAATGGCTGAGTGTGCTCAATAATGTCCTTACAGCCCAATTATACTTGGACAACTACTCTCACTTTCTGAGCAGTATCAATTAACTGTTTTCATTATGTTTTTAGATCAATCAAAAAAAGTTCTGTAGAGGATAGAACTATTCTAAGAATGCATTAAAAAGAAACTGCAGGTTTATACCAAAGATAGGTATGAAGTGCTGGAGTAACTCAGCGGGTCAGGCAGCATCTCTGGAGAAAATGGATAGGTGACTTTTCGGGTCGGGATCCTGCTGTAGAAGTCTAAAGAAGGGTTCCGACCTGAAACATCACCTATCCATTATCTCCAAAGATGCAGCGTGTAGGAAGGAACTGCAGATGCTGGTTTAAACCAAAGATGAACTGGAGTAACTCAACAGGTTAGAGCCCTGACTCGCAGTCTGAAGAAGGGTTTCAACCCGAAACGTCACCTATTCCTTTTCTCCAGAAATGCTCCCTAACCATCTGAGTTACTCCAACTTTTTGTGTCTATCTCCAGAGATGCTGCCTAAGCTGCTGAGTTATTCCAGCACTTTTGTCTATCTTATTCCGCCATTTTGTAACAATTCTAAGAAGATGCACCAATTTAACCAATGTATTTCACGGTACTTCAAATTATTTATTGTTTTAATGGAAATTTGAATCATTTAATAGGCTGTGGGTTACTAGTTATAGATACATAGATACATAGAAAATAGGTGCAGGAGTAGGCCATTCGGCCCTTCGAGCCTGCACCGCCATTCAATATGATCATGGCTGATCATCCAACTCAGTATCCCGTACCTGCCTTCTCTCCATACCCCCTGATCCCTTTAGCCACAAGGGCCACATCTAACTCCCTCTTAAATATAGCCAATGAACTGGCCTCAACTACCTTCTGTGGCAGAGAGTTCCAGAGATTCACCACTCTCTGTGTGAAAAAGTTTTTCCTCATCTCGGTCTTAAAGGATTTCCCCCTTATCCTTAAGCTGTGACCCCTTGTCCAGGACTTCCCCAACATCGGGAACAATCTTCCTGCATCTAGCATTTTTGTTATCTTCCTGCATCTGCATATGTTAAAAGTCAGCATTGAACTACGTTACATTCAGCTCCAAAAGCAGCCTGAACCTAATACCTTGGTACCATCTCACCAAAGATATTCTTCATAAGTTCATGAGTTGTAGGGGCAGAATTAGGCCATTCGGCCCATCATGTCTACTCCGCCATTCAATCATGGCTGATCTATCTTTCAAATCTCAACCCCATTCTCCTGCCTTCTCCCCATCACCCCTGACACCCGTACTAATCAAGAATCTACCAATCTCCATCTTAAAAATATCCATTGACTTCAGTTCTACGATCTTCAATCACTCTGCACTACCTCCTTCTGCTGGTCGTTTGGTACTTTTCAAGTTACAAGCACTCGCTCAAAATCCATGCGATCTCTCTCAGATCTCTTAATTTCATTTATTTATTCATTTATTTTTTTTCTTGTCATTCGATAAAAACATGCTTCCACATGAATCGTGAACGAAATTTGTACTCAGGTCCGAGCAGCGTAATAGTGCAGTAAGACATCAATAAAGTGCAGTAAAGACCATCTATCAATTCTAACATATATAAAAACCTTCCACAATAAAATCTAAATAATAATGAGCCTATGAATAAATAGTAAAAAGTAAAAAAAGCAGCATGGTTATAAGACAGCAGCATAATAATGTCCATAGCAGCAGCAGTAGCAGCAGACAGTTCACTGAGGTAGTGAGGGTTCAGTCAGTGAGGTAGGGAGTTTAAAAGTCTCACGGCCTCGGGGAAGAAGCTGGCTTTAAGCCTTGTTGTCCTGGCCTTTATGCTGCGCAGCCTTCTCCCTGAGGGGAGGGGGGCAAAGAGTCCATTTGACGGGCGGGTGGGGTCCTTCATTATGTTTGAGGCTCTGCTCCTGCACCTGCTGATGTAAATGTCCTCAACGGCAGGGAGGCAGTTACTTGTGATTTTTTGGGCAGATTTGACCACCCTCTGCAACACCTTCCTGTCAGCAGCAGAGCAGTTTCCGTACCACACTGTGATACATGATGTGAGGACGCTCTCCACCGCACACCTGTAAAATGATGTCAGGACAAGGGGTGCTGAGGCCAGCACGCTTCAGCTTCCTCAGCTGGGCTTTTTTTTAACGATGCTAGCCATGTTGCAGGTCCAGGTGAGGTCGTTAGAAATGTGCCCCCCCAGATATTTAAAACTGGACACCACCTCCACAGCTTCTCCTCCGATGTAGAGGGGAGGGGAGGTGGAGCCGCCTTTTCTGAAGTCCACAATCATCTCCTTTGTCTTCCCCACATTGTTTGCTTTACACCAGACTTCAAGTTCTCCCACCTCCTGTCTGTAGCCCAACTCGTCATTGTGGGAGATTAATCCCACCACGGCCCTGTCATCTGCAAATTTCACAATATGACTGTTCGGGTCTTTGGCTGAACAGTCATAAGTGAGAAGAGTGTGCGGCAGGGGGCTCAGGACACATCCCTGTGGGGAGCCGGTGTTGAGGGTAATGGGGGGGGAGGGGGGGGAGGATAAGACACCGTAGATTTTAACAGACTGTGGCCTGTTGGTCAGGAAGTCTAGTACCCAGTTGCACATGGATGGTTTAAGTCCAAGCAGCAGCAGTTTGTTGACTAAAGTCTGCGGAATGATGGTATTGAGGGCAGAACTAAAGTCCAAGAAGAGCAATCTGACATATGAACTCCTGTTCTCCAGATGAGTGAGGGCTGAGTGAATGACGGATGAGATTGCATCAGATGTAGACCGGTTCTCCCTGTAGGCGTACTGACGAGTGTCCACATTGATGCTGTCTTTTATGTGGACCATAACCAGCCTTACGAAGCATTTTGTGATGATCGGGGTGAGAGCCACCGGACGGTAATCACTCAAGCCTGACACCACTGACGTTTTTGGCACAGGGATGATGGTGGCGGTCTTGAGACATGTCGGCACCACAGCTTGGGAGAGGGAGGTGTTATAGATGTCAGTCAGTACCCCAGTGAGTTCGTGAGCGCAGTCTCTCAGAACCCGTCCCGGGATGTTATCCGGGCCTGCTGCTTTGCGGGGGTTGACTCTCATCAGGGACCTGCTCGCATCCTCAGCAGTCACCCTGAGAGACAGCTCACCTGGTGGGAGTGTGAACCTGCAGCTGGGGGAGGTGTTGGAAGCCTCAAAGCGAGCATAAAAAAAGTGTTCAGGGCATCAGGAAGAGATGGGTCCCTGGGGCATGCAGCGTCTCTTTTGTTGTGCTCTGTGATGGCCTTGATGCCCTTCCACATGCTCTGGGGGTCATTGGTGGAGAAATGACCTTGGATTTTGAGAGCATAGTTGGCTTCACAGATACCACAGTGTCTGCGCCACCAGCCTGTTCATTCACAACAGGAAACGAAGACATGTTTTGAATCGAGCCACACATACAGCCTTAAAGCAAGGCAGAGGTTGTGTCTGACTAACATGAGTGAAAAATATTTGAGAAGGTGACGTGAGAGGATTGATGAGGGCAATTCTGAGGTTTGTGCATTGTTTTAGTTTTTAGTTTTTAGTTTTAGAGAATACAGGCTCTACGGCCCACCAAGCCCGCGTTGACCAGTGATCCCCGCACATTAACAATATCCTCCTCTAGTGACAAGTTTGACATTTATACCAAGACAATTAACCTACAAACCTGTACGTCTTTGGAGTGCGGGAGGAAACCGAAGATCTCGGAGAAAACCCACGGGGAGAATGCACAAACCCCGTACGGACAGCACCTGGAGTCGGGATCGAACACGGGTCTTTGGCGCTGTAAGGCAGCAACTCTACCGCTGCGCCACCCTACCGCCCGGCTTGTTTCTGTGTTGACTCTGCAAAGCTCCTGCAGAAATCTTTAAGGGTAGCAGAATAGGTCAATGAAACAACCTGCAGAGCTTTATAAATAGTATGGCGTACAAATGCCAGGAAGCTCCACTAAAGCTGTATAACAAGTGGAGTCATGGAGTCAAAGTCATGGAGTCATACAGCATGAAAACAGTGCTCTTCGGTCCGGCTTGCCCATTTACTCTAGTCTCACTGCCCATGTTTGGCCCATATCCCTCTAAACCCTTCCTAACCATGTGCCCGTCGAAATGTCTTTCAAATGTTGTTATAGTTCCTGCCTGAGGACGCACAACAACACTGAGGAGAAAGCAGGTCGTTTGACCAGAGCCCCATCCATCGTGCTTATTCATGCCCATCGAGGGATAGCAATGTAATTAACTTATTGGATAAGCAGACAACAAACCCATGGGTATAAGTTCACAACAGGTGGAGAATTTATATTCAAGAATCAAATTTGGAATTAAAACACTTACATCAGTAAAATTGACCACAAAGCTACTGGATTGCTGTAAAAATGTATCTGGTTCACTAAAGCTCTTCAAGAAATGCAAAATGATACCCTTATCTTCAACATATCTCTTCAGCTTCTGAAGGTAGACACAAAATGCTGGAGTAACTCAGCGGGTGAGGCAGCATCTCTGGAGAGAAGGAATGGGCGATGTTTCGGGTCGAGACCCTTCTTCAGACTGGCTCTCTTTAGCTTCTGTTCAATCTAAGTTATGACAGTTTCAAGAGCCAAGGAATGTGCAGTGTTCCTCCAAATACACTGGTGTGGTTGCCCGCTCTCTACCACAGTCCTGGCAGTTAGGGTTCGATCAATCATGGAACACTAATGAACGTTCCCAATCTGTGGATGAATAAATAAAACTGTTTGTACCACAATTACTGCAGTGTAGCTGGTCTGTGCACCACCTGGAAATTGCCTTCGCATTTTGTTGATGCCATTCGCCCAAAGCTGTGACCTCTACCGCTGGGATGTATACTGTAGGTGCCACAGCGGCATGGCACTAACGTCCTACTTTAAAAGTACAATGACAGAAAATCGATTAAAGTCTCTGAACATGAATGATTGTGCCCGGTTTTCCTTTTGCTTGCATTTCTCCACCTTGTGTCCATCTGGATAAGCTTCTGAATTGGGACAATTAACACGTTCTTCCAAATTGTGATTTGTCCCTAGTATGTGGGATAATGTTAGTGTGCGGGGTTAGTATACGCTGGTCGGTGCGGACTTGAAGGGCCGAAGGGTCTGTTTCAGCGCTGCATCTCTAAAGTAAAGAAAGGTTTAGAGGAATATGGGCGAAATGCAGGCAAATGTGACTGACGTAGAGGAGACATCTTAGCATGGATGAGTTGGCCTGAAGGCCCTGTTTCTGTGCTGTATGACTGTATGACTAATCCAACAGCTGGGGTGCAAGCTGCCCAAACAAAATAGTCTTGAACAAAAAACGTCACCCGTTCCTTCTCTCCATAGATGCTACCTGTCCCGCTGAGTTCCTACAGCATTTTGTGTCTATCTTCGATGTAAACCAGTATCTGTAGTTCCTTCCCACACAGCCTCTGTGAGGAAACCACTAACCCTCAGCTCAGTCCACCCTCCAAATGCCTGAGTTGGATGTACAAATTTGAGAGTATTCTTAATGATGCGATTTCATCTTTCATCCATGCTCCTGACATTGTTGCTGTGATATAACTAACTCACTATGCAATACTTAAAGACAGACGCAAAATGCAGGAGTAACTCAGCAGGACAGGCAGCATCTCTGGAGAGAAGGAATGGGTGACGTTTGGGGTCGGGTCCCTTCTCCAGCACTTTGTGTCCTTTTTTGGAAACCAGCATCTGCAGTTCCTTCTTTCTACTAAATGCCTTTAAACCTGCTCAATCCAGCACTTAATTTAGCAATTTAAGTGTATTTATATCGCAACTTTTATGACATTCTAAAGAGTTCTAGAGCAACTCAGCAAGAAATTAATAATTGATGTTTAAAAGTGAGGACCTATTTGCGCGCTGGTACAACTCAGTGAGTTACTGGGTGACCCACCGAGTTACTCCAGCACTTTGTGTGACCCGCTGAGTTACTCCAGCACATTGTAATCTGCTGAGTTACTCCTGCTGAGTTACTAATCGTTCTTGATTAGTACGGGTGTCAGGGGTTCTGGGGAGAAGGCAGGAGAATGGGGTTGAGAGCGAAAGATAGATCAGCCATGGGGAAAGATAGATCAGCCATTGATTGAATAGCGGAGTAGACCTCAAAGTTTTCAGAGGTTTCAAAGGTCTTTTATTGTCACGTGTACCAAGTAATGTACGGTGATATGTGAATTACCATAGAGCCATACCAAAAAAAAAGCAACAAGACACACAACTATATAAAAGTTAACATAAACATCCATCACAGCAGATTCCCCACATTCCTCACTGTGATGGAAGGCAATAAAGTCTAATCTTCTCCCCTCATTTTTCTCCCGCGGTCGGGGAAGTCGAACCATCCACAGCCGGCAGTTGAAGCTCCCGCGTCGAGGCGATCGAAGCTCCCGCGTCGGGGGCAGTCGAAGCTCTTGCGGCCTGGAGCTCCCGAAGTTGGTCTCTAACCAGAGACTGCGGGCTCTGCGATGTTAAAGTCCGCAGGTTCCCAGCGGTAAAGCTCAGAGGTCAATCCCTAGCAAAGGGATCGCGGGCTCCGCGATGTTAAAGTCCTGCAGGCTTCCACGGTGGAGCTCCCGAAATCGGTCTCCAGCAAAGGCCGCCAACTCCCCGATGTTGGGCCGCAATGCAGACGGAGATACGATAAGGAAAAAAATTGCATCTCCGTCGAGGTAGACCCCCTACATAAAACAAGCTAAATAACACTAAAAACGTACATTTAACACATACTAAAAAACAACTAATAAGAAAGGGACAGACAGACTGTTGGTGAGGCAGCCATACTGGCTCCACTCGGTGATTCACCAGAGGGGCTTGGTGAGCCAAATGGCCTAATTCTGCCCCTATCACTTATGACCTTATAAGCACTTTGTGTGACCTGTTGAGTTACTCCAGCACTTTGTATCCTTTTTATCAACCAGCATTTGCAGTTCTTTTTATTGATTATTTGCATACTGTGTGATCTCGCAAGTGATTAAGAGAAATAAGTTAGTCGTGCTTGTTGTAGCACTTCCTCGGTATTTAGTTTCATTGCACTCTTATCGTAATCGGAAGTTTGACTGGGTTCTGAGGTTTGAAGGGAAAGGCCTGCCAGAATTTACTGAGCAGAGAGGATGAAAGAGAACTCTCCTTATCTGAGGTACACAAAAATGCTGGAGAAACTCAGCGGGTGCAGCAGCATCTATGGAGCGAAGGAAATAGGCAACGTTTCGGGCCGAAACCCTTCTTCAGACTGATGGGGGGTGGGGAGAAGAAAGGAAAAAGGCGGAGGAGACAGCCCGAGGGCTGAGGAAGGGGAGGAGACAGCAAGGGCTAGCAAAATTGGGAGAATTCAATGTTCATGCCCCCAGGATGCAGACTACCCAAGCGGAATATGAGGTGCTGTTCCTCCAATTTCCGGTGTTGCTCGCTGTGGCCATGGAGGAGACCCAGGACAGAGAGGTTGGATATGGAATGGGGAGTTGAAGTGCTGAGCCACCGGGAGGTCAGGTTGGTTAATGCGGACCGAACGGAGGTGTTCGGCGAAACGATCACCAAGCCTCCGCTTGGTCTCACCGATGTAGATCAGCTGACATCTAGAGCAGCGGATGCAATAGATGAGGTTGGAGGAGATGCAGGTGAACCTCTGTCGCACCTGGAACGACTGCTTGGGTCCTTGAATGGAGTCGAGGGGGGAGGTGAAGGGTCAAGTGTTGCATCTCTTGCAGTTGCAAGGGAAAGTGCCCGGGGAGGGGGTGGTATGGGAGGGAAGGGAATAATTGACAAGGGAGTTATGGAGGGAGCGGTCTTTGTAGAAGGTAGACATGGGAGGAGATGGGAAGATGTGGCGAGTGGTGGGGTCACGCTGGAGGTGGCGAAACTGACGGAGGATCACTTGTTGTATGTGACGGCTGGTGGGGTGAAAGGTGAGGACTAGGTTGTTGCGGAGTGAGTCGATGGCAGTGCGTTCAGGGGGGGAGAGATTGGAGTGAGACAGGGGAGTGGAGAAGTTGAGGCGGTTGATGTCACGGCGGCAGTTTTTAATAAAGAGTTCTCAAGCCGTAAGGCCACGAGGGGGGTTCCATGAGGATGGGGTGCATTGGAGACGGGAAAAGGGGTCATCAGTGGGGGGCGAGGACTCCTTCCCATTGGAAGTGAGCTGTGAGGCGGAGGCGACGGTAGAAGAGTTCCAAGTCATGGAGGGCGCGGAACTCATTGAGGTGGAGACGGAGGGGGACAAAGGTAAGACCTCTGCTGAGGACAGACCGTTCGATGTCGGAGAGGGTGAGGTAGGGGGGGGGATGGTGAACACCCGGCAGGGATGGGGTTGGGGCCAGAGGAAGGCAGGTGGGTGGAATGGGGACGAGGCGATGTGTGGTGGGGGATGGTGGGTGGTGGGTGGCGGGTGGTCAGGGGGTGAGAGGGCTGTAGTGTGGGTGGGGAAGAGAAGGGGTCCCATAGTTAGAGAGGGATGGGGAAGAATCAGTGGAACTGCCACTGAGGTTACCAGGGCTAGGCAGACGAGCACTAGGACTTCAGGCCCACTGCAGAGACTAGTTTGCAGGTGAGGTGATGGCTGCAGGCTGCTGGAGGGAGGTGCAGTGGCGAGGGTCGGCGGACCCGACGGTAGGAGTACTCGGGCAGTATAGTCGGGGTCGACGGGGCTGGGGGGCGGTGTGGTGGCGTGGGCCGGCGGACCCGATAGTGGGAGTCCGCGGGCCGTAGAGTCGGGGTCCGCGGGGCTGGAGGGAGGTGCAGTGGCGAGGGTCGGCGGACCCGATGGAAGGAGTCCGTGGGCAGTAGAGTCGGGGTCCGCGGGCGATGCGTGGGAGGTCCCGGTGGGCGGATGGTCGACCAGGCCGGTGAGGCGACGAGGTGAGTAGGGTGCGGTGCGGCGGCCATGTTCGGGGTGACCCGGACCGGCGGCCGTGTTGAGTAGGTCCGGTCTGGCGGCGATGTTCAGTGGGTCCGGTCCGGTGGCGATGCTGGATGGGCCCGGTGCGGCGGCGATGTTGGGAGGACCGGGTGCGGTTGTGATGTTCGGCGGGCCCAGTGCGACGGCGATGTCGGATGGGCCCAGTGCGGTGATGAGGTTAGGAGGGACGGGGGGGCGGCGAGGTTCGGAGGAATCGGCGAGGGGGAGGAAGTCCGAGTTACCGTAGAAGCGGCGAGGCTGGGCGTCATCAGTAGGCAGGTGAAGGTCGGCGGCAGCATCGACGTGGAGGTCGGTGAAGGCGGCGTCCTGGTGAGTACTGGAGGCGCTCCTTGTGGCCAAGATGGCGTCGCGGGATTCGGGCAGGCGATGCAGGCCAGAGTTGGGGCCCGGAGCCTGCGGGCGGTCGAGTCGCGGCCTGGAGGCGGGCTAATTTCAGTTCCTTGATGGAGTTAAGGTGGGCCAGGAATCTTTGATTGAAGAGCTGGATCTTCCGGCGGATGAAATACAGTTGTGGTCCGTTGCAGGTCTGGGTGAGTGAGGCCCGAAGTTCCGGGAGGGTCAATGCGAGGGCCTGCTGGTGCCGGCGCATCGCAGTCAAAGTGGATCTCAGTGAATTGTTGGGTATGCCGGTAGATAGCCAGTCGGTACCGATAGTCCGGCTGGAGTCCGAACTGGGAGGTAGGGAACTGGAGCTGGAAGCCATGAGGTATGAGATGGAGGCGCAGACATGCCCCGAGGAAGCAAATGTGGCTGTGGTATAGAGTTTGGGTAAGGATGTGATCGTAGAGTTGGAGGGCAAGGGGGATCACAGAGTGGGGGGGGGGGCAGTTAGAGAGGAGGTTGTGAAACTGTCTCTGGAGAGACTCCTTATCTGACTGCCTTGCAATACCTTACTTAATCCTTCAATCTATAATTTGTTTTCTGATCACAACTGAGGTACTGTATCTCTGATTTAAACTATGTTTTCTTATACTTGATGGTCAGACGTTCATTACTAGATGTACGGAGTTGTCCACTAATTCCTTTTTAGTAGCAATATTTTTGTTATAATTTGGTTTACTCATCTGGGCAGTGGGCATGTGCTATAGACCGGCACGGGAAGGTATACGCTCCCGCCCCCATGAGTCTCGGGCAGATGGGGCTCGTGAGCCTGGGAAGGCAGTCCATCTAGGAGATGGAAAACTCTGATTTAAAACCTCCACTATCTTGTGGCCATATCCAGTCATGGAAAAGGCTCCAGGAGTAAACCTCAAGAAAATCCGGTCGGAGCCCTTAAGGCAGTTCGTCGTTGTCTACAACCTTGCTCTGGCAGCTCCTGTGACGGTGCTGGTGCCAAAATGTAACGGCCCTGCTGTTCCTTTGGATCGATCAGCATCATGGAGAGGGGGGGCGTGCTGCATGGGCAACAGCCTGTCCTCCGTATTACATCGCCCAGGCTTGCATCCGACCAGGATGCATCACCCATGGTCAGTCATGATCGAGGGGGTCCTACTTGGTTTACTCATTGGATTGAGGAGCATCAATGATCTATAGTCAATGATCAATAGTCAATGGTCAATGGTCAATGGTCAATAGTCAATAGTCAATGGTCAATAGTCAATGGTCAATATTCAATGGTCAATATTCAATGTTCAATAGTCAATGGTCAATATTCAATGGATAATGGAGAATGGTCCATAGTCAGTAGTCAATGGTCAAGAATCAATTGTCAATAGTCAATGGTCAATAATCAATGGACAATGGAAAATAGTCAATGGACAATGGTCAATGGTCAATGGACAATGGTCAATGGACAATGTCAATGGTCAATGGTCAATGGTCAATGGTCAATAGCCAATGGACAATGGTCAATAATCAATGGACAATGGACAATGGTCAATGGTCAATGGTCAATGGCCAATGGTCAATGGTCAATGGTCAATGGACAATGTCAATGGTCAATGGACAATGGTCAATGGTCAATGGTCAATGGTCAATGGTCAAAAGTCAATGGACAATGGTCAATGGTCAATGGCCAATAGTCAATGGTCAATGGTCAATGGTCAATGGTCAATGGCCAATAGTCAATGGTCAATGGTCAATGGACAATGGTCAATGGACAATGGACAATGGTCAATGGTCAATAGTCAATGGACAATGGTCAATGGACAATGGGCAATGGTCAATAGTCAATGGACAATGGATAATGGTCAATAGTCAATGGACAATGGCCAAGTCAATGGTCAATGGGCAATGTTCAATGGTCAAAGGACAATGTTCAATGGACCAATGGTTTCTTTATTGTCAAGTGTACCAGGTGCAGTAAAATATATTTTTTTGCATAGCGCTCAGCAAAACAATCCCCGTACATAAGCACAATTGCTCCCGTCAGTACAGAAAGCATCGGACAACCCACCGAGTCCTGGTGCAAGAGCTGTTGCAACGAGAACGGGCCTAGGGACGGTTGCCACCAAACCCGGTCTCGTTGTAAGATCATTTTATTGAGAGAGAAGGGATGTAATGCTGAGGCTCTACATGGCGCTGGTCAGTATTGTGAGCAATTTTGGGCATCACATCTGAGGAAGGATGTGCTGGTCCTGGAGAGGGTTCAGAGGAGGTCCAGATGATCCCAGAAATGAATGGGTTAACTTATGATGAGCTCTTTGGCAGCACTGAGCCTGTACTCACTGGAGTTTAGAAGAATGAGGGGGGATCTCATTGAAACGTACCAAATAGTGAAATGCTTGGATAGAATGGATGTGGAGAGGATGTTTCCACTAATGGGAGAGGATGTTTCCACTAGTGGGAGAGTCTAGGACTAGAGGTCGTAGCCTCAGAATTAAAGGACATTCCTTTAGGAAGGAGATGAGAAGAATTTCTTTAGTCAGAAGGTGGTGAATCTTTGCCACAGAAGGCTGTGGAGGCCAAGTCAATGGGTATTTTTGTGGCAGAGATAGATTCAAAGGTTTCAGAAGTCTTTTATTGTCACATGTACCAATTAATGTACAGTGATATGCGAATTACCATACAGCTATACGAAAGGAAAAAAAGCAACAAAACACACAACTACATAAAAGTTAACATGAACATCCACCACAGCAGATTCCCCACATTCCTCACTGTGATGGAAGGCAATAAAGTCCAATCTTCTTCCTCTTTATTCTCCTGCGGTCGAAGCAGTCGAACCATCTATCGGGGCGATCGAAGCTCCCGCAGCCGGCAATAGAAGCTCCCACGTGGGGGCGATCGGAGCTCCGTGATGGTAAGTCCGCATGCACCCACGGTTGGGGCTCCGTGGTCGATCCCTGGCGAAGGGATCGCGGGCTCCGCAATGTTAAAGTCCCGTAGGCTCCCCGCGGTGGAGCTCTCAAAAGTCGGTCTCCAGCAAAGGCCGTCAACTCCTCGATGTCAGGCCGCAGTGCAGACGGAGATACGATACGGAAAAAAATCGCATCTCCGTCGAAGTAAGAGTTTAGACAAAGTTTCCCCAACCCCCAACCTCACATAAAACAAGCTAAAGAACACTAAAAACATACATTTCACACATACTATTAAAACACAAATAAGGAAGGGACAGACAGACTGTTGGCGAGGCAGCCATTCCTGGCGCCACCCAGTTAGTACGGGTTTCGGGGGCTGTGGGGAGAAGGCAGGAAAATGGGGTTAGGAGGGAGAGATAGATCAGCCATGATTGAATGACAAAGTAGACATGATGGGCTGAATGGCCTATTTATGCACCTACCACTTATGACATGACCTTATGAGAAGGGCTGAGAGTGGGTGTCAAAGCAGCATAATGCTTGCATGTCGGTCAGAGAGTCTAGTGCTCGTCGGTATCTTTGGCCCAATGCCAATTTGTTATGCAGTCAGAAGAGATAGTAGTTCTGAGATCTGATGTAATGTTGATAAGCCAATCTTGCCTTCGCCTGCCCTACTGTATCGCACTGTAGACTAGATGGCAGGTATGAACGGGCCACGTCTGGTCTCAGCTTCCAGGAAGCACTGGTGGTTTGGTAACTGGTGCATGCCTGATTCTGGCAGCTTGTAGCGAGAGTAACAGGAGTCTTCTCTCACACAACATTTTGAGCACATGGTTGTCTCTCAGACCTCCACAGGTTCCACTCAAATTAGCTATTAAACCGCCTTGTGGTTTGTTTTGCGGTCACAGTATCAGTTTGTAAAGCCACCTTCGACAGGTGGCCATTCAGTCGCTTAAACCCTTCTATTCATTTTTTTTGTGTGTATGTCATTCTGTTTTTTCTCCAAAATTCAGCTGTCTGCATCCTAGTCCTGTTCACTGTTCAGCTTGCTGACCTACATTGGTTCCCGTTCCGACATTGCCCCAGTTATACATTTTTCATCTTGTCGTTCCGCTCCTCCTTTTCAGTTTAGTTTAGTTTAGAGATACAGTGAGGAAACAGGCCCTCCGGCCCACCGTGCCTGCGCCGGCCAGCGATCCCCGCACACTAGCACTAGCCCTACACACGCTGGGGACAATTTACAGTTATACCAAGCCAGTTAACCTACAAACCTGTACGTCTTTGGAGCGTGGGAGGAAACTGGAGAACCCAGAGAAAACCCACGCACATCACAAGGAGAACGTACAAACTCCATACAGGCAGCACCCTTAGTCAGGATCAAAACCGGGTCTCTGGCGCTGTAAGGAAGCAACTCTACCGCTGTGCCACCGTGCCGTTTTTGGCCGCCATGACTCCCTCTGGAAAATAACCCTCCAATTTTGGACTGATATCTATTGCTCCATCATTGAGGGAAGTGGTTTCACTTTCCCAGTCCTTAACCTCGGGAGTTCCCTCCCTAAGCATTGTCATTTTATTTTTTCTCCACTTTTCTTTTAAATCAGTCTTTTTAAGACCTATCTTTCGAACAAAGTTTTAGTCACTTATCTTCATATCTCTTCATGTACGTCAGGGCTAAATATTATCTGTTAAAAAAAAAGTTTAAAAATGTTATTATATTAAAGGCTCTTTTTGTAAAGGCTGGTTATGGATCATGATTTGGCAGAGAAGCTTTTCACACAGCCAATAAATAGAGTGAACTAGTGAATAAAGAGATAAGCACTTGGCAAAATTCGGTATCATCAATTAGACTAATTGCAATTGTATTGCTCCTTGCAACATTGACCTAACTGGACATTTCGTAACATTTCTGGTTGTTTGCCTGTACCAGTGCAGATAGTCTGGAGGAACAGTTCAACCTTGGAGCTTAGCTCTTCAGAATGGGAAAGATAGACACAACATTCTGGAGTAACTCAGTGGACTATATCTAATCAGACTTTACTGGACTTTTTCTTGCACTAAACGTTATTCCCTTTATCATGTATCTGCACACTGTGGATGGCTCCATTGTAGTCATGGTTGTAGTCTTTCTGCTGACTGGTTAGCACGCAACATAAGCTATTCACTGTACCTCGGTACACGTGACAAGAAACTAAACTGAACTAGATTCATTTGGGGACTCTGGTGATAGCATGCTGTTTTTTGCAATTCAATAAATATTGAATTTATTCGATATTTATTGAAGTCCACGAGTAGTAGCTCTACTCAATAACCAAAAATCTGTAGCCTCCTTTTGCTTTGGTATTTTATTTAATTCACATGTTTAATCGATAATGTCTTTTTTAGTAATGTTTACTGTTTTATGTGTCATTCCTAACTGTCACTGTATGTCATGTTGTCACTTGTGGGCGGAGCACCAAGGCAAATTCCTTGTATGTGAATACTTGGCCAATAAACTTATTCATTCATTCATTCATTCTTGTGCTGTGGTCTGGGCAGTGTTGGCGCCTCCTGTTTAGTAACATTTAGTGGTTCTCCTTGCATCCCCATCTACACTCCTCGCTGAATCAAGGTTGAATACAATGGTTGATTTGAACGGGTGAGATGAAGGATTTGCCAGGCCATGAGGTTGCAGGTTCGAGTGGAGTACGTTCCTGCTGCTTTTGCCAACCCACGGTGCTTCAGAAGCTAAAAAGAACGACAAAGACAGAGAAATAGGATTATCGTTGACGTATCCAGTTAGTGGGCCAGTAACGCAGACATTATGGGAAGACTGTTGTCCTTTCATCCAGCTATTTGCTTGTAAGGAGAGATGAAGGTTCAACATAAAACCTATTGAGGATAAAGAAGGATTTAAAATGTCTGCCATGGTCAATTTAATTTTCATATAAAATATATTCAAATTGATGTTATGTTTATAATTATTCAGTAGCTCCATCTGCTTCCAGCTTGCAACAAACATTGTTTGAAGTGTTGACATTCAATATTTTGCTTGGTTATCGGAGAACTCTTCCTATCCTGACCACCGTATACGGTTGACACAATGGATTATTTACCCTCCTTTGATATTTCATGATCATGGATGGAAGAGGTGGAAATCCCATCTTCTGGTCAAACATATTTCTGAACCGTAGACTGGATAAGTCAGGAGAGGCAATGAGAACATGGGATCCTTATCCCTGCCACACTCATCCATCAACATTGACAACAACAACATCAAGTTTCTCTTTCCCCTGACTCTCAGTCTGAAGAAAGGTCTCGACCCAAAACGTCGCCTATTCCTTTTCTCCAGAGATGCTGCCTGACCCACTGAGTTACTCCAGCGCTTTGTGCCTAACATCAACATCACTAAAGACAGACTACTGCTGATATACCACTTGATTAGTCCTTAGCCTTTCAATATGCAGGTGAAAATTTACCATAAACATAATCAGAAATAGACTATTGCCAACGAACCAGTTGATTTGTCCCTAACATTTCAGTATTCAGGTGGAAATTAGCAAATCAATGTAATCGCAAACAGATTATTGGGCGTTATTGTACTGCTGATTATTGGGAACTTTGTAAATTGTACCTAGTGTGTAGGACAGTGGAGTGGGGGCGCTGTCCTGCACGGCTGCCTGTCCTGCAGCTGTCCGTGTTTTTCACTTCTTTTCTTTTATTTTTAGTACGTTAAAAGTGTTAGTTGTGGGTCTAATCTTTTTATGTGTGGGGGGTTGGGGGGGGGAGGGGGAAACTGTTTTTCAAGTCCCTACCTGGTCGGAGAGGCTGCTTTCCTCCGGGCAGCACCTTCGACCCATCCTCGCGGCCTACCAGCAGGGCCTGGAGCGGTGTTTCCTGAGGGGACCTGGCCAGTACCTCGGCTTCGGCGGCGGCACAGCGCTGGAGCGCTATTGCGGAGCGGAGCGGGCGATGCCTTGCCTGGGTCGCCGCGCTGGAACTCCGGTGAGCTGAAGACTGCCGATGGAAAATCGCAGAGCTGCGGGTCTGTGGAGCAGCCAGCGGCGCTGAACTTTAACATCGGGAGCCTGGGATCTCTCGCCGAGATCACCAGCGGTGGAGCTCCATCCAGCGCGGCCTGTCGGCTTCGGAAGCCGCGGTCTCCGGTTTAGGAAGCGGCCGTTCCAGGCGTCCCAAGCCGCTGAGAGGGTTCTCCCGACGCCGGAGCACCATCACCCGGCGAGAGGGCCTGAAACATCGAGCCGCCCCTAGCGGCGACTGTGGAGGCCTATATAGGCCTGACCACGGGTGGACAATGAGGATGGGGACTGGACTTTGTGCCTTCGCCCACAGTTGTGGGGGGATGTTTTTATGTTAAATTTCTTCTCCAATGTTATATTGTATTTTTATTAGTGTGCTGCAAGGACACCTGAATTTCCCCTGAAAAGGGGATTAATAAAGTATTTCTTCTTCTTCTTATTATTATTATTATTAATTAGTGTTAATGTACGGGGATAGCAGGTCGGTGCAGACTCGGTGGGCCGAAGGGTCTGATTCCATGCTGTATCTCTTGACCACACTAAACGTTATATTTCCGTCGAGCTCAGATAGCTGTTAGTCAAGTGTCTAAACAAGCAAAATGAACCTAATGCATTTGCTAATCCTAAATCACCAAAATTAAAAAATTTTAATTTCATGTTATGGTGCTCTCTGGGACTTCTGAACAGACATGTCAAGATTGTAGTAACATTATGTCAAGTGAATTTAGCTTTACCGAGGCAGGACAAGGGCCATGGTGCATCAGGGGCAACAGTGTTTAGTTTAGTTTAGAGATACAGCGCGGAAACAGGTCCTTCGGCCCACCGGGTCCGCGCCGACCAGCGATCCCTGCATATTAACACTATCCTAACACTAGGGACAGTTTTTACATTTACAAAGCCAATTAACCTACATACAGCACCTGTACGTCTTTGGAGTGTGGGAGGAAACCGAAGATCTCGGAGAAAACCCACGCAGGTCACGGGAGAACGTACAAACTCCGTACAGACAGCACCCGTGGTCGGGATCGAACCAGGGCCTCCAGCACGGCATTCGCTGTAAGGCAGCAACCTCTTCCGCTGCGCCACCATGACTGCCCGATAGTCCTTGATTACTATCTTGTGTTGCTGCTCATTCACTTATCCAGAACAATCAGTTCCAGTCTCTGAAACCATGCCTGCAAGCACACCACAGAATAACTGCAAATCACACCATGCTTGCACACCTACACAAACACTCCCACCTTCACCCACCACAAAACCCTCCAACCATAAAAACCCCCACTCCTGTCGAATGGTTAAACAGTTATTTAACTTCCCAGTGATTTTGCCCACAAAGTCAGAGTAAATTATAGTCTGAGTACTCTGGCATTGACATGTGGCTTGATGCTCTTTGCTGATATGCCACCAAATTGGTCTCTAAAGTTTCAGTATACAGGTGCAAATCAACCTAATTTGTGCCTGCCTTTCTCCCATATTTAAGAATCCCACTTCACCAGCGGGAATATTTGGATAGTGTTCCACGCACATTTGACAGGAGAAAGAGACAAAAAGCTGGAGTACCTCAGCGGGTCGGACAGCATCTCTGGAGGAAAGGAATAGGTGACGTTTCGGGTCGAGACCCTTCTTCAGACCGAGTGTCAGGCAAAGGGAAATGAGAAATATGGACGGTTATATAGAGAGATATAGAACAAATGAATGAAAGGTATGCAAAAAAAGTAACATTGATAAAGGAAACAGGCCATTGTTAGCTGTGGGCTAGGTGAAAACGGGTTACAGACAATGAAACTCAAACAGGATGACATTGAAACTAGTACAGCGACTAGGGTGGGGGAGGGACAGGGAAGGGGAAGTTTCCTCTCCCTCTGACAGGAGAAGTTTCTTCTCAGTCAGAGGGAAAGTGTTGTTGCGTTCACGTGAGCTAAATATGCAATGTAGCAGCGACTGTGTGTTGTTCTGGAAATTTGGTTCCTCAGCTTCAACAGAAGCCGGTGGTGCAGCGGTAGAGTTGCTGCCTTAGAGCACCAGGTACCTGCGTCCAATCCTGACTAAGGGTGCTATCTGTATGAAGTTTGTACCTTCTCCCCGTGACCGAGTGGGTTTTCTCCGGGTGCTCCGGTTTCTTCCCACACTCCAAAGACGTGCAAGATTGTAGGCTAATTGGCTCCGGTAAAATTTGTAAATGGTCCCTAGTCTATTGGATAGCGATGGTGTACGGGGTGATCGCAGGTCTACCCGTACCCGGTGGGACGAAGGGCTTGTTTCCACTCTGTATCTCTAAACTAAACTAAACTAAACTAAACCTAATTTTAGTAGCTGTATCTGATACACAGCTGTTGCAGCTGTTTCATCATTGCTTGTAATTTTGAAGGAATCCGAAACAGATTTAATACTTACAGTAGTTTAATTCAAATTTAATGGAGCTATTCACTTGTCTATTTTAAACAGGTTAATGCCTCCATAAAAAATTATGATCAGAACAATCAGTTGCGTCTGTTTATTTATTCTTGAGAAGCGGTCAGTAAAAAATGGAATTGTGCACAACAGGTTCGCTTGACCAGATTCACCTCCATAACTTTTTAAATCATAGGCGCAGAATTAGGCCATTCGACCCATTGAGCCTACTCCGCCATTCAATTGTGACTGATCTATCTCTCCCTCCTAACCCCATTCTCCAGTTTGCTCCCCATAACTTCTGACACCCGTACTAATCAAGTATCTGTCAGTCTGTCAAAATACCCAATGACTTGGTCTCCACAGCTGCCCGTGGCAATGAATTCCACAGATTCACCACCCACTGACTAAAGAAACTCCTCCTCATTTCCTTTGTAAAGGTACGTCCTTTTATTCTGAGGCTATGCCCTCTGGTCCTAGACTCTCCCACTATTGTCAGGGGTCTGTTTCTGCACTATCTCTAAACTAAACTGAAACTAGACTAAGCTGAACAATTACAGCACGGAAACAGGCCATCTCGACCCTTCTAAACTAAACTAAACTAAGCTAAACTAAACTAAACTCAACTAAAACTAAACTAAACTAAACAACAACACAAAATTCAGGTACAGAATTCCACAGACTCACAACTCTTGGAGGTATAAAGATTCTTCTCCTATCAATGCTTGATGTCTATCTCCTTACCTTGAGTTAATTCCCCTTGGAAAAAGATTCCTTAAGGGCCTGTCCCACTGTACAACATAATTCAAGAGTTCTCCCGAGTTTCCCCTGATTCGAACTCGGAGAATTACAGTAATGGCCGCTCGTAGGTACTCGGGGCTCTCGTGGACATTTTTCAACATGTTGTAAAAACTTCACGAGCTTACCGCGTTTCCCGAGTACCTGCCGTTAGCGTTACGAGCAGCTAAGAGACGTCCCGAGCTCCGACGTACCCGCTACGTACATTCTACGTACTTACCACGAGTATGATTTTTTTTTTAACTCGGGAGAGCTCTTGGGTAAACTCGTATAGTGGGACAGGCCCTTTAGACTCCCAATTGCTAAGCTGTTGAACTTTGTCGCAACCATTTTGGATTGTGGTGAGAGTAGTGTTTCATAACATAATCAAGTCCTAGCCTGTACTTCTCATAATGTTATTATATTGACTGAGTATATCAATGTTATTATATTGCACTTGACTTGACTTGACGCTAAGAAGTTTGTGTTCCATACGGAATGACTTTTGATGCATTGTTGTACCAGCCACTAATTTCACGTTGACTATCTTCAATAAATATAATATTTTTTATTGGTGGCTACATCCTCATTTCTTACCCTAACAGGAAACGACAAAGAAGGGTCACCAAATGCTGCAACCTCCACCTACGTGATTATGCAAACCATTACGCTGTGGTGAACTGGTTATTATAAATGTGCAGGCTCCATTCTCAGTGTCTAGTGTTCCCCAGTTAACAGTAGAATCATAGCCACAGTGTTACAGGGCTATGTAGTACGGAAACAGGTCCTTTCGCTCAACCAAGCCTTGTGAAAGTTTTGCCAGCCCTTCTCAACGTAATAAGTAGGAAGGAACTTCAGATTCTGGTTTACACTGAAGATAGACACAAAATAGTGGAGTACCATCGTGGAACAGACAGCATTTCTGGAGAGAAGGAATGGGTAATGTTTCGGTTTGAGATTCCTTCTCTCCAGAGACGCTGCCTGTCCCCGATGAGTTACTCCAGCATTCTTTGGAGTCTGAAGAAGGGTCTCGACCCAAAACATCACCCATTCCTTCTCTCCAGAGATGTTGCCTGTCCCGCTGAGTTACTCCAGCAATTTGTGTCCACCTTCTACTTATTAAGTGATGGACTCGCTGTGTCCAAACATACTGTCAAGTGAGGGACTTAACTGTAGCTTCACCTTTCAAAATAACCCCCCAGAGCTTGGTGGTAGTCCATTTGTTGCATGTTTGACATGCCTTATAGCCACATATCTAGCCCCGAATTATTAGAAAATTATGGGCACTAATTAGAGATTTGTCACTAGCATTAAGTTGTTGTGAGAATTTGGGCCACCTGTTGTACTCACCTCCATATACTTGGATAGATTAAGGGCAAAGTGGTTTAATAAAAAATATAGTTTTAAACCCTAGAAAAAAATTGAATTAAAATAGTTCAATAGTTCAAACACCAAAGGTTCACTGTAAAATTGAAACATAGAAACATAGAAACATAGAAAATAGGTGCAGGAGTAGGCCATTCGGCCCTTTGAGCCTGCACCGCCATTCAATATGATCATGGCTGATCATCCAACTCAGTATCCATCCCTGCCTTCTCTCCATACCACCTGATCCCTTTAGCCACAAGGGCCACAT
>CM075978.1:8723479-8753675 GCA_038087875.1 Malacoraja senta
GCCAGAGGCCCAGGTTCAATCCTGACTACGGGTGCTGTTTGTACAGAGTTTGCACGTTCTCCCCGTGACCGGCATGGGTTCCACCCACACTCCGAAGACTCGCAGGAGTTTAGAAGAATGAGGGGGGACCTCATTGAAACATACAGAATAGTGAAAGGCTTGGATAGTATGGGATGTGGAGAGGATGTTTCCACTAGTGGGAGAGTCTAGGACTAGAGGTCACAGCCTCAGAATTAAAGGACGTTCTTTTAGGAAGGAGATGAGGAGAAATCTCTTCAGTCAGGGGGTGGTGAATCTGTAGAATTCTTTGCCACAGAAGGCTGTGGAGGACATGTCTGTGGATATTTTTAAGGCAGAGATAGATACAGTACAGGTATCTGGATTAGTACAGGTGTCAGAGGTTTTGGGAGAAGGAAGGAGAATGGGGTAAAGAGGGAGAAATACAGTAGATCGGCCATGATTGAATGGCGGAGTAGACTTGATGGGCCAAATGGCCTACTTCTGCTCCTATCACTTATGACCTTATGACGTACAGGTTTGTAGGCTAATTGGCTTGGTAAAATTGTGCGTTGTCCCTAGCATGTGTAGGATAGTGTTAGTGTGCGGGCATCACTGGTCGGCTTGGTCTCAGTGGGCCGAAGAGCCTGTTTCCACGCTGAATCTCTAAACTAAACTAAAATTGGGCATCAGGTAGACATCCTAAGCTTATCAGATATCCATTCAAGACCCTTCTTGAGACTGAGAGTCAGGGGATAGGAAGACACAAGAGACGTGGAAGAGTAAGATGTGAAAATGACATCAAATGCCTGAAGAAGGGTCTCAACCTGAAGCATCACCCATTCCTTCTCTACAGAGTTGTTCCCTGTCCCTCTGAGTTTACTCGAGCATTTTGTATCTATCTTCAACTCCAATGATGTACAGGTTTGTATGGTATATATGTAAATTGTTCCTTGTGTGTAGGGCTTGTGTTAGCATGTGGCGTTTGCTGGTCGGCATGGACTCGGTGGGTCGAGTATCTCTAAACTAAATAAACAAAACAAAACGGAACGATTAGACCGTCCAACTTTAATCGTTCATTGCAATAGAAAAAATAGCAGAAGACTATTCAGTACCATCACTAACTATTATGCTATTTAACAGCTCCAATCTGCTCAATAAACCTGCCATGAATCGCCACAACTACTAAGCGCATCAACTATCATAATCTGCACACTACAGCAGTTGAAATTTGCAGTTTACAGGAAAAGTTTATCTTGCTCAACACAGTTAAGGCCCTGTCCCACTTACGTGTCCTTGGCACGCAAATTACGTGACCTCGTCGTCGCGTTGAGGCGCACGGGCATCGTGTGGCCGCACGGGGCCGGTCCCACTGAGAAGCGCGGAGGGGTATGGAGTTGTGCGCGGTATCGCGCGGCGCTCCTGGATTTTGTACCGAGCAAAATCTTCGCGCGCCACAGGCCTGTCGAGTAACTGACGGCCAAAGTGGGACAGGCCCAAGACCCTGGCGCGACACAATGTCTCACCTCCAGCAGCAGCAGAAGCAGGCAAACGATCGTCTAACTCGGCCTGGGGCTCACGGCCGTTGCGGTCCGGATCCGCCCCCACTTCTACTCCCAGAGCGGGGCCAAGAAAATTGAAGATGGACACAAAATGCTGGAGTAACTCAGCGGGACCGGCAGCATCTCTGGAGAGAAGCAACGGGCGACGTTTTGGATCAAGACTGAAGAAGGGTCTCGAACCGAAACATCACCCATTGCTTCTCTCCAGAGATGCTGCCGGTCCCGCTGAGTTGCTCCAGCATTTTGTGTCCATCTTCAAATGAAGTCATGCACTCCAGACGGCTGTGCGGACGCATGAAGATGCGCGCGACCTTCGTGGGACCATCGCGCCTCAACGCGACGACGAGGTCGCGTAATTAGCGTGCCAAGGTCACGTAAGTGGGACAGGGGCTTTACTATTCTTGATTAAAACAGCTACAGTACATGGTTACATTGGCATGAAATTCCTAGTACAACCAAAAGTACAACCTGTTTAAACTACACAATCCAACAACCATAAAGTGCACAGTACTTTTTTTTAAAAAGAACTGCAGATGCTGGAAAAATTGAAGGTAGACAAAAATGCTGGAGAAACTCAGTGGGTGAGGCAGCATCTATGGAGCGAAGGAATAGGTGACGTTTCAGGTCTCTACCCGAAATGTCACCTATTCCTTTGCTCCATAGATGCTCCAGCATTTTTATCTACAGTACATTTTATTTAAAATCTGCACATTACATCAAAACAAAAGGCTTGCAATTATATACAGTAATGCCTTTCCTGACTTTAAGGAGCACTTAGACCAAAATACTTTTGATGTGTAGTCGGTGCTCCAATTTTGGTAACATAACACCTAATTTCAACATTATCAAAACTCTCTTCTTTTTTTTCATTAATCAAAAATATTTCTTCAAATATTATAATGAAATATACAATACAGTAAAAAACAAAACAGAACCCAACACCACACGACAAACGATAAACTATTAAACAACTATCTTACAATCCTTATCAAGGATGCATTAAACCCCCCGCGGTGGCCAGCGGTCCCGGAAATCCCCCGGGGCACCCATGGACAGCGCGTAGTCCCTCTCTAACACCACCCGGGCGTGGACGTTACCTCCGGAAAAGGGCAGAGCCCTCTTCCGCCTCGCGCCGTGACTCGCGGATGGCCAGTTTGGCCAGGCCCAGGAGCAACCCAACCAGGACATCCTCGGCCTTACCCTCTCCCCTACGCACAGGGTGTCCGAAGATGAGGATGGTGGGTGTGAAGTCCAGCCGGAAGGCAAGGAGCAGCCCCTTTAGATAATGGAACAGGGGCTGTAACCTCACACACTCCATATATACATGGTACAGACTCTTGCAGCCCGCAAAAGTGGCAGGCGGCTGGCAAGTCTGTGAACCACGCCAAAAAAAACCTCACTTCAGGGCAGCATGGTGGTGCAGTGGTAGAGTTGCTGCCTTACAGCACCAGGGACCAGGGTTTGATCCTGTCTACGGGTGCTTAGCTGTACAGAGTTTGTATGTTCTCCCCGTGACCTGCATGAGTTTTCCCCCTGATCTCCGGTTTCCTCCAACACTCCAAAGACATAAATGTTTGTCGGTTAATTTGCTTGGTATAAACATAACTTTTCCCTAGTATGTGTAGGATAGGTTAGTGTGCGGGATTTGCTGGTCGGCGTGGACTCGGTGGGTCGAAGGTCCGGTTTCCACACTGTATCTCTAAACTAAACTAAACATTGGTGAAGCCATGATGATACCTAATATGTGCACAGCAAACTCCCTGAGACACCAATAACCAAGCAATCCAATTGATGTTTTGTTGGTAATGTTGAGTGAGAGCCAGATTAACAGGGATAATCAGGTCCACTTGAGAACGCATGTCCAAGAACACATAACCAATTGACAGCACTTCCACTGGTTGCCTTACTGGGCTCTCAGCTAAGAATAGTCATCTTGATAGACCACCAGGGGGCGCTGGGGAGGTGGCTGCCCTGCCAGCAGTCTGTTTGTCTTTTCACTCTTTTTGTTATTTTTTAGTTTGTTAAAAGTTTTTGTTTTAATGTTTTTTTTGTTCTTCGGTTTGTTTTATGTGGGGGGAGGGGGGAGGGGATCGGGGATCGGGGGGGGATTTTTTTACAGGTTCTTACCTTCCCGGAAATGTGATCAATTTTCGGATCACATTCTCCGCGCTCTGCGGCCTACAGTCGATGGAGCTGGAAGCCTCCTCGAACTGTCGTGAGCCTCACCGCGGTGCGCAGACTTAACATCGGAGCTGATCCCTTGCCTGGGATCGTTCCCACGGCGACCACCGTGGACTTACCATCCAGGGCTCGCAGTCTCGGGTGAGGCCAAACGTCGCGGAAGGTTCGACCAGCCCCGACGCGAGGTTCGATAGCCCGGCGCAGGGGAGCTGACATCCCCCCGATGCGGGAGCTTGATCGCCTCGGCGAGGAGGGCCTGAACGCCGCCGGCTACGGGAGTCAAGACCGTCCTGTCAACAGGGGCTCGAGGCCCACGACCGAGGAAGAACTAAGGGAAGGACTTGAACTTTATTTCGCCTTCCATCACAGTGAGGAATGTGTAGGAGTCACTGTGGTGGATGTTCATGTTACAATGTGTTTTTGAATGATCTGTTACTTTTAATGGTATGACTGACCTGGCCAATGAAATTCCTCGTATGTTGCAAAACATACTTGCCGAAAAAGGTGTGATTCTGATTCTGATGCTGATTACAAACATTGGTCTGGGCCTTGAATCCCGAATTAAGACTGTTACTTCCTGAGCCACAGTCGTTACTATCAGATACACCTGCCTTCCCAGCTAAATATATCTGGCATTTTATATTTGAATTCCTGATTCTTTGCATCAACAATATTTTGTTTTATGCTACCTGGCAGGCTGAGCATATTGCAGCCTTTTCTGCATTTATTTGCAGTATTTAGGTCGGCACGGTGGCGCAGCGATAGAGTTGCCGCCTTACAGGGCTTGCAGCGCCAGAGACCCGGGTTCGATCCCGACTACGGGTCCTGCCTGTACGGAGTTTCTACGTACTCCCCGTGACCTGCGTGGGTTTTCTCACAGATCTTCGGTTTCTTCCCGCACTCCAAATGTAAATAGCTCGTTCTAAGCTTCCCCCCAGTCTAGTTTCAGTCAAAAATCACTGAGTCAAGCACTTGAGCATCTAAACTTTATTTTGACAAAACACAATTACAGTTCCACTACTAAACCTAACCACCATGGGTTTGGTCCTCGTATCTGCCTGACCAAGCCCTCTTTAGGCTCGCTCAAGCAGAGACACTCCAGAAGGTCACGCAGTCCCAAGCACTCTCCCAGAAGATCGACACAGGACCTCGTGGGAGCGGCCTTTTATAGGTCCCCGAACCTTGAGGGGCCGAACCACATGGGGGTGGTCTCTTTACAGTCCAATAACAGTTATCACTTATCACAGTACATGATAGACATTTCCCTAACCCAATAATACAGTGTCCAATACATTGTATTTGAAAGAAAGTTCCAGAAGGAAGCAAACAAGAATAAACATTGAAACATGTGCCCTGAGATTCAAACAGTTTCTCCAAGGCTCAACAGTTCGACCAATCATCAACCAACAGGATGACCGTCTCGCAACATTATTTATACTATTTACAATGCCCTTGCAGCGATCCAATCGAAATGGTGCATTTAGTGTTTGTTTGCAAAACCACTATACATTTTATCAATTTAGGAGAAACAAGGAGAACACCTGGACCCCTCACCATCCTGCATACCAGTCTGAGCCTAGACTGGCTGGCGCCATCCAAAGCCTGTAAAGTTCAGCTGACAAGGGTTAAACAATTCTGACAAGTGCAGGGATCCTGCAATTTATGGTGTCTTTAATTTGGCCAATATTAACACAAAGACGTACAGGTGTGTAGGTTTATTGGCTTGGTATAAGTGTAAATTGTCCCTAGTGTGTGTAGGATAGTGGTAATGTGTATGGATCGTTGGTCAGTACAGACTTGGTGGGCTGAAGGGCCTGTTTCTGCGCTGCATCTGTAAACTAAACTAAACTTATTTTAATCTCGGTGACACCACCAGAAGCTTTTGCTAGAAAAACATTGTAAAATTGCTCAATCCCAAGCCTTTAATGTGGCACAGTGACCAGAATAGTGAACCACATCAAAAACTGAACAGATCTAATAAAAAATAACATCGCTAAACCATAATAAAAGGGTGGGTAGAACTCTGATCAACAGGTCAATATACAGTAACCTCAATACACTGTGACGCAGCGCCAGTGTTGCTGCCTTACAGCACCAGAGATCCGGGTTCGATCCTGACTACGGATGCTGTATTTACGGAGTTTGTACGTTCTCCCCTTGACCAGCAAGGGATTTAGTTTAGAGATCCAGCACGGAAACAGGCCCTTCAGCCCACCAAGTCCTCACCGACCAGCGATCCCCGCACACTAGGGACAATGTTTTACACTTAGACGCAGCCAATTAACCTTCAAACCTGTACATCTTTGGAGTGTGGGAGAAAACTGAAGATCTTGGAGAAAACCCACGCAGGTCATGGAGAGAACGCAAAACTCCGTACAGACAGCGCCCATAGTCAGGATCGAACCCGGGTGCTGCAAGAGCTGTAAGGCAGAAATTCTACCGCTGCGCCACCGTGCCACCCGCGCTTTCTCAGAGATCTTCGGTTTCCTCCCACACTCCATAGACGTACAGGTTTGTAGGCTAATTGGCTTGGCAAAATGATAAATTGTTCCTGGCGTGCAGGATAACGTTAATGTGCGGGGATCGCTGGTCAGCGCGGACTTGATGGGCCGAACGGCCCATTTCCGTGCTGTATCTCTGAACAAAACTTAAGTAAACTAAACTAGCAACTGGTAAAGTCACTGAGCTACAAAGTACCTGGAACAACTATTGCAGTTGGCAGTACAGTTGAATTAAAAACAATTAAAAACCTATCAAACTACAGCTAATTACAAAGTACAACCTTCATTAGACACATTACAAACAATTTCAATAACACCATACAGCCAATCTACACAGCACAACCTTCAAGGAGAGCCTTTATTACCGTTACAAACATAAACAAAATATGCACAGGGCAACTACTGTATATAAAGCACACAGTACAACATCCAGAAACTACACTCTCCAATCTTCATAACCAACAACCTCTGTGTACCATATGGAACCAGCTCCATAACAGCATTATACAATCTCCATCAAATACTTGGTCATCTCCATAAACAGCGAAAGCTCTATTAGCTGAAGAGTACACTGTCGGCGGCACGGTGGCGCAGCGGTAGAGTTGCTGCCGGACAGTGCAAGAGACCCTGGTTCGATCCTGACAATGGGTGCTGTCTGTACGGAGTTTGCACGTTCTCCCCATGACCGCATGGGTTTTCTCTGGGTGCTCCGGTTTCCCCCCACACTCCAAAGACCTGCGGGTTTGTAGGTTAATTAGCTTTGGTAAAATTGTAAAATTGCCTCCAGTGTGTCGGATAGTGCTAGTGTACGGGGCTCTCTAGTCAGTGCAGACTCAGTGGGCCGAGGGACCTGATTTCTTGCTGGATCTCTAAACTGGGGTCAAGGAAAGAGCGTTCACGTCGCGGCCCTGTTTCCACCAATCTTTCCACCACGAAGCACAAGAAGCGCAAGACGCTATTGTATGCAGATGCCGAGAAGTGCGTTCAGCTCTGGCTGAACAATTTCTAATCTTGTGATGTGGACTCGATAAAAGAAGATCTCTAAACTAAACTAAAAACCTAAACGCAGTACCAGCTCCACAAACCACACAGTATGACCTTCATAACCCGAACCTTCAAACTTTATATCTTGCACAGTAAAACTTTCATAACTTGCGCAGTACAAGCTTCATAATCCACTTAATATTATTATTTTTTATTTATTTGTCATTTGGACAAATTTGTCATTTGGACCCCGTTGAGGTCCAAACGAAATATCGTTTCTGCAGCCATACATTACAAAACGAAGAAGACCCGAGACACAACACAATTTACACATACATCCATCACAGCGCTGTGATGGAAGGCAAAAAAACTTATCTCTCCACTGCACTCCCCCCCCCGATGTCAGAGTCAAAGTCAAAGCCCCCGGCGGGCGATGGTGATTATCCCGCGGCCATTAAAGCCACGCCGGTTAATGCAAGGTCGCGCACCGGGTCTTGGTGTTAGAGCCCCGGCGCGCGCTCGCAAACTCCCGCGGCCATTCCAAGCCGCGCGGGGCGGTGATGTAAAGCCCCGCTCCAGGTGCTCTTCAACCCCGCAACTCGGGCGGGAGAAGTCGCTGCTGCGGAAGCCCCGAAAAGCGGTCTCCTCATGACCTACAGTAATAATAAATCACACAGTTAACCTACACAAACTGCACAGGACAATCTATATAAACTGCACAAAACAAACGACATCATCCCAAGCTCCAGAACACCGCACCGCATGACCTGTAGAACCAGTTCAACACCACACAATAAATGATAGAATACAACTGCATAAAAAACACAATACAATTCAAGTCAACCCAGGAGACCAATTTCTTTAAACTGCACCATACAACCTTCCAAATGCATGTTGTGCTAACGGATGGGCAACGGCAAACTACAAACTACCTAAATAGCAGAACATAACTGTCATAAACAACACGGCAATACCACATCAACTGTACAGTTTCATCGATACGAACGGACAGTGTAACTTAAAATAAACCACACAACACAAGCTGAGTGAACAGCACAGTGTAACCTTTACCGACTGCACAGCACAGCATTAATAAACAGCACAGGACAACCTCAATAAACTAGGCAGCAAAACTTGCACGACACAAAGGAAAGGGTAAGGAGAAGATTTACGAGGATGTTGCCAGGACTCATGGGTCTGAGCTATGGGGAGCGGTTGAGCAGGCTGGGACTCTATTCCTTGGAGGAAGATGAGGGGTGATCTCATGGAGGTGTATGAAATCATGGGAGGAAGAGATCAGAATATCTTGCCCAGAGTAAGGGGAATCGAGAACCAGAGGACATAGGTTTAATGTGAAGGGGAAATAGGACTTGTTTAGAGGGATATTGGCCAAACGCAAGCAGGTGGGACTGGTGTAGATGGAATGTGTTGGTCGGTGTGGGCAAGTTGGGCCGAAGGGCCCGTTTCCACACAGTATGAGTATCTGACTCTATGACTATGACACTGCACAACTGATATATACAGTTGAGCACAATCATTTATCATCTATGCCATGGAACAATTATAAACTTCATAGTTCAACAATGGTATGAAATGTGAAATATCATTGCTGTGCGATACCACGAACCTTGAAAAACGAATATAAACTTTAATAAAGATTAATTGTTTAATTGTTAATGTTTATTGCACTTCACGCTGCGTCGGCAAGGCCACCAGCAAAATCAAGGACCTGTCTCACGCTGGTCACTCCCTCTTCTCCCCTCTCCCATCAGGCAAGAGGTACCGAAGTTTGAAAACTCATACCTCCAGATTCAGGTTTGGGTATATTTTTTTTCGGCAGTTTTTAATAAAGAGTTCTAAAGCCGGAAGGCTACGAGTCTGAAGAAGGGTTTCGGCCCGAAACGTTACCTATTTCCTTCGCTCCATAGATGCTGCTGCACCCGCTGAGTTTCTCCAGCATTTTTGTGTACCTTCCAGATTCAGGGACAGTTTCTTCCCAGCTGATATCAGGCAACTGAACCAACCTCTCACCAACTAGATTGTGGTTCTGACTTCCCATCTACCTCATTGGAGACATTTTAAATCTGACCTCAACTTGCACGAGACGTTGTGCACTTTCTTCTTTATCTGTACACTGTGGACGGCTTAATTGTAATCGTGTATAGTCTCTTGACTGGATAGCACACAAAGTGAGCTTTTCACTGTACCTCAGTAAACGTGACAATGATAAATAAAACTAAAATCCTATAACCCTATAAAATTATAAAATCCATATCTTGTAACATTTCAAACATCTCTTCAATAAACAGGTCAAAGAAGACATTGGAAAATACAGGATGCAACCAAGATAGAAAGCACACCAACGATATGGATACTGTTGTTATCATTGACTACACTCTTCCAACATTACTTTCTACCCGAAGGAATTGTTACAGACGGTACCCGGACGCGGTGCCGACAGACAAGAGGCCAATGTCTGTCGGCGCCGCGTCCGCACACGGTTACAGACGGCATAGAACAGCCACAATAAGCTACAAAATACAAGTAAAATAAGATGTTCATTATTGGTTCCGTAAATACTGTGGCACAGCCAATAAATAACATTAAATCAAGCAACAACATTCGTTAAACTGGACAACTACAATAAACTGTCAATTATAAAATAAACTTCACAGTTCAACTATAAACTATACAGTGCAGACACATTTAATTTTGGAGTACAACCATTATAACACATATTGCATAAAGTAGAGGAGCCTTGCAGTAGGAATACTGCGAATACCACTGCAGAACGGACGCTAGGTTCTCAGATGAACTTGTATATACGGCAGAGTCCCACCAACGTAAATTGCTGGAACTAATAATGAATACACAGCACTTCACAAGCCGGCAGAAAGAGTACAAAACAATTGCAGAATAACATGTAAAACACAAATTGCTGGATTACCTCAGCGGGTCAGGCTGCATCTCTGGAGGACATGGAAAGGTGATGTTTTGGGTCGGCACCCTTCTTCAGAGTCTGAAGAAGGGTCCCGATCCAAAACTGATGAAGTCCAAGTCTGCTGAAGGGTCTCGACCTGAAGCGTCACCTATTCCTTTTCTCCAGAGATAGGTGACATGCTGCCTGTCCCGGTGAGTTACTCCAGCTTTTTGTGTCTATCTTCCCTCAAATCACCTTGGTACCCAGGAACAACCTTCAGGTTGTTTTCTGTTCCCTGTACAGGGTGTTTTGCTTGGAACATGAGTGACAATGAGTAGACTTGATGAATGAATGAATTAATTAATAAGTTTATTGGCCAAGTATTCACATACAAGGAATTTGCCTTGGTGCTACGCCCGCAAGTGACAACGTGACATACAGTGACAATTAGGAATGACACATAAAACATTGAACATTAATAATAAAACATTATTGATTAAACATGTGAATTAAATAAAATACCAGAGCAAAAGAAGGCTGCAGATTTTTGGTTATTGAGTAGAGCTACTACTTGTGGATAAAAGCTGTTTTGTAACAGTGCAAACCATAGTACTCGTTTGTTTTAACAACACTGTTCCTCATGTCCTTCATCTTTTCTGTATCCTCCAAGGACCTTAAATCCGAAAGTCATCTCGTTAGCCCATTGCTTCCATTGGCAATTAATTGTTTAATGGTGCGCCTTCTGTTGTGTGATCACTACTTCTTAATTTAACTTCTCTTCCGTTCTCCACTTTTAACCTTTCGACATCTGCGTTATCTGAGCCTTGGTCCTTCAAGTAAGTTTGGGAGTAATTGTCCTTTCTTGTAACTTGCCTTCCTTGTTAAAGCATTCGCTTCCCACTGGACCTCCACAGAAGAGGACCTACTCGACCACACTATTTTTGCCTCCTCCATCTTTCCCTTCCTCCGAAGTCAAGATGAATCATCTTCTGGCATCCGCTACATCGCCAACAGAAAGGCTCAAGGAGAACTGGTAATGTTTGTCTCTTTGAAAGGGGCAAATGTCAACCATGCCCGCTGCTCAAATATATCAACTGAAGTTGAGGACTGATAGCTTTGTGGCAACATTTTTTTTTTTAAGCAATTAGCATAATCGTCTTGTAATAGCAAAGCGCATCCACGGAGTTCATGCTAAAGATTCGACAGAAAAATCCATGGCTCTAAAAGTATGGCAGTCTTAAATTATGGGGGGAGGTTGGTTGGTGAAATCATATTAAGTGCGATCTAATTACTTCAATGTTTATTAGAACCGGGGCACCATCAAAATTTTATTTAAATTAATCAGGTTTTGATTTAAGATATTAAATTCAAATTAATCATGTAAAAATGTAAATGAACCTTGAAGAATTTCCAGCTGTGAGCTCAGTCTGTTTCTTCGGATTCACTTTCAGAAATGGTTGAGGGTTTATAAGGGTTGGGGGGGAGGTGGGGGGGGGGTGGGGGGAGCTGTGCCCCAAACTCCTGGAAGTGTTATTGCAATTAAAAGATATTCAGCAGGACAGATGTAAAGAATGTGTTATAATTAAAAAAAGATCAGAGTGGCAGTATCAGAGATTTGCATGATTGGCCCATTGTGAAGCATCATTGATTACTGGGTGCACCAGCTAAGATTAAAACCTTTCCCTTAACTCTTCAAGGGCCACGGTGTTGGCATCAACAGAGCCAAATACCCCGTGATTTAAGGGCTGCCTCAAATGTGAACAAAATAGAAACATAGAAACATAGAAAATAGGTGCAGGATTAGGTCATTCGGCCGTTCGAGTCAGCCCCTCCATTCAATATGATCATGGCTGATCATCCAAAATCAGTACCCCATTCCTGCTTTTGTCCCCATATCCCTTGATTCCTTTAGCCCTAAGAGCTAAATCTAACTCTCTCTTGAAAACATCCAGTCAATTGGCCTCCACTGCCTTATGTGGCAGAGAATTCCACAGATTCACAACTCTCTGGGTAAAAACGTTTTTTCCTCATCTCAGTACTAAATGGCCTACCCCTTATTCTTAAACTGTGGCCCCTGGTTCTGGACTCCCACCAAACATCAGGAACATGTTTCCTGCATGTAGCCCGTAAAAATCCCTTTAGAATTTTTTTGTTTCTATAAGAATCCCTCTCATCCTTCCAAATTCCAGTGAATATATGCCCTGTCGACCCATTCTTTCATCATACGTCAGTCCCCCCATCCCGGGAATTAACCTGGTGAACCTGCGCTGCACTCCCTCAATAGCAAGATCCGTCTTTATCCGAAGGACTCTCACCGACGTAACCGAGTGTACAAGATCGTGTGGTAGAGTGCATGTACGAGTGATACGATTCATTTCGAAATCATCATAGACTCATTCACCACGGAAATAGGCCCTTTGGCCCAACTCGGCTGGCCTGCCCAGGTTTTATAGCTCAGCTAACTCTTTTTGTCTGCAATTGGCCTATCTCACTCTAAGGCTTTAAACCAAAGATAGGCCCAGAGTGCTGAAGTAACTCAATGGGTCAGGTAGCATCTGTGGAGAAAAATGATAGGTGATGTTTCTGGTCGGGACCCCTCTTCAGGTTGCTTCTGCTTCGGCAGTCTGAAATAGGGTCATAGGGAAATAGGACCCGAAACATCACGTATCTTTTTTCTCCATAGCCTGACCCGCTGAGTTACTCCAGCACTTGTGCCCATCTTCTGTACTCAATAACCTTACTGATAAGGCAAGCAAGCCGAATGCCTTCACCACCCTATCTACTTGTGTTGACACTCTCAGGGAACTGTGTATCTGTTCTCCTAAGTTTGACGTGGGAAGGAACTGCAGGTGCTGATTTAAACCAAAGATAGACACAAAAAGCTGGAGCAACTCAGCGGGACAGGCAGCATCTCTGGAGAGAAGGAATGGGTGGAGACCCAACTTCCTAGGTTTCTCTGCTTTGCAACACTTTGCAGAGTCCTACCATTGACTGTGTAAGTCCTTCCCTGATTTGATTTACCAAAATGAATCACCTCGCTCCTGTCAGCATTAAATTCCATCTTTCATTCCCGGGCCCAATTCCCTAGTTGATTCAGATCCTTCTGTCGACCTAGATAGCCTTCTTCTTTGCCCACTATACCACCACTTTTGGCGGCATCCACAAATTTACCAATCATGGTAAGAACATCATCATCCAAATTGTTAAAATCGATGAGGTACAACATATTCCTGCAACACCTGCTTGTCACAACCCTCCTCCAAATAGTCTAATCATATCGATGCTCTGGCCCGGAAAGAATACCAATGCCTCTATTTCCTCAAAAGGCAAAGGAAATTCACCATGTCTCCAACTTCGTTTAGTTTAGTTTAGAGATACAGCGTCGAAACAGTTCCTTTGGCCCACCGAGTCCGCACCGACCAACAATGACCTGTACACTAGTTCTTTCCAACACACTAAGGACAATTTACAAAAGTCAATTATCCTGCAACCCGGGTCCCCGGCCCTATAAGGCAGTGACTCTACCGCTGCGCCACCGTGCCGCTGTAGAGTTAGCTGTGATCACTCGGCGATCAAAGCCTATTCTCCTTCCGAGTCCCTAGCCACGTTCTGCAACTTTCCAAGACTTCGGTAACTCCTGCCGCACACTGTGAAAATGTTATCTGGAACTCTACAAAGAGATCATCAGCCTTCACAGTCGATAATCCCCCCAGCTACAGAACATTTCAAAGTGAGCAAAAGGCTGGTGCGTAACTCGATCAGCAAGCCTCCAAGTCAAACGTGACAACAATGCTCATGCCCCCGTGACAAGAGCCTTTCAGGTTGTTTTCTGTTCTCTATACGGTGTTTTGCTTGGAGCATTAATGACAATGAATTAATGATGGTCCTCTGGGATAATTATAAGAAGAGATGACACAGATCTGATGAAATTTCAGAGGGAGCTGATGGCACTGCTGGGACTGGGGATGGAAGGGCAGTGGATCTATCCCAGCTCATGCTAGGCTGGCTTGATTGGCCTACTGGGTATTCAGGGATGTGTCTCACCACTCACCTGCATGTCCCTGTACAACTGACTACCACCATCCCCCCCCCCCCTCCCCCCCTCCCATCCCACCAGCACTGACAACAACACAAACAGAGAGAAAGGGACTCAGGTGGCAGTCCTCTCTGGCTGGGGGGAGAAAAAGGCCCCGGCACTTAGCAGGCTGCGTCCACCTATACGTGATTGGTGTGCGTTATTCGCCAGGTAGCTTGCAGCGGCGACTGCAAGAGGCATCGCTCAAGGGTCACTTGTTCAACAAGCGGCTTTATAAACTCTGCTTTCAAGATTGGTGATCGGGGATGTCGTGCAGGCAGCAACTGAAAGGAAGGTATGAGATTCAATTCCCTGAGGCAGGCAGGCAGGCTGTGATTCCAGTCACACTCAGCACTGCTGTGGGAACGAAGCAGTCAAATGAAACTCTCCGTCCAGCAGAGGCATATCAAACATTTCTCTCAACCAGTTGGGATCTCCGGAGGTTTCATTGGACTCCTCGAGCATCCTTTCACTCACTGGTCTTGTTGTCCTCGTAGAAACATGGAAACATAGAAAACAGGTGCAGGAGTCGGCCATTTGGCCCTTTGAGCCAGCACCGCCATTCAATATGATCAAGGCTGATCATCCAAAATCTGTACCCCGTTCCTGCTTTTTCCCCATATCCCTTGATTCCCCATATCCCTTGATAGCCCAAAGAGCTATCTCTATCTCTCTAGAATACATCCAGTGAATTGGCCTCCACTGCCATCTGTGGCAGAGAATTCCACAGATTCACAACTCTCTGGGTGAAAAAGTTTTTCCTCATCTCAGTCCTAAATGGCCCACCCCTTATTCTTAAACTGTGACCCCTGCTTCTGGATAACATCTCATAACCTCCTCAGGACTTTGGAAGAGGAAAGATGGGGACCCACAATCCTGTTTATATCAACGGGACGAGCATATTTCTGAAGCTCTTTCCTGGACCCAGCACACCGATGCAATTAAAAATACAGCACACCAACGCCTCTACTTCCTGATAAGATTGCAGAGATTCGGTATGTTAGAGAGGATTCTCTTGAAATTCTACAGGTGCACAGTAGAGAGCACATTGACTGGTTGCATCATGGCCCGGTTCGGCAACTTGAACGCCCGGGAACGGAAAAGACTGCAGAAAGTTGTGAATGCTGCCCAGTCCATCACCGCGTCTGACCTCCCCACCGTCGAAGGGATTTATCGGAGTCCCTGCCTCAAAAAGGCAGCCACCATCATCAGAGACCCACACCATCCTGGCCTCACACTCATTTCACGCCTGTCATCGGGGAAGATGGTACAGGAGCCTGAAAACTCTAACGTCCAGGTTCAGGAACAGCTTCTTCCCTACAGCCATAAGGCTATTAAACACGACAACCTCAAATAAGCTCTGAACTTCAATAAACTATTATTAATTATTATTATTATTATTATTATTATTATTATTATTATTATTATTGCACTGTTATTGTTTGTTTTTTCAGTATGTGTGTGTATGTGTATATATATACATATATATATACATCTACATACATATATATATATATATATGTAATAGATTATATGTATTATATTATATTATATGTATTATATGTGTGTGTGTATATATATATATATATATATATATACACACACACACATATAATACATATAATATAATAAAGTATATATGTGTGTGTGTGTGTGTGTGTATATATATAAATAATATCTATGTGTGTGTGTGTGTACTTGTGGGTATGTGTCTGAATGCACACTGAATTTTTTATTTTTATTTCTCTCTCTCGTTTACCATCTTGTTTACAGTGTACTATGTTTGCATATTCTGTTGTGCTGCAGCAAGTAAGAATTTCATTGTTCTATCTGGGACACATGACAATAAAACACTCTTGACTCTTGACCTGCATCCACGACACCACGGTTACGCTTGGCCAGGCCAGGCCATCCTGCAACGCCGCCAGGACAACAAACAGACCTTCATGGTCAGAGGAAGATTCCTGCACTGACAACAACTGGGACTTGAAAATGGAGCCAAACTGGCGACTCTGTATACTGTCTAGGTACACTGCTGCTATACACTTGTACTGTATCTGAGATGTTTGTCTAATATGTATCTAAGTGCTTATGTGTAGTGATCCTTGAACAGAACTGTGTACAAAAATGAATTTAGTACATGTGAGCAATAAAGTACCATATCATACCGTACCATACCAGAAGAATGGATGTTGAGTGGATGTGGAGAGGATGTTTCCACTAGTGGGAGAATCTAGGACTAGAGGTCACAGCCTCAGAATTAAAGGACGTTCTTTTAGGAAGGAGATGAGGAGAAATGTCTTTAGTCGGAGGGTGGTGAATCTGTGGAATTCTTTGCCACAGAAGGCTGTGGAGGCCAAGTCAATGGGTATTTTTGAGGCAGAGATGGATAGATTCTTGATTAGTGCAGGTGTCAAATGTTATGGGGAGAAGGCAGGAGAATGGGGTTAAGAGGGAGAGATAGATCAGCCATTATTGAATGGCGGAACTGCTTGATGGGCCGAATGGCCTAATTCTACTCCTATCACATGACTCTATGACCTTATGACCATATACCCGCCACCTTCTGTGTGAAAAAGTTGCCCCTCAGGTTCCTATGAAATCTTTCCCCTTCTCACCTTGATCGAGTCAAATCTTTCTCTCCGCAACCAGAACCCAATCAAACTAAAAGGGAGGCTGCAGGTTTTGGTCAGGACGACTGAATGTAGCACGACCTTAAGCACACAGTCTGCTGAGTGGAAGAACTTTAAGAAAATGGCTGCATAACCTTCTCCCACTTGAAAGATTCAATCAGAGACGTTCTACCTTCATGGAGAACGGCTTCATGCAGCTTTTGACATTTTGCTCTCCGCTATAATAAACCAATTACATAAGAATTTAAAAGCTGTGATTAATCGTTTATAGATTCAAGCTGTGTAACTGGTATTTGCAATGGAGCCTTTTTCCAGGAAAGAGCTGGTGTATGAATCAAAAGTCGAGGCCTTCAATCTGAACAGCCAGACTTTCTGTTTTCTCATGGTTTCTGCTTTTATTCCCCCAACCCCAATGAACAATGTTTTTTTTGTAGAATTTTCGCATGTTTAATTGCGGGGAAAAAGTTAATTGCCGCCAATCTAAATGTCTCTCAAAAGACTACTCCTGTCGCACTTTTAATTGCGATCAGCTCCTTAAAGTGTGTTGGCTAATCAAGTTTCTTGGCTTGCCTGCCAAAAAAAAAATTCCAACGCGAAAACACCCCTCTCGAAAAAAGTGAAACACTCGGTGAATTTGCATGGAATGAAACCGCGCTCTTTCGTGATAGCTTCATGATTCCTTGGTGCGACCAGATTGAAATTTCTTCCTTCGCTAATAGACGCATGGAGGCATTAAAAACGAAACGGGCTCAGGCTCCTGTTAAACTTATTCATCCGTTAAGGGTTTTTATGCTTGCATCACATGCTCGCAGTACGATTGCACCTTTTTTAATATCGACAGCAACGTAGAGAACTGATGCCATGTTGGTTAAATCCTCAGCTTTGCGCGCAGTAAGATGTGAACTCTTTATCACAACCACTGTTATGAGGATGCACCGTCAATTAGACGATTTTCGAAAGTTGAGTATTATTTTTGAGGATCCGTGTTCCGTGGGGAGCTGGACTGAGAATATCAGTCCACCCCCTGTAAGAAGCCCATTAGCACTTAGCCAACACATATTTCAAGAACTCCGAGCCCAGGGAATATTAATGACTGCAGAGCTGCTGGTATTCTGCATGGAGAGGGTGACAGGCCCCGATAGCCATTAGAGGTGGTAAGTGAAGTTAAACAGCCATCGGAGATCTTCTTTCGTTGCTCTGCTCAAGGCCAGTCCTCGTGGTGAGGGCATTGTGGGTGGGTGGGGGGGGGAGGGGTGGTCCAATTCCATCCCCTTTCACTCAGAGTGTGGTTCTTTTAGTTTAGAGATACAGCACAGAAACAGGCCATTCGGCCCCCTGAGTCAGCGCCGACCAGCGATCCCCGCACACTAACACTATCCTACACACCAAGGGGGGCCAATTTACAATCTTTCACCCGCAGCCAATTAACCTACAAACCTGTACGACTTTGGAGTGTGGGAGGAAACTGGAGCACCCAGGAAAAACCCACGCGGTCACAGGGAGAACGTACAAACTCCGTACAGACAGCACCCAGAGTCAGGATCGAACCCGGGTCTCTGGCGCAGTAAGGCAGTGACTCTATCACTGTGCCACTGTGCCAGCTCTCTTGAACTGTGTTTCTTTTTGGGCAGCGCAGTGGCACAGTGGTAGAGCCGCTGCCTCACAGTGCCAGATACCCGCATTCTTTGATTTTCTCCGGCCGCTCCGGTTTCCTCCCATGTCCCAAAGGCATGCAGGTTTGTAGCTTAATTGGCTTCTGTGAATTGCCCCTCGAGTGTGCAGGACAGAACGAGCGTGAACAGGCGATCGATGGTCAGCATGGGCTCGTTGCGCAGAATGGCCTGTTTTCACACTGCATCACTAAAACTAAACAAGTTTTAAAACAACTGAAGCAAGAAGTTCTTAGCCTTACAGCCCACGTCACAAATGTGTGAATCTTTCCCTGTTGTATTTACTTGCCAAGGTTCTTTTAGGCAGCACCTCCCCTACCATCATTCACCAGCGGCTATAAGGAAGTGGGCAGCAGTTTAGTTTAGTTTGGAGATACATCATGGAAACAGGCCCTTCATTCCGCCGAGTCCGTGCCGGCCATCGATCACCCGTTCACTGTAGTTCTACCTTATCCCAATCTCCTTATGCACTTGGGGGCAATTTACAGAGGGCCAATTAGCCTACAAACCCGCACGACCTTGGGATGTAGGTGGAAACTCGAGCACCCGGGGGAAATGCTGGTGGCCTTGCCGAGGCAGCGTAAAATGTCAATGAAGTCAATGGAATGGAGTCATTGGTTTGTGTGATGGTCTGGGCTGTGTCCACAATTCTCTGTGGTCTAAACTCTTCTGGAAGTTACCTTCCAGACATTCAGCACTTTCAGGACTTGAAAGCACAAACTGCTTCCAAGATGGCGCCCAACGCGGAGACTATTTACATGCTAGCCACAGAAGCAGATCTACAAACTCACATTACAATCGCTCCACACTCTAAAATGTGAACTCTTGCAGCAACATTTCTTACTTTAACTATGCTCCCCTTGGACTATCCTTGACTGGGCTTTGCCGGCTTTATCTTCCCCTAAATGTTATTCACTTATAATGTATCCATCTGTAAATGAATTGATTGTAACCATGCATTGTTTTGCTGCTGACTGGTTAGCACGCAACATAAAGCGTGTCACTTTACCTCGGTACACGTGACAACAACCTAAACTGGAACTGAAACAGGACCTGATTCACCAGCGGCTATAAGGAAGTGGGCAGCAGTTTAGAAACTGTAGATCAGAATCTTTTGTTGAAATGTGGAGACATATTTCAACCCTGCTCTATGTCAGCACTTTCAGATTATTTTAGATCAAGTGCACAGTTGTATCCAGGTTGGACAATGCTGTAGGCAGTCTCCTTATTGCCTCCTGCACCATAACTGAGATATAGCATCATAGAGCAAAATAATCATACAGGGTGGAAATAGGCCCTTCGGCCCCACTTGCCCACACCGACCAGCATGTCCCATCTGCACTAGTCCCACCTGCCTGCGATTCGCCCATATCCCTCCAAACTTGTCCGATCCATGTAGCCTGTCAAACTGTTTCTTAAACGTTGGATAGCCCAGCAATTTGGCAGCTTGTTCCATACACCCACCACTCCTTTGTGGTAAAAGTTACCCCTCAGATCCTATGAGGCAGATTCTTCTGTGGCTCGTAGGTCGGGATCAAGCCAATCTACTCAGAAAGAATTGACTCGTAAAGGCACCAAGGCTGTCAGTAAAATAATAAACAAAAAGTTGGAGGTCATGTTGCTGTTGTATAAAACGTTGGTGAAACCGCATTTAGAGTATTGTGTTCAGTTCTGGGCACCGTGTTATAGGAAAGATATTGTCGAGCTTGACGAGCTTGAAAGGGTTCAGAGAAGATTTACGATGATGTTGCCAAGACTAGAGGGCGTGAGTTATATGGAGAGTTTGAGTAGGCCGGGTCTCTATTCCTTGGAGCGCAGGAGGATGAGGGGTGATCTTATAGAGGTGTATAAAATCATGAGAGGAATAGATCGGGAGTCTCTTGCCCAGAGTGTGGGAATCGAGGACCAGAGACCATAGGGTCAAGGTGAAGGGGAAAAGATTTAATAGGAATCTGAGGGGTAACTTTTTCACACAAAGGGTGGTGGGCGTATGGAACAAGCTGCCAAAGGCTGGGACTATCCCAACGTTTAAGAAACTGTTAGACAGGTACATGGATAGGACAAGTTTGGAGGGATAGGGATCAAGCGCAGGCAGGTGGGACTAGTGTAGCTGGGACATGTTGACTGGTGTGGCCAAAGGGTCTATTTCCACACTCTATGACTCTAAGTGAATGTCACCACCAGCCACTAAGCAAACCTTGAGACTGACACCAGCAAAATGTTTATTCATTAAATCTCTCCCCACGCTTACTGTGAATTTTATTTTTTGAGAGTCCGATATTTTCTACTTTAAGGCCGGCACGGTGGCACAGCAGTAGAGTTGCTGCCTTACAGTGCCAGAGACCCAGGTTCGATCCCGACCACGGGTGCTCTCTGTACGGAGTTTGTACGTTCTCCCCCTGACCGCGAGATCTTCGGTTTCCACCCACACTCCAAAGACGTACAGGTTTGTAGGGTAGTTGGCTTGGTGTAAATGTAAATTGTCCCCAGGGTAGTGTTAAGCTGCGGGGGACCGCTGGTCGGTGAGGACCCGGTGGGCCGATGTGGCTGTTTCCGCGCTGTATCTCTAAACTAAACTAAACATATGCACAGAAGTTGATGCTTGGTATTCGTGCCCTATCAGCACTCGTAATGTCAGTGCAGATTAATATGGTCTTGACACACATTGTCCATATATTCCATTCGGGGTCAAGTGAATGAACAGGGTGGAAGCTCAAATTCCCCACAGCTGCTGAGCCCTGTTGCTTTGTACTGCACTGAAAAGAGGCAGGCTTGTCGAACAGGAGGATTAAGGGGCAGCTTTAGCCCCAAGGTAACATATGTCATCAAGCTGTCTAAACCATGACACACAATTAATTATATGCAACAAGGTGAGATCCTGTAATGCCAGTGGATCAGATATAGGCCCACCACCCCCCCCCCCCTCCCCCGCTATCTCAAAGCAACACATTAATAATTTGATATTACAACAAACCTCACCATATTGCAACTGGTCCCTGCGTTTACTTCACAATGTCCCTTTGTTTCACTCTCCAAAAAAAACCCACCCTGTTCCTTGGTGCTTTGAAAGGATAATGGCATCTGCTCTTAGCCCTGGCCTGAAGGGAGAAGGTTAGATCTTCCAGACTGAAGACATTTCAGACCAACAGAAAGTGCGATGCCAACAACATGTTAAAGAAATAGTATGAGGAATTTCATAAGTTCATAAGTTCATGAGTGATAGGAGCAGAATTAAGCCATTCGGCCCATCAAATCTACTCCGCCATTCAATCATTGCTGATCTATTTATCCCCCTCGACCCCATTCTCCTGCCTTCTCCCCATAACACCTGATACCTGTACTAATCAAGGCAAATAATTCATTAGTTCATCAGTTCATGAGTTGTAGGAGCAGAATTAGGCCATTCGGCCCATCAAGTCTACTCTGCCATTCAATAAAGGCTGATCTATCTCAACCTCATTCTCCTGTAACTGCTGACATCCGTATTAATCAAGAATCTATCTATTTCTTCATCGACACGCGGGGTGACGCCTGTTTGGTCGTGTAGTCGCCCAAAGAGTCGTACCTTTTTCTGGTCGCCGCTGGATTGTCAACATGTTGGAAATTTTCAGAGACCAGCTGCGACTATGACGGGTGCCAGCAAGTCGCCGAAAAAATTGCGTAAGTGGGACAGGCCATTCAGGTTGCTAAAGAAAGTTGACCTGGGCTAAGCCCTGTAGCTCTTCCCTGATTATGCCATTATCAAAGCAGTGCAGATGCGAACATCCAAGAATTGTCCTGTAGTTCGATTAAGAATGGATGGGTGCTGCACTGGTCATTCGGATGCTAAGAATTGGCCAGGATATAGTGGACACAGAGACGATGTTTCCACTAGTGGGAAAGTCTCGGACCAGAAGCCATAGCCTCAGAATAAAATGACATACCTTTAGAAAGGAGATGAGGTGGAATTTCTTTAGTTAGTGGGTGGTGAATCTGTGGAATTCAGAAGGCCGTGGAGGCCAAGGCAATGGATAATTTTAAGGTGGAGACTGGTAGCACAGGTGTCAGTGTTTATGGGTAGAAGGCAGGAGGATGGGGTTGAGAGGGAAAGATAGAACAACCAAGTATGAATTGTAGAGTAGTCTTGATGGACCAAACAGCCTAAAGGGCCTGTCCCACTTTCACGACTTAATTCAAAACCTCTGCCGAGTTTAAAGGACCTTAAAAAAATAATCAAGATCGTGATAATCTACGAACTCCTACGACCTTCCGCGACTATGTTCATGAACTCCTACGAACTACTACAAGTATGTCTACGAATTCCCACCACTATTTCGATGCCCTCCTTATGAGTAAAAAGTTGCAATTTCTTGCATCCCGACCATTTTGTTACTCGTGGACATTTTTTATCGGGCTGGAAAAAACGTCCCAACTTACCTGATGCCACGAGTACCTACGGCCGGCATAACGGGCCGCTACGATAAATCTCCAAACTCCAACGACCTCCTACGGACTCGTTACGAACATTCTGCGAGTTTGAATCAAGGGGAATACTCGGGAGAATTCGTGAATAACTCGTGAAAGTGGGGACAGGCCCTTAATTCTGCTCCTACAACCTATGAACATGAATTATTTGCCTTGAATTTCAATGTGAACCTGGGTTATTGGTTCTAAGCAATTTGATAGCTGACCATTGTACATTGTCTCTAAATTCTGGTTGCATTGAATTGATTTCTGTTTTCTCTGTATGATTTCAATTATGTCATAAACAACAAAAACAAAAGTTGTCTTAGCTTAACTGATTGAAGTAGTAAGTTCTGAGAGCTAAGAGGTCTTGGTACCATGGTGGTTAAGTTACCAGACCACCAGGCAAAGTTCTGATCCAAGGACATGAGTTCAAATCCCCACCACGGTAGCTAGGGAATTGAAATCTAAGTAGCTAAGTAAAATCTGGAACTACTTAATCGATTGGATTTAATGACGGAACGATTGGATTGTCATAAAAACCCACCTGGTTCATTAACACCCCATCAGGAGAGAAATCTGCTGCCCTAGTTTGGTTTACTCCAAAGATGTACAGGTTTGTAGGTGAATTGGCTTGGTATAAATGTAAATTGTCCCTAGTGTGTGTAGGATAATGTTAGTGTGCAGGGATCGCTGGTCGGTGCGGACTCGGTGGGCCGAAGGGACTGTTTCTGCAGTGTATCTCTAAACTAAACTACACTAAACATCATATGTTAGTCCAACCTCACCAAAGTCATTGACTTTTAAATGCCTTCTTGGTTTAGCGGCAATTAAGGAGACAATAAATACAATTGGAGAGATAACAAAATCCAATCAGGCAGAAAAAGGATATGTAAAACATATCCTGCAAACACATACATTTTTAAAAGTTTAGTTTAGTTCAGAGATACAGCGCAGAAGCAGGCCCTTCGGCCCACCAGGTCCGCACTGACCAGTGATCCCCGCACATGAACACCAACCTACATTCCCCAAGGGACAATCTTTTTACATTTACCAAGCCAATTAACTTTGGAGTGTGGGAGAAACCGAAGATCTCGGAGAAAACCCTCACAGGTCACAGGGAGAGCATACAAACTCCGCACAGACAGAACCTGTAGTCGGGATCGAACCCGGGTCTCCGGCGCTGCATTTGCTGTAAGGCAGCAACGCTACCTTTGCTCCACCTTGACCTATATAATGAAACCTACAAGAACATTAACATTAATGCAATATGTAGAATTTAATCGTCTCAAGACTCATCTGACATTCATGAAGATGATTGGTAGATCTTCTACCTCAGTGCCACCTTTCTGCACTGATTCTTTAGGGTGGCACTGTGGCAAAGTGGTAGAGTTGCTGCCTGACATCGCCAGAGATCCAGGTTTGATTCTGACTATGGTGCTGTCTGTAGGGAGTTTGTACATTCTCCTTGTGACCGCGTGTGTTTTCCCCGTGTGCGCTGGTTTCCTCCCACACTCCAAAGATGTGCAGGTTTGTAGTTTAAATGGCTTCTGTAGCAATTGTCCCCAGTGTGTAGGATAGAACTAGTGTATCGATGATCGCTGGTCAGCACGGACTCGGTGGGCCGAAGGGCCTGTTTCCACGTTGTACCTTTAAAATGAAAAAAACTAAAACTCCACGAATTTGCTTCATATCCGAAAGCAAAATATCTAGCTATGTCTGGAATAAACTCATCAACAATGTTCTCCTGAGTAGTGGATTCCAGAGGTTCACTTCCTACATGGTGACGGCATTTCTTGCCAATGAGCTTGGCGATCGTTTCGCCGAACACCTCCGCTCGGTCCGCAATAACCAACCTGACCTCCCGGTGGCTCAGCACTTCAACTCCCCCTCCCATTCCGTATCCGACCTCTCTGTCCTGGGTCTCCTCCATGGCCAGAGCGAGCAACAGCGGAAATTGGAGGAACAGCACCTCATATTCCGCTTGGGGAGTCTGCATCCTGGGGGCATGAACATTGAATTCTCCATATTTTGTTAGCCCCTGCTGTCTCCTCCCCTTCCTATCTCTCCCTCAGCCTTCGGGCTCCTCCTCCTTTTTCCTTTCTTCTCCCCGCCTCCCCCCCCCCCCCACCCCCTATCAGTCTGAAGAAGGGTTTCGGCCTGAAACGTTGCCTATTTCCTTCGCTCCATAGATGCTGCTGCACCCGCTGAGTTTCTCCAGCATGTTTGTGTACCTTCGATTTTCCAGCATCTGCAGTTCCTTCTTTAACACGATGGATACTGGGTGTTTGGCATGGGCATGATGGGCCGAAGGGCCTATATCTGTGCCGTATGACTCACTGCATGCGCCACTCCTACTTTATGAGCAGGAGCCGGCAATATAAGATAGTCACCCAAAGGAAATACAGAAGAAACCTTTTCCCCGCAGAGAGCAGTGAGAATGGGGAACTGGCTTCCACAACGGGAGGTTAAAGTGAATGGTGTTGATGCCTTTAAGGAGAGAACGGCCAGGAAGATGAGGGAGAAGGAATAGTAGGTTAGAACAAAGAAGGGTTCTGACCTGAAACATAATCTGCCCATTCCCCCCCACAGATGCTGCCTGACCCCATGAGTTACTCCAACGCTTTTTCTTTTGCAAGACATTTAGATTGGTACCACTAGATAATACAAACCTGAAGGGCTTCGCGAATTAGATTTCTCTAATTTCAAGTAGCCCTTGTGTTCCCTCTCTCTCCGTACCTCCCCCATCCTGGTCGTCTTTGTATCCCTTCGTTATCATCTCGTCTACAGCCAACATTGGACCATTGTGGGCTCCATTTGAACGTACCAAATTAGTTCATTTTACTGATTGCATGCTTCCTTGTCACCATTCCCTCAGCTGACAAGCAGATCCATCTGCTTGGATCTGTCATTTTCACTCCTTACCTTCCCTTATCTCTAGACACATTGGAAGGTTGCTTCTCGGACTGGAGGCCTGTGACTAGTGGTGTGCCTCAGGGTTCGGTGCTGGGCCCGTTACTGTTTGTCGTTTACATCAATGATTTGGATGAGAACATACAAGGGCAAGATTAGCAAGTTTGCTGATGATACAAAAGTGGGTGGTTTTGCAGATAGTGAAGATGGTTGTGAAAGATTACATCTGATCGATTGGACAAGTGGGCCAAGTGGGCTGAGGAATGGTTGATGGAATTTAACACAGAGAAGTGTAAGGTGTTGCATTTTGGGACGTCTAACAAGGGCAGGACCTACACAGTGAATAGTAGGCCTCTGGGGAGTGTTGTAGAGCAGAGGGATCCAGGAGTGCAGGTGCATGGTTTCTTGAAGGTGGAGTTGCAGGTAGATAAAGTGGTCATAAAGGCTTTTGGCACATTAGCCTTCATCAATCAGAGTATTGAGTATAGATGTTGGGAGGTCATGTTGCAGTTGGATAAGACGTTGGTGAGAACGCATTTAGAATATTGTGTTCATTTCGGGGCACCATGTTATAGGATATTGTCAAGCTTGAAAGGGTTCAGAGAAAATTTACGAGGATGTCGCGAGGACTAGAGGGTGTGAGCTGCAGGGAGAGGTTGAGTGGGCTGGTTCTCTATTCCTTGGAGCGCAGGAGGATGAGGGGTGACCTTATAGAGCTGTACAAAATCATGAGAGGATTGGGTAGATGCACAGAGTCTCTTGCACAGAGTTGGGCAATTGAGGACCCGAGGATATAGGTTCAAGGTGAAGGGGAAAAGATTTAATAGGAGTCTGAGGGGTAACTTTTTTATGTAAAGAGTGGTGGGTGTATGGGACAAGCTGCCGGAGGAGGTAGTTGAGGCTGGGACTATCCCAACATTTAAGAAACAGTTAGACAGGTACATGGATAGTACAGGTTTGATGGGATAAGGCGGGTGGGACTAGTGTAACTGGGACATGCTGGCTAGCGTGGGCAAGTTGGGCCGAAGGGCCAGTTTCCACAGTGTAACACTCCATGACTCAATGACTCCCTCTCTCCTGATATTCTGTCTGAAATGTGGTCTCGACCTGAATCATCACCCCTTTCCTTTTCTCCAGAGGAGCTACCTGACCCGCTGAGTTACTCCAGCATTTTGCGTCTATCTCTGAAGAAGGGTCCGAAGAAAGTCTCCGACCCGAGTCGTCATCTATTCCTGTTCTCCAGAGATGCTGCCCGATCCTCCAGAGTTACTCCAGCATCTTCCCCCGCAGGGCCGAACGGCCCCCGATTCTGCCCCTCGTACCCCGTGCAATGCAACGACAAAAAGGGGGGCAAGTCATCCACCCATCCAATCGTTAAAAACAAAACCACACACAGACACACACACACACAACCATTCTGAACAAGCGCGTGTATCAAGCAAGCGCATCTGTGTAGATCTGCCCCGATTCACGGAGGAATTAAACTCTTTTCATATCACCCCCCCCCGCACCACTACCACCTCTCGGCAAGGCAAACAGATGTTTTTGCGACAAGCACTGTAACAGCGGATGAGATTTGTGACACGGAGTGTTGTCCACGTTTCGCTGATTTAATCCCTCATCGGAGGACACTAAAAGCAACAGCAGATGTGTGCCTCGCACCTATCTCCCGGCCTGTTTATGTTATGATGTTCTTGTGGGGGGAGGGTGGGTTATTTTGTGTGTGTGTGTGTGTGTGTGTGCGCGCCTGTAGACTTTTCATCCCGCCTCACACTCTTCAAAAACGACACACACACACACACACAAAATGTTTTATTTCCATTGCTTTGGCGTGAGTGGAGGGGGGTGGGGGGGGGGGAGAGAGAGCGAGAGAACTACACTGCTGAGACAAATCTCCAGAGTCACAGACAGAGGAGATGGTAATGACAGATTTTTAATGTGGCGGGTGTCAAGATTTCAGCAAAGAGTGTCTTCAGAGCTCACTGGCACCAGATGGAATGTGAACGATTCATTCGAGTATGGAAAAACATCTGAGATACACGGTGGCTGCATTATTGGCTTTTATCCCCTCTTGCCTTTCCTCGTTTTTTAATATTGCTCACAATATGTTGGCATGGCCCCTCCACAACCCCCCCCCCCCCTCCCCGCCCCCCACACACACACACACACACACAATCGCATTTTAAAGTGTGTGCCCTACCAGTTTAATTGATTGATTATTTTGTTCCGGCTCTGGGAAGCTCCAAATTTGTCTTTAATAGTCAGTGTCAGACCTCGCAGTTATTGAGAGTCCCTTGACATCTATTTGATCTAAACTGGAAAGCCATTACCAGTTAATACATGTATATTCTGTTGAAAGAAAATTATCAGTAATGAAATGAGGGAAAAATTACTGAATGGTTATGGGCGAAAGCAGATGTTGTGGAGGAATTATGCTTGCATAGCTAATCACCAGTGAAACTTTGTGCGATAGGGTGTTAAAGAAAGGGGTGGGGGGGGGGAGGTAAGGGAAATGTCTCACTTTCTGCTCTAAAGCATAGGAACAAAGAGGCGTATGGTTACTAATTACAAATACAGTTCTAATTTACCATAAGCAGCTAGTGTTTAAAGGGACAACGTCAAAAGATGTGCCATGGGATCGATCTCTGACATTCCTTTATACGAATCGACGACATTTTAAAATATCAACCGCGGTCTTTGCCAATCAAGGATGATACACGGAAAAGATGGGCGGCACGGTGGCGCAGCGCCACAGACCCGGGTTTCGATCCTGACTACGGGTGCTGCCTGTATGGAGTTTGCGCGTTCTCCCCGTGGCCCGCGTGGGTTTTTCTCCGTGATCTCCGGTTTCCACCCACGCTCCAAAGACGCACAGATTTGTCGGACAATTGGCTTCGGCTAAATTGTAACTTGTCCCTGGTGTGTGTGCGTGGGATAGTGTTAATGTGCGGGGATCACTGGTCGGTACGGACTCGGTGGGCCGGATGGCCTGTTTCCGCGCTGTATCTCGAAACTAAACTAAACTAAGATAGTTTCAAATCATCCCAATCGATGATTATTAGTTATTATTATTGTTAAACCTTTATTTAACTCAAGGTTCAGATAAAAAAGACGACATTACATAGAATACATTGCATATAAAAACACCATAAAATACATATAAAAGCTTAGTAAATTACTTATAAGAGCATCATAAATTATATACAAAAACACAATACATGATTTAAAATCCAGAATAAAAAGAAAGATCAGTGTCCTATAATGATGAGTTTGGAGTAGATCTTTTTTTCCCTATGTTATTGCCCATTTCGAAATCCTCCATGGTGACTATTGACGAATTAGTGAGGGATTGCTGGACCTCTGTCACCATCAATAACGAGCAAGGAGGGAGACATGAAGTTCTTTTAAATCCAAATTGAGCTGATCACTGAACCGTTTTTGAAATTTGCTTCTCACTACCAATGCTTAAGGAAGCGCCGTTCCTCAGAAATTATGACTGAAATCTGAATATAGGCCTGTGCGACTGAGGAATCAGAGAGTAATAGAGTGAGACAGCACGGAAACCGATCCTTCGGCCCAACATATCCATGCAGACAGTAACGTATACCTGACCTAGTCCTGTTTTCACCTGAAACGTCACCCATCCTTTTTCTCCAGAGAAGCTGCCTGTCCTGCTGAGTTACTCCAGCACTTTGTGTCTATCTCTGACAATATAGTTAATGGCTTAAGACATTGTATTTTGCTATATATGCCATAGCATACTGTCTTTGCAACAGCATGGCATTCTATATGTACCGATTGCAGCCGGATCACAGCTCGTTTCGCCCCCAGTGTCAATTCTGCCTGAGTCCAATGTCTCCAATTTTGCCTGAGACACAAGGAACTGCAGATGCTGGTTTACATAAAACAAAAGCACAAAGTGCTGGAGGAACTCAGCGGGCCAGGCAGCATCCGTGTAGAAAATGGGTGTCAGGGATTATGGGGAGAAGGGGGTTAGGGGGGGAGAGATAGATCAGCCATGATTGAATTGCAGAGTAGACCTGATGGGATGAATGGACAAATTCTGCTCCTATCACATGACCTTATGTTTGCCTGTGTTGCCCTCATGTCTCTCTGAATCGTTTCTATCCATGTCCCTGTGTAAATGTTCTTTAAACATTGTCATTGTACCTGATGCTGCATCCTCCTCTGGCAGCTTGTTCCATGTACCCACTGCCCTCTTGGAGAAACATTGCCCCTCTGGTCCCTTTAAAATCTCACCCCTCTCACCTTGAATGTATGCCCTCTAGTTTAAGACTCTCCAATCCTTGGTAAAAA
>CM075978.1:8753875-8798401 GCA_038087875.1 Malacoraja senta
AATCTTTCCCTGTTGTATTTACTTGCCAAGGTTCTTTTAGGCAGCACCTCCCCTACCATCATTCACCAGCGGCTATAAGGAAGTGGGCAGCAGTTTAGTTTAGTTTGGAGATACATCATGGAAACAGGCCCTTCATTCCGCCGAGTCCGTGCCGGCCATCGATCACCCGTTCACTGTAGTTCTACCTTATCCCAATCTCCTTATGCACTTGGGGGCAATTTACAGAGGGCCAATTAGCCTACAAACCCGCACGACCTTGGGATGTAGGTGGAAACTCGAGCACCCGGGGGAAATGCTGGTGGCCTTGCCGAGGCAGCGTAAAATGTCAATGAAGTCAATGGAATGGAGTCATTGGTTTGGTGTGATGGTCTGGGCTGTGTCCACAATTCTCTGTGGTCTAAACTCTTCTGGAAGTTACCTTCCAGACATTCAGCACTTTCAGGACTTGAAAGCACAAACTGCTTCCAAGATGGCGCCCAACGCGGAGACTATTTACATGCTAGCCACAGAAGCAGATCTACAAACTCACATTACAATCGCTCCAACTCTAAAATGTGAACTCTTGCAGCAACATTTCTTACTTTAACTATGCTCCCCTTGGACTATCCTTGACTGGGCTTTGCCGGCTTTATCTTCCCCTAAATGTTATTCACTTATAATGTATCCATCTGTAAATGAATTGATTGTAACCATGCATTGTTTTGCTGCTGACTGGTTAGCACGCAACATAAAGCGTGTCACTTTACCTCGGTACACGTGACAACAACCTAAACTGGAACTGAAACAGGACCTGATTCACCAGCGGCTATAAGGAAGTGGGCAGCAGTTAGAAACTGTAGATCAGAATCTTTTGTTGAAATGTGGAGACATATTTCAACCTGCTCTATGTCAGCACTTTCAGATTATTTTAGATCAAGTGCACAGTTGTATCCAGGTTGGACAATGCTGTAGGCAGTCTCCTTATTGCCTCCTGCACCATAACTGAGATATAGCATCATAGAGCAAAATAATCATACAGGGTGGAATAGGCCCTTCGGCCCCACTTGCCACACCGACCAGCATGTCCCATCTGCACTAGTCCCACCTGCCTGCGATTCGCCCATATCCCTCTAAACCTGTCCGATCCATGTAGCTGTCCAAATGATTCTTAAACCTTGCGATAGCACCAGCCTCAACTATCTCCTCTGGCAGCTATTTCCATACACCCACCACTCTTTGTGCGTAAAAGTTACCCCTCAGACCCTATGAGGCAGATCTTATGTGGCTGTAGGTGGGATCAAGCCAATTACTAAGAAAGAATTGACTGTAAAAGGCACCAAGGCTGTCAGTAAAATAATAAACAAAAAGTTGGGAGGTCATGTTGCTGTTGTATAAAACGTTGGTGAAACCGCATTTAGAGTATTGTGTTCAGTTCTGGGCACCGTGTTATAGGAAAGATATTGTCGAGCTTGAAAGGGTTCAGAGAAGATTTACGATGATGTTGCCAAGACTAGAGGGCGTGAGTTATATGGAGAGTTTGAGTAGGCCGGGTCTCTATTCCTTGGAGCGCAGGAGGATGAGGGTGATCTTATAGAGGTGTATAAAATCATGAGAGGAATAGATCGGGAGTCTCTGCCCAGAGTGTGGGAATCGAGGACCAGAGACCATAGGGTCAAGGTGAAGGGGAAAAGATTTAATAGGAATCTGAGGGGTAACTTTTTCACACAAAGGGTGGTGGGCGTATGGAACAAGCTGCCAAAGGCTGGGACTATCCAACGTTTAAGAAACTGTTAGACAGGTACATGGATAGACAAGTTTGGAGGGATAGGGATCAAGCGCAGGCAGGTGGGACTAGTGTAGCTGGGACATGTTGACTGGTGTGGCCAAAGGGTCTATTTCCACACTCTATGACTCTAAGTGAATGTCACCACCAGCCACTAAGCAAACCTTGAGACTGACACCAGCAAAATGTTTATTCATTTAAATCTCTCCCCACGCTTACTGTGAATTTATTTTTTGAGAGTCCGATATTTTCTACTTTAAGGCCGGCACGGTGGCACAGCAGTAGAGTTGCTGCCTTACAGTGCCAGAGACCCAGGTTCGATCCCGACCACGGGTGCTCTCTGTACGGAGTTTGTACGTTCTCCCCTGACCGCGAGATCTTCGGTTTCCACCCACACTCCAAAGACGTACAGGTTTGTAGGGTAGTTGGCTTGGTGTAGAATGTAAATTGTCCCCAGGGTAGTGTTAAGCTGCGGGGGACCGCTGGTCGGTGAGGACCCGGTGGGCCGATGTGGCTGTTTCCGCGCTGTATCTCTAAACTAAACTAAACATATGCACAGAAGTTGATGCTTGGTATTCGTGCCCTATCAGCACTCGTAATGTCAGTGCAGATTAATATGGTCTTGACACACATTGTCCATATATTCCATCGGGGTCAAGTGAATGAACAGGGTGGGAAGCTCAAATTCCCCACAGCTGCTGAGCCCTGTTGCTTTGTACTGCACTGAAAAGAGGCAGGCTTGTCGAACAGGAGGATTAAGGGGCAGCTTTAGCCCCAAGGTAACATATGTCATCAAGCTGTCTAAACCATGACACACAATTAATTATATGCAACAAGGTGAGATCCTGTAATGCCAGTGGATCAGATATAGGCCCACCACCCCCCCCCCCCTCCCCCGCTATCTCAAAGCAACACATTAATAATTTGATATTACAACAAACCTCACCATATTGCAACTGGTCCCTGCGTTTACTTCACAATGTCCCTTTGTTTCACTCTCCAAAAAAAACCACCCTGTTCCTTGGTGCTTTGAAAGGATAATGGCATCTGCTCTTAGCCCTGGCCTGAAGGGAGAAGGTTAGATCTTCCAGACTGGAGACATTTTCAGACCAACAGAAAGTGCGATGCCAACAACATGTTAAAGAAATAGTATGAGGAATTTCATAAGTTCATAAGTTCATGAGTGATAGGAGCAGAATTAAGCCATTCGGCCCATCAAATCTACTCCGCCATTCAATCATTGCTGATCTATTTATCCCCCCTCGACCCCATTCTCCTGCCTTCTCCCCATAACACCTGATACCTGTACTAATCAGGCAATAATTCATTAGTTCATCAGTTCATGAGTTGTAGGAGCAGAATTAGGCCATTCGGCCCATCAAGTCTACTCTGCCATTCAATAAAGGCTGATCTATCTCACCCTCATTCTCCTGTAACTGCTGACATCCGTATTAATCAAGAATCTATCTATTTCTTCATCGACACGCGGGGTGACGCCTGTTTGGTCGTGTAGTCGCCCAAAGAGTCGTACCTTTTTCTGGTCGCCGCTGGATTGTCAACATGTTGGAAATTTTCAGAGACCAGCTGCGACTATGACGGGTGCCAGCAAGTCGCCGAAAAATCGCGTAAGTGGGACAGGCCATTCAGGTTGCTAAAGAAAGTTGACCTGGGCTAAGCCCTGTAGCTCTTCCCTGATTATGCCATTATCAAAGCAGTGCAGATGCGAACATCCAAGAATTGTCCTGTAGTTCGATTAAGAATGGATGGGTGCTGCACTGGTCATTCGGATGCTAAGAATTGGCCAGGATATAGTGGACACAGAGACGATGTTTCCACTAGTGGGAAAGTCTCGGACCAGAAGCCATAGCCTCAGAATAAAATGACATACCTTTAGAAAGGAGATGAGGTGGAATTTCTTTAGTTAGTGGGTGGTGAATCTGTGGAATTCAGAAGGCCGTGGAGGCCAAGGCAATGGATAATTTTAAGGTGGAGACTGGTAGCACAGGTGTCAGTGTTTATGGGTAGAAGGCAGGAGGATGGGGTTGAGAGGGAAAGATAGAACAACCAAGTATGAATTGTAGAGTAGTCTTGATGGACCAAACAGCCTAAAGGGCCTGTCCCACTTTCACGACTTAATTCAAAACCTCTGCCGAGTTTAAAGGACCTTAAAAAAATAATCAAGATCGTGATAATCTACGAACTCCTACGACCTTCCGCGACTATGTTCATGAACTCCTACGAACTACTACAAGTATGTCTACGAATTCCCACCACTATTTCGATGCCCTCCTTATGAGTAAAAAGTTGCAATTTCTTGCATCCCGACCATTTTGTTACTCGTGGACATTTTTTATCGGGCTGGAAAAAACGTCCCAACTTACCTGATGCCACGAGTACCTACGGCCGGCATAACGGGCCGCTACGATAAATCTCCAAACTCCAACGACCTCCTACGGACTCGTTACGAACATTCTGCGAGTTTGAATCAAGGGGAATACTCGGGAGAATTCGTGAATAACTCGTGAAAGTGGGGACAGGCCCTTAATTCTGCTCCTACAACCTATGAACATGAATTATTTGCCTTGAATTTCAATGTGAACCTGGGTTATTGGTTCTAAGCAATTTGATAGCTGACCATTGTACATTGTCTCTAAATTCTGGTTGCATTGAATTGATTTCTGTTTTCTCTGTATGATTTCAATTATGTTATAAACAACAAAAACAAAAGTTGTCTTAGCTTAACTGATTGAAGTAGTAAGTTCTGAGAGCTAAGAGGTCTTGGTACCATGGTGGTTAAGTTACCAGACCACCAGGCAAAGTTCTGATCCAAGGACATGAGTTCAAATCCCCACCACGGTAGCTAGGGAATTGAAATCTAAGTAGTTAAGTAAAATCTGGAACTACTTAATCGATGGATTTAATGACGGAACGATTGGATTGTCATAAAAACCCACCTGGTTCATTAACACCCCATCAGGAGAGAAATCTGCTGCCCTAGTTTGGTTTACTCCAAAGATGTACAGGTTTGTAGGTGAATTGGCTTGGTATAAATGTAAATTGTCCCTAGTGTGTGTAGGATAATGTTAGTGTGCAGGGATCGCTGGTCGGTGCGGACTCGGTGGGCCGAGGGGACTGTTTCTGCAGTGTTTCTCTAAACTAAACTACACTAAACATCATATGTTAGTCCAACCTCACCAAAGTCATTGACTTTTAAATGCCTTCTTGGTTTAGCGGCAATTAAGGAGACAATAAATACAATTGGAGATCAGGCAGAAAAAGGATATGTAAAACATATCCTGCAAACACATACATTTTAAAAGTTTAGTTTAGTTCAGAGATACAGCGCAGAAGCAGGCCCTTCGGCCCACCAGGTCCGCACTGACCAGTGATCCCCGCACATAAACACCAACCTACATTCCCCAAGGGACAATCTTTTTACATTTACCAAGCCAATTAACTTTGGAGTGTGGGAGAACCGAAGATCTCGGAGAAAACCCTCACAGGTCACAGGGAGAGCATACAAACTCCATACAGACAGAGCCTGTAGTCGGGATCGAACCCGGGTCTCCGGCGCTGCATTTGCTGTAAGGCAGCAACGCTACCTTTGCTCCACCTTGACCTTTATAATGAAACCTACAAGAACATTAACATTAATGCAATATGTAGAATTTAATCGTCTCAAGACACATCTGACATTCATGAAGATCATGGTAGACCTTCAACCTCAGTGCCACCTTTCTGCACTGATTCTTTAGGGTGGCACTGTGGCAAAGTGGTAGAGTTGCTGCCTGACATCGCCAGAAATCCAGGTTTGATTCTGACTATGGTGCTGTCTGTAGGGAGTTTGTACATTCTCCTTGTGACCGCGTGTGTTTTCCCTGTGTGCGCTGGTTTCCTCCCACACTCCAAAGATGTGCAGGTTTGTAGTTTAAATGGCTTCTGTAGCGATTGTCCCCAGTGTGTAGGATAGAACTAGTGTATCGATGATCGCTGGTCAGCACGGACTCGGTGGGCCGAAGGGCCTGTTTCCACGTTGTACCTTTAAAATGAAAAAAACTAAAACTCCACGAATTTGCTTCATATCCGAAAGCAAAATATCTAGCTATGTCTGGAATAAACTCATCAACAATGTTCTCCTGAGTAGTGGATTCCAGAGGTTCACTTCCTACATGGTGACGGCATTTCTTGCCATGTCAATCGGCAATGCCCTACTTTGCAGTTGTGATTTGGAAATGATAGAGGAAGTAGGAGAAATGTTTAAGAAGGAACTGCAGATGCTGGAAAATCGAAGGTAGACAAAAATGCTGGAGAAACTCAGCAGGTGAGGCAGCATCTATGGAGCAAAGGAAATAGGCGATGTTTCAGGTCGAGACCCTTCTTCAGACTGAAGGTCTCAACCTGAAACGTTGCCTATTTCCTTCGCTCCATAGATGCTGCCTTTGATAGCAAAAGGATTTGAGTATAGGAGCGGGGAGGTTCTACCGCAGTTGTACAGGGTCTTGGTGAGACCACACCTGGAGTATTGCGTACAGTTTTGGTCTCCAAATCTGAGGAAAGACATTCTTGCCATAGAGGAGTACAGAGAAGGTTCACCAGACTGATTCCTGGGATGGCAGGACTTTGATATGAAGAAAGACTGGATAGACTTGGCTTGTACTCGCTAGAATTTAGAAGATTGAGGGGGGATCTTATAGAAACTTACAAAATTCTTAAGGGGTTGGACAGGCTAGATGCAGGAAGATTGTTCCCGATGTTGGGGAAGTCCAGAACAAGGGGTCACAGTTTAAGGAAGGGGGAAGTCTTTTAAAGACCAAGATGAGAAAAAAAAAATTCACACAGAGAGTGGTGAATCTGCGGAATTCTCTGCCACAGAAGGTAGTTGAGGCCAGTTCATTGGCTATATTTAATAGGGAGTTAGATGTGGCCCTTGTGGCTAAAGGGATCAGGGGGTATGGAGGGAAGGCAGGTACGGGATACTGAGTTGGATGATCAGCCATGATCATATTGAATGGCGGTGCAGGCTCGAAGGGCCGAATGGCCTACTCCTGCACCTATTTTCTATGTTTCTATGTTTCTATGTCTACCGAGGAGGTAGGGGATCTCAGATTACAAATACGTCAAATCACCAAAAAAAAACCTGCATGGCTATAAAAACCTGATGAACCTGAGGGTCATAACTCTGAGTTATTCTGAAACTTTGTGCTCTATGCCAGATTCCAGCACCTGCAGTTCCTTGAGTCCAGAAAGTGATGATGTGCACATGAATCCTTCACTATTGTGAGTTACTCCAGAACTGGGCGGCACGGTGGTGCAGCGGTAGTGTTGCTGCATCGCAGCGCCGGAGACCCGGGTTTGATCCCGGCTACAGGTGCTGTCTGTGCGGGGTTTGTACGTTCTCCCCGTGACCACATGGGTTTTCTCCGAGAACTTTGGTTTCCTCCCATACAGGTTTGTAGGTTAATTGGCTTGGTGTGAAATGTAAAATTGTCCCAAGTGTGTGTAGGATAGTGTTAGTGTGGAGGGATCGCTGGTCGGTGTGGACTCGGTGGGCTGAAGGGCCTGTTTCTGCCCTGCATCTCTGAACTAAACTAAAATGAGACCAAGCGGAGGCTTGGCGATCGTTTCGCCGAACACCTCCGCTCGGTCCGCAATAACCAACCTGACCTCCCGGTGGCTCAGCACTTCAACTCCCCCTCCCATTACGTATCCGACCTCTCTGTCCTGGGTCTCCTCCATGGCCAGAGCGAGCAACAGCGGAAATTGGAGGAACAGCACCTCATATTCCGCTTGGGGAGTCTGCATCCTGGGGGCATGAACATTGAATTCTCCCTATTTTGTTAGCCCCTGCTGTCTCCTCCCCTTCCTATCTTTCCCTCAGCCTTCGGGCTCCTCCTCCTTTTTCCTTTCTTCTCCCCGCCTCCCCCCCCCCCCCCCCCACCCCCTATCAGTCTGAAGAAGGGTTTCGGCCTGAAACGTTGCCTATTTCCTTCGATCCATAGATGCTGCTGCACCCGCTGAGTTTCTCCAGCATTTTTGTGTACCTTCGATTTTCCAGCATCTGCAGTTCCTTCTTTAACACGATGGATACTGGATGATTGGCATGGGCATGATGGGCCGAAGGGCCTATTTCTGTGCCGTATGACTCACTGCATGCATCACTCCTACTTTATGAGCAGGAGCCGGCAATATAAGATAGTCACCCAAAGGAAATACAGAAGAAACCTTTTCCCCGCAGAGAGCAGTGAGAATGAGGAACTGGCATCCACAGCGGGAGGTTAAAGTGAATGGTGTTGATGCCTTTAAGGAGAGAATGGCCAGGAAGATGAGGGAGAAGGAATAGTAGGTTAGAACAAAGAATGGTTCTGACCTGAAACATAATCTGCCCATTCCCCCCCCACAGATGCTGCCTGACCCCATGAGTTACTCCAACATTTTTTCTTTTACAAGACATTTAGATTGGTACCACTAGATAATACAAACCTGAAGGGCTTCGCGAATTAGATTTCTCTAATTTCAAGTAGCCCTTGTGTTCCCTCTCTCTCCGTACCTCCCCCATCCTGGTCGTCTTGCTGGTTTTGCCGTTTGTATCCCTTCTTTATCATCTCGTCTACAGCCAACATTGGACCATTGTGGGCTCCACCTTTCTTGAGTCATCGGTGCAGGCTGTGATTTGTTCTGTACATTTTCATACCTGGAGAGCTATCCAACAGCAACGTACCAAATTAGTTTGTTTTACTGATTGCATGCTTCCTTGTCACCATTCCCTCAGCTGACAAGCAGATCCATCTGCTTGGATCTGTCATTTTCACTCCTTACCTTCCCTTATCTCTAGACACATTGGAAGGTTGCTTCTCGGACTGGAGGCCTGTGACTAGTGGTGTCCCTCAGGGTTCGGTGCTGGGCCCATTACTGTTTGTCGTTTACATCAATGATTTGGATGAGAACATACAAGGGCAAGATTAGCAAGTTTGCTGATGATACAAAAGTGGGTGGTTTTGCAGATAGTGAAGATGGTTGTGAAAGATTACATCTGGATCGATTGGACAAGTGGGCCAAGTGGGCTGAGGAATGGTTGATGGAATTTAACACAGAGAAGTGTAAGGTGTTGCATTTTGGGACGTCTAACAAGGGCAGGACCTACACAGTGAATAGTAGGCCTCTGGGGAGTGTTGTAGAGCAGAGGGATCCAGGAGTGCAGGTGCATGGTTTCTTGAAGGTGGAGTTGCAGGTAGATAAAGTGGTCATAAAGGCTTTTGGCACATTAGCCTTCATCAATCAGAGTATTGAGTATAGATGTTGGGAGGTCATGTTGCAGTTGGATAAGACGTTGGTGAGAACGCATTTAGAATATTGTGTTCATTTCTGGGCACCATGTTATAGGAAAGATATTGTCAAGTTTGAAAGGGTTCAGAGAACATTTACGAGGATGTTGCCAGGACTAGAGGGTGTGAGCTGCAGGGAGAGGTTGAGTGGGCTGGTTCTCTATTCCTTGGTGCGCAGGAGGATGAGGGGTGACCTTATAGAGCTGTACAAAATCATGAGAGGATTGGGTAGATGCACAGAGTCTCTTGCACAGAGTTGGGCAATTGAGGACCCGAGGATATAGGTTCAAGGTGAAGGGGAAAAGATTTAATGGGAGTCTGAGGGGTAACTTTTTTATGTAAAGAGTGGTGGGTGTATGGGACAAGCTGCCGGAGGAGGTAGTTGAGGCTGGGACTATCCCAACATTTAAGAAACAGTTAGACAGGTACATGGATAGTACAGGTTTGATGGGATAAGGCGGGTGGGACTAGTGTAACTGGGACATGCTGGCCAGCGTGGGCAAGTTGGGCCGAAGGGCCTGTTTCCACACTGTAACACTCCATGACTCAATGACTCCCTCTCTCCTGATATTCTGTGTGAAATGTGGTCTCGACCTGAATCATCACCTTTTCCTTTTCTCCAGAGGAGCTACCTGACCCGCTGAGTTACTCCAGCGTTTTGCGTCTATCTCTGAAGAAGGGTCCGAAGAAAGTCTCCGACCCGAGTCGTCATCTATTCCTGTTCTCCAGAGATGCTGCCCGATCCTCCAGAGTTACTCCAGCATCTTCCCCCGCAGGGCCGAATGGCCCCCGATTCTGCCCCTCGTACCCCGTGCAATGCAACGACAAAAAGGGGGGCAAGCCATCCACCCATCCAGTCGTTAAAAACAAAACCACACACGGACACACACACACACAACCATTCTGAACAAGCGCGTGTATCAAGCAAGCGCATCTGTGTAGATCTGCCCCGATTCACGGAGGAATTAAACTCTTTTCATATCACCCCCCCCCCCCGCACCACTACCACCTCTCGGCAAGGCAAACAGATGTTTTTGCGACAAGCACTGTAACAGCGGATGAGATTTGTGACACGGAGTGTTGTCCACGTTTCGCTGATTTAATCCCTCATCGGAGGACACTAAAAGCAACAGCAGATGTGTGCCTCGCACCTATCTCCCGGCCTGTTTATGTTATGATGTTCTTGGGGGGGGGGGGGTTATTTTGTGTGTGTGTGTGTGTGTGTGTGCGCGCCTGTAGACTTTTCATCCCGCCTCACACTCTTCAAAAACGACACACACACACACACAAAATGTTTTATTTCCATTGCTTTGGCGTGAGTGGAGGGGGGTGGGGGGGGAGAGAGAGCGAGAGAACTACACCGCTGAGACAAATCTCCAGAGTCACAGACAGAGGAGATGGTAATGACAGATTTTTAATGTGGCGGGTGTCAAGATTTCAGCAAAGAGTGTCTTCAGAGCTCACTGGCACCAGATGGAATGTGAACGATTCATTCGAGTATGGAAAAACATCTGAGATACACGGTGGCTGCATTATTGGCTTTTATCCCCTCTTGCCTTTCCTCGTTTTTTAATATTGCTCACAATATGTTGGCATGGCCCCTCCACAACCCCCGCCCCCTCCCCGCCCCCCACACACACACACACACACAAAATCGCATTTTAAAGTGTGTGCCCTACCAGTTTAATTGATTGATTATTTTGTTCCGGCTCTGGGAAGCTCCAAATTTGTCTTTAATAGTCAGTGTCAGACCTCGCAGTTATTGAGAGTCCCTTGACATCTATTTGATCTAAACTGGAAAGCCATTACCAGTTAATACATGTATATTCTGTTGAAAGAAAATTATCAGTAATGAAATGAGGGAAAAATTACTGAATGGTTATGGGCGAAAGCAGATGTTGTGGAGGAATTATGCTTGCATAGCTAATCACCAGTGAAACTTTGTGCGATAGGGTGTTAAAGAAAGGGGGGGGGGGGGGGGGAGGTAAGGGAAATGTCTCACTTTCTGCTCTAAAGCATAGGAACAAAGAGGCGTATGGTTACTAATTACAAATACAGTTCTAATTTACCATAAGCAGCTAGTGTTTAAAGGGACAACGTCAAAAGATGTGCCATGGGATCGATCTCTGACATTCCTTTATACCAATCGACGACATTTTAAAATATCAACCGCGGTCTTTGCCAATCAAGGATGATACACGGAAAAGATGGGCGGCACGGTGGCGCAGCGCCACAGACCCGGGTTTCGATCCTGACTGCGGGTGCTGCCTGTATGGAGTTTGCGCGTTCTCCCCGTGGCCCGCGTGGGTTTTTCTCCGTGATCTCCGGTTTCCACCCACGCTCCAAAGACGCACAGATTTGTCGGACAATTGGCTTCGGCTAAATTGTAACTTGTCCCTGGTGTGTGTGCGTGGGATAGTGTTAATGTGCGGGGATCACTGGTCGGTACGGACTCGGTGGGCCGGATGGCCTGTTTCCGCGCTGTATCTCGAAACTAAACTAAACTAAGATAGTTTCAAATCATCCCAATCGATGATTATTAGTTATTATTATTGTTAAACCTTTATTTAACTCAAGGTTCAGATAAAAAAGACGACATTACATAGAATACATTGCATATAAAAACACCATAAAATACATATAAAAGCTTAGTAAATTACTTATAAGAGCATCATAAATTATATACAAAAACACAATACATGATTTAAAATCCAGAATAAAAAGAAAGATCAGTGTCCTATAATGATGAGTTTGGAGTAGATCTTTTTTTCCCAATGTTATTGCCCATTTCGAAATCCTCCATGGTGACTATTGACGAATTAGTGAGGGATTGCTGGACCTCTGTCACCATCAATAACGAGCAAGGAGGGAGACATGAAGTTCTTTTAAATCCAAATTGAGCTGATCACTGAACCGTTTTTGAAATTTGCTTCTCACTACCAATGCTTAAGGAAGCGCCGTTCCTCAGAAATTATGACTGAAATCTGAATATAGGCCTGTGCGACTGAGGAATCAGAGAGTAATAGAGTGAGACAGCACGGAAACCGATCCTTCGGCCCAACATATCCATGCAGACAGTAACGTATACCTGACCTAGTCCTGTTTTCACCTGAAACGTCACCCATCCTTTTTCTCCAGAGAAGCTGCCTGTCCTGCTGAGTTACTCCAGCACTTTGTGTCTATCTCTGACAATATAGTTAATGGCTTAAGACATTGTATTTTGCTATATATGCCATAGCATACTGTCTTTGCAACAGCATGGCATTCTATATGTACCGATTGCAGCCGGATCACAGCTCGTTTCGCCCCCAGTGTCAATTCTGCCTGTCCAATGTCTCCAATTTTGCCTGAGACACAAGGAACTGCAGATGCTGGTTTACATAAAACAAAAGCACAAAGTGCTGGAGGAACTCAGCGGGCCAGGCAGCATCCGTGTAGAAAATGGGTGTCAGGGATTATGGGGAGAAGGGGGTTAGGGGGGGAGAGATAGATCAGCCATGATTGAATTGCAGAGTAGACCTGATGGGATGAATGGACAAATTCTGCTCCTATCACATGACCTTATGTTTGCCTGTGTTGCCCTCATGTCTCTCTGAATCGTTTCTATCCATGTCCCTGTGTAAATGTTCTTTAAACATTGTCATTGTACCTGATGCTGCATCCTCCTCTGGCAGCTTGTTCCATGTACCCACTGCCCTCTTGGAGAAACATTGCCCCTCTGGTCCCTTTAAAATCTCACCCCTCTCACCTTGAATGTATGCCCTCTAGTTTAAGACTCTCCAATCCTTGGTAAAAAAGGATCTTTAGACTTTAGAGATACAGTGTGGAAACAGGCCCTTCGGCCCACCTAGTCCATGACAACCAGCGATCACCCCATACACTAACACTATCCTACACACTAAGGACAATTTACAATTTTCACCTAAGCCAATCAATCTACAAGCCTGTACGTCTTTGGAGTGGGGGAGGAAACCAGAGCACCCAGAGAAAACCCACGCGGTCAGAAGGAGAACGTTCAAACTCCGTACAGACAGCACCTGTAGTCAGGATCAAATCTGGGTCTCTGGTGCCGTAAGGCAGCAACTCTACCGCTGCACTACAGTGCCGCCCTAATTATTCTATTTTACTAATTTCATATACTCCTGTAAGGTCACCCCTCAGCCTCCTACGCTCCAGGGAAAAAAGTCCCAGCCTATCTGGCTTCTCCACACAACTCAAGCCTTCAAGTCCCAGTAACGTCTTCGTGAATCTTTTTTGAACTCTTTCCAGGTTAACATTATCCAGGGGGCGGAAATCGCGATCAAACCATGGGGGGGACACAATTTCTTGGTGGGCGCATGCGCACATACACACAAACACACACAAACGTACACACGCGAGGCTTCGGCCTTGGGCCCTGTGGACGGTAACATCCGGAGCTGACCTGATTGTTGACCGACTCCGAACGCCAGCACCAGCAGCTTCGTCCGTCCCGAATCGTGGGGCTTCAATCGGCCCATTCGTGGGGCCTTTCATCGCCCGGCGCGGCTTAAAATTGGCCGCGAGATCTTCCATCGGCCGGCGGGGGCTTCAACATCGGGAGCCTCGATCGCCTCGATGCAGCAATTTGACCGCGGGACGATGGAAGATCCCGCGGCCGATTTTAAGCCGCACCGCACCGGGCGATGAAAGGCCCCGCGAACGGGCCGATTCAAGCTCCGCTCTATGATCTTTGCTCCACCAGGACGTCTCCCTCCTCCAATCACCGCGCTCTAACCTCAGTGCCACCCCCCTACTTACGCCTCTGACCGACACCTCCCTCCTCCAATCATCGTGCTGAATCATCATGTCCCGCCCCCCACTGGCTGCAGACTGACGTCTCTCTCATCCAATCGGCGCCCTCGATCATCAGTCCCACCCCCACTGTCTCGCGGAAAGCAGAGATTTTAAAGATTTTATTTTAACCGAATTTCAAAATCCGAATTACAATACATGGGTGGGAGGGGGGGATTGTCCCCCCCATCTCAAAACATGGAGGGGACATGCCCCCCTGTCCCCCCCCCGGGATTTCCGCCCATGTCCATTTATCCTTCCTGCATCAAGGTGACCAGAATCGCACATAGCGCTCCAATTGTGGCCTTGCCAACCTCTTGAACAGCTGTAACCTCATCCTCCTGCATTCCAGCTTGCTCAACCTCTCCCTATAGCTCAGACCCTCGAGTCCTGGCAACACCCTTGTAAATCTTCTCTGCACCCTTTCCAGCTTAACAACATATTTCCTATTTGGACAGCGATTAACTAAATATAGTTAACAGGGGTTAACTAGATATCTGTAATTCAGCCAGTGCATAGAAGTCCCAAGTTTCACCCAGTTAACTGCCTAAGATCTGCCAGGGTTCACACTGGAATTTGCCTCAATAGCAAGATTCATGAGAGTCAATATAGATTTATGCCTGGACAACATATTGACAATCTAGTTTGCAGTTTAATCTCCTGCGAAGCAGAATGTGGCAGGGGCAGACAACAGGTTACTTGCCTTATGCGCTCAATGGCCAAATACAACCTTATTTACTGGAAGAGCCCTGTAGCCTCTACTTCATATTTTGTAATCCTACTGCTCTCCCTCTCTGCCTAACCTCACTTTACAGTTGCCTTTCACAAAAAAAAAACACTGACTTCAATTTGCATGGTATTTTTGGTGCAGGAAAACATCCCAAGTAAGTTCTCAAGTATGTTCTCAAATAAAATTTGACACTGAGTTGTATTCGGAAAGAAATCAGACACTTGTTCAGTTCTGGGCAGCATGCTACAGGAAAGATGCTGTTCCGTTGGAAAGGGTGCGGAGAAGATTTACAAGGATGTTGCCAGGACTCGAGGGTCTGAGCCAGAGGGACAGGTTCAGCAGGATAGGACTCTATTCCTTGGAGCGCGTGAGATGTGGGGTGATCTTATAGAGGTGTACAAAATCATGAGAGGAATAGATCGGGTGGACTCACAGAGTCTTTTGCCCAGAGTAAGGGAACCATAGGTTTAAGGTGAAGGGGGAAAAATTTGATAGAGATCTGATGGGTGACCTTTTCACGCCAAGGGTGGTGGGCGTGTGGAACGAGCTGCAGGAGGAGGAAGTTGAGGCAGAGACTATCGCAATGTTTAAGAAACATTTAGACAAGTACTTGGATAGGACAGGTTTAGAGGGATATGGGCCAGACGCAGGCAAGTGGGACTAGTGTAGATGGGACATGTTGGTCGCTGTCGGCAAGTTGGGCCGAAGGGTCTGTTTCCACGCTGTATCACTCTGGATTATTGAAATTTTACTTCACATTACATTATCAGACTATGCCGCAGAGGACAGTTTCCGCTCTGAACATTAATTGCCCGAGATCTTTAAAATCTACAATTACATTTGTTTCTTCTCTCTGTCATCTGTGCCGTGGTATAGTCATCTCAGTTAATAATGCCCCATGAAGAAATCAGTTTTGCTGACACTGGACATATTTAAAACCCGAAATGACATGACAAGATGGTGTAGATGGTATGGGCATATTTAAATTATTTACACATCCAATAAATCTGATTCTCGCAAGGTCGTAAAAGCCTGTGTTCAGATGTGAACCATCCTCTCCAGATTCTTGCATGAAAACCAGTGGGAGAATGTATCTCAATTATCATATGTTTATTGCCTCATCCACTCCTCCTCCCCTTCCACCTACAATCCTTCCTCTAGCTTCACAAATCCCAACTCTTCAATCCGTTTATCTTACTCCCTCTGACTTTTCATCTCTGGCCTTTGACCCCCATCTACCTATCGACCACACACCCCACCCCCCTCCTCGTCACCTATATCAACCTATTACCTCTGTCAGGCTTTGTCCTTCCCCATCTCTCTTCTAGCTATATCACCCCCCCCCCCAACACCCCCCCCCCAATCAGTATCTGAAGAAGGGTGGAGGCCAAGTCAATGGATATTTTTAGGACGTCAGATTCTTGATTGGTACGGGTGTCAGGGGGTTATGGGGAGAAGACCGGAAAATGTGGTTGAGAGGGGAAGATAGATCATGATTGAATAGCGGAGTAGACGATGGGCTGAATGGCCTAATTTTACTTCGGAGTCACGTGAGTGATTACGTGAAGAACCCCGCCAGTCGCCATGCGCGTCATTACGTCTGACGCATGGCACAGCGACCAGCTCGGAGGTGCAGCGCTCCTCCAGCGGTAAGTTTAAAAAGCCTCAGGTAAGTGTCAAACTTAGTCGGAGGTCGTTTTTGCGCTTGTTACATCTTGTTACAGGAGGGCAAGTCCAAGCATGGAGAAATCATTGAGAGCAAGGCGAGCCGTTGCTAAAGTAACTACGGAGTGCGGGTAGCGGGCGGCCGCCTAGTTCATCTACCGAGTCGCTAATAGTGAAACCAGCGACTGCAGACTTGGTGTCTGAGGGCACCGTGGCTACGCCGGTGAGGCGTAAAGCTACCACGAAGTCTGTACGGCCGATAGACTCCAACGAGTCCGGTCGGGAGGGTTTCCCTCCGACAATGGATACCATGTTTGGACGGTTATCCAGGATGGAGCTCCTAATGGAGGGGATGATCCATCCAGAGCGCCGGCCTCTCCAAGAGCCCGAGCCAGCGGCACCTACTACAGGGCTGCGTAATGTCTCCCTCTTGGAGGAGGAGAGCATAACGGGTCAGTATGAGTCTGACGCATGAGTCTGTGGGCTTAGCATTGGAGGCTGCCCCAAGGGACGAAGGGCACGAGCCGGAGGTCCCATTCCTGGCAGCAAGATTTGCCGTCCCGACAGATTCGGGAGAGCCGCTGGGTAAAGAATTGGCTGCCACAATAAATTACTTGGCCTCACACCAGATTCAGGAGCTGACCATAGATGCAACAGCTAGGAAATATGACACACCGGCTAATTGTATCCTGCTTAAAGTGCCGGCAGTAAACCATGCCATCTGCGGCCATATGGTAGTAGGCATCAGGGCGCAGGAGATGAAGCTGCAAAGGGTACTGAAGCTACTCGCTTCCGGCATTACGGCTTTCGGGAGGTCATTGGATGGTGGGCACCTGACTGAGGTTCAGCAGGATGCAATGTGCACTTTGAGATAAACTGCCTTAGAAAGAGCGCCATCTGCCCTACAATCAACCCAAAATACGCTGCCATGTGTAAGCCAAGCAACGTCCAGCCACCAAATCTTTTGTTCGGGGAAGACCTCGCTAAGCGGGTGAAGGAGCTGGACGACGAGGCAAAAACCATCGGGCTCATTAAGGTGCCAATGACCAGCAGAACCCTTCGGAGGCAGCACCCCTACAAGCGGTTTGCCGAAACCGGGTCCGGGCTAGGACCAAGCCGGCCATTCAATGTGCGCAGCTGGCGCACTCCAGCAGGAGCACGAGCAAACATGCCTTTTCCCACCAGAACCAGGGGACAAAGAAATCCACCGGTAACCATGGAGATAGGTGGGTCTGGTGCTTTGTCGAAACATATTCAGTGAGAATTACCTACCAGTTGGGAGGAGGTTACACTGGTTTCTGGAAGAATGGTATGGGATAACATCAGAATTGTTTATACTGCAAGATATACAAGGGTTCCGAATTGAATTAATTTCCAATTTGTGTCCGCCTACACAACATACACCAAGGCGGGCACTTGTTTTCTCACAAAAAGAGAATTTGGAGGTTCAAGCTGAAATTGAAAAATTATATATAAAAGGTGTAATTGAGAAGAGAATTTGTCAACCTCACCAATTCGTATCTAATATTTTTCCTAGATCAAAGAAAGATGGTGGGAGTCGGATTATTTTGGATCTGACGAACCTTAATCCGTTTGTGCGGTATAAACATTTCAAAATGGAAACATTTGCGACTGCCAAGCAATTGGTTTCCAGAGGGTGTTATATGGCATGTATAGATCTAAAGGATGCATATTTGGTGAAAAATGGTGCAGGGGAGAGAAAAGACTTTGCCTTCCATCACAGTGAGGAGGAGATTCACTGTGATGGATGTTTTTCTGTAAATTGAATTGTTTGTGTGTCGTGTAGGAATTATTTTGTTTGTATGGCTGTGGAAACGGAGTTTCGTTTGAGCCTCTTTGAGGTTCAAATGACAAGAATAAAATTTAATCTAATCTAATCTAATTACTCAGTGCCTGTTCATAAAGATCATCGGAGATATTTGAAATTTAGCTGGATGAGGCAATTATGGCAATTTAAAGCGCTGCCTAATGGGTTAACCTCAGCCCCTAGATTGTATTGTATATCTTTATTGTCATTTCCTGAGTATTCGCATACCCAGAGGAAACAAAAAAACGTTCCTCAACCAGTGTCCATTCCAGTGTGCAGTAAAAGATAAATAGAAGTAAAAATACATATATCATGAACAAATTAACACTCTACTCTACTAAACATCAACAGGCGTTCCGATCGGCAGCGGCACGACAGTGGCTCGGCTGCAGTGTGTCCAGGTTGGTGGTTGGTGCACGATACTTTGGCAGGGGACAAAGTCCGTTTATCAGTCTTATAACCTGCGGGAAGAAGCTGAGGAGCATCCTGCTGGTTTTGCACCTAATGCTCCGGTACCTCTTCCGAGATGGCAGGATGGAGAATATGTGATGGGATGGGTGGTAGGGGTCTTTGATGATGGAGATGGCTCTGCTGATACATCTCTTCCTGTACATGTCCAGCAGGAAAGGGAGTGGAGCACCAATAATCCTGCTGGCGGTCTTCACAATCCTGTCTAGTTGGTGCCGTTCGTACGCCTTGCAGCTCCCGAACCAGGAAGTGATGCCGTAGGTTAATGTGCTCTCGATTGTCCCCCTATAAAAAGTTCGTAGGTGTGTAGTGGGGAGACCTGCTTTACGTAGTCTTCGGAGAGGGTGTAGTCGCTGCTGGGCTCTCTTGACCAGTGCTGTGGTGTTGGTCATGGACGTCAGGTCATCTGACAGGTGGAGTCCTAGGAACTTCACGCTGTTGACCCTTTCCACATCAGCTCCATCGATGTGCAGAGGTGTATGGTGTTGTTTTCCCGCCCTCCTGAAGTCAACCACCATCTCCATAGTTTTTCCCACGTTGAGAATGAGGTTGTGGGATTTGCACCATCCTGTGAGCAGCTCCACCTCCATCCTGTACGCCGACTCATCATTGTCGCTGATGAGACCCACCACTGTTGTGTCATCAGCGAACTTGTTGATGAAGTTGTTGTTGAGTCTAGCAGTACAGTCGTGTGTTAGCAGACTAAACAGCAGGGGGCTTAGGACACAGCCTTGGGGCGAGCCAGTGCTCACGGCTATGGTTTTTGATGTCCTACTGCCCACCCTGACTGTCTGCTGCCGTTGCGATAGAAAGTTCAGGACCCAGTTACATGTGCCAGCATCAACCCCCAATAGCTCCAACTTGTCCACCAGCTACTGCGGAATGATTGTATTAAAAGCAGAGCTGAAGTCTATGAAGAGAATCCTGGCATAAGTATTTTTCCGATCAAGGTGTGACAGTACGAGGTTCAGTGTTGTTGAGACTGCGTCCTCTGTGGATCGGTTGGCTCTGTAGGCGAACTGCAGTGGGTCTAGGTCGGCAGGTAGACTATTTTTGATATGCTGCATAACCAGTCGCTCAAAACACTTAATTACTATGGGTGTTAGAGCCACTGGTCGAAAGTCATTATGGCAGGCTGGGTTTGGTTTCTTCGGGACAGGGACGATGGTGGCACTCTTAAGACAGTTGGGCACTACTGCCTGGCTGAGTGAGATGTTAAAAATGTCTGAGAAGACATCTTTCAGTTGCTCGGCGCAGTCTCTTAAAACGCATCCAGGAATGTTGTCCGGCCCTGCAGCTTTGCGTGGGTTGATGCTGGCAAAGGCCTTTTTAACTCCGGCTGCGGACAGCCTGAGCGACTGGTCACAGGGAGATGGCAGTAGTGCACGTGTCTGGGTGGTGTTTCCAACCTCAAACCGTGCGTAGAACTCGTTCAGTTCATCTGGTAGAGAGGGGTCATTTTGGCATATCCGCAGCGGGGGGGAGCTTGTAGTCAGTGATGGTATGAAATCCCTGCCACAAGCGACGTGTGTCTTTGTCATTTGCGAAGTGGCTATTAAGTTTTTGTCCATACAGCCTCTTCGCTTCCCTGATCCCCCTGGTTTTACCAGCTTTTACAAAGCTGGTAAAACCAGCATTGGGGCTACTCCAGGTTCAGGGTCATATTGTAATGGCTTATTTGGATGATATCTTAATAATTGGAAAAACTCGGGAGGCAGCTGAGTTATCTGTTTCAGCTGTTAAACTCATGTTTGAGAGATTGGGGTTTCTCATTCATCCAACAAAATAAAAATTGATACCGGTTAAAGTTATTGATTATTTGGGATTCACAGTTAATTCAACTCACATGTCTGTAACTCTGCCTAAGGGCAAGAGATTAGATTTAATTGACAGCTGTATCAAGCTCATGGGAGAGCAATCACCTTCAATTAGGCATGTGGCTAGCTTGATCGTCAAATTGGTAGCTGCCTTTCCAGCTGCACAGTATGGACCTTTGCATTACCAACATTTACAGAGGGCAAAGGTACAGGCACTCAGGAAACATGCAGGTCATTTCAACAGACCCATGCAATTACCAGCTGAAGCCATTGCTGAAATTCAGTGGTGGATAAGAAACATTTTGAGTTGTTCCAGCAAAATTTTGATTGAAGCACCTTCAGTTGTTTTACAGACTGATGTTAGTGCCCTAGGTTGGGGGGCTACTGATACCATCTCTAGCTGTGGAGGCAGATGTAATGTGCATGAGGCATTTATTCTCCAATCACATGGAATTAATTATTTAGAGTTACTGGGAGCATTTTATGGGCTTAAGGCTTATTGTACCAGCAAGCATCACTTACACGTTCAGCTTCAGATTGACAACACCACGGAAGTGGCATATGTGAATCATATGGGTGGAATCAAGTCGGAATCTTGTGACAGATTGGCTAACCTTATTTGGCACTGGTGCATTAAAAGAAACATTTGGGTTTCAGCTGCCTACTTGCCAGGCAGGTTCAACATGGTGGCAGACACCAGGTCATGCAAATTCAATGACAACACAGAATGGATGTTGAATCATGATGTATTTAATGATATTGTTGTTCGGTATGGGATGCCAGATATCGATTTGTTTGCATCCAGACTCTATCACCAGGTACCGAAGTATGTTTCATGGGAACCAGACCCAGGGGCAGTAGCGGTAGATGCTTTCGCGCTACATTGGGGCGGAGTGTTTATATATGCATTTCCCCCATTCTGCCTCATCAGTCAGTGCTTGACCAAGATCAAGCAGGACTCCGCTTCAGTAGTTTTGGTGGTGCCCGACTGGCCTACACAGCCATGGTTCCCTCTCATTTTGGACATTATAACTCAACCTATTATGGTGGTTCCAAAACGTAATAACCTATTGGTGAACCCTGTGACTGGAGATCAACACCCGTTGTATGATCGTATTAATTTGTTAATTTGCAGGTTTTAAGGAGGCCATACCTAGGTCTGGGACTATCCAATCGTACCATGGATATCATCACGTCGTCCTGGAGGGATAGTACAAAAAAGCAGTACATCTCTCATGTCAGGAAATGGGAGGAGTTTTGCTTACAAGGGAACATTAGTTACCACACAGCTTCCATCCCAGATGTGTTAGAGTTTCTGTCCAAATTGTATTTTGATGAAGGGTTGAGCTATAGTGCCATCAATAGTGCCAGGAGTGCTCTGTCATCGTACTTATGCTTGGGGTCAGAACTACAGTCTGTAGGATCTCATCCATTAATATCCCGGTTTATGAAGGGTGTTTTTAATTCCAATCCCCCCAGGCCTAGATATTCAGAAATCTGGGATGTGAGTGTGGTATTCACGCTGCTTCGACAGTGGGGTCCAGCCACATCCTTGTCTTTGGTAAAGATTACCCTGAAGTTGGTTATGCTCATGGCGTTAGTGTCAGCGCAGAGGGTTCAGACTCTGCAGAAGATGAGACTGGACAGGATGGTGTCATCTGGGAATGACGTTATGTTTTACATCTATGATCTCATAAAACAGAGCAGACCAGAGGTGTCAGGATTCAAGCTTGTACTGTCAGCATATCCCACGGATTTACGACTGTGTGTGGTGGCGCACTTGCGATGTTATATCGATGTCACCAAGGGCCTCAGAGGCTCGGAAGTATCATTGTTTTGTTAGCAACAAAAAGCCACATATGAAAGTGTCGGTTCAGACCATTTCTAGATGGCTGAAACAAGTGCTGGTTTGTGCAGGAGTTAATACTGACAATTTTAAATCTCACTCCACCAGGGCGGCATCAACATCAGCAGCGAGGGCAATGGACGTCCCTCTAGACCATATCCTCGCGGCCACAGGATGGTCAAATGAACTGACTTTTCAGCGGTTTTATAATATACCACTTATCGAACCTGGGGTGTTCGCCCATTCCATTTTAAGTTCTGTTTCATAGCTTCCCCCTGCGAGCGAGGGGTCGCTATTGTATTTGTCTTTATTTGTTTGTGAATTAAAGCATCAACATGTTAATCTGCACCATGTTTCACTGTACTGCTCATTATTCACTCCTCCTGAGTCAACTGATGCAGTGTGAGACGCCTGGATTCGTATTTACGGCATGAAATCACAGAGCTTTGAAATCTTCACGGAATCACTCACGTGACTCCGAAGTAAAATAGTAAGATTAAACGAGAACTTACCAGTTTGAAGTTTGATCTTTATTTTATGAGGAGTTACGATGAGCGATTACGTGCCCACCGCTCCCGGCCCTCAATATCATAAAGGTCAACTGGAAGGTCTGGTTTATATTCTTACTATGTTACTTCAGTTACTATTATCTGTGATTTCACACCGCTGCTTTGAAGAATGACACGCACACCGACTGGCGGGGTTCTTCATGTAATCGATCATCGTAACTCCTCATAAAATTAAGATCAAACTTCAAACTGGTACGTTCTCGTTTAATCTTACTATTCTGCTCCTATAACTTATGATCGTATGAACTTATGAACCTCCCTTCCATTGGTACGGTGGCGCAGTGGTAGAGTTGCTGCCGTACAACGCTTACAGCGCCAGAGACCTGGGTTCGATCCCGTCTACGGGTGCTGCCTGTACAGAGTTTTATGTCTTCCCCGTGACCGCGTGGGTTTTCGCAGAGATCTTCGGTTTCCTCCCACACTCCAAAGACGTGCAGGTTTGTAGGTTAATTGGCTTGGCATAAGTGTAAATTGTCCCTGGTGTGTGTAGGATAGTGTTAATGTGCGGGGATTGTTGGTCAGTGCGGACTCGATGGGCTGAAGGGCCTGTTTCCGCGCTGGATCTCTGAACTAAACTAAACTAAATATTGACCCCATTTACACTTCACACTGCAACAGCAAGGCCACCAGCATAATTAAGGATCAATCTCACACCAGTCACTCCCTCTTCTCCCCTCTCCCATCAGGCAAGAGGTACAGAAGTTTGAAAACACATGCCTCCAGATTCAGAGGCAGTTTCTTCCCAGCTGTTATCAGGCAACTGAACGGCTCCATCATCAGCTGGAGTGCAGTCTTGACCACCCCTCCACCTCGTTGGGGATCTTGGATCTTTAATCGGACTTTACCAGACTCTGTCTTGCTCTAAATGTTGTATCCTTTGTCCGTGCTTGATTTGCCTATGGAGGGCTTGATTATAAACATTTGTAGTCTTTTCAGTGAGTGGCTGGCTTGCAAGCTAAAGCGGTTCACTGTGCCTCGATACACGTGACAATATTAAACTAAACTAAACTAAATTAAGCTAAACTAAACTAAGCTAAGCTAAACTAATCCAAACCTAACTTAACTAAACTAAACTGAAAGTGAAGTAAAGTAAATTAATTTACAAGTAAATTCAACTAAACTAAACACGTTATCTGTTAAAATAATGCTTAAGAACTTTACAGAGTGAGCAATATTTGTGCTTTGGACTAGGCCGGTCATTGTAGAGCGTTAAATGTTGTCGAGGGGACATGCAGTTAGCATCAAACGGAAAGGATAGCATCTTAAAGACAGCTTTGGCAATAAAGATGAAGGGAACGCTATTTAAATTCAGGTAAAATAATGAGGGCAAGAATATCAAGAGTCTATTAGGACTGAAATGCACTCTACTGATATCAAAGGTAGGAAATGGGGACTGTTAGAGAGACTCGCCAATGTTGTGAACAAATTGTGCCTTTGAAGATATGAAAGGAATGAGGCTTGCATTGTGCTGCAGGTATCAAGATTTAGTGATTTAATCATTGCATTATGAGAGGGTTGAAGGCTTGATGCAATGGGGGCGTGTGACCTGAAGGAAATTAATGAATGCAGAGTGGGATCATCAAGAAACTAGGGTGAGGTGATGAATGGAGAAGGTCATTAATATGGAGCAGAAAATCAACACAGGAGTAAACAGATTATTTAAGTTGCGTATTTATTGGTTATGTTAATGGAGTAATGTACCTGATTGCGGGGCAGTACACTGAATGAGCTGAATTCCCATCTGTCTTGAGTCAAGGTCAGGAATAAATATAAATATAAATAAATTGATGAGGATTATTGGACCCTAATGAATCACGGGCAGGGAAATATAATGGCGGATCTGTACTGTGCCCGTGAAGTGATTAACTTTGCTGGAGACTTGAAATAACCTGCTGGTTTGGACTCAAACCCTTTCCTGTTGTATCACTTACATCGTTTGATCGTGATCATAAGATCATAAGGTCATAAGTGATAGGAGCAGAATTAGGCCATTCAGCCCATCAAGTCTACTCCGCCATTCAATCATGGCTGATCTATCTCTCCCTCCTAACCCCATTCTCACGCCTTCTCGACATAACCTCTGACACCCGTACTAATCAAGTTTAGTTTAGTTTAGAGATACAGCACGGAAACAAGTCTTTCAGCCCGCAGAACCCACACCAGCAGCGATCCCCGTACACTGACATTTCCCTACACACACTAGGGACAATTTTACATTTATACCAAGCCAATTAACCTACAAACCTGCACGTCTTTGGAGTGTGGGAGGAACTCGAAGATCTCGTAGAAAACCCACGCGGTCACGGGGAGAACGTACAAACTCTGTACGGACAGCACCCGTAGTCGGGATCGAACCCGGGTCTCTGGCGCTGCAAGTGCTGTAAGGCAGCAACTCTACCGTTGCACCACCATCATGAAAGGTTGGGTGGTGTGGATAGGTTGTGATGATACTCACAAAGCCGCATTTTGTAAGCAAAGCCCACAATAAGACAGAGCATGCTCCTATGAAATGTATATAATGAGGAGAGGTGAACACACCACATGAGGCAGGTCTGAAGAAGTGTCCCAACCTGAAACATCACCCAACCATATTCTCCATGGATGCTGCCTGTTCTTTTAGGAATGTGTGATAACCATTCACCATGTCATCAATGAAAAACTACAAATACCTGTCCTGACCTAAGCATTAATCCATAAGACCATAAGACATAAGAACAGAGTTAGGCCATTTGGCCCATCAAGCCTGCTCCGCCATTCGATCATGGCTAGACACAAAAAGCTGGAGTAACTCAGCGGGACAGGCGGCATCTCTGGAGAGAAGGGATGGATGACGTTTTGGGTCAAGTGCCTTTTTGGCTGATCTATTTTCACTCTCAATCTCGTTCTCCTGCCTTCTTCCCTTCTAACCTCTGATGCCAGACACACAACAACCTTTATGACTCTTAACTACTCACTGCAGTAGCTAAGTAACAGACCGTTTGGAATGGAGAATAAATACTGGCACAATGAGTGATACTCACATCGGTGGAAAAAAACTTGTTGAAGTTAACAATCAGGGTACATGATGGGGGTCACTTCCGCATCTGTGAACTGATGCAGGAATATTCAAACCATTTAAGACAAACCATTTCCGTACACTTGCCAATGTAGCTGGGTTCCCATTCCCCACCCCACCCCATCCCACTACCCTGCATTTCTTGGGCATCTACTGTTGATAATCTGATTGTTCTCTTGTGTGCCCAGACAAGCCAGCCATCATCATAGGTGATAGATACAAAAAGCCAGAGTAACTCAGCGGGTCAGGCAGCATCTCTGGAGAAAAGGAATGGGTGATGTTTCGGGTCGAGACCCTTCGTCAGAATGGGAGTCAGTGGCAAGGGAAACAAGAGATATGCAGAGGTTCATAGAACAAAATGAGTGAAAGATATGCAAAAGGGCAAATGAAAGCCAGCAGCGATGATCAAGGAAAGGTGAATGAATGAATGAATGAATGAATGAATGAATGAATGAATGAATGAATGCTTTATTGTCACATGTGCCAAGTCACAGTGAAATTCTTTGCTTGCATGCCCAAGGTATGTAAATAGTCACCACACAAAGGGCGCTTCTTACAAAGTTACAAAGTATCCATGCCGGGTCCCCTTGTTCTTTCCCCCTTCCCCCCCCTCCCCGTTCCCCCTTCCCCCGCGCCAGGTCCTCCTTTGTTCTCTCCCCCTCCCCCTCCTCCTCCCACATGGCGGCCCCACCACACGGGGACCTCCATTGTTCATAGTTCTTCCCCCTCCTTCACGGCAGTACCCCCATGCTGGGTCCTCCTTAGTTCTGTCCCCAGAGCCCACTATGGTGCATTATAGTTTGGGGTTTTTTATGTTGCACGGTAGATTTTGCCCCATGAAAATGCTGACCTGCGTATCTAATAAATCCACCTCTGTACTTTCTACAGATAGTGGTATAACCATTTGGATCAAGGAGATTGCACCCTCCTGAAAACATGCCGCTGGGAAATCATTAGACAAGCACATAAACGAGCGGCGTCCTTCATGCCCCTGTGTGGAGTTGAAAGAACCCAACAACCAGAGGTTCCATTTCCTGCTCGGTTCATTTCTAATTCATCGCAATTAGTTGCTTTGAAGTTAACGAGGTTAAAGCGTATTGATCAGATTCCCCTCCACTCCAGGACCGATTTCAAATCAGCCCAAACCCATTTGATAAATGTCTCTCTGTTGGCAGTCAGCACCAGAAGTTGGCCAGTAACCGGTTGCAGCTCTGAACCACCGACGGACCAAGATTGGTAAATTTACCCAAAGACACCAGAGGAGTGAAAAACATGTGGAATGGGCGTAGCAACGTGCTAGAGCAGAGTTTGTTCTTCCATGGTGAAAGAATAATGTTGAGGAAAGGTGGATGTGATTTCAGTCAAGGTGTTGTACGTGACCTGGGAATATTTCTCCTTACTCTTTGGGCAGGCACGTATCAGGCAGGTTGTTGGGGACATGCTGAACTTCCTAAGCCTTCTAAGGAAGTCGAGGTTTTAGAGCTGAGAATGACATGTTGAAAGAATGGTTCGACTGGGCTTGTATTCACTGGAATTTAGAAGGATGAGAGGAGATCTCATAGAAACATATAAAATCCTTAAAGGATCAGACAGGCTAGATGCACGAAAAATGTTCCCGATGTTGGGGGAGTCCAGAACCAGGGGTCACAGTTTAAGAATAAGGGGTAGGCCCTTTAGGACTGAGATGAGGAAAACCTTTTTCACCCAGACGGTTATGTGGAATTCTCTGCCACAGAAGGCAGTAGAGGCCAATTCACTGGATGTTTTCAAGAGGGAGTTAGATTTAGCTCTTAGGGCTAAAGGAATCAAGGGATATGGGGAGAAAGCAGGAATGGGGTACTGATTTTAGATGAAAAGCCATGATCACATTGAATGGCGATGCTGGCTCGAAGTGCCAAAATGGCCTACTCCTGCACCTATTTTTTCTATGTTTCTATGTTTCTTAGTTACAGAGAAAAAATATAGACAAAGACACAAGGGACTGCAGATGCTAGAATCTGAAGCCAAACAAAACATGTTTTAAGGTGCAGAGAACAGATGAAAATATGTTTTTAGGATCCAAGGAAAGGGAGGAGGTAGAAGGAGACAATACTTGGATGGAAGGCATGAGGCGTTAGAAGGATCGATTGTCCATGGGTTCTCCATGGCGGTAGAGAGAACATGCAGTCTTGAAGACCTGTGAATGAAGAATAATCATCTGAAAACTGGGCCCATTCTCGCCTCTGGGCTCCACAATCGGGTCAAGGACTTCACTTAGAAAACATTCTTAATGTTTGTATTTTGTATTTCTTGCATTAACTCCACTGTCCTCTGGTCCAGATTTAAGTTCTCTATTCCCGTTTTCTCACATTAACCTGCTCTGAACATTACTGTTGATAAGGGTCTCGCTGCCAACTGTACATTTCCCCCTTACATTCAATCTCCTGAAGTGCATGACCTCACACCTGCTCAGATTAAACTCCATCTGCCTTTTCTCTGCCCATTTCTGTAACTGATTTATATATCTCGTTGTAGACACAAAAAGCTGGAGTAATTTCTGGAGAGACGGAAAGGGTGAAGTTTCGGATCGAGACTCTTATTCAGACTGGCTAGGTTTAAGGGAAATGAGAGATATAGACGATGATGTAGAGAGATAAAGAATATGAACGGAAGATATAGCAAAAAAGTAATGATCATAAAGGAAACAGGCCATTGTTAGCTGTTTGTTAGGTGAGAACGAGAAGCTAGTGCGATTTAGGTGGGGAGGGATAGAGAGAGAAGGGCCTGTCCCACGGGCGTTATTTGCGCGTCATTATCGCAACTTTATTTACGCGTCACGACGCGCAACGCGCGCGTCGTGACGCGCATGTGATGTGTGCATGGCGTGCATTACGCACACGGTGAGGGGCGGTGTCGTAGGCAGTGACGCGCGGTCGCACACGGCTCCCCAGGATTTTGGGATACACAAAATCCTCGCACACCACCTGCGTGACGCGCAAATGACGCCCAAGTTCGACAGGCCCTAGAGGGAATGCATTTTGACAGCCTTCGTCACTGTCTGCAACCCTGTGGTGCTGTTTGCAAACTCCCGCTACCTCAGCAATTTCTCGCAGTTTTAAAAACCTTCGTCCTCCACCTTTTCCCAGCTCCGAGGAAAGGCACCTATTCTGTTTCTCCCTCCACAGATTCTGCCCAACTCGCTGACTTTAGTTTAGTTTCATTTAGAGATGCAGCGCGGAAACAGGCCCTTCGGCCCACCGAGTCCGCACTGACCAGCGATCCCCGCACATTAACGTTATTCTACACCTCTAGGGACAATTTTCCAATTACACCAAGCCAATTTACCTACAGACCTGTACGTCTTTGGAGTGTGGGAGGAAACCGACGATCTCGGAGAAAACCGGCACAGGTCACGGGGAGAACGTACAAACTCCATAAAGACAGCACCCATAGTCGGGATCGAACTCGTGTCTCTGGCGCTGCAAGTGTTGTAAGGCAGCCACTCTACCGCTGCGCCACCGTGCCGAGTGTTTTCATTGCCATCTATTTGTTTGGTTATTTGGAGAATTATGAAAGGCAAGTCTTTACCCATCATCTCCCTGCAAAAGGTGTCATATAAATATAAGTCTTTCTTTCTCACCCACTCAGCCAGCTTTGCTTTTACCTCCCAGCTGGAAGACGGAGATTGATTGCCAGTGAGTTACTTGTGGAAAACCTTGAATTACCAGTGAATTATTTGTGGAAAACGTGAATTACCAGTGAATTATGTGTGGAGAGAAGAGCACAGCGCCCCGACCTTCATGCTATGTGGCCTTTCAACTCTCCCGTAATTATATTTGGACATCGCTTTGCCTTTAAATGGGACACATATGTTCGGAGCGACCTCTCAGTTAATTAGTGCCACAGAATTTATTTCCAAGCATTTCCCTTTTAATTCCTTCCCCTTTTCATAACACAAATTTTCTTCCAAGTATAAATTCCTGGCAATGCATTGTTGATGGTGTGAGATGGGTGCCGAACAATCTTGCAAAATCACATTCACACAACAGTGATGAGCAGCTGAAATTCAATAATAACGCCTCTACCACACTACATTATGTAAAAAAGACTTCTGTTCATTTTTTCCTGCCTTTGTGCACTTCCTTCTGCACCCAGCAATTCATTAACTCCCAGGCCTTAACCACATTAGCATTGGGCGTTTGTTACAAATGTATTCCTTATTATTTAAACCCACGGATCCTCAACCTCTCCCCTAACAAACCTCAAAATGAATGTTTGTATCTCTGAAGGAAAATAGTGGTTTTCAATTGTTTGACGAACAAATTCAAGCTGCTGGAATACAATCACGATACGTTTGTCCGTGGAAAGTGAATAGAATAAAGTCCAGCTTCGGCAAAAGACTCTTTGCATCGAAAGGTTGCCAAGATGGCGGGAGGTTTAGTGGATCATGAAATAGAGGTCTCTGTTCAGCCATATTTTTTGTCGCCCTAATACGGAGATTAGTTCACAAGTTCATAAGTTCATAGGTTATAGGAGCAGACCTAGGCCATTCGGCCCATCACGTCCATTCCGCCATTCAATCATGTCTGAGCCATCTTTCTCTCTCAACCCCATTCTCCCGCCTTCTCCCCATAACCCCTGACAACCGCATAATCAAGAACCCGTCAATCTCCACCTTAAAAATATCCATTGACTTGGCCTCCACAGCCATCTGTGGCAATGAATTCCACAGATCACCCTCTGATGAAAGAAATGTCTCCTCATCTCCTTCCGAAAGGTGTGTTCTTTTAATCTGAGGCTATGGCATCTGGTCCTAGACTCTCCCACTAGTGGAAACATCATCTCCACATCCACTCTATCCAGGCCTTTCACTTTTTGGTAAGTTTCAATGAGGTCCCCCTCATCTTGGTAAACTGCAGCGAGCAGTAGCCCAGTGCCGTCAAACGCTCATCATATGTTAACCCACTCATTCCTGGGACATTTCTTGTTCCTTTCAAATCTAAAACCATTTAGGTTCCTTCCAAATGTAAAAAGATGGCTTAATGCCCATTTTAGCCCTCTTGACAGGCGCTGGTCTGCATTGAATAGGCCTGGTGGTGGACAGACCTGCACTGGATTCACCCAATTAAAGGTTAATCTAATACTTTAAAAAAATAAATACCAAAACTGGCATGAAAGGGCAAGCTGTCAATGGTCGTATAACAATGGTGGTCTGTCCAATTCAGGTCCATGTCCCGATTTTGGCTTTGAAATAGGAAGCACTCTGTCACATTATTTATATTAGTTTATCTTACACATTGAGTCTCTTGGTTAGTTTAGTTTAGAGATGCAGCGCGGAAACAGCCCCCTCGTCCCACTCAGTCCGTGCCGGCCAGCGATCCCTGCATGCTTACACTATCCTACACACACTAGGCACAATTTACAATTATACCAAGCCAATTCGCTTACAAACCTGAATGTCTTTGGAGTGCAGGAGGAAACCGGAGCACCCGGAGAAAACCCACCCAGGTCACAGGGAGAACGTACAAACTCTGTACAGACGTTACAGCACCCGTAGTCAGGATCGAACCCGGGTCTCTAGCGCTGTAAGGCAGCAGCAGTACCGCTGCGCCACCGTGCCACGCTTGTGATCGACTCCATCAGGAAAAAAAGGGGATTTCCAGATCTGGGACCCTTTACATGGACCAGTAAAGAAGCGAAAAGCTTCAGCAAACGCAAGGGGGCAGGAGGTGGGAAGAGGGAGATCAGAGTAGACGTTGACCTCGATCATCTAAACACACTCTCCCTTGGATGTCGAAACAGAGTTGATATTGGCAGCCAGGGGCAGGTTTCCTACTTGACCTCTTGGCCAAAGGGCGTCCCTGGTAAAAAGGCGAACATAAGTGGCATTTGGGGGGGGGGGGGGGGGGGTAAGGGGGCTGGGGTTGGGGAGTAGCTAATTCCAGGGCCTTGTTATTTATTAAAAATTAATTGGGTGATTGGCTTCTGACCAGGGAGCAGTGAAAGGCACACTATAACGACTGCCAAGCAAGTGTAACTAGAGTGGTTTTAACTGCTGTGAGGTGTACCATCAATTTTAATGTCAGCTTCACTGTGCTCCCATACTCATTAAAACAAGCTGATTATTTCCACTCCCTGTCATAATACACTATCCCCTCACCTTAACACAATCTGATGCATTGCTATCCCTGATAAACCACACATTATTAATGGCTGCATTACTAATAGACAAACCTTATGAAACTCCTTGTCTATGACATGTCCCTCCTGATAACGTGCATTTGTGCATGGCTCTCGATGACAGCATTATAGAGAGGCTCTTGCATACTGTTTATTTAGTTCTGCAAACTACCGCACAGAATGGAGATACTAGTTCGACATGGTGCTCTGCTTTCAATCATTTCTAACTCTGAGTCTCTGTCACTGCATGGGGCAACATTACAATTTGGGGGGTTTAGTTTAGTTTGGAGATACATCGAAGATAGACACAAAATCCTGGAGTAACTCTGCAGAACCGGCAGCATTTCTGGTGAGAAAGAATGGGTGACATTCAGGTCGAGACCCCCTCCCCCCCCCCCACCCCCCCCCCCCCCCCCTTCGGTCCCTCGAGTCCATATCGACCATTGGTCACCCTTTCACACTAGTTCTATGTTATCCCACTTTCTCAGCCACTCCCTACACACTTGGAGCAATTTACAGTGGCCAATTAATCTACAAACCCACACGCCTTTGGGATGCGGGAGAAAAGCGGAGCATCAGGAGGAAACCGACACTGTCAAGGTGCAAACTCCACACAGACAGCACCCGAAGTCAAGATCGAACCCGGGTCTCTGGCGCTGTGAGGCAGCCACACCAAGACCAAGAGAGTTTATTGTCATGTGTCCCAGATAGGACAATGAAATTCTTGCTTTGCTTCAGCACAACAGACTATAGTAGGCATGAATACAGAACAGATCAGTGTGTCCATATACCAATATATAAATATATACACTCATGAATAAATAAACAGATAAGGTGCAAATAAACAGATAATGGTCTATTAATGTTCAGAGTTTTGTTTCAGTTGAGTTTAATAGCCTGATGGCTGTGGGGAAGCAGCTGTTCCTGAACCTGGACGTTGCAGTCTTCAGGCTCCTGTACCTTCTACCTGCCAGGATGGTGTGGGTCCTTGATGATGCTGCCAGCCTTTTTGAGGCAGCGACTGCGATAGATCCCCTCGATGGAAGGGAGGTCAGAGCGATGATGGACTGGGCAGTGTTTACTACTTTTTGTAGTCTTTTCCGCTCCTGGGCGCGCAAGTTGCCGAACCAAGCCACGATGCAACCGGTCAGCATGCTCTCTACTGTGCACCTGTAGAAGTTAGAGAGAGTCCTCCTTGACAAACCGACTCTCCGTAATCTTCTCAGGAAGTAGAGGCGCTGATGTGCTTTCTTGATAATTGCATCAGTGTTCTCGGACCAGGAGAGATCTTCAGAAATATGCACGCCCAGGAATTTGAAGCTCTTGACCCTCTCCACCATCGACCCGTTGACATAAACGGGACTGTGGGTCCCCATCCTACTCCTTCCAAAGTCCACAATCAGTTCCTTGGTTTTGTTGGTGTTGAGGGCCAGGTTGCTGTGCTGGCACCATATGGTGTCACCACTGTGTCGCCCCCAAACATACAAATGCTGCTCATGAAATAATACTCCTCACTCCTCATTCTTCACTCCTCACTCTGCACACCACACTCCACGGGTACCAACTCCTCATTTGGGTTCAGTTTCTCCAATATTGAAGTCCCTTCAGCCTTGTACTGTATCTATGTTGCCATTCTTAAATGATATAGAAAATAGATGCAGGTGTAGGCCATTCGGCCCTTTGAGCCAGCACCGCCATTCAATGTGATCATGGCTGATCAGACAAAATCAATACCCCATTTCTATAAGATCCTCTCTCATCCCTCTAAATTACAATGAATATAAGCCCAGTATAGATTTTCCATTTGAGTGGGTGGAAGGGAAGTGAGGTGTGTGTGAATTGGTGAGTGATTACTACCGTTGGAAGGTGAACTGGGACTAAGTGTGACACCTCAACTGGTGTGTGACCATTCGAGGTTAGCTGCCGATCTGTGAATGATCTTATCAATGACAAGCGTAGAGTTTGTTGATGTTCCTCTTTGAGTAAAAGGTTAACCTACACGGTATGTGGGGCAAACGGGGCTATCTCACTAGGGATTTGTTCAGAAGTGGTTAAGTGACCCACATGCCTGTTTAATAGCTGCAGGTTTAAGCCGAATGCTTTGGGGTGTGCAATAGGGTCCCCTTTGCAGGTTGTATTGCTGTGCTGAACAAGATAATGGTCTGCGTGGGATTGCCTTGACGTTTGATGTGGGACGCATGAATCAAATACCAAATCAACTCAAACAATATTCATTCATTCATTCATCATCGTTGAAAACATTAGCGACGCAGTGGTGCTGGTTTCCGACGGGAACGGTGACGGACGCACCACACATCTCTGTCCTCCAGTTCCTGCGGAATTCCGCCGCTGGAAGTATAGGATTCTGGTGTGTGTGCTTTATCATCATTCCTTACAATGCTATTGTACGACAGTGATCGCAACTTCTACTGAAGTCTGGATGGCCGTTGGCTCGCTAGAAGCTCATCCGCCCTTTGGCAGGTCTTGTTTTTGGTCCTGCTGGGGGTCCACAGCCCCCTCCTCACCTGGCAAACCAGGTGGGGGAGACGGTTTAGTTGCCGACTATCTGACCACGGAGCAGGTAGCACGGGATTACATGGTACCCGTGGCGGGGGGAACTCCCCCCGACCTGACCAAACAATATAGAGACCTCAAAGTATATATGCTTTGACCTTGGTGCACAAATGCTTTCGGTCTTTGTCCTCATCCATAATTTTACTGACACCACATTTCCCAGTTCTGCCAATTTCCCCCACCCAACTTCCGCTGGGTCATAGCTAACAAGTTGCCGTGACAACGCGTGTGTTATTTGGCTGTGGTGCCTCCATTACATGGGGGGAGTTGCACAACCAGGCTTCCAGCCCAGTTAATCTGCAAAAAAAAAGTGGAGGAGCATTGGTGAACAGCAAGTTACTGTAAGTGCTAGTTGTAGAAACAAGGAACTGCAGATGCTGGTTTACAGAAAAAGAAAAAAGTTCTGGAGTAACTCAGCGAGTCAGGCAGCATCCCTTGAGGACATGGAGAGGTAACGTTTCAGGTCAGGTCCTTTGCTCAGACACTTCTTCAGAAATCGAAACGTCACCTGTCTATGTGTGAGAAAGAACTGCAGATGCTGGATAAAATTGAAGGTAGACACAAAATGCTGGAGTAACTCAGCAGGTGAGGCAGCAGGTGATGCTGCCTCACCCGCTGAGTTACTCTAGCATTTTGTGTCTACCGTCAACTGTCTATGTTCTCCAGAGATGCTGCTTGACGCACTGAGTTACTCCAGCACTTTGTGCCCTTAATGACTAGTCAACTGGGAAGGGAAAGCTTGAGTGTGATGGGATTGTGGTCAAAGAACTAACTTGGGTTATCCAGAATCGTCCTACCAGGTGGTGTGCTTGGTGCCTGTGTAAACCAATCCCTTCAGCCAAGGAGAGGAAGGAATAACAAGTGGTTAAAGCATTACGGTAAAGCGCCTCGTACCAAACCGCAGACCTCAGACTTGGGGAGGGTTATAGAGCAGAGGGATCTAGGAGTGGAATCGTTGGTAGATAGGGTGGTCAAAAAGGCTTTTGGCACGTTGGCCTTCATCAGTCAGAGTATTGAGTATTGAAGCTGGGAGGTCATGTTGGAGTTGTATAAGACATTGGTGAGGCCACATTTAGAGTATTGTGTTCGGTTCTGGGCACCATGTTACAAGAAAGATGTTGTCAAGCTGGAAAGGGTACAGAGAGGATTTACGAGGATGTTGCCAGGACTCGAGGGTCTCAGGTACGGGGAGTGGTTGAATAGGCTGGGAGTCTATTCCTGGTGCGCAGGAGGATGAGGGGTGATCTTATAGATGTGTATAAAATCATGAGAGGAATAGATCGGGTAGATGCACAGAGTCTCTTGCCCAGAGTAGGGGAATCGAGAACCAGAGGACATAGGTTTAAGGTGAAGGGGAAACGATTTAATAGAATCTGAGGGGTTTACACCTAGAAGAGATAAGACTCCTCCTAGCAGGTAAACCAGATCACTTCCACCTGACGTGGTCTGCATTTATAGAATTATTACAAACATAGGGTGCAAAAGTACTTTAAAAAAAATTGAGGTCAGGTAAGGGGGGATGATAGTTGAAGAGTTGGTATGTCCCATTTACGTAATGCTCATAAAAATATTTGTTTCTCTCTTTTTCCTCTTTCTCTCTCTCTTTCTTTCCTAGGGTCTAATTTCTTAACTCTTTTTCTTTTGTTTTTAATTTTGTTCTTTTCGGTCCGTCCTTTTTTTGTTGTCACATTTCCTACACTCACTTTTTCCTTCACTTTCTTCTTTCTTTCAATCTTTTCCTTTTCTAGTGTAAAAAATAAATGGAGTACATTAATTGTAAGAAGATATAAATGACGAGTACTAATGTATGTGGTTGTAATGTAATGTACTTCTAATAAATAAAAATTTTAAAAAAAAAAAAAAAAAAAAAAAAAGGAATCTGAGGGGTAACTTTGTAATACAAAGGTTGGTGGGTGCATGGAACAAGCTGCCAGAGGGGGAGTTGAGGCTGGGGCAATCGCAATGTTTATGAAACAGTTGGACAGGTACATGGATAGGACAGGTTGGAGGGATGTGAGCCAAGCGCAGGCAGGTGGGACTAGTGTAGCTGGGGACACGTTGGCCGGTGTGGGCAGGTTGGGCTGAGGGGCCTGTTTCCATGCTGCATCACTCTATGACTCCATGCCATGATGACCACAACCCATCCCACTGCCATCAAACACGAAGCTGGTTTGCTTGCTGCAGCGCAGCTGGGATGGGGAAGGCGGGGGAGGGGGGTGCGTGAGGGGCATGGGGGAGGGGAGGGGCGTGGGGAGGTGTAGTGCGGTCTGGCACGGATGGACAAGTGGGTGGTGCCATTGGAGAAGGGCCGAGATTTACCATCATGTAGCTGGTGCTGTATCAAACTTTCCACAGGATCTTGCCTCATTAAATCTAAAGGCATGAATTATTTATGGCACCAAATTCTGCTGCACTGCTAATGGCCACTTTCCTTGGGGGTCAATGACAAAGACATCCAGATGGGGGTGAGTGACAGAGGAACAGCTTTTATGATGAAAGTGTTTCAGCAAAGACAGCCTGACGTGACAACGAGAGAGAAAGAGAGAAAGAGAGAGAGAGAGAGAGAGAGAGAGAGAGAGAAAGACAGAGATAATTTACCCAAGCATGTTAGGAGGAAATGTATATTATAAAACCCACACTAGCTTATTTTAAATGTGCGTGCATGTGCGAGTGTGTGTGAGTGTGTGTATGAATGTGTGTATGTGTGTCTCTGTCCTTGTATCTGAACATCCACGTTGGGTTGCTTGTTACCAATCAAGTCTTCACTAAGTTATTTTAAGTATGTGTGTGTATGTGTACAAGTGTGCGTGTGTGTGTGTGTGTGTGTGTTTGTGAGTACGTGTGTGTATGTGAGTACAAGTGTGTGAGTGTGAGTATGAGTGTGTGTATGTGAGTACGAGTGTGTGTGTGTGTGTACGAGTGTGTGAGTGTGTGTACGAGTGTGCGTGTACGAGTACGAGAGTGTGTGTGTGTGCGTGTCTCTCCTTGTGTCTGTAAATACACATTGGATTAATTGTGTGTGTGTGTGTGAGTGTGCGTTTCTGTGTCTGTGTCTGCACATGCACATTGGGTTGCTTGCTACCTATAAAGCTCCTACTAGATTATTTTAAATGTGTGTATTTGTGTTTGTGTGCAGGTGTGTGGCTGTGTGTGTGTGTGTGTGTGTGTGTGTGTGTGTGTGTGTGTGTGTGTGTATGTGTGTGTGTGTGTGTGTGTCTGTTTGTGTGTGCATGCATGTATGTGTCTCTGTGTGTGTCTGTGTGTGTGTGTGTGTGTGTGTATGTGTGTGTGTGTGTGTGTGTGTGTGTGTGTGTGTGTGTGTGTGTGTGTGTGTGCGTCTCTAAGTGTGTTTGTGTGTGTGTGTGTGACTGTGCCTGTGTGTGTGTATCTCTGTGTGTGTGTCTGTGTCTTTGTGTTTGTGCGTCTCTGTGTGTGTGTCTGTCTGTGTGCGTGCCCGTGGTGTGTGTGTGTGTGTGTGTCTGTATCTGTGTGTCTGTATGTGTGTGTGTGTGCATGTCTGTGTTTGTGTGCGTGTGCGTGTGTCTGTGCTTGTGTGCGTGTGTCTGTGTTTGTGTGCGTGTGCGTGTTTCTGTGTTTGTGTGCGTGTGTCTGTGTTTGTGTGTGTCTGTGTTTGTGTATACGCATGCGAGTCAGTGAGTGTGTGTGCATGCGCGTGTGTGTCTCTGGGTGTGTGTGTGTGTATGCGAGTGTGTGTGTGTGTGTGTGTATGCGAGTGAGTGTGTTTATGTGTATGTGTGTGCGTATGCGAGTGAGTGAGTGTGTGTGCGTGTGTGTGGCTGTGTTTGTGTGTATATCTGTGTATGCGAGTGAGTGAGTGTGTGTCTGTACATTGGGTTGCTTGTACTTATAAAGCCTTCACTAGCTTAATCTAAATGTGTGCGTGTGTACAAGTGTGTGTACAAGTGTGTGTGAGTGCGTGTATGTGCGCGTCTGCCTGTGTGTCACATTGGGTTGCTGTTAGCTTTCCCCAAAACACACTAAATTATTGAGGGGAGGGTCGTTAAAAAATAACATGCGAGTCTGAGCCCTTATACAAATACCGCCTTCTGTAATGAACTCGGCAAAAGGCACTTTTTGCAAGCAGAGAGAAGTTTAAAAAAAGCCCTTCCTCTGCCTACTTCCTGTAATTGCGCCTTATTATAATGGAAGCAGGAGGAAAAGATTTTGAAATTACGATCCATTATGCTCAAGAGGGAGAAAAGCATCACCCTCGTGAAGCACAGCTGACAAGCTTGACTAAATTAGCCCAGGACCATTACCAAAAAAAAAAATCTCTTAATTGCCAACCATTTTGTTAGGTCAATTGACTCTAATTGAAAAAATAACAAAAAGCTTATTATGCTGCAAATGCAGCCAGAAATGAGGCATATGCTGCAAAGGAAACAAGCATTCTAAATTTCTTTTGCCACTACAGAAGTGGCAAAGTTCATTTTATGTCTGAACGTAGTGGATTTTGTTATGAGATGATGTTAAACTGATTTTATTCAGTTTTGTGTCTGTCTTTGTGTGAGGGTGTAGGGCAAGTGCTACGGGAGGGAAAGGGATGTCTTTTTTTTTTAAATTCTCTCTCTCTCGCTCTCTCTCGCTCTCTGCCATGCTGCATGCAATATTTTTGTGCTCTAATTTCTGGAATGTTACATTTTCTATTTTTGGACGCTTTGCTTTAATTTGCAGATCACTGAGACGTACAGCAGCTGAAGCAAATAAAATTGAGGGGGCCTTGAAAACGCAGCAAAATACCAGCAATTTTAAAACCGCTGAAGCAAATACCAGATCAATTTGGCCAACATTTGAAATGAGAGGCCAGCTTTAATAGCTGCAATAGGTAAATTGCCATCCAAAACACTTAGCCAAATACATTTTTGATGATCAGCAGCAGGTGTGTTTTTTCTCTTCTTTGGCTAAGGGGAGTTGATTGAAAACTGTTGAATGTTTATTGTGAGCCAGAGAAGATTTAACCTGATCAGTCATGGATCCAATATCAGAAGCTGACTCGGTCTTGGAGCATTCCTCGTTGAAGGCAAATCTTTGGGGAAATCCCGAGTGTTCTGGCAGTTCGTTCAGGGACTTGGTCGCGGTGATCGGCAGTCGTGCTTTCCCCCGACGAACTGCTTGCTTGCGATGCTGGTGGTGGGTTTTACTTGCCAGCCTGGTGTTAGGCAGGTTGACAAGTGTGGGTGTCGGGGACTATGGGGAGAAGGCAGGAGAATGGGGCTAGGAGGGAGAGATAGGTCAGCCATGATTGAATGGCAGAGTAGACCTGATGGGCCGAATGGCGTAATTCTGTTCCAATCACTTCTGACCTTATGATTTTCCACGCTGTATCTCTAAACACTAAAAACTAAACAGGACGGTGGATAAATTGATACAGTAACAAATCATGGTAGTGGATGTCAACAAGGTCACTGGTTACAATTTGGTAAATAAGTTTTGAGAATTTGCTTGCATGCTGAGAACGAGTATTAAAGACCGACACCAGTCTTTTCTTCACTTGCACTCACCATCTATTAGGCCCTTAGTCTGCCTGGACCTACCCGATCTCCCGGTTGCTAAACACTTTCTGCCCTAGGCCTCCTCCATTGTCACAGTGAGGCTAAACGCAAATTGGAGGAACAGCATCACATATTTTGTTTGGGCTGCTTACAACCCAGTGATATTAATATTGATTTCTCTAACCTCAAGTAACCCTGGCATTCCCTCTCTCTCCATCCCTCCCCCACCCATGTCGCACCAGCTTCTCGTTCTCACCTAGCAAACAGCTAACAATGGCCTGTTTCCTTTATCCTCTTTACTTTTTTGCATATCTTTCATTCATTTGTTCTATATCTCCCTAGAACACTTTCTATATCTCTTGTTTCCCTTTCCCCAGACTCTAGTCTGAAGAACGGACCCGATCCAAAACGTCTTTCCGCTGACTGGTTAGCACGCAACAAAAGCTTTTCAGTGTACCTTGGTACACGTGACAATAAACTAAAATTAACTACTAAAGCTTCTTCCCAAAGCTACGCCTTGTCTTAAAACAATATTCAGGATCAAATGATTGTCCTGAATCTATCGCATTGTGTAGTCTTAAAAACATCCCTTTTTACTAGCTTTTGAGGGCTAAATATATCTAGCCATTCCCACAATTTCTTTTTGCATTTTTCAAACAAAAATTGACAAAGTTTATGACACGGATAAAAGATTGGGGGCATATTTCTTGAGGAAGAGTCTCGACCCGAAACATCACTCATTCCTTCTCTCCACAGATGCTGCCTGTGCCGTTGAGTTGCTCCAGCATTGTTGTGTCCACCTTTGCTTGATTGATACGTTATTGTTACGTGTACTTGGTACAGTGCGATTCTTTGTTTGCATACAGTACGTAAAGGGTGCCAACAAAGTTCCAAAAGTATTAAATATAGTCCCTCTTCCTTGTTAAGTTAAACTTAGCTTTGAATTCCTTTAAAGACGATAGTAAATACGATTTTTTTTTAAAGCTGAGATGCCAGAAATCTGAAATCAACAGAGAAATCTGGAAGCATTCAGCAAGTCAGGTGGCATCTAGTGAGGGGGAAAGAGAGTTTATGTTTCATATCCAAGACTGTGAAGCAGAAATCTACTGGCTGCCTCAATGTGCTTACTCTTTAGAAGGATCTATTTAAGGCATTGGTGTTTCTAGCTAGCGAGGAATCATTTGGAAAGTTTACACCCCAGCGGTACGAACATTGATTTCTCCAATTTCAGGTTGACCTTGCTTTCTCCCTCCTTCCCCTCCCCTTCCCAGCTCTCCCACAGCCTACTGTCTTCGCCTCTGCCTTTATTTTTCCCGCCCCCCCCCCCCCCTCCACACATCAGTCTGAAGAAGGGTCTCGACCCGAAACGTCGCCTATTCCTTCGCTCCATAGATGATGCCTCACCCGCTGAGTTTCAACAGCAATTTTGTCTACAATCATTTGGAAAAAGTAATTTTTCTTGAACCTGGGTGAGAAAGGAAACGTCAAGAAGGACAAATTCAAAACCAATATTTTGTCTCAAGTATTAATAATCAGTACTAGGTCACGGACTGTAAGTCAAGAGTCAATGGTGTTTCAATTGTAATATATCCCAGATCGAACAATGAAATTCTTACTTGCAGCAGCACAACAGAATATGTAAACTTAGTGCACTGTAAACCATATAATAAAATGAGAGGGAAAAAAAGTTCAATGTGTGTATGTATGTATATATACAGTGGCTTGTAAAAGTATTCATACCCCTTGAACTTTTCCACATTTTGTCACGTTACAACCACAAACGTAAATGTATTTTATTGGGATTTTATGTGATAGACCAACACAAAGTGGCGCATAATTGTGAAGTGGAAGGAAAATGATACATGGTTTTCAAATTTTTTTACAAATAAAAAACTGAAAAGTGTCGCGTGCAAAAGTATTCAGCCCCCTTTACTCTGATACCCCTAAATAAAATCCAGTGCAACCAATTGCCTTCAGAAGTCACCTAATTAGTAAATAGAGTCCACTTGTGTGTAATCTAATCTCAGTATAAATACAGCTGTTCTGTGAAGGCCTCAGAGGTTTGTTAGAGAACATTAGTGAACCAACAGCATCATGAAGCCCAAGGAACACACCAGACAGGTCAGGGATAAAGTTGTGGAGAAGTTTACAGCAGGGTTAGGTTATAAAAAATATCCCATGCTTTGAACATCTCACGGAGCACTGTTCAATCCATCATCCGAAAATGGAAAGAGTATGGCACAACTGCAAACCTACCAAGACATGGCCATCCACCTAAACTGACAGGGCCGGGCAAGGAGAGCATTGATCAGAGAAGCAGCCCAAGAGGCCCATGGTAACTCTGGAGGAGCTGCAGAGATCACAGCTCAGGTGGGAGAATCTGTCCACAGGACAACTATTAGTCGTGCACTCCACAAATCGGGCCTTTATGGAAGAGTGGCAAGAAGAAAGCCATTGTTGAAAAAAAGCCATAAGAAGTCCCGTTTGCAGTTTGCCACAAGCCATGTGGGGGACACAGCAAACATGTGGAGGAAGGTGCTCTGGTCAGATGAGACCAAAATTGAAGTTTTTGGCCTAAATGCAAAACGCTATGTGTGGCGGAAACCTAACACTGCACATCACCTGAACACACCATCTCCACTGTGAAACATGGTGGTGGCAGCATCATGCTGTGGGGATGCTATTCTTCAGCAGGGACAGGGAAGCTGGTCAGAGTTGATGGGAAGATGGATGGAGCCAAATACAGGGCAATCTTGGAAGAAAACCTGTTAGAGTCTGCAAAAGACTTGAGACTGGGGCGGAGGTTCGCCTTCCAGCAGGACAACGACCCTAAACATACAGCCAGAGCTACAATGGAATGATTTAGATCAAAGCATATTCATGTGTTAGAATGGCCCAGTCAAAGTACAGACCTAAATCCAATTGAGAATCTCTGGCAGACTTGAAAATTGCTGTTCACAGACGCTCTCCATCCAATCTGACTGAGCTTGAGCTATTTTGCAAAGAAGAATGGGCAAAATTTCAGTCTCTAGATGTGCAAAGCTGGTAGAGACATACCCCAAAAGACTTGCAGCTGTAATTGCAGCGAAAGGTGGTTCTACAAAGTATTGACTCGGGGGGGCTGAATACTTTTGCACGCAACACTTTCAGTTTTTTATTTGTAAAAAAATGTGAAAACCATGTATCATTTTCCTTCCACTTCACAATTATGCACCACTTTGTGTTGGTCTATCACATAAAATCCCAATAAAATACATTTACGTTTGTGGTTGTAACGTGACAAAATGTGGAAAGTTCAAGGGTATGAAAACATTTGCAAGCCACTGTAAAAATATATATATATATATATATGTTCTTTATCTCTCCACATCATCATCCATAACTCTCATTTCCCTTATCCCTAACCAGTCTGAAAAAGGGTCTCGACCCATTCCTTCTCTTCAGTGATGCTGCTTGTCCGCTGAGTTACTCCAGCTTTTTGTATCTATCTTCGGTTTAAACCACCTTCTGCAATTCCTTTATATATATATATATATATATATATATATGCACAAACAATAATAGTGCAATAATAGTCTGTGTAGTTCAGAGCTTATTTGAGGTGTAGTGTTTAATAGCCAAATGGCTGTAAGTGAAGGTCATGGTTTCTGGTCACAGCAGCAGCCAAACCATAGACCAGACTGGTCACTATCCACAGCCAAACATTGCTTCACAATGTTTCAGGTTGAATACCTTGCATTCTGAAACATCACCCTTTTTTTCCTAGCTGTTATCAGACATCTGATCCATCCTATCACAACTAGAGAGCAACTCCTGCACCACTATCTACCACATTTGGAGACCCTCAGACTATCTTTGATCGGACTTTAATGGCTTTACCTTGCACTAAACGTTATTTACTTTGTCACGTATCTGTACACTCTGAATGGCTCCATTGTAATCATGTATTGTCCTACCGCTGACTGGTTAGCAAAAAAAAAGCTTTTCACTGTACCTCGGTACATGTGACAAATAAACTAAAACTAAACTAAGATATTTCCAGCATTTTTGTTTTTATTTCAGATTTCCGGCATCAGCAACTATTTAGATTGTAATCTTCCACAATCAGTGAAAATACGCAGGTTGTTATAAGAAAAAACCTTTCCAGAAGGTTGTCATTGTTAAAGTTTTCAGTTCTGCTGTTCAGTATCGATGTCAAAATCAAAAACCAGAGGGATTTTTTCCCCCACCCCTAGTCCTCTTGTGAGGCTTTATAAAAGGATTGGACCATCTGAAAATTTCCCTCAGCAAATAGTATTGAAACGATAAAGGCTCAGTTTAAAAATCGGTAGGGCCTCAGTTTTTCTCAGGAACTTTGGAGGCTGACGGGAGACCTCATAGAAAATATATAAAATTGATGTGTGACA